>BPTQ01000008.1:259849735-260026851 GCA_019973895.1 Chrysanthemum seticuspe | reverse complement strand
TCAAAATACTAGGGATTTACAGGCATATCCCTACACTTGAGTTTTTATTATTCTAACACTAATTTGACCCGAATCGAAAAGATCAAAACACTTGGGGTACATTATTACGTAAACAAAGGGAATTTGAATTTAACGTTCCCTTCCCGTCATTTCATAAACTTTAACTTTTCCCATGAATCCCAATCATCCCAAAACTGTATACAAAGGATATGACTCGACTTAGCAACTTATGCAAGCAACTAGATAATTGAACTAAGGGTTTGGGGTGATAACAAATAATTGCACTAAAAGTGAGTGCATAAGGGGTAGGCTAAGGCGATTTGGGTGTATATTTGGGGTTGGGTTGTAAACAATGCTCTTCATTGATATTCCGGAAAAACCGAAATATCACGAGAACCGCGAAAAGGATAGGCTCTGAGGGGTTAACTAGGGGTATCGTGTACTAAAGATGAGTACAACGCAAAGGGTGTGGGGGAATTACTCAACCGATGTGGAAGAAGTAATTATATTACGGGTATCAAACAAGGGTTTATCCTAATGCCTCTTATCATTTAGTTATTCCTAACTACACAAGTGTAGCCTCACTTGCGATCTCGGAATGCATCACAAAACAAGTTCTAGAATCTAATATACTACCGGTTCACACTCTAAGCATTAAAGATGAATACTTTAATTCCTACTAATCTAAGGGCGATCCTCACATTTTTTGGTGGAATTTGGGTGGTAAAGGGTTTTTGTGCTAGTCATATAACTTCCTATCCATGAGACGCTTTTGTTAAGACTAATGGCCCACTCTTATATGTCATGAAAAATTTTAAATTTGGTGCCAAAATTACCCTAACCGACATTTCTCATGGTTTATTACACAATCACAATTGGACAAAGCAAATAGTCAAGGATAAGCATAGTTTCAAAGTTCCCGTTTTATTTTCCCTCCCTACACTTAAACTGAACATTGTCCCCAATGTTCCCCGAAAGTATCAAAGTTATGATAAAAGAAGGTAATTAAAAACGAAAGAAACTAATACTCCCCTGATTAGCTCGGTAGGATCCGTGTAAAGTGGTGGTTAAATTCTTTTCAAGAAGAATTTATGCGTGAAAAGCTCCTTCCAATCTTTTGTAACTTCTTCTTGACAAACTAAACCTGCACACTTGAAGAAAACAAACGAAACCTTCGCGTAAAATCGGCGGTAATAATATATATAAGACTCGATTTAAACTAGGATATAATGCTTGTGGAATGAATGTTTACAGAATTTCTAAGAAAATTAAGACCTGGAAAATTCCAAAAATTTATAAGTAGCTCAGAAAACGAGAAAAAGTAATCTGACGTTTTTACTCCTTCCTGACGCCGTCAGGTTGCAATCCTGACGCCGTCGGGTTATCCTGACAAAAACTGGTCTGCGATTTTCTGGAAAAATTTCTGGAAAATTTACATCTTTAGAATCTGGAAAAATTTCTGCAAAACATCCATTATGACTCGATACAAGCATTTGACTCGAACAAACAAACATATATATCTTTTAGTTAATTGTTATTCTCATGTTTACGTTTCTTTTGAAAACGCGTGTAATCCTCCCTACACTTATCCCTTATGTAAAATACCTTTATATGTAATTAAGACGAGGTTAAAAACAAAATAAAGCATTTCTACAAATTTAAACATGAGGATAAACAATTAATAAAAGATATATGACACTAACAAGCAAACAATTAAGCATGGGTTGCCTCCCACGAAGCGCTTTTCTTTATTAAAGAGTCTTGTAGCTAGACTCATAGTCGTGCTCCTACGTTTCCTCACCTATCCTCTCGTGCTCATACTTAAGCCATTCTAACGCTTTTTCATTCTTTTTGTAATCATTTCCTAATTCAAGGCATTTTTTGTAATACCGCTTAGTTTTCTCATATGGGTACCTAAGCCCACTTTGCTTATCCCTTTCACTAAGCAATGGAATAGGGGTCATTCTATTACAAACCTCGATGTCCTTATGTTTAAATCTAGGATGAGCGCGTGGCATTTGGTAGATGAAATCTTCAACTTCATCAGAGAATGTAATTAAACCATCAATCATCCGTTCATTCAACCTAGTCAATTTCTTGAAAGGTTTTCCAAAAATTATTTGAGTGAGGTCCTTATCTATAAATTCTCCTAAGTCTTCTAAGACCATGAACTCTACCAAATAAGCAAAGCTTCCGACAAACACTTGCAAATAAATGACTGCTTCAACAACATTGTTCCCTTGATATGTTAACTCATTGACCTTGATTTTATTGTATAAGTCCCTTGAGATTAAGTTTAAAGGTAAGAATGAATTCAAATAAGCATCGAACCCTTCTAGTCCTATTTTGCAGGGGAATTGCATGTTAAAAGGGCCATCTTTCTCAATCCTACACCTAGGGTCAAAACATTGGGAGGGGTCTTCCTCAATTTCAGAACTAACTTCATTAATGACCTCCCCGCTATCAAGTGCTTCATCATAATCAAATTCCTCATCAGAATCTGAGTAATAGAAAGGACTTTGTTGTTGCCAATTTATCTCATTATGCTCTAGGTGATTACCAAAATGGTGAGTGGGTGAAGGGTTTTGTGGGATTGCGTTCTCAATCTCGGGATTAGGAACGGGTAGAGTAAAGAATCTTCGATGGAAAATACGGATCATGGTCAATGATGGTTTTTACGAACGAGGGTCACGAAGAAGGGGGATAGACTAAGAGAAATCTAAAAATGAGAAAAATTTACTTGATAGGAATCAAGCAAAGAAACCTAAACGAGGTGGACTACTAACTAGCTATTCTATTCCCCGGCAGCGGCGCCAAAAACTTGATAACGCTACACGCGTCGTTCGGGGTCAAGGAAACTTCCTTTTCTTCGAGCAAGTTTTATAACACCCTAGGCAGTGAACCTAATCGTTGTAGTGTAGTAATTAGGGTAAGCCACGGGTATTGATATCGTTCTCTAGGGGAATAGGAATGCTAGTAGGGAGTTACTACGCTAAGGTTAAGGTTGAGGAAGATTATTTTTTATCTTTTTATATTTTATGAAAATGGAAAGGTACGAATCTCGGGTATTGGATTTGGGGGGTTGGTATTTCTACCGATTACTCTACTATTATCTAATTATCTAAACTAAGGTTGTGGGAGTCTATGTCTAATTAATGTGTGCTCGTATGATAGTTTAAAGATGTGTTTACTTAGTTTGTATTACTCCTTAATTATCTCCTATTGATGGTTGAGTGTCACGTCTTATTCCTAGTTGCGTTGTGTTTCTAAAGTTGTAGGGTATGCGTTTCTCCCTAACTCTTTGAACTTACCAAAGGGTCTTGTCTACAAATCCACGTAGAGATTATAGACTCCTACTCTAAGGCACTCTTCGGATGTTTTAGCCTACAATCACTCAGGTAATCATACTCTAAGGTTCACAAAGATGAATCAAGCATTAAGTACACAACGAATGACCTATCGCATTACTAGATCATTAATCAACTAAGATAAGAAACAACCAATCAATATTTAATAATTAAGTTTCATACTTCCTAAGCAAACACACAAATAAATTAGCCGGACATGGAGAACATGCAAGCATACACACAAATAATCAAAGACATAATTGAATTAATGAAGCAAAGACTTATCTTGGTGTAAGATAGGGTTAAAAACCCTAAAATACTGTACAAGACACCTTAGTTTCGGTTTTAGGTTTTTACTCCAAAGACTCTCCACCCAAAGACTGAAAAATTCGGATTCTATATATAAGATTACAATTGCGACGGCGTCACCTTATGTTTAGTGACGCCGTCGTGTCGCCGCCATTAGGGTTTCGTCTTGGCCACGTTAACCTTGCGACGGCGTCACCTTATGTCCGTGACGCCGTCCTCTTCAGCTTCTGACGTCGTCTGGATCGCATCTAGGCCGTCTGAGTAGCGACGGCCTACTCTTTCACACTAGACGCCGTCTCTTGAAAACACGAGTTTTGAGTTCTGACCCGTCACAACAATTCTCCGACGGCGTCGTACATAGAACCTGACGCCGTCGCCTTCTACATTCAGCGACTGTGAGTGTCTGATTTCGACTTTTGCCATTTTCTTCATATATTCGCGCCTTTCTGTCCAAATAAGTGTCATTCCAGCATTTTGCCTTCACAAGACCTAAAAAGTGAAAAGGAACGATATTAAGCAATAACGGATATAAAAGTGATCAAATAAGGACTTAAACGACCCCTCAAAATGGTACCTTTTAAAACCTTATCAATCATGGGTATCCAACTAGATACAATGTATCTCCAAGATGCAATGCATCTAGTCCATGGTTCATGGATTAAAACTATGGGCCATGGATTAAAACCATGGGTCGTGGATAGTATCCATATATGACATAAACATGATGTCATGTAATGGGTTATGGGTCAAGCTCCATGGGTATGGGTCATGGACTTTGGGTTGTACCCAACTACATTCAATGTATTTGGTCAATGGGTTAAATACTTACGTTTCTACCCAATTGTATTACCCATTACAATACATACTAGTTATGTATATATTTGCCCAATATGTAAACACTAGTTGTTGTACATATGTATTACTAAATCATAAAATCACTTATACTTGTTTTAGTGTTTTATGTGAAAACGTAAGTGTGTTAGAAAACTATTGGCTCAAACCGTTTACGTATTTTATTTGTTTCGTTAAAATGATTTTACGTTTCTTATCGAAAAAACATTAGAAGATCGTAAAATATAAATAAACGTTTTTACGGCATATTTGTTTAACAAAATTCTTATAAGATTTCTTGGATATTTTGTTTAGATTGTCACTCAACATATCAAATGTAATCTTAGTAAGACATGTTAAGATCTTGGTAAAATTTGTGCAGATTTTCTGTCAGTGACGACGGAATCAAAAACATACACGGACGAAACCCTCTTTTTGGTTCCGTCCTATCCGTGGTTTGTTGATCACTTTTCCTATAAATAGCAAGCCACACCAAGTTGTTTTCTCATCAATTACAAACATAAAACACATACATTCTCTCATTCTCTTTCATCTAACTCATTCTCATTTCATTTTAGTGATCCTCTTTTTGTAGCAAAGAAGATCAAGACATTACAAGCTTCAACGAATTGTTGCAAGTCTTGTTTGTTTGTAGTTGTGTGAATTGTTGTTATTCATACATCATTGTTTGTAACAAACCATAATAAACCTCTTATAGTGATAGGTTAGTATTTTAGTCCTTAAAATACATAGTGTGTTGGGAGTGGTTGTGCCTTTGTAAAAGAACTCGACATCTAACTTTGTGTCGGAAATATTGTGTAAGTGACGTGTAAAGGTCTTCTCCACCGGTTAAAGGAGCCTGTTATTTAGTGAATATAACTCTCGAGTTAGAGACTCGGGGAGTGGAGTAGGGCAAGCAAAAATAGTCCTTGTAGTTGTGGTTTGATCGTTTCTTTCTTTACTTGCATATTATTTATTCTTTATTCTCTATATTGATTGAATTCATGCAAATTTATTCAAAGCAAATCAAATTTTAAGACGGTAAAACTATTCAACCTCCTTCTAGTTTTCCACATTATGTTTGTTTTTACCAAAATTAAGAGATGTCAAAAATTTCTTGTCGCTTATTTAAACTCTTTAACTAATCAATGCGTTTTCTATTAGACAATCCCGGTTGTTCAAATTAACTATCTAGTTTATATAAAGTTAAGCTTTAACGAGCTGACCCGATCCATCCGAAACCGCGAGAAACGATAACCAAGAAACCGAGACCGTAACAGAGAAAATATAGATGTAGTTTTTAACAAAATATTCATAAAAGTGTACAAGATCATTTACCGTAGGTATTCAAGTTTAATAATTTTTTTTACATGTCTTGGTTGTCTCATATGCTTTATTTGTTGTGTTAAATTCGGTTGTAATGCTTAATGTTATTGTGTTAGAGCATTAGATACCATGGGATGCCAAAAACCCCTTTTCAGTGTCATCTCAGCATCTCACTTTTAACACTAACACATCAAAACACCTCCTCTTTTATTTTACATATCATTTGAGACCCACCATACCTAATTAAAACACCCCACTTACACAATAAACCAATTAAAAAAATAGGAAAACTTGTATTCAGCATACGCTAGTTGACTAGCGAAGAACTCGGCACGGGTGGGTATAAAAGTATTTTTTATATAATATTCTTATATAATCTTGCATCTCCTCAAATAAACTACAAAGTTTATGTTAATACAAATAAGCCGTAAAAAAGTTTATTTATATTTTACGATCATCTAATGTTTTGTCGATAACAAACGTAAAATTATTTTAACGAAACAAATAAAATACGTAAATGGTTTGAGCCAATAGTTTACTAACACACTTACGTTTTTACATAAAACACTAAACAAGTAATAGTGATTTTATGATTTAGTAATACATATGTACAACAACTAGTATTTACATATTGTGTAGATATATACATAATTAGTATGTATTATAATGGGTAATATAATGGGTAGAAGTTTAAGTATTTGACCCATTGACCAAATACATTGAATGTAGTTGGGTATAACCCAAAGTACATGACCCATACCCATGGAGCATAACCCATAACCTATTGCATGACATCATGCATAAGTCATGAATGGGTATTATCCATGACCCATGGATTTAACCCATGGACTAGATACATTGCACATACTAGATACATAGTATCTACTTGGATACCCATGGTCCAAAGTCTAGGACCCATGATCCATAACCCATGACCCATGACCCAAAACCCATGGGCAAAGAGGAGCGTCCCATGGTTCCCCTAGTTTACACTAGAGTAGGTGACTCGGGGGTGTCCTTGTAGCCGAACCACTATAAACACTCGTGTCGTGGTTTTATGTTTCTTACTCTTTACCTTTGCATTACACATTTCCATATCTATCTATCAACATCCAACATACACATTTAAATAGATTGACATAAGTCG
The DNA here is from genome assembly GCA_019973895.1 of Chrysanthemum seticuspe. NCBI lineage: Eukaryota > Viridiplantae > Streptophyta > Magnoliopsida > Asterales > Asteraceae > Chrysanthemum > Chrysanthemum seticuspe. The sequence continues at coordinate 260,019,891 of BPTQ01000008.1, read as the reverse complement.
ATCTAAATATTTTAAAACGAAGTTTTAATCGGTAAAACTATTCAACCCCCCTTTCAGTTTTCCACAATTGGCATCAGAGCTTCGTTACCAAGTTTCTTAGAGTATGTTGTACTTTAAAAACTTGATACGATCCGTGTATGTTTGAAAACTACAAAGAAGGAAATCTTTTAAAACAAATTGCTTCTTTTATGTTAGATAATGATAGATTATTCTAACATTTTCTTTTCAAGAAATCTTCATGCTAGGATCTCTCCAAAGTATTCACTTCTATTCAAAGAATAATGAAGTCAACTTTCAAGGAAGAACCTAAAAGTAATCGCAGCCTACTTATTCTAAGTACAACGGATTACTTTAAAAGCTCATGAAGTATTTCGGTTTTATGGTCTCCATAAACCATATCAAGAGCGTAGAGGTATGTTCACTTATCCTTAGCTAGTTTACGTCTACATGAATTTGTTGATATTATTTTTTTCCTAGTTAATAATTGCTAGTATCTAAAAAGTCTCTTTTTGCCACTTTCCCGAGTTACTCATCATCGGGAATAGTATTCCTCTTTAATTTTCTAAAAAGATCGTCAAACTAACGCCGCCGTCACAAATAGATCTTTGATAATTAACCTATCAAATCCCGTTGACCAAACATCTATTCATTTAGGAACCTCAAAGCTATTTTTGTTCCATAAGCTAGCGTATAACTTATTACAAAAATAACACCAAACACCCTCTTTCTGTCCACAGTAGCCGGATCCCTCAAGTTGTACTAGCCGGATCCCAATTTCAAGGGATCCGGGGGAACCGTGTGACAGAAACCAACGATACATTTTTCAAAACCAATTATGCTCTTTTCCCTCTCCTCACAAAATACAAAACGACCCAATTGCTGCTTTCATCACCATAGGGCTTCATATCCTCAAGCATCTTCCTCTAGAACATCATTGTAAGTAATTACACTCATATGTTCTAATCTTCATCATCCCCATCCTAGGGTTTATGGTTTTCAATTTTTCTTAATCAATTGATGAAATTAGGTTTTTCAAAATTAATCACTAAGAAAAGGTTTTCACATAACTAAGATTCCATTGTGCTTACAACATTGTTAATACAAATCAAAACCATAAACCCATCTCAACAAATTATACCTAATTGTAATATTTGTTTTTCTAGGACCAACCATGCCTAAAGCTACCCAAAAAGACCACCATGATAGCGTTCACTACCTCACGAAATACTATCGAAAAGAGTGGCTTTCAAAAACCGATCGTAAAATCTTCAAAAGACTTGAAAAACGACTTATCCACGAAGGTCGTGTGGTCAAGGAATGTTTCCTTGAAAATACCGACATTCGTCAAGTCTTCTTGGCAATCAACTTTGATTGTCTTCTTGATATTGATAAACAAATTTGTCCGGTTTTCATCTTTGAATTTTATAAAAGCGTTAGGATCATTAGAAATAGTGATGATAGCATCTCAATCGCTTTTATCATCAATAAACAAAACTTTACTCTACCCTCAACACATTTCCACAAATCCTCTGCATTCCTTGTGAAGGAATTTGTATGTACTCCCAAGATTGGGCAATATCCACTCAATCATTTGCCCTAGATTCCAAACCAATCTACCGCACTCCTCTTGATGACCCCGTAATTATTCGAGATACCATTTTCTAAATTAGAGACGACCAATCTCGCTTCAACCGCAACAAAGAGCTTATTCACCATGATCCCTTTCAAATGGAACTTTTCAAAGTACATCCCATCTATAGAAAGTAGGAAGAAATTCTTAGGGAAAATGTCATTAGTTTGGTCGGAAACAAAGACCATCCAAATCCATGTCTTGTCCAAATGATATATTTCCTCATTCACCAAAGGCCATTTAATCTTGCCTATTACGTGGTGAAGAGAATGGCCGGTGTATTCAAAGTCGCCAACATGGTACTTCCCTATGGTATGCTCCTAACACGACTCCGTGAGTATGTTAGTGTAATGCAACCGTCTCCAATCAACGATGATCATTTCCTTTCCGATCACGTCATGGTACCACTTACCAAACAACCCTCTAAACGGTTCATGGTCAATGGAAGAAAACCTCGGGCTCTCCCAGACTCCTCGGACGAAGAGGAAGTAAATGTCAACCCCGCTGCCAACGTCGACTTGGACCCCATAACCTACTTTGAACAACTTCCAACTCTTCCAAACGAAACCGAAGAATTCAAACAATTGAAGGGTATGATCCAATGGCTAACTAACTACGTCGTGAAGTCGGGAAAGAGGAAGAGAAAAGATTGACAAAAGAGACATTAGGATTATGGTTGCTTTTAGACATTTTGTTTATCATTTTACAATGAATGCTTATGTTTGTGAAATACTTTAGTTTGGTTGTTTGGATATTATCATTACTACTCTTATTTATGATATGGTTTATTAAATGTTTTGCTTGTTTGCTTGTTTTGTTGTTTTTTAGAGTAGACACCAATAGAATTTGGTATACATAGTATAGTGCAAAATCTGCATCCTTTATGTGATGCTTCTGATCTGCAGTTGCCGGATCTCTAAGGATATACTAGACGGATCCCTCCTTTTAGGGAACTGTGGGATCCGTGGTGACAGATGTACAATGCAGAATCCTACACATCAAAACAGCTCACTAGATCACTTCACACTAGCTAAACATAAGGCCTTAGGACCACTTGAGTCTTCTTCAAGCTTAGTAAGCTTCACACTCACTCATAGCTCATTTTAGGATCACACTCAAAGTGCTTTTTAATTTATCAGATCACCAAAACTCGTCATCCTTCTGCTCTTATACTCACACATCATCTCTCACATATCAACACGTCTAGTTTTGTAAATTTCTCAATTTTAGCAAATTGATTTTAGTCATCTCTACCTCAAAATGGGTCAAAAACTAGTTTTTCAATTCTCATAATTTTTAAAGAATTTTCAAATTTTATTCCAAGTTGCCATCTGATCTCTAGGATCATTTAACATCACTTGACACTACTAAAATTCCTAGTGTCATCCTTGATCATCCATTGGTGGTCATAAAGTCCCATTTTCCTTCCATAAAAGGCAATCATTAGCTACCACCACTCATTACCCTTGATCATTTAAGTCACACCTCATTTAAAACACTTAAGAAGACTGAGACACTCAAGATGTATAGGTATTAGCCTCTACCAACATCATTTTCCTCCATTCTTGACTACTGATAGCCGGATCCCTAGGATTAGCCTAGACGGATCCCTCATTGGAGGGAACCGTGGGAACCGGCTGGCAGATTCAGAAAATCCCACCTAAAACAATCATTTCAAGTTCTCCTGGCTAACTTGAACGCTCCATCTTGTCTTAATTAAACTCATAGATTAGTGCAAATCTGTAGTTGACCCTTGTGCATGCAAATCATCACATTTCTAAGGATCTTAGTGGCTTAAGTCTTTAATGCACTTTCCAAATCCTTCCCTTTATAAGTCATCTTGTTAGAACTTCTTAGTCATCAACCACAACTTAATTCTCAGCTTTTAGAAACCTTTCTCTTAGTCACTTCATCATGAGGAAAGCTCCTAGTGCTAACTCATCCACCAAAGGACCACCCAAGAAACTTGCTCGTGTTGTACACAAAATTTCCTCAACCGAATCATCTCCCGTTAAATCCACAATTGCTAGGATTTCTCCTCCACCAACTCAACCAATCAAACCAATCCCCAAAAGGATTTTTCCCACAAAAATATCATCACCAAACACCACAATTCCTACTAAACCAAACACACCCATTTCCACCCAACCATCATTTTTGGTGCCTAGAGCCATATAATTTACCACCTCACAATCATCTCTACAACTTAGAGGACTTACCTCCTAGGCCATCTCATCCTCCACCATTACCGACACACTCTTCAATACAGAAGATTGTGCAACAAACCCAAGGTGTTGAATCAATACTTGCACCGGTATCCTTTTCTCCATTTCCCTTAAATGGTCCATTTTGGATTATGAGGAATCATCACAGTCAACCACCCCACCACATGGAAGTTGTCTACCTCCATCATCATCCTTTGTTGAGCCACTATTGAATGTGCCTCCACCAATCCCTCCTTCTTTTGAGGATCCTCAACCCTCTTCACTTGATCCTCCACATCAAGCCGCTCCATTTTTACCACCACATTTTCCAAGCCATGACAAGGATTGTTATCATTGTCAACACGTTGAAGGCTTGATACATGAACTACGTGAAGAGCAACGTTTCATGTTTTATCACCTCCTCGAACGTTTCGATGAGGTCAACAAACCTAAACAACCGTGAGCTTAAAGGATTCAAGTGGTGTCCTAGTCTTAAGCGTAACTTAGATCGTTTAGGAATCACATTTCATGTTTAAATCATTCTCTTAGTTTTAGAGATTTGTAGATCATTTCTCATAATTTTATGAAGTTACATGTTATATGCCATGTTGTTTTGAGTATATGTTTGGTGTAATATTACATATCTCATTTTGATGTTGACATTATTTGTTCACATCACCATTGCTGTCTCAGATAGACGGATCCCTCTGTTTTGCCTAGACGGATCCCTCCAAAGAGGGAACCGTGGGATCCGTGCATGATAAGGTTTTAAAAGGTACCATTTTGAGGGGTCGTTTAAGCCCTTATTTGATCACTTTTGTATCCGTTATTGCTTAATATCGTTCCTTTTCACTTTTTTGGTCTCTTGAAGGCAAAATGCTGGAATGGCACTTATTTGGACGAAAAGGCGCGAATATACGAAGAAAATGGCCAAAGTCAGAATCGAGACACTCAAAGCTGCTGAAAACAAAAGGCGACGGCGTCAGGTGTTAATTGCGACGCCGTCGGAGGATTTTTGTGACGATACAGAAGCCAAAAACCCTATTTTCAAGTGACGACGTCGGGCTTTAAAAGAGTAGGCCGTTGCTACTCAGACGGCCTAGATGCGACCCAGACGACGTCAGAAGCTGAAGAGGACGGCGTCACAGACATAAGGTGATGCCGTCGCAAGGTTAACGTGGCCAAGACGAAACCCTAATGACGGCGACACGACGGCGTTACAAAACATAAGGTGACACCGTCGCATATGTAATATTATATATAGAATCCGAATTTTTCAGTTTTAAGAGAGTCTTTTTGGATTGAAAACCTAAAACCGAACCAAGGGTGTCTTGTACAGTATTTTAGGGTTTCAAACCCTATCTTACATCAAGATAAGTATTTACTTCATCAATTCAATTATGTCTTTGATTATTTGTGTGTATGCTTGCATGTTCTCCATGTCCGGCTAATTTATTTGTGTGTTTGCTTAGGGAGTATGAAACTTAATTATTGAATATTGATTGGTTGTTTCTTATCTTAGTTGATTAATGATCTAATAATGCGATAGGTCATTCGTTGTGTACTTAATGCTTGATTCATCTTTGTGAACCTTAGAATATAATTACCTGAGTAGTTGTAAGCTAAACCATCCAAAGAGTGCCTTAGAGTAAGAGTTTATTATCCCTAGTGGGTTTTGTAGACGAGACCCTTTGGTAAGTTCAAAGAGTTAGGGAGAAACGTATACCCTACAACTTTAGACACACAACGCAACTAAGAATAAGGACGTGACAACTCAACCATCAATAGGAGATAATTAAGGAGTAGTAAAACCTAAGTAAACACATCTTCAAACTATCATACCAGCACACATTAAATAGACATAGACTACCACCACCTTAGTTTAGATAATTAGATAATAGTAGAGTAATCGGTAGAAATACCAACCACCCAAATCCAATACCCGAGATTCGTACTTTTCAATTTCCTAAAAAAACATAAAAAAGATAAAAAAAATAATCTTCCTCAACCTTAACCTTAGCGTAGTAACTTCTCACTAGCATTCCTATTCCCCTAGAGAACGATATCAATACCCGTGGCTTACCCTAATACTACACTACAACGATTAGGTTCACTGCCTAGGGTGTTGAAAAACTTGCTCGACGAAAAGGAAGTTCCTTTGACCCCGAACGCGCTGCGTAAGCGTATCAGTGCAACATAAAACTTGTTTACTACTAACTTGAGTCTTATTTGCAGGAAATTATGCATTATATACTTGTTTTTTAACCTTTGTTTTGTAGATTTTCAATATACACATGAAGACTTTGACACACTAAGCTAGGGGGAGTTCATGTCAAAGCAATACATTGCAAAATCATTTGCAGTATATTTCACATTAGGATTACGTTACATGACGTCCCTTTGCAAAATTGCAATCATCAAGGGGGAGCACATTCGTCACAAAGACGAAACCATTTGCAAACATAGTTGCAATGCACTAGTTTAATATTTCTTCTTACTTGACGCCCTCACAAAGGGATGGACTCGTCAAGGGGGAGCTAAGACGAGAACACTACCCGTCACTTGCTCTTTATATTTTTACATGTTTTTCTTTCTTTTTTACATGTTTTTCTTAAAACAAGATGCTAGTTTCTTTTCGACGCTCTTTTTGTTTCGACAAAAAGGGGGAGAAGAGAGTAAAAACTCCAATTCAAACTTCTACGAATTTTAGTTTTTCCGTAAAATATTCTTATGTTTGGTCATCAACAAAAAGGGGGAGATTGTTAATACAAATAAGCCGTAAAAACGTGTATTTATATTTTACGATCTTCTAATGTTTTGTCGATAACAAACGTAAAATCATTTTAACGAAACAAATAAAATACGTAAATGGTTTGAGCCAATAGTTTACTAACACACTTACGTTTTCACATAAAACACTAAACAAGTAATAGTGATTTTATGATTTAGTAATACATATGTACAACAAATAGTGTTTACATATTAGGTAGATATATACATAATTAGTATGTATTATAATGGGTAATATAATGGGTAGAAGTTTAAGTATTTGACCCATTGACCAAATACATTGAATGTAGTTGGGTATAACCCAAAGTCCATGACCCATACCCATGGAGCATAACCCATAACCCATTGCATGACATCATACATAAGTCATGAATGGGTATTATCCATAACCCATGGATTTAACCCATGACCCATGGACTAGATGCATTGCACATACTAGATACATTGTATCTACTTTGATACCCATGGTTCAAAGTCTAGGACCCATGATCCATAACCCATGACCCATGACCCAAAACCCATGGGCAAAGAGGAGCGTCCCACGGTTCCCCCAGTTTACACTGGACGAATCCCTCAAGCAAGGGATCCGTGGGATCCGTGGAATAGTAGACTATTTTCTTCTATAAATAGTGAGCCATTTCTTCATTTTGGTTTGCCACTCCTACACTTACTTTCTCCTAGTATTGTAAACCTTCTAACCTCATATCCTAAGGATCTCTCTATGTAGTTTGTGTTTGTTTTTGTGTGATTATCTAGGTTCCTCTTAAAGGTGAGATCACCACCTCTTGAAGTCGAGCAAGCTCAAGTCCATGAGTTGCCATGCTTCGTCATCATCAAGACTACTGAGGTTCTCTTGTTGATAGTTCTTTCTTCCTCTCTGGAAGTGTTGTGTTAAAGGAATTAGTGAAGGGTGCCCAAAGAGTTGATAAGGATTTAAAAGGTACACTTTTGAGGGGTCATTTAGGCCCTTAATTGATCACTTTTGTATCCGTTACTACTTAATTTCGTTCCTTTTCACTTTTTAGGTCTCTTGAAGGCAAATTGCTGGAATGACACTTATTCGGACGAAAAGGCGCGAATACACGAAGAAAATGGCCAAGTCAAGAATCGAGACACTCAAGCTGCTGGAAAATGAAGGGGATGGCGTCACGGCTTATTTGTGACGTCGTCGCGACACATCTTGAGACGACTCAGAGAGCACATTGCTATTTTACAAGTGACGGCATCAGGTTTAAAAGAGTAGGGCGTCGCAACTCAGACGGCCTAGATTTGGATCCAGACGACGTCAGAGGTTGAAGCCGACAGCGTCACGAGCATAAGGTGACGCCGTCACAGAGTTGACTTGGCCAAGACAAAACCCTAATGGCGGCGACCCGACGGCGTCACAATTAAAGAGTGACGCCGTCGCATATTGTAACACTATATATAGAATCCGAATTTTTCAGTTTTTAAGGAGGTAGTTTTGTGGAGTAAAAACCTAAACCGAACCAAGGCTGTCTTGGGCAGTATCTTATGGTTCCATACCTTACTTTACAACAAGATAAGTGTTTTACTTCATTGATTCAATCATGTCTTTAATTGTTTGTGTGTATGCTTGCATGTTCTCCATGTCCGGCTAATTTACTTGTGTGTTTGCTTAGATATATGAAACCTAGTTATTGAATATTGATTGGTTGTCTCTTATCTTAATTGTGATTGACCTATTATTGCGATAGGTCATCCGTTATGTTATTAATGCTTGATTAGTCTTTGTTGAACCTTAGCTTATAGTTACTAGTGGAGATGTAGGCTAAATTTCCAAAGATAACCTTAGTGTTAAGTTTATGAATCCTAGAGATTTCGTAGTCATTAACCTTAGGTAGCTTCAAAGAGTTAGGGATAAACGCATACCCTACGACCTTAGAAAACACAACGCGTTAAGAATAAGGACGTGACAATTCAACCATCAATAGGAGATAACTAGGGAGTAATAACATCTAAGTAAACACATTTTTTATCATTATAAGAGCACACAACAATAGATATAGACTACACTCACCTTAGATTAGATAATTAGATAAGTAGAGTAATCGGTAGAAATACCAACCCCCCAAATCCAATACCCCGAGATTTGTACCTTTCCATTTTCTAAAAAACATAAAAAAGATAAAAAATAATCTTCCTCAACCCCAACCTTAGCGTAGTAATTTCTCACTAGCATTCCTATTCCCCTAGAGAACGATATCAATTCCCGTGGCTTACCCTAATACTACACTACAACGATTAGCTTCACTGCCTAGGGTGTTGAAAAACTTGTTCAACGAAAAGGAAGTTCCTTTGACCCCAAACGCGCATTGTACGCTTATCAAGAGTCAAGACGAAGGCATTAGTGAAAGGTGCTTAACGTCCGTGTCAAAGGCATTAGTGAAGGACGCCAAAAGAGTCTAGACGAAGGCATTAGTGAAAGGTGTCGAACGTCCGTGTCAAATGCATTAGTGAAGGATGCCAAGATGGTCAAGTCAAAGGCATTAGTAAAGGATGCCAATGGTGTACAATCGATAAGGTGTATCGAAGTACAAATTGAGATAGGGTGTATCCAAGGATATTGATATCCTTGATGATGTTGTAATAAGGAGTGGGTCTCCTTTTGGGATAGGTGTTGTGTAGTGTTGGGTAGTAGTTCCTCCTTTATAATGGAACTCGGTATCTAGCCTTGTACCAGATAAAGTTTAGGCGACATTGTGATAGGTGTGGTTCTACCTTGTGGATGAACCCGGTGTCTAGCCTAGTATCGGAAAAAGAGTAGGCGACGTTGTGAAGGCTTCTCCGCCACAAGGAGTTGGTGTCGTGTAGTGATTACAAACTCTCGAGTAGGTGACTCGGGGAGTAGAGTAGGGCAAGGAAAGTGTCCTTGTAGCCGAACCACTATAAACACTCGTGTTGTGGTTTTGTTTTTCTTACTCTTTACCTTTGCATTACACATTTCTATATCTATCTATTAACATCCAACGTACACATTTAAATAGATTGACATAAGTCGATCTAAATATTTTAAAACGAAGTTTTAATTGGTAAAACTATTCAACCCCCCCCCCCTTCTAGTTTTCCACAGTTTAGACTGTTATGTCACCATAATATAACACAAGCATCAATATGTTATAAATAAGAGGTAAAGGTGATCGGTTGAACAAGAACAAACACACACGTATGGAATATAAGAAATTTTATGCGTAGAGTATGAAAGTAAATGAACAACCAACCTTCCTAAGAAGGTTTACATGTCTTTATATAGGGAAAGGAACTAGGGCAACACTACAAGTTCCCTTCCTTCCTTATTGAACTTGGGCCAAGGCTTATGAGCTTTCTACATAAGCCTTGCAATTAATACAAACATAAAAGCCTAATTAAGCAACCTATTAAATATTTATTACAAACACTTGAAATATAGTTTAGGAGTGATTCCGACAATCTCCCCCTAAGTGTTGGTAATTAATAACTTCAGTAATCTTGAAAAGTTGTTAGTGCAGAAGTAATAGTTGTTTTGACGTCTTCTGACATTCTTCTTTCTTGTGAAAAGAAGTGTCTTGATTCTAACAATCTCCCCAATATAAGGATCTTGTTCTTCATTTATCTTTGTTCTTTGTTCTGGTGTGGTTAAGGTGATGTTATGTTGTTTAAATCTGCATCAGGTCCACTTCATTGCTCAGGTGTCTCCACGTCCTTCTCCAACATGCTCACATGCTCTTTGGCGTTAGATTTCAGTTTTGATCTAGTTCTCTTTAGTCTTTAAACTTTGTAGATTCTTTGGTGAAGAATCATTCTGACTTTTATGTTACCTTTCGAGAGAACTTTAATTTATGTTATTGTTGGTATGAGCATGTGGAGAATCTGCACGATCATCTCCCAGGAGCATCCATAAGAAGAAAAGATAAGAATGGGTTAGTGATAAACACCAATCGATCACGGTGGTTGTTTCTTAGAGAATTGACCACTAAGATTGTTCTTCTGATGAATGTCTTGATTCCATTCACCTTGGTCGGGCGAATCAGCCGTCCGAATCCCATCAGGGACAGTTGGCATTACATTGAACAAGTTCAAGTAATGACCCACATCTTCAGGACTCGATTCTTGAAAGGAATCTCCTTAGCAGGATTTCCAGCACTTACAAGTTCGAACTTCGAGCGTGTTAACAGTATAGTGTGAAAACACATCTCTAATTCTCGCAAAGGTTGTTCCTGAACTGGAGTCCCTCAAGTAGGATAACACAATGTACCGAAGTACATCTACAATTCAGGTGAGTCGCTGAGGTACACCGAAGCATCACCCCACGACTGTAGATCGTTTGAGACAACACTAAGCGTAACCCACAAGGAGTTACCGAAGTGACCTGCTATCAGGGCTGTTTGATGTTGACCCTGGCAGGAGTTTCCATTCAATCACTGAGTATCACAGTTGTGAACCCCTCATAAATTTTCTCGACAGATTGCTAAGATCTGTGTAGGACTCTAGAATAGTATCACTTGCGTCCTTAATGTTGAACGACAAGTGATGAAATGTCAAGTGTTCCTAAGAGATCTTTTGATGAATCTCGTGGCTCTACACTTAATAGTGCGCTTTAGTTTTCCTGAGCAGAGACTAGGGAGAGAGTCTCTTTCTTCAATATCAGCAATCTCTAACAGAAAGCCGATAGTTTACGTAGGGTTCCCTGTGAGAATGAAACAAGCTTTTGTTGAGAGAAACTTGAGTGGCCAAGAAGGTTTAGTGAATGCGTCACTGGGTCCATGACGACTTTAATCTTTAATACCGGTGTCATCAAGTGACAACCAGTAGCATATGAATTGAACTCGGTGTTTGCCCTAAGTTGAATAATCTAGAGGGCTATTTCTTTTCACCCTTTTCTTTACATTTCTTTTTAATTCTTCAACTCCCTCTTTCTCCGATTCTCATTTTCTCCTTTTTATAATCATGCCTAAGGACTTCTAAATTCTAACTATTGGTGGTGTCCTTGGGTAGATCCCTCCGGCTCTGGCGGATCATAGGACGGTTATTCCTAACCTTAGTCACCTTATAACTCCATGACTATCCTAAGTTGCCATAAAACCTTTTTCTTGAAAATCTCTCAAAGTGTTTATGAGTGAAAACATTTTATAACACTTCGAGAGTTTTGTATTTTCATAAATACTCCCCCTCCACATGTGCTCAAGTGTTTTGATAGAAATCTGCACAGTGAGGGTAGAGCTCGCACTTTTGAATTGATCGACTCAAGATAGACAATTCCTCGCGATACACGGTTACGTTGCATAGTTAAAGAGTTGCATTGTCAGCTTTTAGGTGACAACTAGCTCTGATAACTACCTTGAAGGTGTGGACAAACCTTGAAAAGGTTGTCAAACCCGTCAAAGTTCATGTTTATTAAGAGTTTCTCGAAGAGGTACAATCTACTCGGATAAGTCTTGGAAGACAAGTCTTTTTAATGTATGACAGTTTAGATCTCGTCAATTCATGGGTTAAGTCTTAGTCACACAAAGATTCAATCACATTTCCAACATATTTGTATCACACAATTTTTCTCCCCCTCAAAAATGGCATATATATGTTATTTTTGACGAAATTTTGATATCGAATATGACCATTTTGAGTTTTGTGGGAAGATTTCCACGAAAAATAATTTGTGAACAAAGATTTTAGCAAGTACTCCCCCTCAACAAGTAATATTAACTTTTGAGGTTTTGAAAAGCATAAGGGGAAGTACTTATTCTTTTGAGCAAAACTTTGAAAAAATGAAAGTTTTAATAAGTTTTACTCAAAAGTAAGAAGCTTTCGCTCCTTTTATAAGGATTGTGGCACTGATGCGTACCACAGGGTCCTTTCATGACAAGAACGGGTTGTACACCGTAATGTGTGCACAAGCCATAGTCAATAATACAGATCATAATATCCAAAAGAATCAATCAATGAAAGAGCTTAAGGAGTACCAAGCAATTCGTCAATGAGACCGGGAGTTCTCTCTTGACGTTGATAGCCCGTAAGAGGGAAACTTTCTCTTCCACCGACAAAGCTCTCTAGCCTCCGCATATGATCCTGGTGAAATAGCCTTTCATCAATCCTTGTGATTATCTTCCTAGCATCTCTCCTTTCCTTGGAATTCCAACGCCTTTTTGACCCAATACCTTGCTTTATGTCTTTCAACCGATATGCTAACCCATCACGAACCGACTTCAACGTGTGATCGCAAAACTTGTGAACCTCGGTGTACGCAATTAAACAATTGTGGTGAAGTTCACTGCGGTAAACAACTCCAAATTTCGGTTTCTTGACAATGGTGTACTGAGATAGTTGGTTTATGTCGGGAAAGTGTAGTAATGGTTTAGTGAGGTTGACTTGTTTCTGATATGATTCCATAGCAAGTTGAAGATCTTCAACACATTCTTGGATCGCTTTGCTTCTAATGAATATTAACAAGGAAGTGATGTACTGGAGCTGAATATGTGTGGAAAATTATCTCATCCGACCTTGTACCTTAGCAAGGTACATGTCTTCGATGTCGTTCAGCGACAACCTAGGAAAATCAGCTTCAGTAAATTCATATTCTTGTTCGTCTTGGTGTTTGACGGTGATTTTCTTCAGGAATGAGTAATCCCATTTAGTAGCCAGATCGACATTCATGATAGCAAGTTAGCAACGATCCGTTTGTCACTGAACACTTCTTTGTTTGATTTCTGAACTTGGCGGCTGCGGTAGTAAATTCTTCTTCGTTCAGGCCAATGATGAATGTCATATTGTGCATCAAGATCATAAGTCACCACATTTTCAACAAACATTCTTGTAGCTTCTTCTTCGATGGCAACATTGTTGGAGAAGACCGCTGCTGGGATGTTGAAAGTGAGTGGCGTAGCATACTTTATGCTGACTTTGCTACCATGTTGTAGAAATTCCAGGTCGTTGTTGAAGAAGTATTGGTAAGGGATTCTAGGTTGATCTGGTCGACCAATGGTTGGTAATGGTTTGGTCCAGTCTGTGTAATATGGAGCTTTATCTGGTCTTGTGAAGTCAATGTTCGATTCAGAGTTGAGCCAGTCAATGTTGTTAGACATAGCTCGTGCAATGTTGTCGAGGTGATATTCAACTTCAACAGCACTGCCGGATATGTCCTTTAACAATTGGAAAGCATCGTTTTTGATCTGGCGTAATTCGCCGTTCGTCATCTTTTTTACCCTGAATTCATCCTGGATAAGCTTAACCTGCTTTATAGTACGACCATCTACCGGTTCTTGGCCTTCCGGTAATCGCGGAGTAGCATCAACAAGCTTGTTGAACCAGTCGCATTCTGCAGTGTCATCTTCATCTAACCAAGAAACGACAGAGCTAGATCTCTTCTTCTTCTTAGGTGTGGATGATGGTCCTGATTGTTGCTCAGTTGATGTTTTAGGTGAGGGCTATTGTTGGGGCTCAGGAATCTCTTCGTCATCACCACCGGTGTATTAGAAATAGTCACCATTTTTCTCCTTTGGTGGTGAAGACTCAGAGTCCCGAGGTTTATCTGATGCAGGAGGATGTTGAGCAGTTCGTGTGGTGGTGGTGGTCTTTTGGGGTGGTGGAGGCATGGAAGAGGATTCGCCTGTTTTATTTTGACGTTTAGGCTCGGATACCTTGTCAGCATCGTCATCATCTCTTGGTCGCTTAACTTGACCAGCCGACTCTTTACATGATGTCTTGAGTTGATATTCCAGTAATGCCTCAAAAAGTTTTGCTTCGTCAGAAGTGAAAGTTGCGGATCGTTGAGACATTTGCATAACCAACTTAGAGATCAATTCTGCATTAGTGACAACAGGAGACGGAACTGGTTTGATTTCCATGACCGCAGTGGTATTTGACAGTGTGTGCTTGACCAATGCCATGAGATATGGATAGAGTTGTCTGGCGAACATCTCTTTTGTAACTCCAGGGACAGTGTCGAGGAGGAACTTATAAGTGTAGTCCCTAATCGTCTTGTCCATTTCACCCTATATATCTCAGTTGAGAAATTATTGTGTGGAAAACTAGAAGGGGGGGTTGAATAGTTTTGCCAATTAAAACTTCCTTTTAAACTATTGAGATCGACTTATGTCAATCTATTTGAACGTGTGTGTTGGATGTTGATAAACAAGCATATAAAAGTATGTAATGAAAAGATAAGAGTAAGAAGCACAAAACCACAACGCGAGTATTTATAGTGGTTCGGCTACAAGGACACCTTCCTTGCCCTACTCCACTCCCCGAGTCACCTACTCGAGAGTTCGTAAATACTACACCAATCTCCTTATGGCGAAGAAGCCTTCACAACGTCGCCTACCCTTTTTCCGGTGCTAGGCTAACCACCGGGTTCTTTCACACCAAGGTCAACCACACCTACACAACGTCGCCAACCCTTTATAAGGTACTAGGCTAAGTACCTAGTTCTTTCACACCAAGGTGAATCACACCTACACAACGTCGCTTACCCTTTATTAGGTACTAGGCTAAGCACCTAGTTCCATTGCAATGGAGGAACTACTACCCAACACTACACCAACGACTAATCCCACAGGAGATCCACTCCTTTTTACAACATCATCAAGGATATCAATATCCTTGGATCTAGTACTAGTCTATCTTGTACATCGAAACACACCATATCGAATGTACATCTAAGGCACCTTTCACTAATGCCTTTAACTAGATCTTCAAGACACCCTTCACTAATGTCTTATGTCTTGACTTCTAAGCACCCTTCAATAATGCTTCTAATCTTGACTTCTAAGCACCTACCACAAATGCTAATGATGTGGACGATAGATACCCTTCACTAATATCTTCGTCTTGACACTTGAGACACCTTTCACAAATGTCTTCACCATTTCTTAAGAAAAGATAAACAATCATCAACAAGAAGACTTCAGTAGTCTCGATGATGAGGAAGCATGGCAACTCATGGACTTGAGCTTTGTTGAAACCAAGATCCTGACTCAACTAGGGTATGAGTAACATTGATTGAATGATGCACAGTGGAATAGAAATAAACACAATCAACATCACTAATAAGGTTTTCTTTATTAATTAAAACAAAGAAACTACTACTACTAATGTACACACGCTATAATCGTGTGTCTAGACTCTCATTAAGATATTACTATTATCAAATAAAATGAAAGGATTAATGAAAGGGATTAATGAAAAAGATGATCTGTAACCACTACGTCTACCCTCTTTATATAGGAGAGGGAGGTTACAAACCCTAATAGATAGCTTACTATGAAAGCTACTAAATATTACATATAAGCCCTCGTTGTTTCTTCGTTCTTCATTCTTGCTTGTAGTTTTGTAATCCGCAATTCCCAACAATCTTCCCCTAAACTGGAATTTGACTAGGTTAAGTTCCAGTTTTTTGATTGTACAAAACAACCTGTATGAAGAAACAATGCGAAAAATATGTCATCATAATAATAAGCTGCACACCATGAATCTTCTTCCTCTTCATCTAATAGGGGTCTTGTGCAACTCGTAGATGCTTCCCCTCAAGTGATGCATGTAGATGGTAAGTATAAGCTTCCCCTTAAAAATATACGAACCATCTCAAATTTATTTATTTTTTATTTTTTTTTAACTAAACAAAAGAAATAAAATGCTTTCCTGGAATGTTTTTCTTATAAAACAATGATCCTCTTTTTTTCCTCTTTTTTTTTTTTGAACTAAGAAAAAGAAATAATACGATTTTTTTTTTAAATATAAAAGAAAGAAAGATTAAAAATATACAAAACATGTAAAATACCATCAAGCAGCAGCAGAAACCAAAGAAATATGTAGTGTCAGCAGAAACACTAAGCCTCCCATAAGGCTTATGAGGATCCAACAGCTGCAAAAATGGTTAATATACAAAAATACAACAATAAGCCTCCCCTTAGGCTTATGCCTCCCCTCAATTAATGCACCTGACAAAGACTATTGTTCTTGGGTACCCAGAATGAACATTTCCTTTGAGTTTTCCAAGAATAACCTTTTGAGGGCTTAACAGCAGTTGCCACTCTAACTCCACCATGTGCCATATTCATATGAGATACATAAGGTGTATATGACTGAAAATAAGAACTTGTAGGTCTATAGGGCACAAGTCTAGCATTACTGGTCCACCAACCAGTAGTAACTGGTGAAGAATATCCTCCACCAGAGGGAACAAGAAAAGGCCTATGAAGCCTATCAGCAGAAACAGATGCAGCAACCTTTGGCTTATCAGTAGAAACTGGTGTACCTGCTCTCACATGTGCAGATTTTGGAACAAATGGAGGAATACTAGCAACATTGGTCCATGTGGGTCTAAAGGTCTGTTGGTCATATGAAACACCCATCCTTTTCTCATGACAATCACAGTCTTTAATAAGATGGAGTTTACTACCACACACAAAACAAGATTTCTTCTTAAAAGACTTATTCTTAACACAACTTTGTTTATTACATATAAACTTATCAGAAACAGAATTAGAAGAAAAATTGTGTTTAACATAATAATTAATTGGCTTTGTTGTGGGCTCATCAGCAGCTACTTTGGACTTGGGTGTGGTCATGGGTGTGTGCCTAGGTGAGTCAGACTTTTCACTAGAATCACATGAGGCATAGTCAGTGGACTTTAGGTCTGACGACTTGTCACTTTTAGAACAAGAGACAGAGTCATTAGTTTTGCTATTAAGGTCTAGCAAGTCACTTGACTTTTTGCCATATAAATGGTGTGATCCATCAAAGTCAACTGTGATGGAAAGGTCAGTGGGCATATGTTCTCCTCTAATAGGTCCAGGGACAGCATGTAATTTTCCTTCTTTGACATAATTAGCTAAACCTGATGGTGTAGTTTTACGCCCATCATTCCTAGATTCTAATCTTACATACTTTTGAAAACCTAAACCTATCCTAGAGGTCTCAGATTGACTACCATAGATATGGCTAGCTAGATTGTCACCTGATATTAACCATTCTTTATGTCTAGCTACTTCCTCATCTAATTTCTCTTTTAGCACTTGGTTTTCAGAAACTACATTAGCTTTTTCTTTCTCAGTACGTTTTAAATCAATTTTAGCACATTCTAAATCACTTTCTAACACCTTTATCTTTTCATCATAAGCCAGTTGATTCTTTTGAAACCAAACTTTTTGTCTTTCTAATGTTTTTAAGGCCTGTTTATAAGCCTCAACTTCAACATAGCATTCATTATATTTAGGTTTCAATTCATCATAGGCTTCCTTAAGTTCATTATATTTTTCACTACAACCAAAAACACAATTATGTACCTGAGAGATGCCCATTAAGGCAAATTGTGGACTGGCAAATTCTTCATCACCTTTAGTATAAGCTTCCTTGCTCATCTCCTTGAACTCAGCCTTTTCACCATACCTTGCTTTGAGTGCATTCCATATATGACTTGCATCATCCATATAACGAAAATCTGCTACATGATCAGCAGGAATAGATTTAAGCAAGGTAGTTCTGGCCTTTGACTCTTTTTGTACAGCAATTTGTTCATCTGCAGTCGTTGGAGGAAGAATAATGATTTTTCCATCGTGATCGCTTCCAATCCTTTTCAAACTGTTGCCATTTTGGATCACCTTCCAGATATTCATATCATTATTCATGATCCAGTGTTTCATCTTCTTAGCCCAGACCTCATACTCATCCTTCATCAAATAAGGAAACATAACATCATTCCTTTTATTATCAAATTCTGCCATTTTAAATGATGTAAATTGATCGAATCTTACTGTACCACTTTTGCGAAGAATACACCGATCAGAATGAATTTTGTGAAATAAAATTAGTAGGCCACCACTTCACGTGTAGAGAAACTAAATAACACCAGTAAACCTTATCATCCAATGATATCAATGGACAACCAATATTAATTATCCTCACATGTAAATGAGACCACTTTAAAACAATGGGACCAGTGCAAATAAAGCAGTACACGAGAAAAAGAATAACATCACAATACCACGTGACCTTTGTAAGAGACCAATAGCAACTGATGAGTGTCTAAATACTCATCATTTTTGTACTGTTTAGAATGCCAAAAACATCTGAAAACACTCAGAAACACATCAAAATGATAAAAATATCACAAACAAGTGTTTTATGTGTTTTAAATGCAAAAATGCCAAAATCTGGTGAAAAACATATCAAGTTTGCATAATTGGCAGTTTTAGTCCCCCAAGTTTCAAAAGTTATCAAATCTAGTCCCTGGTAATTCAAAAACTTGTAAAATGTCATTTAAGGTCCATGGGATTTAAAAGTTGTCAAAATAAACCCTTTAAAGTTTAAAATTTACAAAATTACAACTTTAGTCCCTCAACTTTGAAAAATGTCAAAATCAGTCCTTGGTGAGTTTAAAAATAGAAATTATTCAAATTACACCTTGTACTATTCAATTGTGGCATAATTGGTCCTTTATGATAATTTTAGAGAAAAATTACAAGTTTGGTCCCTAGAGTTTGAAAATTGTCAAAAATGGTCCTTGGACATTTTAAAAATGGAAAATAATCATCATTGGTCCTTGAATTATTCATATATGGCAGGTTTGGTCCTTATGTGAACTTTGGAAGATTGGCAAAATTGGTTCCTTAACTTTGTTGGAATTACACAAAAGGTCCTTGTGATTATTAAGCTACAAACCAAACGGACACCATTTTGTATTAACCAAGCCCAAATCCAATCCATTACCCAAACCCGGCCCAATTTTTAAATAGAAAAACCGCGCACACTGTAGCACTGTCTCTCCCACACCTGAAATCCAAAACCAGTGGTTCTCACCACTTGTTCTCCACCTTTCCACCTCACCACTAAACTTCTACAGCTGGTTACCCACTCCTTAATACCTCCACTATTATCCAAGAATCATTAATGAACAAAACCTGCTCAATTGAAAAATGGTGCCAAAATTGCCATTTGGCAATTTTGATGATCTGGATTAAATCAACGGTTGGATTGAAGTGGGAAATACTCAGAGGTGTCGACATAGATGAAAAGATCTTTATATAGCAAGTGGGAAGCTATGTGAAAAAATATCTAGTGTAATTTAATTGTGCTTATGTCGTTTTAATTATTCTAAGTTTTCCTATGTTTAATCAAGCTTTTTAATACTTTGTAATCATATTCCAGTGTATCTCAAACCTATTTCCAGTTTCAATTTCAGTAATTTACCAAGTTTTTATGATTGTGAAATTTCGACTTTAAATTCTCATATTAATCTAGATGTGTTTGTATCTTTTGTTTTGGACCAAGTAAGCTCAAATAAGCTCCTAGTAGCTTGTTTAAGCTATCAGAAACATTTCAAATTCAGTTTAGAGCTTTAATTCAAAAATTTCCAAAAATACTAAAAAATTAGCTAAAAATAAAAAGTAATGGAAATGAAGAGCAAGACTGAAGCAGTGTTGATATTGGATTGCTAATTGGTATAGAGCTTCTTGGGAAGCAATAGGGTGTGATTATCAGTTCTCAATTCTCAATTTTGAGCATTAAAGCAATTTGTAAGCTTAATCCTTAAATTTGTCATTTTACTGTTCCACTGCTTATAACTGCTTATCATTGTGATTTATATGCTTATTTAGTGTATCTTAGTAACATTATTGCTTTTATTTGCTAGCTTGTTCATTAATTTTCATAGTTGCTTAGTTTTTATTTTACCACTGTCAAGTTTGCATAGTAAGCAATCTATAGTTTTTGTTTTTATTGTTGGTGTTTAGGAGCTCAAATCAGCCTTTTATGTCAATAAATGTATGTATGAATCAGTTTTTCAGCTTAAATCATTGTTAAGCCTTGATAAGCTTTACAACAGTTTGCTTAAAGGGGTGTTTGGTTTTGTTTGTTCTACTGAACTAGAGGTTGTTTAAACCTGTGTTCTTGTTTATTGCATGTTACATTAGTTCTAAATAACTCAGTTCAACATTAAAAACCAGTGGTCACTTGTGGTAAAGTCAAAATAGCTTCTAAATCTAATTTGTCAGTTCACTGTTAAGAGTTTGGAATGCAAATCTCATCACAGTTGCTTACAACTTAGGAATCTAGCTTAAATCAGTCTTATTATAGCTTAATACAACTTATTCAGCTCATAGGATCAATTAAAATCTCATAAAAGTCAACTTAGCTCATTTCTATAAAAAGTCAAAATTTTTCAATACCCGTTTTTGAATTAAATAGATAATTTCAGTGTGAGTTTAATAGTGAGTCTTAGCTTAAAAGCTTTTGGGATATTAAAGTTTGGCTGCTAAACTTAATTAGAAAAATATTAGTTCATTATTAATCAGCTTTTTAAGTGCCTATTTTCTATATTCTTTTGAGTACCTGTTCTGAAAACATGCCATGTGCACAGGTTTCACAAGCTTTTTCACAAGCTTGTTAAAAGCTCTCTAGCACTCCCAAGCCTGTGTAATTTAGATTTTTGGATATCTTAGCTGGTCAACTTGTTAGTCCAAGTGTTTATTTTTAATTCCTAGCTTATTATAGTGCTTAAAAACTAGCTTAAAAGCACCTAGATAACCAAGTAGTATACTGTGTAAAACAGATATTATCTAAGTGCTTATTTGGAATTTGTACTACTTATTTCCAAGTAATTGAACTTTTTCAGTTTTCAAATTAGCTTATTACATTTGTTTAGCTTATTCTCAGTTCACTTTTGCTTATTTCATCAGCTTATTAAGCCACTTGGCTAAAATCTTGTGCTTAAATCCATTTTCTAGCCACTGTTAAGATAATAAGCTCAAAACTGAGCTTATTAGAAGTTTTTATAAAAAGTTATAGTTGTGAAAAGTGCTTAATTTTAGTAGCTTAACAAGCTTGTGAAGAAAAATAAAAAAAATAAAATAGTTGCAAAAAGTCATTGCTGGGATTCGAACCCTGGCCACCCAGCTCACCACACCACACACACACCATCTGCCCTAGGGTCTTTTTCAGTTTTCATTTGCATTATTTAATATATAAGCCTTGTTTCCACAATAAGCTTATACGAGCATATTAGCTTATTTCTAGCTTATTTGAAATAGTTTTTTCAACTTTTGTATTTTTCATATAATTGTATTAGTATAAAGTATTTTATAAAAAAGTTTCAGATTTTTCTAAATAGCTTTAGTATTTTTAAACATTTAATTAGTGTAAAATCTAATTTAATTCATAATAAAAAATATAAAAGTCTAAAAAATATAAATCTTTTTTCTAAAATTTTCTTTTGTCATATAGTACGTAAGAAAATTGTTTTTACACTTGTAGGTCTTTTATTTCACAAATTTTACGTTTTTGCTTGCGCACTCGCGTAATTTTTATAAATAACTTACGTTTTCATTTTAATTTACGTTTTTAGATAATTTAAGTTTACGTTTTAGTTAAAATAGTTTATTTAAGATATTTTGTTTTATAAAATCACAAAAACATCATTGTAAAAATAGTGATAGCATTTATTTAATATAGTTTAACTTTTTTAATTTCCTTTAATTTGCATTTAAGCCCCTGTAATTTTTTTAATCTTTTCTTTATGTATAATTATTCATCAAAAACCTTACTGATCACTATCCTTAGTGATCATTATATCATCTGATCAAGTGTTTATACACCAATTCATCCTCCGTGGGACTTAACGACCCAGGAATCCACTATATTCCTCTGATCTAAATTGTATTTGTTTCTAAGCTGTTTTAAGTTTATTACGGTTAGCCATTCACAAGTGGTTAGCTTGAGTGATTAAACTTGACGGTTCGGGACCAATCAGCAACCCACGAGAGAACCATAAAATCAGCAAGACATATCCACGTGATCAAGAACCATCAGCAGTAACAACCAATATATAGCTTGTGAGCCAATCAGTAGCAACGACACACATACAACCATTGATTTAATCGAGTGGGGACCAGTGACAAGATATCAAACGAGTCAAACGAATGAGACCAGCAATGTCACCAATCAGTAGCACTATTATGTTTGACCAATTAAGAACAGTCTTTACTGGGGACCATCGAATAACATTGAGAGATCAGTAGCATTGGATATCAAATGAATTATTTGGTCATGTGACAACTCATGGGACCCCATATTAGTACTCACGTGATCAAATGAATTCACCAAACCAAATCTTTGAAATCAGTACTCACGTGCAAATATGGAGATCAAATGAATTGATAACTTAAATTCGAGCGCCTCAATGAAGTCAGTACCAACCAAGTAACAAATGAAAATAATCACTACACAAATACGCCGCAACTGTTGACCTTAAGAAATATTCAACCTCGTTTGAACAAATATTAAACCGGATCTGAGAAAAAAATAATGATTACCTCATAAATAAATATTCTTCGAAACAATAATAACAATGTGTAGATCCGGCTTTTGACTGCTGCCTCCTTTTAAATCACGTCTGCTACAATAGAAACACCTTATAAACCCTAGATCGAGAGCCACGATGCTCTGAAACCAATTGTTGAATCCAAGATCCTGACTCAACTAGGGTATGAGTAAAATTGATTGAATGCACAGTGGAATAATAAGAACACAATCAAAGTTACCAACAAGGTTTTTCTTATAAAAAAATGATCCTCAATGGATCTCTATAACTCTCTCTCAACATGTTTTCCTGGAATGTTTTTCTCCAGAGTTATCTAATACAAAAGTCCTTTGTTCCTTTTATACACAAGGAACCCTAAATAGACTATAAAATATAAAATAAATGCATATCACTACCTAAATAGCTCATGCAAATCCTAACAAACTAATACTGATTAACTATATCAGTAGAAATACAATATCAGCAGGAACCATATCATCAGCAGAAACCATCATAGCTTCAGTAGGAACCTTGCACTTCAGCATAATCCTTTGGCAGAATTCTTACTTTGCAGAATTCCCAATAAGCTTTCTCGGCTTCAAAGGCGGTGATCTTGCCTTAAAGAGGAACCTAGAAGATCACACAAAAACAAAACTACAAACATAGATCTCTTGGATCTGAGGTTAGAGAGTTTTCAACTCTAAGGGAAAGTATGTTAGAAAAGGGGTGAGAAACAATGAAGAAATGGCTCACTATTTATAGAGGAAAAGTTCTACTATTCCCCGGATCCCACGGATCCCTTCTACAAGGGATTCGTCTAGCGTAAAGCTAGGGATCCGTGGGACGCTCCCCTTTACCCATGGGTATTTTGGTTATGGGTCATGGGTCATGGGTTGATCCATGGGTATTTAGCTAGATACAATGTCTCTCTTGAGTGCAATGCACCTAGTCACATGGGTATGGGTCAAAACCATGGGTTATGGATATTATCCATATATGATATAAGCATGATGTCATGTAATGGGTTATGGGTCAAGCTCCATGGGTCATGGGCTTTGGGTTGTACCCAATCAATGTATTTGCCCAATGGGTTATGATACTTAAGTTTCTACCCATTTATATTACCCAATATACTACATACTAGTTATGTGTATATTTTACTCAAATATGTAAACACTAGTTGTTGTACATATGTAATATTAAATCATAAAATCACTTATACTTGTTTTAGTGTTTTATTTGAAAATGTGAATATGTTAGAAACTATTAGTTCAAACCATTTACGTATTTTATTTGTTTCATTAAAATGATTTTACGTTTGTTATCGACAAAACATTAGAAGATCGTAAAATATAAATAAACGTTTTTACGGCTTATTTGTATTAACAATCTCCCCCTTTTTGTTGATGACAAACATAAAATTATTTTAAGGAAAAGCTAAAATTCGTAAAAGTTTGAATTTGTAGTTTTTACTTTCTTCTCCCCCTTTTTGTCGAAACAAAAAGAGCTTCGAAAGGAAACTAACACATTGTTTTAGGAAAAACATGTGAAAAAAAATAAAAAGAAATAGAGAGCAAGTAACAGGAAAGGGTCTCGTCTTTACTCCCCCTTGACGAGTCCATTCCTATGTAAGGGCGTCAAGAAAGTAATACTAAGCTAGTTTGTTTGCAACTAAATTTGCAAAAGATTTCGTCTAAGTGACGAATGTGCTCCCCCTTGATGATTGCAATTTTGCAAAGGGATGTCAAGAAATGTAATCCTAATATTGCAAGTGATTTGCAATGTATTGCTTTGACAGAAAGATCCCCCTAGCTTTAGGATGTCAAAGTCTTCATGCGTAAATTGAATAACTTCAAAACAAAGATTAGAAAACAAGTATAATGCACAATTTCCTGCATATGTGATCCAAGTTAGTAGAAAAATAGTTTTCTGTCTCACGGATCCCACGGTTCTCTCCTAGTAGGGATCCGTCTAGGCAATTCTGAGGGATCTGTATAGCTGAAGATTAATATCAGCAACGGTGATATAACAAGTAATGTTATCACAAAGGTGAGATATGAATACAACATAATCATATACTCAGAAATATAACAAGTAGCATGTAATTTCAGTTAATAAAACTAGAGTTATGATGTACATGACTCAAAAAAGAATACATGACTAGGAATTTCTAGACCAACTATCGCTTGATGTTAGGACACCACTAAAATCTTCTAGCTCAAGTTTTGTTTAGGTTTAATCTCGTCGAAACGTTCGAGGAGATGATAGAACCTGAAACGTTGGTCTTCTCGTACTTCATGTATCAAACTTTCAACATGTTGATAATGATAGCAATCTTTGTCATGGCTAGGTAGTGGTGGTGGAAGAAATGAAATGGCTTGATGCGGCGGATCAAGTGAAGCGACTTGTGGAGCTTCAAACGATGGAGGGATTGGTGGAGGCGCATTTGAGAATGGCTCGACCAAGAATGATGGTGGTAGTAGAGAAGTGTCAACTTCCATATGATTAGGTGGTTGACTTTGATGATTTCTCATAATCCAAATGGGATTATATGATGGAAACGGTGAAAAGGAAGCTGGAGCTAGTGTTGACTCAACACCTTGATTTTGTACCATTATTCCTCCTAATGAGGAGAATGTTGTCGGCGAAGGCGGATGAGACGGCCTAGGAGGCAAATCCTCTAAATTGTAGAGATGTGGTGATGATAGTGGAGATGTAAAAGAAATAGCTCTAGGAACCAATGGTGATGGTTTAGTGGAGATTATATTGTTTGGCCTAGGAGGTATGGTGGTGTTTGGCATAGGTAGTTTTGTGGGTACTATCCTTCTAGGGATTGGTTTGATTGGTTGAGGAGCAATCCTTGAATTTGTTGGCTTGACCGGAGATGATTCGGTTGAAGAGATTTCGTGTACAACACGAGCAATTTTCTTGGGTAGTTCTTTGGTGGATAAGTTACTACTTGGAGTTTTCCTCATGATGAGATGATTTCAAGAAGTTTGTAAGGGTTTCTTAAGTGCTGAAAATTAGGATGAAGGTGATGACTATGGAAGTCCTAACAATGTGGTTTATAAAGCAAGAGATTTGGCAAGTGCATTTAAACCTTAAGCCATTAAAATTCATTAGAATGTGATGATTAACATGCACAAGAGTCAACTCCAGAGTTTGTACTGATCTAGGAACTCATTTAAGATGAGATGGAGTGTTTGAGTTAGAGGGATGAGCTTGAAATGATTTATTTAGCTAGAGTTGACATAAACTGTCATCCGGATCCTACGGTTCCCTTCTTAGAGGGATCCGTCTAGGTTAATACTAGGGATCCGGCTCTCAGCAGCTATGAAAGAGTGGAAATGATGTTTCTAAGATCTAAGATCTATATCACCTTGAGTGTTTCAGTCCCCCTAAGTGTCTTAAATGAAGGGGTGCTTAAGTACTTGAAGGTAATGAGTGATGTAGCTAATGATTGCTTTTTATGGAAGGAATTGGAACTTTCATGAGTACCAATGAATGAACAAGGATGACACTAAAGATTTTGAGAGTGTCAAGTGAAGCTAAATGATCCTAGAGATCATATAGTGACTTAGATAAATCCTTTAGAAAATATCCTAGAGGCTTAAGATGGAAAAACTAGGATTTGATCAATTTTGACCAATTTTGTAGTAAGGATGATTATGATCGACTTTGCTATAAAAGGTTTCCAACGTTTAGATAGGAGGAATCATTGTGAAAAGTGATGTGTGAGCTTAAGAGCGGAAGAGTAATGGATTAAAATGAAATGATAGATCTACAAGCATCTTTGGGTGTGATCTAGGTGAGTTTATGTGTGAGTGGGAAGAGTCTACTTAACTTGATCAGGACTTAATTTGCCTTAAGACACTATGTTTAGCTTAGTGTGAGGTGTTCTAAGGATATGTTTGAAATACAATGCTTGCAATTGCATTTTCTGTTTGCCGGATCCCACGGTTCCCTAGATGTAGGGATCCGTCTAGCACAAACTTTGGGATCCGTCCATCTGCTCAGCAGAACCTTTACTAAATGTATGCAATGATCTTGACAATGCATTATATTCCAAGGTTAGTTTAAAGGGGTTCTAACACTAAGATATCAAATGTAAGATGTTTTATTTCATGAAGGAAATAGGATTACATTGATAAAGCACGAGTACAAGAGGATTGATCCTATTTGAAATACTACTAGGTTCCTTGAGTGTTTTCGCTAGGAGGATCATCATGTTGTTGATGAGTGTTGGTGGAATCAAGAATGAAGAAATTCTTCATGAGAGATATGTTTAGCGGTTCCATCATCTTGTTCACAAGTACGTACAACGGACTTTGAAATTGAGGATCAAAGTGCATAACGTTATGATAGAGGCGTGTCAAGAACATTCCATAAGGGATGAGTTTATTCTTGGAGCCTTGAAGATTTACAATTCGCCTTGCGAAGAAGTAGGCGAGATTGTATGGTTGTTGTGTTAGCAAACAATACAATATGTGAGCACAACAAGCGGGAAGGATTTCTCGATTTCCCCTAAGACTCCAAACATTTTCACGTAGGATGAGTGCAAGGGGCTTGTACTCTTCTCAGATGTCCCGTGTGAAGATAATGTTTAGATCGGAGTAATATGGTCGAGGTTTGCATATTATGCGATGTAAATCTTCCGGGGAGGGTATGTGAGAACAATATGGACTATTTTCTTCACGAAAGTTGAAGAGAGAATCAAGTGACCAATCTTCGGTGAAGGCACATTGTCCATGATTTAGAATTCGGAGAATGTGAGCAAAATGCCCAAGGGTTAAAGTAAACTTTTGGTTTTTGATATAAAACCAAAGAGATAGAGAGTCATCCTCGTTACGAACGAGTTCAACTTGACGGAAGAATTCCATTATGAACCTTGGACATATCTTCTCGTTGATTTCAAGAAGACATTCTAGTCCTATGGCTCGGAAGGAGGTATTGATACCTTCTTTGAATTGTAGAGAGGTGTCTACAATACGTCCTTCGTGGAAGTGACAGTTTTCGAGGTTATTGAACCCACGGACATGAATGCCAGGTGTGTTGGGTTCAAGGGAGATGTTCGGAGAGTAGACTCTAGTGAGTGAAAAATCAAACTCATATTCATGCGTCATAGTTGAACCTATAGAAATGAAGAGTTAATAGAAAGTGATGTTTGTGTTCAACCTATGATTATCAAATGTTTTTACTAGATTTTTATTAACAATGGTTTTTTAACAACAATGACACTTAACTCACTTATGGTTTTGACATTCTAGTGGAATATTTCTTTTAGGGAGAAAGTGGTTTTTATTTTGCATGAAAACTGTTTTCCAGTAGGACGGATCCCACGGTTCCTTTACAAAAGGGATCCGGCTAGTATATCTTCTGGGATCCGTAGATCTGTAGTTACAGAGACAGATTTTACAAAAACATAGGTTTTACAATTTTATTCCCAAGATATGTGTTTTAGCCTACATTTTCTTTTAGCATGCATACATGACTTCTAATGTATTACGAAAGAGTACGAAACATATGAAACAAAAGAAATGACAAACACATTATGATAATAATAACCTAGATAAACTAGACTATTAATAATATTTTATTTCAATGCTTAGAATGATACAAAGGATTGGGTATATAACCCCAATGTAGATTAACAACACAAAGTAAATGTCTCCGTATGTGAACTTCATCATAGGGAACACAAGTGCGATGAGTGTTAAGGCAATGAGCACGAGGGCGATGTAAACCATGTTGAAGATGATCCTTCTTGGTTTCGGTTGAGACGAAATGGAGAGGACGATGAAGTTTTGAATGAAAGAAATTTTTGAAATTGGAAGATTTGAAAAAGTGGGGATAGAGTGATTGACGGTGGGAGTATTTATGGGAAAGGAGGAATTTTTAATGTTTGTGTTTTTGTTTTATTATTAGAAAGATATATTTTTTTTTAAATAAAACACAAGTTTTATACACCACGACTATAGACGAAAGAGTGACACGTATGTGAGAAAAAGGCTTCCTAATGAAGCTTATTGTAATACATGTATATGCACAAAAGATAATCATATAAATACCTAAATAGGCATACTTAATTATCAAGGAAAATAAAAAGAAAGTCATACCTCTAGCACACTTAGGAATGTCTTTACAAATGACACAACAAATGTCACTTAGACGATTCCCGCTCCTTTGCGTTTAAGATACCTTCTTAAGGAAGGTATTCTTGTTACCAAGTGATTTCTATAGCTTGGTGGGTATGAGCTTTGACTAATCAACATGACAAAGAAGATTAGTGCAACTAAATGAAAAAGAGAATAAGAAAAATGTTGTTATCAAATCAACATGCAAGCATATAGTTTTAAAAGACATGGTGTTTGTTTTTATGAAAAACATTCTTTGTAGTTTTCAATTAACCATGGATCGTATCAAGTTTTTAAAGTACAATATACTTCAAGAAACTTGGTAACGAAGCTCTGATGCCAATTGTGGAAAACTAGAAGGGGGGTTGAATAGTTTTTCCAATTAAAACTTCCTTTTAAACTATTTAGATCGACTTATGTCAATCTATTTGAACGTGTGTGTTGGATGTTGATAAATAAGCATATAAAAGTATGTAATGAAAAGATAAGAGTAAGAAGTACAAACCACAACGCGAGTATTTATAGTGGTTCGGCTACAAGGACACCTTCCTTGCCCTACTCCACTCCCTGAGTCACCTACTCGAGTGTTCATAAACACTACACCAATCTCCTTATGGCGGAGAAGCCTTCACAACGTCGCCTACCCTTTTTTCGGTGCTAGGCTAACCATCGGGTTCTTTCACACTAAGGTGAACCAAACCTACACAACGTCGCCTACCCTTTATAAGGTACTGGCTAAGTACCTAGTTCTTTCACACCAAGGTGAACCACACCTACACAACGTCACCTACCCTTTATTAGGTACTAGGCTAAGCACCTAGTTCCATTTCAATGGAGGAACTACTACCCAACACTACACCAACGACTAATCCCAAAGGAGATCCACTCCTTTTTACAACATCATCAAGGATATCAATATCCTTGGATCTAGTACTAGTCTATCTTGTACATCGAAACACACCATATCGAATGTACATCTAAGGCACCTTTCACTAATGCCTTTAACTAGATCTTCAAGACACCCTTCCCTAATGTCTTGTGTCTTGACATCTAAGCACCCTTCAATAATGCTTCTAGTCTTGACTTCTAAGCACCTACCACAAGTGCTAATGATGTGGACGATAGATACCCTTCACTAATATCTTCGTCTTGACACTTGAGATACCTTTCACAAATGTCTTCAACACTTCTTAAGAAAAGATAAACAATCATCAACAAGAAGACTTCAGTAGTCTTGATGATGAGGAAGCATGGCAACTCATGGACTTGAGCTTGCTCGGCTTCAAAGGTGGTGATCTTACCTTTAAGAGGAACCTAGAAGATCACACAAAAACAAAACTACAAACATAGATCTCTTGGATCTGAGGTTAGAGAGTTTTCAACTCTAGGGGAAAGTATGTTAGAAAAGGGGTGAGAAACAATAAAGAAATGGGTCACTATTTATAGAGGAAAAATTCTACTGTTCCCCGGATCCCACGAATCCCTTCCACAAGGGATCCGTCTAGCGTAAAGCTAGGGATCCGTGGGACGCTCCCATTTACCCATGGGTATTTTGGTTATGGGTCATGGGTCATGGGTCATGGGTTGATCCATGGGTCTTTAGCTAGATACAATGTCTCTCTTGAGTGCAATGCACCTAGTCACATGGGTATGGGTCAAAACCATGGGTTATGGATATTATCCATATATGATATAAG
This sequence comes from Chrysanthemum seticuspe, assembly GCA_019973895.1. NCBI lineage: Eukaryota > Viridiplantae > Streptophyta > Magnoliopsida > Asterales > Asteraceae > Chrysanthemum > Chrysanthemum seticuspe. Next base: position 259,989,154 of record BPTQ01000008.1, on the reverse strand, counting down.
CATGATGTCATGTAATGGGTTATGGGTCAAGCTCCATGGGTCATGGGCTGTGGGTTGTACCCAACTACATTCAATGTATTTGCCCAATGGGTTATGATACTTAAGTTTCTACCCATTTATGTTACCCAATATACTACATACTAGTTATGTGTATATTTTACTCAAATATGTATACACTAGTTGTTGTACATATGTAATATTAAATCATAAAATCACTTATACTTGTTTTAGTATTTTATGTGAAAATGTGAATATGTTAGAAACTATTAGTTCAAACAATTTACGTATTTTATTTGTTTCGTTAAAATGATTTTACGTTTGTTATCGACAAAACATTAGAAGATCGTAAAATATAAATAAACGTTTTTATGGCTTATTTGTATTAACATGTTGGATCTGGTCTCTTTCCACCGAGAACTCGTTTATCACATTTTGAAGTAAATTAACTCTGTCGGCAACATGATTCAATTTCTTGTTAACAACGTTGCGTTTCCTTGCTTGCTTGACAGCTTTGACAATCTTGTTCTTGGCACGTGATGGCCAAGTGTCGGTCGGTTTCTTGACTGATTTGGATGAGGATCTGGTGGTGAAGAGTGAGACGATGAATCAGATGAAGATGAGTCATGAGAAGGCTTAGGGTCCTTAGGTAGCTCAAAGGATTGTTCCGGGTTATGTTCTGGATTATCTTGAAGATAATTGTCAGCTTCCTCTTGAGCTTTCGCCTCTTCCTCTGCTTTAGCCCTAGCCTCTTCTTCAGCTCTCTCCCTAGCTATTTCCTCTATGTCTTCATCGGTTATCTTCTCATTCTTCCCCTTTTCCTCTTCTTCAAAATCAAAAATGATTTCATCCTCTTGCTGTTGTTGATCTGTTGATTCCAGAGTGGTGGTACCAGTTCCCTTATCGGGTTGATTAACCGCATCAAGAACTGGTGTTGTTTGTGCACCACCACTGGAACCTCCAGGGCCTCTGGTTTGTTGACGATGAAATTCAGTAGCAGCATGCTTTAACCTGAGCTCTTTGAGAGTCTTTTGGTACTCTCTTTCTTCATCCTGAGGTTCATCATTCGAGCTTTCTTCTTCTGTTTCAGCAACGGGTGTCTTCCCTTTGTCTGATTTTGGACTTGGTGGTTTATCTTCTAGCCTTGTTGAGGTAGTATCATCTGTAGCTGATTCGGAGTGATAACCCACTTCTTCAGACTCAGTATCTTCAGAATCGATGTCCTTGTCCTTAAGTTTGAGTGCCGGTTTTGGGTTAGGGATGGCACCCTTAGATGGGACTTTTCTTTTACGGGGAGGATTCCTCTTAGGATACTTGAGGGCACTCCCAGTGCTTTCTACACTTCCAGCACTGCCTGATCTTCTGGTCTTCTTGACTGGAATAGCTGAAGTCTTTTCATCCATAAAACCGACTTTGCCTTTGTTTACTGCTTCTAGGTATTGTGAATACGACGGAAGACTTTTGATATCAGCAGTGAGAAGGCTGTCAAGAAGTACTACACCTTGTTTCTTTGTCGATGAGTCCTTGAATCTGACAATGTTTAGCGTTGGCTCATACAACACAGAATGATTGTTGGGGTCGTTAAGTCTCAAGGGAATGTCCCGATTTTTCCCGAGAATGTTCTAGATCAACAGCTTAGTGTATCTGATAAAAGGAACCTTTGTCCCGGGTTTCTTGAGATGGGACATCATGTCTTCCCATATCAGACTGGCAAAGTTGATGTGCTGCTTGTTGACCATGCCCCATAAGGTTTGCAGATGCATTAGTTTTGGATGCTCGTGTCTGTTGTCTCTTCCGGAAACAGACTTGGCGATCATGATGTACAAGGTCCTCCACGGTTGAGGAATGTTCTTTAAATCGACCGAGGAGTGCTTTGTAATTATTCCAGCAGCTTCATCATAGCCAAGATCGACCATGAATTGTAGTGTAGCCTCTTCACTTGGAATCGGTACATACGCAGCAGGTTGGATAGCGAGCAGAAGAAGAATTGTGCGCAGATCTGCAACAGTGACGGTGACTTCCTTATCATTGAGAGTCACCGTGACATCATCTTGACCCTCAATCTTCTTCATTGTGTACCAGAATTGATGAATATAAATTTCTGGCACAGTTGCTGAGTTGGTGAGCATGTTGTTGCAGGGATGAGATTTGAGAATGTCTACAGCAATCCTGCATGAAGACTCTGAGCAGGTGAAGTTCTCAAAGTCGACCTTGAGGTTGTTCTTTCCAATCTTCATGTTGTAATCAGATGGGAAGATATCTTCCATTGTGAGCTCATTTGGTGCGTTAACATTTTCCATGGTGATATCCATATCGTGATCTGAAAGATATTGAGACAAAAGTACCAACATATCGAAAGACATTATGTTAGTCAAAAGGTGATTTTATTGTCCAATTTATTGAATATGTTATGTTAATGAATGTTACGAGTCCAAGGTCACTTGTTGTCCAATAGTCCAAAGTTGATGTGATAAGTTTCGTGAGTATATTAATTTTGAATTCTAAAGTCCAAATTTTTCACTCATTCACATAACATTTTAACAATTATTGCTTATTAGTGACATTTTGGTCTTGTGATGTTATGAATAAGTTATTACAAGTTTGTACGCATGACATTTCATAAGAAAAGTTAAAATTATGGCTTAAGCGTAGGATTGTAAGCTTATGCATAAACATTGTAACCATACGCGTAGAACTAAGCTTATGCGTAGGAGTCCCTCTTACGAGTAAGAAAGCTTACGCATAGGAATAGACTCTTGGCATAAAGCTTACGCGTAAGCGTAGGTTGGGAGCTTACGCGTAAGGTTTACTCGTAAGAGCAAGCCTTATGCGTAAGAATCCAAGTTTACGCATATCCTTCACAGAATACGCGTAGTCCCTTTGTAGACCCTTACGCGTAAGAGTTATTCGTAAGATTACTCTTATGCGTAACATCTACGCGTAAGGTTTTCCATAAGCGTAGAATCCATTTTACCCTTGTTTCTGAATTGGAACACGTAAAACCTGAAATAGATCAATCATAACACTTCTATTAACAACATATACAACCTCTGTCAATCTCACATGGCATCACTAGTTATTGTCAGTTACGCGTAGAATTAGGTTATGCGTAAAGTTTAAACCATAGCAATTCAAACCTACGAGTAAACAATCTAGCCATGGAATATGTACCAAATGATTTTTGAGAAGTCTTAGGAGCCATAAGAGATGTTTGTAACAAGTTTTAACATCTAAAGCCTCATGAATCAAAAATACCCAAACCAACTTACTCATAAACCCTAAAATCAAATTTCACCAAATTGTTGTTTCTGGGTTAGATTCAAAGGTGTTGTTGGTTAATAAATCACATATCAAGCATATTACAAGCCTCTAATTGTCCTAAAACACTCCCAATTGAAAACCCCCAATTTCACGAATAAACCCTAAAAATATGAAAGTGATTAAATACAGTTTATGGGTTGATTTAATTATTGGAAACAGTTTTAGAATCAATATTAGAACTCTTTTAACACAATTGTTTCACAATAAACATCCCAACGTGATTACTTGTTCATACGCATACGCGTAAAACCTTAAATCACGCCTAGAACAAAATCAAACCGTTGGTTTTGAAAATGATTAAAGACCTATGTTTGAAATCACTCAAAGAAACCATTAACACTTACAGATTTCAAGATTGTAGCACGGATTTGAATATGGATTTTTAGGCGTGGATGATGGTTGGTGAATATTAAATGTGTGTAATAAATGAGAAAGTTAATTAGGTGAAGGGTTTTGAAAAAAATAAGTTTTAATATTTGACAAGTATGGCCCTTCCACCTCAACCATTTTCAACCACAACCCATAACTTCCATTTTGGTTAAGCAAGAAGTGAAAGTTTGGAAAGAAACTTGATGACACTCCCCCTCGACTTTAGAAATAGAGAAATTTTACAAATTTGAGTGCGAGGAGTGTTTAAAACAAGAAACGTATCCACCATTTTTAAAGATACAACCAGTATAGGATAACATGCAAGTACAAGGTTTTATGAAACAGAAAAATATTTACATTCTCCCCCTCAACACTTGTCCGAGAAAAATATATGAAATGTTTGAAAGCGCAAAGTGTTGATGGAAGATTTGTACTTGCAATGTTGGAAGAAATTTAGATAGAAGAATAATTTTTTGTAATTTTGCCAGATTTTATATTTTTCTATTTTATTTTTAATAAGTTATTTACAAAAGAGATTTTGGTGTTTGACTGGTTTTAAGAATGTGTCAAAAGTTCGTCCAGTTCCTCTGGAGTCAAACACCTCATGCCAATCCGGTGGATCAACTCAGTAAACCTAGCAGGAGCTAAGGCTTTGGTGAGAAGGTCCGCCAGTTGGTGTTCAGTACCTACAAAATATAATTCAACGGTAACCTTTTCCACATGCTCCTTTATGAAATGATATCGAAGATCGATGTGCTTGGACTTCGAATGTTGTACGGAGTTGCACGAGATCGCAATAGCACTTCGATTGTCGCAGTACATCGGTATTCTGTCAAATATGTAACCATAGTCTTTGAGTTGTGTTCTCATCCAAATGACTTGAGCACAACACGATGACATGGCTACATATTCTGCTTCGGTTGATGACAGCGATGTACAATCCTTCTTCTTCGATTGCCATGACACCAGTTTATCACCAAGAAATTGTAGACCACCTGAAGTACTTTTTCGAGAATCTAAGCAACCTGCGTGATCAGCGTCTGAAAAAGCTATTAGTTCAAAACCAGTTCCCTTGATGTATCAGAGGATTCTTTTAGCCTCAGAAAGGTGAGTTTCAGTTGGTCGCGACTGATAACGGGAGCAAAGATATACAACAAATACAATGTCAGGTCTACTGGCTGTTAGATACATGAGAGACCCAATAATACTTTGGTATTTGGTAGGATCAACCAATTTCCCATGCAAATCAGCGTCCAGTTTCTTGGTATGTACCATAGGTGTGGCATAGGTATCACAGCTTTGCATTCCATGTTTGTTTAAAATTTCAAGAGCATATTTGGACTGACTAAGGAAAATACCACGGGGTGATTGATGAACTTGCAGTCCGAGAAAGAACGTAAGTTCACCCATCATGGACATTTCAAAATATTCTTTCATAAGTTTTGAAAAAGCGTTTGAGTACTTTAGATGTGTTGACCCAAAAATGATGTCATCCACATAAATTTGAACGATTAAAATGTGTTCCCCGTGATATTGTATAAACAGTGTTGGGTCGACCGATCCTTTGACAAAATTATGAGATATGAGAAAGGATGATAACTTATCATACCATGCCCGAGGGGCTTGTTTGAGACCGTAGAGACCCTTGTTCAGTTTGTAGACGTGATTAGGGAACTCTGGATCAACAAATCCTTCTGGCTGACTAACATAGACCGTTTCCTTCAGTTTACCATTCAGAAAAGCGGTTTTGACATCCATCTAAAAGACCGTGATGTTCATGTGAGCCGCGAATGCCAGAAAAATCCGTACAGCCTCAAGTCTAGCAACCGGTGTGAATGATTCCTCATAGTCAATCCCCTCTTCTTGTCTATAACCCTTAGCCACCAGACGTGACTTATTTTTGATAACCGTACCTTCAGCATCCAACTTGTTTTTCCAAATCCATTTCAGACCAATAACATAAACCCCTATTGATTTTGCAACTAATTCCCATACTTCAAGACGTTTAAACTGATTAAGTTCTTCTTGCATGGATTGATCCAGTTGTCATATGTCATTGCTTCTTTAATATTTTTGGGTTCAGCTTGGCAGACGGTAAGTGCATAAATGCAATGTTCACCGTCAGTCTAAAGGCGTTGTCTAGTTACGACTGGTTGATTCAGGTTTCGAATAATGTTCACAAGAGGATGGTCTTTAGTCCAACGATGTATGGAGGGTTGATGTTGATATACATTGTACAGATTATGAGGATTCAAATTGCTTGTAGATGATTCCGCAACATCAGAAGTGACAGTTTCATTAGCAAAAGGATTGAAGAACGCATTTGGATCATAATCTGCAGGTGTAGGTGCTTCTTGGTTCAGAAAATCATCAGCTGGTTCAGCGTCATTGGATGCCGACTGTTCGGCTGTTGTTATAGAATCAATTGGAGGTGCGTCTTCAACAGTTGTTGTTGTTTCAGGTGTATCAGGAATTGGAGTATTATCAGGTTGAGCAGCGGAAACATTTGATACATTTGGGGCACGTTGATCAATATCATCACTAAACAGAGGAGCAAATAGCTGTTCCATTTGACGACGAGTAAGCTGAAGGCTTTGTTCAGCTGATGATGGGGTTTGGGGGAAGTTTAGACGGTTATGTCCGGGTTCCAAGCTGTTTTGCTCAGAAGCCATTTCTGTAAGCTCATCGAAATTGGCATGAATCGTTTCCATAATCTCCCTTGTACGACGATTCCAGATCCAGTATCCCTTAGAGTTTTCACATTATCCAACAAAGAGTTCAATGTCAGCTTTAGCTTTGAGCTTACCAAAGTCATCACGATCATTATTTGGGTAACAAAGAGAACCAAATACATGAAAGTGTTTTAAATTCGGTTTGCGGTTGTGGATAAGCTCATAAGGTGTTTTGTTGTGGCGTTTGGTAATCATTGAATGGTTCTGAGTGTAGCATGCAGTTGACACGGCTTCAGCACACAAGTAATCTGGAAGTTTTGCATTTATCAACAATGTTCTTGCAGCTTCCACTAACGTACGGTTGCGTCTTTCAACAACTTCGTTTTGTTCTGGTGTGCATGCAATTGATGTTTGATGCTCAATTCCTACTTTCTCATAGTATGCACGAAGAGTTTGATTCACAAATTCCGCTCCTTTGTCTGTTCTGATTTGTCTGACTGTGTTCCGGAGCTGAACTTGAATTTTCGTGAGAAAGGTGATGATCATTTGTGGAGCTTGATCTTTACTTCGAAGAAAATAAACCCAATTCCATCTTGAGTAGTCATCAACAATTACTAGAATGTAGCGTTTACCATTGATCGTCTGCACACGCATCGGGCCACACAAATCCATGTGAAGATAATGAAGCACATGCTGGGAGCTGTGTTCCACCTTTGAAGGAAAGTGAGCACGAGTGCTTTTCCCTTGTTCACAAGCTGAGCATAGATGATTTTTAGAATACCGAAATCTTGGGAGACCTTCAACAAGTTTGTAACGTGCAAGATTTGTTATGGTTTGAAAGTTTAAGTGTGAAAGACGACGGTGCCATAGCCAGGATTTTGTATATGTTGCCTTAGAAAGTAGACAGATGGGAGATGAAGCAATCATGTCTTGCATTGAGATTGTGTAAAGACTTGATGTGCGGTTTCCAGACATAAGATCGTTTCCTTGTAGATCACGAATGAAACAAGTTTTCTCCCTAAAAGCAACTTCCAAATCTCCATCACAAAATTGACCGACTGAAAAAAGATTGTGACCGAGACCTTCCACATAATAAACTCTGCTAATTTCAATGTTCCCATTGATGTAATCTCCGTAGCCCATTATAGCTGCGAAGTGATCATTCCCGAACCTGACAGTGCCAATGAACTTTGAGACAAAGTTTGATAACAGTTTGAGATTGCCTGTCATGTGCCGGGAACAGCTACTATCAACAATCCAGAGGATGATCTGTATCACCTGCATTACACACAGACGACACATGTGGAATAAAAGTAGAGTTGGAACCCGAAGATTTAGAGGGTTCCGTTACAGTTACAGAAGACACACACATGTTAATGATTTTAGGAATCCTTTTAAATCATGGTATGTTTTGTAACCATCTCTGCCAAGTCCAACTAGTCTTAGCTTTGGTCTTAGTGAATGCACTAGGTGATATTCTCTTCCTAGGAGGTGAAGTGGGTTCTATGGGTACATCAATGGTCGTAGCAGAAACATTAGTAGGCGGTTTACCTAGCACATACTTAGAAGCATTAGTGGGCCTAGAGGTATTCCGTTTTCTATTGTTCCGCTTACGAGATAAGATAGCATTAGCAACACATTTATCATGACAACCAAAAAATATGCTTTTACGACAACCAACACAAGATGCTTCAAACAAAACATTCAAAGTACTTAAAGATTCAACATTCATTACATCACTTTTGCTATTACATTTGGCTAACGCAATGTCTAAAGTGGGTGCAACATGAGTTTTATTCAAAGTCCTAAGGTGTTCTTCTACTTCAGATGTCTTTATTGTTCTTCTCTTACGTTGAAACTTCCTATTCTTCCTGGATTTGCTCTTAAGCTGTGAAGTGCTAACGTTGGGAAAAGAGGCAACTATTCATGTTTCAGTTGAAAGAAGCACATTAGTATCTTGTGGTTTGTCATTAGGCGTTCTATTGTCAATTTTAAGCAATCCTGGGGCAAGTACATGTGTGTTACTAATCTTATCTTGTTTAAGTTTCACCAACTCCGCTTTTAAGTCATGAATAGTGTGTAACAAATCTTGATTTTCAGAGCGAGTGTTTCCATTATTTCGTAAAACTTCTTTGGTATATGCAAGATGATCATCAGCATCTTTTGACGCTTGAGCACGAGTCTTTTTGAGTAAGTCAAATATGACACCATATTCAGTTTTGACTTTGGCAATTTCTTGTTCATATTTTGAAATTTAACACTTTAAAGACACATTTTCATCATCCAGTTGTTCTATTTTTGGATCAAGAGATTTTGAACGCAACTGGTTGATCTTGTTTTGCAAAGCAAGTTCACGATTTTGACAATCTTTTTGACACCATTGAAGACGAAGTTTTGCATTGGAAAGCTCATTTAACAATCGCTCATTTTCAATTTTTAAAGACTTGATTTGTAAAACATTATCGGTATTCTCAACATTTTCAACAGAGTCAACAGCGATATAATCAAATGGATATGCAACAGAATGTAGTAACACAACATTTATGGTATCAGCACAGATAACCTCTTCCAAGAGTCGGTCAACATGATTTCTTAACAATTTCTTTTTACGTTTAGTATTTGAAATCGATGTTTCCATTTTCTTGAAAACTGTTTTCATAAGCCCAATCTCCTTCTGAAGTTCCCATTCCCAATATATTGCACACATTTTTAAATTTCGAACATGTGGTAAAAGCCCTTTCTAAAAAATATCCCTTTGTAATCGCGCAAATGGCGATTGAAAATGTTCAGCTTTTATTTCAGAATTAACTTCAATTGCATGTTCCAAAAGTTTGATGTCAGACATGAAAGTGTCAAAGTATTTTAAAACCTGACATCGTTCAGCTAATGGATTTATTTCACTAAAAGAAGGTAAAGGGACCATTAATTTGTGCAACATTGGATCGGGGACCATCATTAGAAGAGGACTCAGGAGTAGGCGTGATAACCCAAGGTATGTTAGAATGATCCTGTTGTATGACGAAAGTTATAGCTTTTGAATAGTTAAATGGTTTGCAATAAACAACATTTTCCATTTTTGACCGACTCTCGTCTTCTGCATCTAATTCCTCCATACGATTATGTTAATACAAATAAACCGTAAAAACGTTTATTAATATTTTGCGATCTCTTTGTGTTTTGTTGATAACAAATATAATGTATCTTAAGTATAATTATAAGGATACATGTTATTTTTGTAAAGCATTTACATATAGCCATTTAAATACAAAAATGTAGTAATTAAGCATTTGTTGTAATAGTTTATTAGGATGGGTAAAAACCATAACCCATGGACCATAACCCATGGATCTTAACCCATACCCAAGTTGGCTAGATACAATGTATACTTAGATAAATTGAATCTAAAGATAACCCATGGACCAACCCATGACCCATAACCAAAAAACCCATGGGCAAAGAGGAGCGTTCCACGGATCCCTAGGATTACACTAGACGGATCCCAAGTGGAAGGGATCCGTGGGATCCGGGGAACAGTGAAGATTTTTGCCTATAAATAGAGAGCCATTTCTTCATTCTAACTTACCCCTCTTCTTACTAAATCTCTCAAACACTCTCATTCTCTTCTAACATATAGATCACTTGATCTAGAGAGTTTTTCTTCTTTCTTTCTATTGTGATCCGCATATAGGTCCTTCTCTAAGGCGAGATCACTAACATTCTACAAGTCATCCAAGCAAGGGGTCCTTGATTGATTTGTCACTCCGCAAGATTTCTGTAGCGAAGATCTTGTATTTGATACTTCACATATTTGTTGTGTAATAGTCGTGTTGGTTTGGTCCACCGTGTTACGGACTCGGTATCTAGCTTTGTACCGGAAAAAGTGTAAGAAACGTTGTGAAGGCTTCTCCGCCAAGTGAAGGATTTTGTTGACATAGTGCTTGAACTCTCGAGTAGGTGACTCGGGGAGTGGAGTAGGGCAAGGAAGGTGTCCTTGTAGCCGAACCACTATACATCGGTTGTGTCTTTTCTTTCCCTTCGATTTACTTTATTTACTTGCTTTATCATTAGATCTATACTTTCTCTACATCCATAAGATCTCACATATTAACGAATCTAAAGTTTTTGAAACTAACGTAAAATCGGCAAAACTATTCAACCCCCCCCCCCTTCTAGTTTTCCACAATTGGTATCAAGAGCTAAGTTTATAAAAGTTTTAAAGTAAAATTGTATTTTAAAAACTTTTCGATCACTATGGGTTCTGAAAATTCTAAGGAAGGGCAATCTATGCAACGACCACCACTACTTGAAACTAATGGTTTTATATATTGGAAAAATAGATTCGAAACATATGTGAAATCTAAAGATATTGATCTTTGGTACATTATTGTTGAAGGCGACTTTGAGGCTACCTCAAAAGACGATAAAGGGAATTTAGTTAACATGCCTCATGATAAACTAAATGACGAAATGAAGAAAAAGCTTTCTAAAAATAGTGAAGCAAAAATGGTTTTATATAATGCTTTACCGAAAAAGGAATTCGAAAGAATTTCTATGCTTAAAACCTCTAAAGAAATTTGGACTTCTTTAGTTGTAACTCATCAAGGCAACCAACAAGTTAAGAATAATAAAATTGATTTATTTGTTCAACAATATGAACAATTTTCAATATCGGATGAGGAAACTATAGATCATTCTTTTGCTAACTTTAATACTATTATTACATCTTTACAAGCACTTGATGAATCTTTTTCTAGCCGTAACCATGTTAGGAGATATCTAAGGGCACTTCCATCGAAGTGGAGATCCAAGGTGACGGCGATCGAAGAGTCAAAAGATTTGACAATCCTCACCCTCGATGAACTCATAGGCAACCTAAAAGTCTACGAGCTTGTCCTTGCCAAAGACTCCGAAGCCTCAAAGGTAAAAGAGAAACACAAATCTCTTGCCCTTAAAGCCAAAAAGGCTTCAAGCGATGAAGAGAACTCCTCTTCGAGTAGTGACGACGAGTAGTACGCTATGGCGGTAAGGGACTTTAAAAAGTTCTTTAGAAGAAAGGGAAGATACGTCAAACAACCATATGACGATAAGAAAGGCTTTCGGAAAAGCAAAGAGGACGAGAAGCCAAAGGATGATCGTACTTGCTTTAAATGTGGGGACCCAAACCACTTTATTAGTAAGTGTCCCAAACGGGATGATCAAAAAGCGTTCGTGAGCGGCACGTGGGGAATGAGCGACGAGGAGGACGAAGAAATTTGTCTCATGGCAAATGATGAGGTATGTCACGAATACTATAGTAGTTCATCACTTGATGACGACTCTTTGCATAATGAATATGACAAACTATGCAACATTAGCTTAAAACTAATTAACAAAAATAAGCTTTTAAAGAGTCAAAACCAACTTTTAGATAAAGAAGTCATAGAATTAAAAGCAAAACTAAAACGTTTAGAAAAGGGTAAAATAGCAAGTGGTGAATGTGAACTTTGCGTTCAACTTCAAACACTAGTTGATCATCTAGATTCTAAAATTGCTAGAATGAGTACGAACACCTTAGATACAATACTAGATGGTGTTAAAATCGGTAACAACCTAAAAGGCTTAGGTATTCAACAACTTGACCCATCAACTAGTGAAAGTAAAGAAACAAAATTTGTTAAGGCGCTAGAAAAACTAGCCACTGTTGTGGCGGATCCCATGGATCCCCTAAAAAGGGAACCGGCTAGTGTACAGACAGGGATCCGTGGATCTGCTGTAGCAAACAGTAGTAATAATGTAGCGTCTTCATCTAGAACTGATTTTGTTATCATTAATAGGAAGAAACCAACTCACGTCACCATTAAACAACCACCTCCAAAATATAATCCTACTTTTGCAAGAAACAAAGCACCATCTTTTTCAAAACATAATGCATCTAGGAGACCTAATAACGTTTATACAAGAAGTAACCATCAAATGGGATGGAACCCTAATATGCAAAACGGTTTTCCTTTTCAAAACTTTGCTCCATGGAATGCATACTCATCTTATCCAAACATGTCTAACATGAATGGAATGTTTAACACTAATGGACCCATGAACAAATGGGGACCAAACTTTTGAGTTTATTATTGTTTTAGGTGTGCTTAAAGGTCGATCTAGACCCCGATGAATGGGTCAAGGATAGCGGGTACACGAGGCACATGACCGGAAATAGGGATCTATTCTCCACATATGAATCCGTAAATGGAGGTAATGTGGTGTTTGGAAATAGCAAAAGTAGAATCATCGTTAAAGGTACGATTTCTAACAAATCTCTAACCATTAACGATGCGTGTCACGTAGAAAACCTAAACTTTAATCTCTTAAGTATAGGACAAATATATGATAAAAAGTGCAATGTACTTTTTACCGAAACCGGTAGTAAGATACTAAAAAATGGCATAACCATAGGAAGAGGAATTAGGAAACATGGAGTCTATGTCATTAAAATTGGTAATGAACCTAAAGACAAACTTTGTCTTACCTCTATGGATGATACTTCGACCTTATGGCATCGAAGATTGGGTCATGCCAATATGCGACTTCTTCAATCGCTATCATCCAAAGATCTAGTAAGAGATCTACCTAAGTTAAAATATGAACATCACTTTTGTGATGCTTGTAATGTAGGAAAACAAGCTCATTCTAGTCATAAAGCTAAAAACATGGTGTCAACAACTAGGTGTCTAGAATTACTACATATGGATTTATTTGGTCCATCCGCTATCCAAAGTTATGGAGGCAACTACTACACTTTGGTCATAGTGGATGACTACTCTAGGTATACATGGACAAAATTTTTAAAGAACAAAACGGAAACCTTTAATTATTTTGAAATATTAAGCAAAAAGATCCAAAGACAACTAGGAAGTCCTATAGTGTCCATTAGGACGGATCATGGTAGGGAATTTGATAATGAAGTGCAATTTGGAGCCTTTTGTGACGCTAATGGTATTACTCACAACTTCTCGGCTCCACGCACTCCACAATCGAATGGGGTAGTAGAAAGAAAGAATAGAACCCTACAAGAAATGAGTCGAACAATGCTTAATGAACAATCCATACCTTAAAATTTTTGGTGTAATGCCGTTGATACTTCAACGTACATACTCAATCGAGTCTTAATAAGACCAATCCTAGGTAAAACTCCATATGAGTTACTCCGAGGCAAAAAGCCTACGTTAAATCACCTTAGAGTCTTTGGAAGCAAATGTTTTATTCTTAACACTAAAGATTACCTTACAAAATTTGATCCTAAATCAACCAAAGGTATCTTTCTAGGATATTCGCCAAATGGCAAAGCTTACGTCATATTAAACAAAGAAACAATGAAGGTAGAAGAGTCATTAAACATAAAATTTGATGAAAGTCCACCCAAACCCTCTCCACCTCTTGTCGATGACGAGATCATAGAAAGTGATGCTATAGTAATAAAGAAAAAGATAAATGAAGAAGAAGAACCTTTAAATAATGAAATCATAAACATTAAAGAGTCCAAAGATCACCCCGTAGATAAAGTCATAGGAAAGCTAAACGAACGAACATTAAGGTCTCAAGTTCAAAATCAAAGTAGCTTGTTTTGTTTCGTTTCAACCATAGAACCTAGGAATACACAAGAAGCCATAAAAGATGAGAGTTGGGTAATGGCCATTCAAGAAGAACTAAATCAATTCGTGTCTAATGATGTTTGGACGCTTGTCCCTCCACCTAGTAATCAAACCATAATAGGAACCAAATGGGTTTATAAAAACAAATTAGATGCAAACGGAGTAGTGTCTAGGAATAAGGCTAGACTCGTTGCCCAAGGGTATAACCAACAAGAAGGAATAGACTTTGATGATACCTATGCCCCCGTGGCTAGATTAGAGTCTATAAGAATACTTCTTGCGTATGCTTGTGCTAATGATCTAAAGCTTTATCAAATGGATGTCAAAAGCGCTTTTCTAAATGGTTTCATTAATGAAGAAGTATACGTAGCTCAACCTCCGGGCTTCATCGATTTTGAAAAACCCAAACATGTATATAAATTAAAGAAAGCCCTTTACGGTCTTAAACAACCTCCAAAAGCTTGGTATGATAGACTCAAGTCATTTTTAATTAAACATAACTATACCATGGGGTTACTTGACAACACACTTTTTACTAAGAAAAGAGAGTCACATATAATCATAGTGCAAATATATGTAGATGATATTATATTCGGATCCACTTGTCAAGACATGTGTGATGATTTCTCTAAAATCATGCATGACGAGTCCGAGATAAGTATGATGGGAGAACTTAGTTTCTTTCTTGGTCTACAAATTAAACAAGTAGAAGATGGTATCTTCTTTAATCAATCTAAATACATAAAGGAGATGTTAAAGAAATTTGGTCTAGAAGAGTCGAAACCAATTAGGACACCAATGTCATCCGACACCAAACTCACAAAAGATGAAGACGGCGAATCCGTAGATAATACTAAATATCGTGGCATGATAGGTAGTCTTCTCTACCTCACGGCAAGTAGGCCGGATATCATGTTTAGTGTTTGCTTATGTGCTAGGTTTCAAGAAGACCCTAAAATATCACACCTAGAAGCCATAAAAAAGGATATTTAGATACATTAAGGGTACAACACAATTAGGATTATGGTATCCTAAGGGCAAGGGAGTAGAAACAATTGTATATGCAGATTCTGACCATGCAGGTGATTACGTTGATAGAAAAAGTACAAGTGGGGTATGTACTTTCATGGGATGTTGTTTAACATCTTGGTTTTCTAAGAAACAAACGGCATTAGCAATATCAACAACCGAAGCCGAGTACGTCTCCGCCGGTAAAGCATGCCAACAAGCACTATGGATGAAACAAGCGTTGGTCGACTATGACATTCATCTAAGCGACATAGCCATCCTATGTGACAACATAGGTGCCATCGACTTAAGCAAGAATCCGGTATTTCATTCTCGCACAAAGCATATAGAGATTCGACATCACTTCTTAAGAGACAATGTTCAAAAGGGGAACATCTCTATTGAGAAAGTAGCATCCGAAGACAACATAGCCGACCTCCTCACCAAACCGTTGAAGCGGGAACAATTCAACCTACTTCGTCTTGGTCTTGGTCTAATGGAACAAACGTCGTAACTTATTTGACTCTACAAGGTATGTAAACACTAGCCTTCTTCTTTCTGAGTCTAGGATCTCTATTTCACGCACAACTCACAAACAATACGGGAATTTTCAAAACCCAAGATAAGTTTTCGACTTATAGCTTTCTTATTTTTTTTCAAACACATACACATTTTCAAAGAAAAACTCTTTTCAAAATGTTTTCTAAAAGAATGATACCTTCCCTTATCAATTTCACAAAAGCAATTTCTCACGTCCAGGACAAATCGCTTTGTCATTATTAATACAAAGTAAAAACCCGTTTTTATTGCATCTCATGTCTTTTGAATGCTAAAGGGGACACATAACTAATATGTGTTTTCGGGTACATTCATTTAAGCAACAATGAATTAGGAGCATTGATAACACTCAATTACGTACTTATGTACTAAATATGTGTTTTCGGGTTATCTCAATAGGATGCTTTTTCTAATTCTAGTTTATTTTTTTTCTTTTAGAGGTCGAGATAACCGTAACTCCAAATAGTTTGCATATAGGCACACAATAGGCAAAAATGTTTCCAAAAAGAAAATTTTGTGCTGCCTGAATCACCAGACCCACGGATCCCAGCCTTCATGCTGGACGGATCCCTCAAGGGAAGGATCTGTGGGATCCGTGAGACAGAAGCTGTTTTTACCTTCTATTTTTCTCACTTTGGATGAAAAATCCACATTTGTTTTATTTTTTGGAGTATGCTCTTTAATGCTTGTGCTCTCATGATCACATGCCTTAAATTCATATATAATCATTAGATTTTAATCCACATTTTGGGTCAAGCATTCATTACAATGCTTTGTTTTTCTATATATAGAACTCCCAAAATGCTTGCATAATCAATCTCATCCTCACAAACACAATACACCATGTCATCCACAAATCCTTTAGATGAATCACCTAGTAAAAACAATCATCTTCATGATACCCAAAACTTTATACTACCTCCATCCAAAATACCACAATCAAACTCTAGGATATCCGTATCCGATCTTGTTGCTTAGCAAAACCAACCTCAAATGGTTCATCCTCAACAAACAACTCACCACAAGATGCTTCCATTATAGCACCTCCCTCATCACCAACAAGTACACCAACTTCATCACCACCTAAAGTCACTCTTTTGGAACTCCTTAAGACTCCAACAAGATCTAAATAACCTAAACAAAAAGAAATAGTCTTTTCAACACCCCCCACATCTCCAAATACTATTTTTCAAGATCTTGAAACATCACCA
This sequence comes from Chrysanthemum seticuspe, assembly GCA_019973895.1. Classification (NCBI taxonomy): domain Eukaryota; kingdom Viridiplantae; phylum Streptophyta; class Magnoliopsida; order Asterales; family Asteraceae; genus Chrysanthemum; species Chrysanthemum seticuspe. Next base: position 259,972,393 of record BPTQ01000008.1, on the reverse strand, counting down.
CCATTAGCTCCCATCACATTACAAGAACGTCTAGGTTCTTTTAACCACTATTTACAAACATTCCGGATGTTGATCCATATTTTCCTATTTTTCCACCACATCTTCCTCATAACTCAAATCAAAACAACCCGAAAAACTTCCGCACTCATTACCCACATCATTTACATTGTGAACATTGCCAATCCACTAGGGAAATCGCAATAGAAATTAGGGAAGAAATGCGTTTCATACTCAACCTCATCCTTAAGCATGGAAGGAATCACTACTACTACTTTCTATTTTTAGTATTTTTTTTCTTTTGAAGTCATTTTCAAGAACAAGTCTTGTTCTTATTGTTACATGCTTGTACGTGGCATACATACCACTACAATTTGTTGTTTTATTACAAGGGCTTGTTTACATACCTTGGCTCCCAATCTTGATTCTCGTCAATCACAAGATTATTTAAGCATGTTACTAACCTTTCTCTTTGTAGGATTTTTATTTTTCTTCACTTGACGCCCCAAACAAGGGGGAGCTACCGTCAATGGGGAGTTAGCGTTTATTTCTTCCAAGGGTTAACTTTTTGTTTCGACAAAAAGGGGGAGAAGAAGTAAAACTTATGGGCTTTCAAAAATTACATCTATTCTTAAGTTTTACTCATCATAACATTATGTTTTGTCATCAACAAAAAAGGGGAGATTGTTAATACAAATAAACCGTAAAAACGTTTATTATTATTTTGCGATCTCTTTGTGTTTTGTTGATAACAAATATAATGTAACTTAATTATAATTATAAGGATACATGTTATTTTTGTAAAGCATTTACATATAGCCATTTAAATACAAAAATGTAGTAATTAAGCATTTGTTGTAATAGTTTATTAGGATGGGTAAAAACCATAACCCATGGACCATAACCCATGGATCTTAACCCATACCCAAGTTGGCTAGATACAATGTATACTTAGATACATTGAATCTAAAGATAACCCATGGACCAACCCATAACCCATGACCCATAACCAAAAAACCCATGGGCAAAGAGTAGCGTTCCACGGATCCCTAGGATTACACTAGACGGATCCCAAGTGGAAGGGATCCGTGGGATCTGGGGAACAGTGAAGATTTTTGCCTATAAATAGAGAGCCATTTCTTCATTCTAACTCACCCCTCTTCTTACTAAATCTCTCAAACACTCTCATTCTCTTCTAACGTATAGATCACTTGATCTAGAGAGTTGTTCTTCTTTCTTTCTATTGTGATCCTCATATAGGTCCTTCTCTAAGGCGAGATCACGAGCATTCTACAAGTTATCTAAGCAAGGGGTCCTTGATTGATTTGTCACTCCGCAAGATTTCTGTAGCGAAGATCTTGTATTTGATATTTTACATATTTGTTGTGTAATAGTCGTGTTGGTTTGGTCCACCGTGTTACGGACTCGGTATCTAGCTTTGTACCGGAAAAAGTATAAGCAACGTTGTGAAGGCTTCTCCGCCAAGTGAAGGAGTTTGTTGACATAGTGCTTGAACTCTCGAGTAGGTGACTCGGGGAGTGGAGTAGGGCAAGGAAGGTGTCCTTGTAGCCGAACCACTATACATCGATTGTGTCTTTTCTTTCCCTTCGCTTTACTTTATTTACTTACTTTATCATTAGATCTATACTTTCTCTACATCCATAAGATCTCACATATTAACGAATCTAAAGTTTTTGAAACTAACGTAAAATCGGCAAAACTATTCAACCCCCCACCCTCCCCCTTCTAGTTTTCCACAGATTATATTTAACAATACTCATAATGGAGTCATTAATTCGATGTTCTGCACTGTAAACTTGAGGATTTGGTTTGAATGCTCTATGTGAAAAACGTGGTCTGTAATCAGCAAGATTTGGTCCATATCCATCAGGATTTGGTTTAAAGGAAAACTTTTGAATTGTTGTTATTGACTCACCATTTTTGTAAACAACATGTCGAAACTCTTTGATTTTGTTTTGTAAGTCGACAATTTCCTTAAGATAGTCATCTATTTGTTTCCTCGAATGCTTTTTGTACTCACAAAATTGTTTTTGACAAGTTAACAACTCAGACTTGGCTTTTTGAGTTTCCGAAGTGAGAGCGTTAAGTTGTTGTTTATGATCATATTTCAATTGTTCTATTTGAGACAACAAAGCATTCTTGGATGCAACTAGATCACAGATCTGTTTTTCCAAAGATTTTTCATTTTGGTAAGATTTAGCAAATGCGACTTCAAAACCTTTTTCACGTTTCTTTTTAGTTTGAAAAATGTTGAGTTGGAACTTATAGCATTCATTATCCTTAGTCAACACTGCAATTTTATCTTGCAATTTCTTATTGATGTCAGTGTACTTTTCCATTTAACACAATAAGCTCATTTTTGTTATCAAAGTCACCAAGGGTCACCTATGAGGTCGGTCACCTACAAGGTCGCATTTGTAAAAAAATTAATCGCTTATAAGCATTGCCGAAAGATATAAAGGGCAAAAAGGGGTGTGGTTTGATCGTTTCTTTCTTTACTTGCATATTATTTACTCTTTATTCTCTATATTGATTGAATTCATGCAAAGTTATTCAAAGTAAATCAAATTTTAAGACGGTAAAACTATTCAACCTCCTTCTAGTTTTCCACATTATGTTTTTTTTTTACCAAAATTAACAGATGTCAAAAATTTCTTGTCGCTTATTTAAACTCTTTAACTAATCAAAGCGTTTTCTATTAGACAATTCCGGCTGTTCAAATTAATTATCTAGTTTATATAAAGTTAAGCTTTAACAAGCTGACCCGATCCATACAAAACCGCGAAAAACGATAACCAAGAAACCGAGACCATAACAGAGAAAATATAGATGTAGTTTTTAACAAAATGTTATTGTGTTAAATTCGGTTGTAACATAGAAAATATTTGTTGTGTTAAATTCGGTTGTAATGCTTAATATTATTGTGTTAGAGCATTAGATACCATGGGATGCCAAAAACCCCTTTTCAGTGTCATCTCAGCATCTCACTTTTAACACTAATTGTTAGGTCACCATGTTTGTAACACAAGCATCAATATAAGAAATAGGAAAGAAGTGATCGGTTGAACACACTCACACACACACGTATGAATAATATAGAAAGGTTTATGCTTAGGTGATATTATGAAAGTGAACAACCAACCTTCAAGTGAAGGTTTACAAGATTATTTATAGGGGAAGGAGCTAGGGAAACACTACTAACTCCCTTCCTTTCATATGGGCTTGGACCAAGGCTTATGGGCTTTCTACATATGCCTTGCCTTAAGTACTACTCACTCCGTCCCAAAATTATTGTCCTCATTTGACTTTTTCGGTTTTTCTTTTATAACTTTGACCTTAAGTATCTTTGTTTGTGTTATATAATACTTAATGAAAAATGTATGAATGGATTGTGTTTTAAATGTATTTTCATTGTTATAATTTTCATCAACTATTGTATAACACAAACAAATATATTTAAGGTCAAAGTTGAAAAGGAAAGACCGAAAAAGTCAAACGGGGACTATAATTTTGGGACGGAGGTAGTAACATAAAAGCCTAATTAAGCAACCTATTACATATTAATTACAAACACTTCAAATATAGTTTAGGAGTGATTCCAACAATCTCTCCCTAAGTGTTGGTAATTGATGATATGAGTGAAAACGTTGTAGGTGCTGATGTAATAGTTGCTTTGACGTCTTCTGACATTCTTCTTTCTTGTGAGAAGAAGTGCCTTGACTCGAACAATCTCCCCAGTGTAGGGATCTTGTTTCTTTTGAAGTATTCTGCTTTGACGTCTTCATTTTCTTTGTTCTTTGATCTTTGTTCTTTGTGGTGGTAGTGATAGTATGTTGTGGTTATCTGCATCAGGTCCGCTTCATTGCTCCAGTGTCTCCACGTCTTTCTCCAACATGCTCACACGCTCTTCAACGTTGAATTTCAGTACTGACGTAGTTCTCTTAGTCTTTAAACTTTGTAGATTCTTTGACTTTGATGAAGAATTATTATGACTTTGTGTTGCCTTTGAAATTAGAGAGAACTTCTTTAGTGGTGTTGTTGGTATGAGCATGTGAAAAATCTGCACGATCTTTTCCACCCGCGTGCATCCATAAGAAGAAAACATAACACATGGGTTAGAAATAATCCAACGCTTACAAGTTTGAACTTCGAGTGTATTAACAGCATAGTGTGAAAACACGCCTCTAATTCTTACAAAGGCTGTTCCTGAACTGGATTCCCACAAGTGAGATAACGCGATGTACCGAAGTACACCTACAGTTCAGGTGAGTCGCAGAGGTACACCGAAGCATCACCCCACGACTGTAGACCGTTTGAGACACACTAAGCGTAACCCACAAGGAGTTACCGAAGTGACCTGCTGTCAGGGCTGTTTGATGTTGACCCTGGCAGGAGTTTTCATTCAATCATTGAGGATTACAGTTGTGAACCCCTCATAAATGTTCTTGACAGATTGCTAAGATCTGTGAAGGACTCGATAATATATCACTTGCGTTCTTATTGTTTAACGACAAGCGATGAATTGTCAAGTGTTCCTAAGAGATCTTTTGATAAATCTTGTGGCTCTAGACTCAATAGTGTGCTTTGGTTTTCCTGAGCGGAGACTAGGGAGAGGGTCTCCTTCTTCAATACCAGCAATCTCTAAGAGAAAGTCGATAGTTTACGTAGGGTTCCCTGTGATAATGAAACAAGCTTCTGTTGAGAGAAACTTGAGTGGCTAAGAAGGTTTAGTGCATGCGTCACTAGGTCCATGACGACTTTGATCTTCAATACTGGTGTCATCAAGTGACAACCAGTAGCATATGAATTGAACCCGGTGTCTATCCTAAGTTGAATAATCTGGAGGGCTATTTCTTTTTACCCTTTTCTTTACTTTTCTTTTTAATTCTTCAACTCCTTCTTTCTCCGATTCTCATTTTCTCCTTTTTATAATTATACTAAGAACTTCTTGATTCTAACTATTGGTGATGTCCTTGGGTAGATCCCTCCGGCTCTGGCGGATCATAGGACGGTTACTCCTAACCTTAGTTGCCTTATAACTACATGACTAACCTATGTTGCCATAAAACCATTTACATGAAAAATCTCTCAAAGTGGTTATGAGTAAAAACATGTTGTACCACTGAAAGAGTTTTAAATGTTGCATAAATACTCCCCCTCCACACGTGCTTTAGTATTTTGACAGAAATCTGCACGGTGAGAGAAGAGCGCGCACTTTTGAATTGATCAACTGAAGATAGACGATTCCCCGCGAGACACGGTTACATCATTGACTAGGTCAGCTTGAAGTTGTAAACACTCCTCGGTGAGGAGGTTTGACCCGTCAAGGTTCATGTCTACTAAGAGTTTCTCGAATGGAACATTCTACTAGGACAAGTCCTTTGTGAGACACGTTTACATCACTAGCGAACTAGTTTGAAATTATTACCCGTCCCGGACAAGTCTTTTCGAGTTACTAACATTTTAGAGCTCGTCAATTCATTGGTTAAGTCTTTTAACACGAAGATTCAATAGCAATTCACAACATGTTTCTTATCACATAACTTTCTCCCCCTCAAAAATGGCATATAAATGTTGTTTTTGACAAAATTTTGATATCGAATATGTCCATTTCGAGTTTTGTGGGAAGATTACCACGAAGAACAATTTTGTAAACAAAATTTTTAAGTAAATACTCCCCCTCAACAAGTGATATTAACTTTTGAGGTTTTGAAAAACATGAGGGAAGTACTTGTCCTTTTGAGCAAAACTTTGAAAAATGAAAGTTTTGATTAGTTTTACTCAAAAGTAAGAAGCTTTCGCTCCTTTTATAAGGATTGTGGCACTGATGCGTACCACAGGGTCCTTTCATTTACAAGTTTGGGTTGTACACTATTATGTGTGCACAAACCATTGTCAGATATAAACACACATCCAAATAATGATAAAAGAAACAAATCAAAGGGTACCAGGAGTCTCACGTATTCCAGCAATAACTCCAGGAATGCGTTCTGGACGTTGGTAGCCTATGAGAGATATGCTTGGACGACCACCAACGAAACTCTCCAATGTTCTGATCTAATCCCGCCTAAACAACCTTTCATCAATCCGCGTGATGATCTTCTTTACATCCCTTCTGTCCCTCGAATTCCATCTCTTCGGTGACCCTATGCCGTCATGTATCTCCTTTAACCTATATGCTAACCTGTCCCGAACCTTCTTTAATGTGTGATCCCCAAACTTATGAAGCTCTTTGCATGCCATGAAGCAATTGTGGTGTAGTTCACTTCGGTAGACTACCCCAAATGGTTTCTTGATAAGGGTGTACTGAGCAAGTTGGTTTATGTCAGGAAGATCTAGCTGAGGTTTTGTGAGATTTACATGTTTCTAATAAGATTCCACGGCAAGTTGAATGTCTTCTACACGTTCTTAGATCACAATGCTTCTGATGAAGATTAACAGTGACTTGATGTACTCGCGTTGGATAGTTGTAGAGAATTTTCACATTCGTCCTTGTACCTTTGCAAGATACATATCTTCAATGTCATTTAGAGACAATCTCGGAAAATCCGCTTCACAGAAGTCATATTCCTCTTCGTCTTGTCGTTTGACCACTATTTTCTTAAGGAATGTGTAGTCCCACTTCGATGACAAAGAAACATGTTGAATAGCAACGATCCGTTTATCACTAAACACTTCCTTTTTTGACTTAAGAACCTGGCAGCTTTTGTAGTAGATTCTTCGGCATTCAGGCCAATGATGAATCTCATACAGTGCCTCGAGGTCATACTTTTCCACTTTGTTAGCAAACATGTGTGTGGCTTCTTCCTCGATGGCTGGATTGTTAGAGTAGATTGTAGCAGGGAAAGGGAAGGTAAGTGATGTAGCGTATTTCGTGAAGACATCGCTACCGTGTAGAAGGAATTCCAAGTCGTTGTTGAAGAAATAGCGGTAGGGAATCTTAGGTTGATCCGGTCGGCCAATTGTAGGTAGTGGTCTGGTCCAGTCAGTGTAGTATGGAGCTTTGTCTAGTCTGGTGAAGTCAATGTTAGATTTAGGATTGAGCCAATCAATGTTGTTGGACATGGCTCGTGCTATGTTGTCGAGATGATATTCGACTTCAATGGCACTGTATGAGCTGTCCTTAAGCAGTTGAAAAGCATCGTTCTTGATTCGCCTCAACTCTGCCTTAGTCATCTTCTTCACTTTGAATTTTTCTTGTATAAGCTTCACATGCTCCATTGTACGGCCATCTACCATTTCTTGACCTTCGGGCAATGAAGGGGTAGCATCAACATGTCTAGAAAACCAGTCATACTCTTCGGTTGTATCTTCATCTAGCCATGAGACAACAGCGATCTTCTTCTTCTTTTTCTTTGGCTTTGATGATGATTCTGGTTTCTTTGTTGTGTCAGAAGAGGTGGGTTGTTGTTGGGGCTCAGGGATCTCTTCATCGTCACCACCAGTGTATTCGAAATGATCATCGGTTTTCTCTGTTTGGGGTGGTAACTCAGAGTCCTGAGGTTTCTCAGTAGCAGCAGAACGTGGAGGAGATCTTCTTTCGGTGGTCCTTGGGTGTGGTGGAGGCATGGAGGAGGATTCACCAGACTTCTTCTTGCGTTTGGACTCTTTCCTGATCATCATCATCTCTTGGACGCTTGGGCCTTTCAGCTGCCGCTTTGCAAGAGGTTTTTAGTTGGTATTTCAGCAATCCGTCAAATAGTTTAGCTTCGTCAGAAGTAAATGTTGCAGACCATTGAGAAATTTGTAGCACAAGCTTGGAAACCATTTCAGCATCAGAGACAACTGCAGGCTCAATTGGATTGATCTTCATAGCTACCGGAGTAGATTGCATTGTTTGCTTGACCAATTGCATGAGATTCGGATATAGTTGTCTGGTGAACATTTCTCTTGTCACTCCAGGAACAGTGTCGAGAAGGAACTTATGAGTGTATTCCCTAATCGTCTTGTTCATTTCACCTTGTATATCTCGATTGAGAAACTTCTGGATCTGTTCCCGTTCTCCCAACATCTCGTTTATCACTTTTTGAAGAAGATTGACTCTGTCAGCGAGTTGATTTAGTTTCTTGTTGGTCACGTCTTTCTTCCTGACTTGCCTGACAGCTTTGACAATATTTGTCTTAGCTCGTGATATCCAAGTGTCGGTTGGTTTCTTTACCGATCTGGATGCGGATCTGGTGGTGGCTTTGGATGGTGGTGTAGATGAATGAGAAGATGAGTCTGACGATGATGATTCATAAGGAGGCTCAGAGTCCTTTGGTGTCTCATAAGTTTGTTCCTTGCTATGTGCGGGACTATCTAGAAGATAGTCATTGGCTTCCTTTTCGGCTTGAGCCTTTTCTACAGCCTTGACCCTTGCCTCTTCATCTGCTTGAGCTTCAGCTTCTTTTTCTGCTTTTTCTTTAGCCGCAGCCTCAACATCTTCATCAGGAATTTTCTCAGACTTCTCCATTTTTGGTTCCTCAAATTCATAGATGATAGAATCCTCTAGTTACTTCTGTTCTGATTCGTGGGTGGTGGTACCAGTTCCCTTATCGGGTTCATTAACCGCATCAGAAACTGGTGTGGTTAGTGCACCACCACTTGACCCTCCAGGGCCACGAGTCTGTTGAAGGTTGAATTCTTTAGCAACATGTTGAAGTCTGAGATTCTTCAACTTCTTTCTGTAGTCTTTGTCTTCATCCTGCGGCTCATCATCGGAGCTCTCTTCTTCCTGCTCTTGCACTGGAGTTTTCCCTTTATCAGACTTGGGACTGAGAGGTTTTGCAACTGTTAGCGTATCATCTGTTGCAGATTCTGAGTAGATAACCTCTTCATCTGTTTTAGTATCCTCGGAGTCCTTGTCCATCAGTTTGGGTTCCGGTTTGAGATTAGGAATAGCAACCGTTGATGGTACTTTCCTTTTTTTGGAGGGATTTCTCTTTGGATATGATGAGTGCTTATTCACTCATCGTTTTAGGTCAAATCTGAGCTGCAAAACATCTAAAAACACTCCGATATGCATCAAAATACTAAAAATATCTCAAAATTGTGTTTTATATGTTTCAGATGCAAAATGTTTAAAATCAAATGAAAAACGAACAAAGTTTGCATAATTGGCAGTTTCAGTCCCCCGGCTTTCAAAAATTGACAAAAATAGTCCCTGAGCACGAACTTTAAAAAGAAAAGTCACCAAAGGTCCTTTTGAAATCATAAGTTGTCATAATTGATCCATTGGTGAAAAATGTCAAAAGTTTGAGAAATTACAGTTTTGATCCCTGGGTTTTTAAAATTGACAAGTTTAGTCCTTGGAATTTCACAATTTGCAAAAATGACCCTTGGTTTATTTGAGATTCACAAGATTGGCCCTTGGATCAATTTTCAGAAATACATGAGTAGTCCTTGGATTTTCGAATTGTACACTCTTGGTCCCTTAACTACTAAAGGTGTTCAATTATTATCCTAAAACTAAACTATCCAAATCCACCAAGGCCCAAAACACAAACAACCAGGTCCAATCCAATCTTGACCCGGTCAAACCCATATCCCCACCCGGTCAAAGTGATAACAATCCAATCCTCAACCTGTCTTCTTCCCCTTCCCGCCCAAACAAAACATCAAACCCAGAACCCTAGATATCTTTCCCTTCCCCAGAAATAAAATAATACCATCCTTTTTCCCTGTTTCTCATTTACCCAACACAACCCATCCCAAGACACTCAAAACCTCTTACCCGGATAAACCCAAATCCCTAACCCACTTCCATATCCCCCCCCCCCAATGTCCAGCTCATCTATCCTAGTCAAAAAGCTCAGTGGATGGTCAAGATTTAGTTCAAAATGCTACCTACCTGATCAATGGTCAAGGTTTGTCTCAAAGAAGCACAAAGTTTGGTTCTTGGTTGCCTGCTCTCACAGAAGTAACACTCAAAGAAGCACAAGACAAGAAGGCATTGAAGACCAGTAGTTAGTAGTATAAATAGGATCCCTTGTAAGCCTTAGAGGGCACCCCCTAGTTTCAGTTTTAAAAATTTAGTTTTTACTTATGTTTTGTAATGTATGTTTAATTAATGAAAAGCTTCTTTGAATCCGATCTTTTACAATTCTAGCATTTGTTTAAACTTACTTAAGTGTTTGTGATTGTCTCTTGTAGTTGGAAAAGAAAAAAAAATAAACAGGGGTCACAACTTTTCTAAAAGAGCTGTTTGGTTTATTCTTATAAACAGGTCAAGGATAATTTATCACCCGTTTGACTTTCTAGGTCAAACTCAGTTTGGCTTACTAGTGTGGTTTTCACAAGTTTGAGTTTGGTTTAGTTCTAGGAGAATCAAGTTGAAAAAAAAAGGGGAAACAAAATGTGCATCTTAACTGAACAGATCAGTAGCAGGAGCTGCTGATCTTTAGCATTTTTTTAGCTTAAGTGGTGTTAGAAAGGGTGTAAAGTTTGTTGTTACCAAGTCCTTGTATGGGCAACTTGTTTTAGTCTCAGTCTCATGTACTAGTATTACTTCTAGCATAGTCAAAAAGTGATTTCAAAATCTTGCTTTTCACTTTCATTTTTGGTCCTGCACCAGCAGTCAAAACAAGAAAAAAAAAAACCATCTGATCTCAGCTTCATACAAGCTGTATAAAGCTTGTTTTTGGGCTCCACTTTATCTCTTTTGAATCTCTGCCACCTTAACCATGTTTTTGCAGTGTGTACCTTGCTTGGAAGCTTATTTTTAGCCTGGGAAGAAGCTGCAAACAGACCCCCTTGAGCTGCTTTCAGCCTGCACAACTGTAACCATTAGCACAGGTCACCAATCTCCATTGTAGCTTATTTAATCCTGTTGACTGCTTATTTTTAGTTGTGCTTTAGTTAGCTTAGTTAAGTTTAGTTCAGTTAATTACTGCTTAGGTGTTTTCTTTTTGCCTTGTCCTTGTTTATTTGTTCACTTATAGGTGTTTTAGGATCTCCTAGACTCATTTGTTCCCAACTGCTTACCTCCCTAGTTCATTGCCTTTCTTTGGTTGTTTAGTGGAATGATTAAGTTGTTTCTATCTTTCTATTGCTTTTCATGCTTATCTGGTACTTATGAATGGACTAAAGGAGTGTTTGGATAACTGTTTTTGTTTGAGTGTGTTTGGTTTTGAAATTTGTCACAAGTCAGTAACAATAAGCTGATTATACAGCTTATTGTTTGCTTTTCAGAAGCTAAGTTTTTAAGAAATGCTTATTTTGGTCTCACAAACTAGTTTCAAAAAGAAAGTCTAAGGTGTAAGTTTGGTTTGAAATCTGTCAAAAAGAGTAGACTTGTTTTGATTAATTGCTTACTGTTAGAATAAGCCAGTCCAATTCAGCTTATTTCAGGCTTTCTCTCAAAAAAGTTTTCACAAAAATCATTAAGTTGGATTGTCACTTTGAGGTTTGAAAAGAAAAAGTTGAAAAAAAAAAAAATAGTTTTCAAAAAAGTGGTATGGCTGGGACTCGAACCCACGCCAACCACCTTACAAACACACACTCTACCATTGCGCCCTTGGGACTTGTCTCGTTGTAACTTGCACAAACAAACCATTTAAAGTACCTTAGGCAGTTTAGCTTATAAGCCTTCTTGGCTTATTTCGTGCTTATTTTCCATAGTACCTTCCACATTTTTTAATTTTCTCATAATCAGTATTAGTCTAAGTACTTTTCTGTAAATTTTCAGATTTTTCTCTAACGGTTTAGTATTTTTAATAATTTAATTAGTGTTTAATAGATTTTAATTCGTAGAAAATAATTTAAAAGTCAAAAAAATATTCCGCTTTTTTCTAAAATCATTCTTAGTCGAATAGATCGTAGGAAAATTGATTTCACACCCGTAGCCCTTAAATTGCAAAACTTTTACGTTTATGGCTCGGGTTGTTTTACCGTTTTTACGTTTTTACGTTTTTGCACCCTAGGACTTAGTGTAGCTTCGTTTTATCATTTCTTAGGCTTAGAGATAGTTTAATTTTAGTTTATTAGGGTTCCCTTGCCTTAATTACTTTCCCGTTAATTAATTTGTAGAATACGTAATCAATTCCAAATCATTTAAAAATCCAATTCAAGTTCAAATCACGAAACTCAACGAATCCTTCCATTTCACACCTCGTTGGGACACGACCCGGGGAAATCACTTTCCCGGTATCACTTTTATCACACCCGTGAGGTTTGGCACGTTGACCTTTTTCCTAAAGGGTCGATTTGTCGAATTTAACGGTTATTTTGATATACGTTGATATTTGTGTTTTCACACACTCACTTCACAACGGATCAGGATACTTTAGGGGACTTCCAGTCTTGTAACACTTCCTGCACTGCCTCTCCTAGTCTTCCTAACAGGTGTACCTGAAGACTTTTCATTAATGAACCTCACTTTGCCTAGTGCCACTGCTTCCAGATATCGTTGATACGATTGTAGTTCCTTGATCGCAGAAGTAAGAAGGCAATCTGGTAATACCGCATCTTGTTTCTTTGTTGTTGAGTCCTTAAATCTGACAACATTGAGTGTGGGCTCAAGCAACACAGAGTGATGGTTGGGGTCATCAAGTCTCAAGGGAATATCTGGATTATTCCCTAGAATCCTTTGGATCAATAGTTTTGTGTATTTGATATAAGGGATCTTGGTGCCAGGATTTTTAAGGTAAGACATCATGTCGTCCCAGATCAGAGCTGCAAATTTGATGTGCTTCATGTTGACCATGCCCCAGAATATTTGTAGTTCCATGAGCTTCGGATGCTAAAAACCACTGTCACGTCCAGAAACTGATTTGGCAATCATGATGTAGAGGGTTCTCCATGGCTGAGGAATATTTTTGAGATCTACTGAGGAGTGCTTTGTGATAATCCCAGCAGCTTCATCATAGCCAACGTCGACCATGAACTGGAGAGTGACATCTTCAGTAGAAGTAGCAGTGTAATCAGTAGGTTGGATGTTAGGAAGAAGAAGAACAGCCCTTAAGTCTGCTGGAGTGATAGTGACTTGTTTGTCATTAAGTGTCACTGTCACAACATCATGACCTATAACCTTCTGCATGGTGTGCCAGAATTGGTGAAGATAAATCTCCGGCACCGTTGCAGAATTAGTAAGCATATTCTTGTATGGATGAGTCTTCAGAATATCTACAGCGATTTGACAAGAAGACTCAGAACATGTGAAGTTATCAAAATCGACTCTGAGATTGTTCTTCCCAATCTTCATTGTGTAACCGTTGGGGAAGATGTCTTCCATTGTAAGAACATTTGGTGCATCAATGTATTCCATTTGGACGTCCATATCGTGATCTGAAAGATATTGAGCCAAAAGAACCAACATATCGAAAGACATTATGTTAGTCAAAAGTTGATTTTATTTTCCAATTAATGAATATGTTATGAATGTTACGAGTCCAATGTCACTTGTTTGTCCAATAGTCCAAAGTAGTCGTGATAAGTTTCATGAATTTATTAACTTTGAGTTTTTCAGCAACTATAAAGTCCAAATTTTCACTTATTTTCACAACATATTAACCATTTAAGCTTATAAGTGACATTTAGGTTCCGTGACGTTATGATTTATTTGTTTACAAGTTTGTACGCTGATGCATGTTTTATTGACCAGGTCTTAATATTTATAGTGTCTCGCTATACCTATGGTCTACCCTAGTGCACTAACGGGCAGTGTACCCGGTCGCGTGTAGTGTAGTAAACGGTAAAGCCGAGGTCGTCCCAAGAGCTATGTGTGTTGGATTATTACTAAGTCTAATTGTCACAGAATAATAGTTTCGATAGGGATTTAATTAATTAAACTACTAATGCAGAATAAATAAAAGCAGATAAATGGTAAAGGGAAATCAATAGAGGAATAGTGGTGCTAACCTAGTAAATCCTCCTAGCTAGTTATGTCTACGTCTACTTACTTCCAATTACTTCAGGTGGGGTCAAATTCGAGAGGACAGTATTTGGTCAATTCGCCCTAACCTATCAGCAAAGATGCCACCACAGGAGAAATCAGGCGCACCGTCATAAGTCCTGTTGTTCCTGGTCCCATAAGCCAAGTCATTAAGTACCTCTATATGCTAGATTCATAATAGTGAGTGCCCGGCCGTTAGGAACTTAGACACTACACCCCCCCCCCAATTCTTAAGTTCATCCAAACGATAGGTGATCAGTTGGTCAAATCGCACAAATAGAAAGGGTCGTCAGTTGGTCAAATCTTACCCTTCCCGTCTCAGTCCGCTCACCTAGGGTCAGTTGGTCATATCTCCTAGGCAATTGGCCTCTACCGCCATTCAAAACTACCAAACCAAGGGTGGCTACCAATGAACTATGCATGCATACACTTAGAAATAATTGTACGGAAGTAAAGGTAAATGCAAACAAAACAATTAAGGAGTCATAACTAGGCTAGCACCAAGAGGTGCTTAGCCGCTCATATTAATCATGCAAATCAATTCAATATTTAAAAGTACGAAATACATGAATTGAAAGTAAAAGGAATATAAAACGCTAATGCTTATCGTAGTGGAGTGACTTCTCCCTTGGAAACAGCTCCGTATGCTCCTCTAGACCTGCCTTGAGCTTTTTCCCACGTTCTCGGAGTGTTGTGTGTGGAATGGGATGATTAAAAATGCTGGAATTCGTGGGGTATTTATAGGCCAGATTTGGGTTACGCCGTAACCTTCTATTCCTTCGTAAAATGCACTAGATCTGTTGGTTACGGCGTAACCTTATTAGTGGTTACGTCGTAGTCTTCAATAAACTCGGTTACGTCGTAAGTGATGCAGTAGTTACGGCGTAAGTATCAGCGGCGTGGAACCTCTTTTGACCTAATGTAGTTACGTCGTAACCTTTGGGAGGAGTTACGCCGTAACCTTCTGATAAGTTGGCACACTGAGTCACACAATAGTTACCGCGTAATGTGAGAGATGAGTTACGCCGTAACTTCTTCAAAATAGCATACTGTGATAAATCTTTAGATATATTTCCAGTTCCGCGTCTCTTCAGCTCCAATGCTCGTAATTTACCTGAAAGTGGAAAACAATGGAAAACAAGCGTAAATCCATATAAATGATATAAATAACGAGCATTATTGAGGGAAATTGACACTTAATATTCAGGACTATTTGATGTTATCAAATATCCCCCCACTTGAACTCTACTTGCCCTCAAGTAGACCTTATTAGATAGATTCCTAAAAAGATATCTCCCATAACCTGGAAAATATTAGTTTACAAATCCCTTATGCTAGAATAAAACAAAGCCGAACACCTCACGAAAGGGGAACAAACACTCAAATCTCTCAACTATTCTAAGTGTCAATTTCATGGTGATCACTCAATCGCACAATCATAGCATGTATTCTATCATAAGCTTGGCGGTTACACAAATCTCCACTACTAGAGTTAAGGACTAAACAATTCTCGAAGGCAACATGGGTAGACATGACAAAGGTTAAGAGGTGACTCGTCATTACTAACATGTCACGGCGAAGTGGACAAAATCAATGGTACATGACCAAATCCATGCACTACAAGAAAAGGGGGATTTTAGGACCAAACTTTTTGGAACGGTCAAAAAATTGTGCCAAATACACGTATTTGGCACTTGTACGGTAACCGTGACAAAAAAGTAGGTATTTGGGACGGCTATTAAGAAAGTGTTCCAAATACGTATGCGTTTGGAACGTTTGCTAATAATGGTGCCAAATACATGTGTATTTGGAACGGTTTCAGTTACCAGTGCCAAATATTTATGTATTTGGGACGGTTGGTACCACCGGTGCCAAATTTGTATATGTATTTGGAACGCTATATGTTGTTGGTGCCAAATACTCATGTATCTGGAATGGTTGGTACGAAGTGGGTGCCAAATACCTATATTATATGTATTTGGAACATTATCAAATGTTGGTCAAATACTTATGTATTTGAAACGGCTTTTATACGTTATGAAAAACTAGCAGGGTACCCGCGCGTTGCAGCGGCGGGTACCCCGAAATAAAAATTTTCGATGAATAATGTATTTTAGTTTATTATGTTCTTTTTAATAATAAATTTACGGATATCAAGAATTTCGTATAGCCCGTGCCCGTTCAGGCTCGAACCCGTTGCCCCGTGTCTGCTCGGGCTCGAGCCCGTTTGGTCCGCGCCCGTTCGGTCTCAAGCCCATTTGGCCCGTTGTTCGTTCGGGCTTGAATATTTATATAATGTGGTTTATTATTTGTAGTAGTGAAATTTAATGCAGGAATTGTGTTTTATTTCGTTGTACAATATGTTTGATAATTTGTATTTCTTATGTAAGGGGTGTTTTAATAACTGTATTAATTGTATTTATTGACCAGTTAAACAATTGACTACATTAAATAGCATTAATGTAGTGTTTTGTTGTACACTATGCTTCTTGTCTTGTACGTCTGAAAATTATGTGTATTAAAGTGTTGTACACTATGTTTCTTTTCTTGTAAGTAATAGTCATTATAGTCATTAATAACATTGACCACTTTAATAGCATTAATGTTGTAAGTCTGAAAATTACATCATGCTTATTTTGCTGTACACTATGCTTATTTTGTTGTAAATCTGATAATTGGTTGCAGCTATTGTACATTATGCTTAAATGGTTGTAATTTTTGGTAAAGTGGTGTTTTTAATAGCATTAATATTGCTTGATAGAATTTTGGTCTTAAAATGACACCACGCTTTATTTTGTTGTACAATATTCTTACTTTGTTGTAATTCTGAAAATTGGATGCATTAAAGTGTTGTAACCATGCATAATTTCTTGTACGTCTTAAAATTAAAAGTGAGCTGCCTTCGTGCATTAAAAGTAGTATAGATAAAAATGCATTCGGGGCGATTTTATAAACTGTTTTTCGTTCTTATGTACGTGGAACACCTTAGAGAAACTGACCCAATTTACACTTTTTTCTGCATATGACTATATTTTTCTTTTATTATCTTGGACATCAAATTAAATTTATAATCGATTTTATTAATTTTGTCTAATATTCAGTAGCCCTTCGTCATTAACTTTTAACCTCTATAATCAATCTATATATCAAATTAATATCAATCATATTACTTAAAACCAAGTTAAAATCGACATGTTTTTCGACCGGAACGGTTCAACCAGTTAAACCACCCGGGTCAAACCATGTTTCAAAACAGTTAATCCCAAAATCTTCAAACTTTTATTATTTTTTGTTTATAACCCATAAATTTTTTTTATTACTAAACAATATGTCGCTATAAAATCTTATTGCTATGCAAGGGTACTAATCTAGTATAACATAACTGCATAAGTATAAGCCTAATTCATAAGCTTAGCCAAACACCCTCTAAATACTTTTTCAATATTATAAGAGAAATCTAATTCACCACAAAATTAGCATAACATGCCTACAGTACATGTAAAGATATATTTTCTAAGTTTTTTTTTTGTTTTACTGGATTTTTAAGCGTCTATGTATGTAGGTGATCAAATAGGCAATAGCTCACTACTTTCTTTGTTCAACAATGTATCAAATTATTTTCGTTAAAGTATAATAACAAAGATATATAACTTAGATTAATGTGGTTTTTCCTATAATTGTGCCATGGAGTATTATCTACAAAATAAGTTCTCAAATTTCCACCATATTGGCGGGCCTTTGTTATGAGCGGGCTTTTTTAATCCTTTCAAACTTTTCATACGTGATTTGGAATTTAAAAACCCTACCCCCAATGTCATCACAGACGCATAGTCTATATAATTTTCTCATCCCAAATGTTTTTTTACCAATCCTATTATCAAGCCTGGTAAGTCTTCTATCCCGCGATTCCTCTAATGGTATACCTCGTGTTTATATTGTATTATGATACCAAGTATTACGAAAGTGAATTCAATTACATCAAAAGTTATAAAGAAAAGGGTAGATGGAATGATCAAATATGAACCGGATCCCGCAATATGTGCGGTAGAATTAGTGAGATCTCATAAGTAATGCCTTTTGTCCATTAATATGTTTGTTTGCCTTTAAAGTGATTTTCTGGCAACATTTTCTTATTAATGTTATCAATCTTGCAGCAAGGGATTGAATCAAGTTATTCAGTCGAAGTTGAAATCTTGGATCATCACTATGCTCGCGATAAATATTTATGAAAGGTACGGATAAAAGAAGAAAAGGGGGATCAACATTAATCACTAGGTACTCTTGTTAAAAATTGTTTATGTTTTAACATCTTATCAATTTTTCACATTATAGTTTAATGTCTAACTTTCATATATAATGTGCTATTTTTTACGTGTAGATTTGGGCTTCAAAAGAGATATTGGGGAGTTCAAAAGATAAAGTTGTAGTTCTCCTAACAATATTAGGCATTGCGCTTTAGAAGAGATATTGAACCCATTTGACCAAGCTTGGTTTTGCATTTGAAAATTTTGACCCGTTCTAAAATTTGTAAACCATTTCTATTGCTATTTTGTGTATCGGAATTTTTTCTTGTTTCATACTTATACATATTTCTAATGTAGGAATATTATATTATGCAGGATTTATGAAGAAAACGTGATCCAATGAGCTTTATTCGTTTCCGTTAGTAATAAATTGTCATAGTGATTTACATTGAGTTCTAGTCATGCCTTTGTCATTCTAAAGACCATGGTTTACAAGGATGTTGGACGTATTCGTTTTTAGTTTATAATATTCAAGTAACCATGTTGAATTGATTTTATGGATGATTAATAAAAATTGAGTTCAATTTATTTTTGGCTTCGATGAATTATATTTACAAATATCTGAGATGATTGGTTAATACGATGGTGTATTAAAACTTATTTGTAACAGAAAATGGTGTTAATACACGTTAGCAATAGCAATGACCAAATAATTTTTATAACGAATGCAAAAGCGTGCCACGTGTTTTTGGCAAGGCGGATAAAAATGTGCCAAATATGTTTGGCACAAAAAACTGAAACTGTGCCAAATACGTTTGTCACGGTAGATAAAACCGTCCTAGATAATTTTGGCACGATAAATAAAAACTGTACCAAATACGCGTTCGGCACGGGAGATGAATTGATACCAAATACGCATTTGGCACGAGATATAGAAGTTTGACAAATGCCCATTTTGGAACGAAAGATTGTCGGCAGTGCCAAATACCTCACTAATGGCACCCTAAAGTTAAACCGTCCCATGGACCGTGCCAAATACTATTTAGCATGGTTTTAACCCGACCCAAATCTATTTGGCACCCTCATATTTAGGACGGAGCCAAAACTGTGCCAAAGTCGTGCCAAATAGCATTTGGCATGGATTTTTGATTATTTGGCACAGTTTTCCACCCTCCTAAATACCCGTTTTTCTTGTAGTGATGGCCAAGATACCAAAGATTGCTCGCTGCATCACCTAGACACGCTTCATGACTAAAAGGGTATGATAAGACATGGGATATATAATTGGTGTAAAATAAAAAAACAAGTAGGTAGTCTAAATCTATAACCAAGTCATCACCACTTACCGTCCGCCCAAAGTTCAAGCTTAGAAGTCAAGAAACCGAATCATGAAATGCAAGGTAGATGTGTCATTAGAGGACGTCGTGATGGGCATACTACCCTTTTCTCCAACTGTTGGCATAACTACCAACTCCAATCTTCGAATGTGACCGAGGTGGCCTCCTCGATACTAAATCAATAAGCTCATACTACAGTGCTTATAACATCGCACTTTACAATAGCATAATCATAACAACTATTATTTTTTATTTTTTTTTATTTTTTCAAATCACTTTTTTTTTTTTGAATCAACATAACAATAAATACTAACATAATATCCCCCCACTTGAGATGAACAATGGGAATTCGTACTTTCTTCAATGATCTTCAGAAATGTTGTCGGTGAAAGCGTGATTTCCGAACCTTTCCACTCGAACCTTGAACTTAGGCAAATGATGACTTCCCAATTACAATTAAAGACTACAGGGTAGGCTAAGGTGTATAGGTGTATCGAAACAATATATCGGGTTAACAAAATGAAAGGAATGGCTCAGAAGGGCATGGGGGTCGAAAAGTCGAGGTGACTAATCGATAGACTCACAATGGTAGGCTGTTTGGGTGATAATCCTATAATATTGCCTTCTAAAACTGAAAAGTCCAAATACATCGAGCTAACTCAACATACCTCGTTTATGGTCTCGAAATGATGCAAAGTCCAAGTTCTAAAGTTTACAAGCTACCGGCACACTCATAATTTGGTGGATTTGGGGTAAAATAATGGAAACGGATAAGGCTAATCTCACCATATAATATCAAGGGTTGTATGTGCTCGGCTAAGGTCTAATCTAGTTAGGTTAAGAAAAACATGTCAAAATTTTAAAAATGGCATAATTTTTCAAAATAAACTAGAAAAATGAGGGCGAAATAAAGTTCAAGAGATAATTCTACTCCCGTCCCCCCACTTGAATTGTACAAAGTCCCTTTTGTACTAGGCATTAAATAAAGGTGGAGAGAAAGGTAGAATTAGAGCGAGAACTTCCCTGAAATTTGCTCCATAAAGAAGGAAGGCTCACGAACAAGAGACGTGCCTTCATATAAGCGTCCTGAACAAACTTCAATCCCTGAAATCACAATACCGACAAGCATAATTCTAAAAAGAAAAAAATGAAAAATGAAAAACAAACCTAACTCACTTTCGTAGGAATCACGATTGCATTTAGCGAATGCAACAAGCCTTTTAAACCACTTGGTGTCCCAAGTGGACGAGTGAAGTCTCGTGAGGGTTACAGGGAACACACCCACAAAGTTCATTTAAAATACTAATACAAGGTTATTGTGTTTTAAAATGAAAGAATTAAAGCAGAGGAAAGTTACGTCGTAACTCTTTTGAGGGAGTTATGCCGTAACTGGCAAAACCTGGAATGAGCTGCAAAGCGAGTAGTTACGGCGTAACCACTGAGATGGTATTACGCCGTAATTGGTAATGCGTCAAGAATTCTGCTGCTAAAAGGTTGGTTACGACGTAATCACCAAGATGAGTTACGCCGTAACTCTGGTAAGATCAGCAACTGCAGCAGCAATTAGTTCCTCGTTTCCTGCAAAACTAGTTAGAAAACACAAAACCCAACAGAAAAGAAATGGATAATTCGGGTTGTCTCCCGAAAGAGCACTTTTCTTTATTTACGAGTCTTTAAGTTAGACTCAGAGCCGCGGGGCTTTTATGGGGGCCTTTGGATCTGCCCCACTTCTTCAATATCTTTCATCAAGTTATGCCTCATCCAGGCAACATTCGAAGCAGTTCGGAGGTATTCATTGGTTTCGATTTTCCGGACTTTACAAAATTTCTCTTCCGGTCCCAGGTGGTAGCGAGTGAATTCATATTTTTCGACAATAATTGGAGGTGGTCTTTTGTAGGGAATCCCCAGGAGTTTGCACCTACTTTGTTCGTAAGCTTCTTCGTCGGGATCAGTAAACTCCTCATTACCTTGCAACTCAAGGTAATCTAGGATCCCTTCAATATCATCATCATTAGAAGTTGTACCCTTGAACCATTCTTCATCGAGCAGATTCTCCACTAGAGCGCGCTTGCATTCTTCTTTTTCATCACTAACCAACTCTTTGTCATTTTCAATTGTTGTTTCACTCGTGTTGTTAAGACTTTCGTTGTTTGAATTTTCTCGATCCATGTACTCCTTCCAAATCTTCTCTTTGGTTAATGTGTCCACATGTCCATACTTAATCTTTACCCAACTATCGAATCCTAGGTTGTCCAGCCAAGGCAAACTCGTTCTCTCCTCATCATTGGTTGAGGACCAAAAGAATTCATCTTTTTCTATTCTCCCAGAGCTGCTTCCCCCGTTACATATATCGTCATACGGGTTGCATGACGCCCAGAAAATTTTCCCAGGAGATTTTACTCTTTCGCACCAGTGACTGCGCAATTCCTTGTTGTCAGTTTCACTTAAATGCTCATCCGTGCAGTATATGTCTTTATTAGCCTCTTCCTTTTTCTGAATGTGCTCCTCGTAATCAATTTTTAGCTTCTTAAGGAGATTCGGGTTAATCTTGGCATCCCCGAATTGTATTGCGTACCAGTCAGCAAATGCCAAGTCACCGAACTTTATAAAATGTCTTTCACGCTCATGAGGGCATGTCCACTCTTCCTTTCTTTCACTATTCCCGCCATTACAATACTCACGGAAGGGGTTGCATGTAGGGCATGCTCGTGTGGACTCCTCGTCAGTTATGATGACAGGAGTACACCAGTGAGTGATAAGTGGCTCTTCTTCATCTTCAAAGGAGAGTTTCTCAAGTCTTTCATCATCAGTATATGCCGGCCACATAAATTTGTTATGGCTGATCCTATCCTTATTGCTTCCGCCATCACAAACTTCATTTTTCGGGTCACAAGAAGCCCAAAGATCGTACCAATCTCCCTTAGCAACTGGTATCATTTTGCACCAGTGATATTTCTTCTTAGATTTGGGCGCAGGGCACAAGTTGATGTCATGGGACCAGTCCTTTCCTGACTCTTCTACTTCAAGGAATTTTTCTGCCCACGTATCCCAGTTACGCCGTAACTGAGTTTCTTGGTTACGGCGTAATTCGCTAGAGTCGTTATCCTCAGTGTTCTTCATAACCCCGTTATCGCTGTCAAAGACATAGTTACGTCGTAATTCATTAGGCGGGTTACGGCGTAACTCAGATATGTCGACGAAATCATCCCTTGAATCCGTTTCAATGGCCTGAACCTTCGAGTTATCATCAGCAAAAATCACTTTACATTCCATAGCTGGTTTAGATCCTTCAGGTTTATCGTTATTCCTCCTTACTTTTTCGTTGAGCTTCTCCACCATGGATTCTAGTTTTTTCAGAGTTGTGTCGTGCTTGGAAAGGTTCCTGTCAGTATTTTCTTGGAATTCTTTCAACCACTCATCTTGTTCCTTTTGTCTTTGGGCTGAACTTTCCAAGAACTTATTAATTGTTTCTTCAAGACTGGGCTTTCTTTCTCCATAAGGCCCACGGTTGTAATTTCCACGATAACTATTACTATTTCGATTATCTCCGTAAAATGGTCGATTTTCTCCATACTTAGCTTCTTCAATATTCTCTTCGTCCATATGAGGACAATTCTTCGTAAGATGTCTTCCTCCACAGCTTTCACAACCTACTTGGATGGCATGAACGGTTTCTCTTACCTTCAGCATATCTCGACTGAGATTTTCAATTTTACTAGCGATTGTTGCAATTCCGTCAAAACTTCTGCCTTGGTTTCTTTTACTTCCTCCGTCGTGCCATTTTTGAGAGTGATCCGCCATTTTTTGAATGGCTTCAATTGCAAGAGTAGGAGTCATGTTCGGGATAGGTCCTTGATAGTCCAGCATTTGCCTTGTAGTTACATTAATTCCTTTGTAAAATATGTTGACCTTTTGCTGGTTGTTCAGATCATTAGTAGGACACTTGAAAAGAAGATCGTTGTATTTGTCCCAAGCTTGATACAGCGTTTCGTCGTCTTCCTGTTTGAAATTATGGATCTCCAAAAGTTGGTTAGAAATCTTCGATGGCGGGCAATATCTTTGAATAAAGTGTTTCTTTAGTACCGCCCAAGTATTAATTGCCCCGGCAGGCAATCTTTCGATCCATCTTCTGGCGGCTCCAGTAAGAGTCATTGGGAATACTCTTAGCATAGCAGCATCATGAGACACGCCCGAAATGTTGAAAAGGCTTGCGATGTATAGGACATTTTCAACGTGCTCATATGCATCTTCGTCCCGGTTTCCTGAAAAAGGGTTAGCGCGAAGCTCCCTCATAAATTGGTCTTTGATTTTGAAATGGACATCCGCTCCAATTGCCGGTCTTACGAGACTCGGCCCTTGTTCCGCTCTTGTCAACGCCAAGTATTCTTCAAGAGTGAGGTCATCGATGTTAACAACTTCCATGGTACCTGAAAACTTGAAATATGATCGTGAGAAAGGTTTAAAACAAATTTAAAGACTTAATATCAATCCTAATATAACTCCCCGGCAGCGGCGCCAAAAACTTGATGCAGGTTTTATTGACCAGGTCTTAATATTTATAGTGTCTCGCTATACCTATGGTCTACCCTAGTGCACTAACGGGCGGTGTACCCGGTCGCGTGTAGTGTAGTAAACGGTAAAGCCGAGGTCGTCCCAAGAGCTATGTGTGTTGGATTATTACTAAGTCTAATTGTCACAGAATAATAGTTTTGATAGGGATTTAATTAATTAAACTACTAATACAGAATAAATAAAAGCAGATAAATGGTAAAGGGAAATCAATAGAGGAATAGTGGTGCTAACCTAGTAAATCCTCCTAGCTAGTTATGTCTATGTCTACTTACTTCCAATTTACTTCAGGTGGGGTCAAATTCGAGAGGACAACATTTCGTCAATTCGCCCTAACCTATCAGCAAAGATGCCACCACAGGAGAAATCAGGCGCACCGTCATAAGTCCTGTTGTACCTGGTCCCCTAAGCCAAGTCATTAAGTACCGCTACATGCTAGATTCATAATAGTGAGTGCCCGACCGTTAGGAACTTAGACACTACACCCCCCCCCCCCCAATTCTTAAGTTCATCCAAACGATAGGTGATCAGTTGGTCAAATCGCACAAGTAGAAAGGGTCATCAGTTGGTCAAATCTTACCCTTCCCGTCTCAGTCCGCTCACCTAGGGTCAGTTGGTCATATCTCCTAGGCAATTGGCCTCTACCGCCATTCAAAACTACCGAACCAAGGGTGGCTACCAATGAACTATGCATGCATACACTTAGAAATAATTGTACGGAAGTAAAGGTAAACGCAAACAAAACAATTAAGGAATCATAACTAGGCTAGCACCAAGAGGTGCTTAGCCGCTCATACTAATCATGCAAATCAATTCAATATTCAAAAGTACGAAATACATGAATTGAAAGTAAAAGGAATATAAAACGCTAATGCTTATCGTAGTGAAGTGACTTCTCCCTTGGAAACAGCTCCGTATGCGCCTCTAGACCTGCCTTGAGCTTTTTCCCACGTTCTCAGAGTGTTGTGTATGGAATGGGATGATTAAAAATGCTGGAATTCGTGGGGTATTTATAGGCCAGATCTGGGTTACGGCGTAACCAATATAGGAGTTACGCCGTAACCTTCTATTCCTTCGTAAAATGCACTAGATCTGATGGTTACGGCGTAACCTTATTAATGGTTACGCCGTAGTCTTCAATAAACTCGGTTACGTCGTAAGTGATGCAGTAGTTACGGCGTAAGTATCAGCGGCGTGGAACCTCTTTTGACCTAATGTAGTTACGTCGTAACCTTTGGGACGAGTTACGCCGTAACCTTCTGATAAGTTGGCATACTGAGTCACGCAATAGTTACGGCGTAATGTGAGAGATGAGTTACGCCGTAACTTCTTCAAAATAGCATGCTGTGATAAATCTTTAGATATATTTCCAGTTCCGCGTCTCTTCAGCTCCAATGCTCGTAATTTACCTGAAAGTGGAAAACAATGGAAAACAAGCGTAAATCCATATAAATGATATAAATAACGAGCATTATCGGGGGAAATTGACACTTAATATTCAGGACTATTTGATGTTATCATACGCGTAACAATTCACAATTATGGTTAAAACTTAGGCTTAAGCGTAGGAGTTGTAAGTTTATGCGTAAATAGTGAACCATACGCGTAGGTATAAGCTTATGCGTAGGAACTTAACTTACGCGTAAGAAAAGGACCCTTAGCATAAGGCTTATGCGTAAGCATATGTTGGAGCTTACGCGTAAGGTTTACTTATAAGGGTAAACCTTATGCGTAAGACTCAAGTTTACGCATATCCTTCACAGGATACGCGTAGTACCTTTGTAGAACCTTACGCGTAAAGGTTACGCGTAAGATTTCTCTTACGAATAACTTTCTACGCGTAAGGCAATCCTTATGCGTATGAATCCATGGTTAACCTTGATTCTGAATATTTCACACGTAATAACCTGAAACAAATCCATCATAACAAATTTATTAACATGTTATTCAAATCCTTTCAGTTTTCATATGAACTAGTAGTCCAAATAGTTTATGCGTAAAACACCCTTACGCGTAAGTCAAAACCCTAAGTTTTCAAATTTTACGAGTAAAGGATTTAGCCATAGGATTGACACCAAATGTTTTATGTGATATCTTAGAGGCCTAAGGAGATGTTTTAAACAAGTTTTAACATCAAAACCTTTATGAATCAAAAATACCTATTTCTTATGAGCATAAACCCTAAATTTCAATTTCTCAACATTTCATTTTTCTGGGCATGATTCAAGTATGGATTTGTTCAATTAAACATGTATACAACATCACACAACCATATAATTGACCAAAAACACTCTCATAAGAAAATGCCCAAATCATGCGTATGAACCCTAAATTGAAAAATAATCAATGGTTGTTTCTGGGTGGATTTGGTGATAGAAATGGTTAAAGCACATGATTTTGAATATTTTAACACCATATTTACCATCACAAACACACAAGTGATGATTTTGTGTTCATACGCATACGCGTAGAACACAAAATCACTTCTAACTCAAAATCTAGCCGTTGGATTTGTTTAAAAATCAAAACCATTGTTTATAATAACACAAATATCATTAAAACACTTACAAATTAGAAATTTAAAGCACATATTTGCAGAATGATTCTTATGCGTAGGATGGGTGGTTGAAGTATTAAATGTTTTGAATTTAATGTGTTTAGAATATTAGGTGGAGAGTTTTATTAAAAAATAGTTTAAGCTTTTGGCAATCTTAGTCCCTCCACCTCAACCATTTTCATCCACAGCCCATAAGTTCCACTTTGGTTACGTTATGAAGTATAGTTTTGGAATGAAACTTGACGACACTCCCTCTCGACTTAAGAAATACTAAAATTTTACAAATTTGAGTCCGGGGAGTGTCGATAAACCAGAAATGTGACCACCATGATCAAAGAGACAACCGGGATGAGGTAACATGCAAGTACAAGGTTTTATGAAATAGAAAAATATTTACTTTCTCCCCCTCAACACTTGGCTGAAAAAAATACTGAGATTTTGAAATAGTAAAGTGTTGACGGAAGATTTGTACTTGCCATGTTAAAAGAAATTTAGATAGAAGAATATTTTTGTAGTTTTGTAAGTTTTATAGTTTTGTATTTTGTTTTTGAGAAGTATTTACAAAAGAGGTTTTGGTATTTGTCTGGTTTTAAGATTGTTTTAAAAGTTCATCCAGTTCCTCTGGAGTCAAACACCGCATACCAATCCGGTGGACCAACTCAGTAAACCTAGCATGAGCCAAGGCTTTGGTGAGAAGATTTGCCAGTTGGTATTCAGTACCACAAAATATAATTCAACGGTACCCTTTTCCACATGCTCCTTGATGAAATGATATCGAAGATCGATGTGCTTTGATTTCGAATGTTGAACAGAGTTGCACGATATTGCAATAGCACTTCGATTGTCGCAGTACCTCGGGATTCTGTCAAATACGTAACCATAGTATTTGAGTTGTGTTCTCATCCAAATAACTTGAGCACAACACGCGGACATGGCTACATATTCAGCTTCTGTTGAGGACAGCAATGTACAATCCTGCTTCTTCGATTGCCATGACACCAGTTTATCACCAAGAAATTATAGAGCGCCTGAAGTACTTTTCCGAGAATCTAATCAAACTGCGTGATCAGCGTCTGAAAAAGCTATTAGTTCAAAACCAGAATCCTTCGAATACCATATCCCCAAGTTAATGGTTCCCTTGATGTATCGTAGGATTCTTTTAGCCTCAGAGAGGCGAGTTTCAGTTGGTCTCGACTGATAACGGGAGCAAAGATATACAACAAAGACAATATCAGGTCTACTGGCTGTTAGATACATGAGAGACCCAATGATACTTTGGTAGTTGGTAGGGTCAACCAATTTCCCATGCAAATCAGCGTCCAGTTTCTTGGTATGTGCCATTCGTGTGGCATAGGTGTCACAGTTTTGCATTTCATTTTTGTTTAAAATTTCAAGGGCATATTTGGACTGACTCAAGAAAATACCACGGGGTGATTGATGAACTTGCAGTCCAAGAAAGAACGTAAGTTCACCCATCATGGACATTTCAAAATGTTTTTTCATAAGTTTTGAAAAAGCGTTTGATTACTTTAGATGTGTTGACCCAAAAATGATGTCATCCACATAAATTTGAACGATTAAAATGTGTGCCCCGTGATATTGTATGAATAGTGTAGGGTCGACCGAACCTTTGACGAAATTATTAGCGATAAGAAAGGATGACAACTTATCATACCACGCCCGAAGGGCTTGTTTGAGACCATAGAGAGCCTTGTTCAGTTTGTAGACGTGATTAGGGAACTATGGATCAACGAATCCTTCTGGCTGGCTAACATAGACCGTTTATTTCAGTTTTCCATTGAGAAAAGCAGTTTTGACGTCCATCTGAAAGACCGTGATGTTCATGTGAGCCGCGAATGCGAGAAAGATCCGAACAGCCTCAAGTCTAGCAACCGGTGCGAATGATTCCTCGTAATCAATCCCTTCTTCTTGTCTATAACCCTTAGCCACCAGACGTGAATTGTTTCTGATAACCGTACCTTCAGCATCCAGCTTGTTTTTCCAAATCCATTTAAGACCAATAACATAGACTCCAGTTGGTTTTGCAACCAATTCCCATACTTCAAGACGTTTAAACTGATTAAGTTCTTCTTGCATGGATTCAATCCAATTATCATATGTCATGGCTTCCTTAATGTTTTTGGGTTCAGCTTGACAGATGGTAAGTGCATAAATGCAATGTTCACCGTCAGTCTGAAGTCGTTATCTGGTTACGACTGGTTGATTCGGGTTGCCAATAATGTTCACTAGAGGATGGTCTTTCGTCCAACGATGTGTGGAGGGTTGATGTTGATATACATTCTGCAGATTAGGAGGATTCAAATGACTTGTAGATGATTCCGCAACATCAGATGTGGCAGTTTCATTAGCAAAAGGGTTGAAGAACGCATTTGGATCATAATCTGCAGGTGGGGGTACTTCATTGTTCAGAAGATCATCAGCTGGTTCAGCGTCATTGGATGCGGTTTGATCAACTGTTGTTGTAGAATCAACTGGTGGTGCTTCCTTAACAGTATTTGTTGTAGCAGGTGTATCAGGTATTGGATTATGATCAGGTTGAGCAGCGGAAACGTTTGATACGTCTGGAGCACGTTCATCAATATCATCACTAAACAGAGGAGCAAATAGTTGTTCCATTTGACGTCGAGTAAGTTGTAAACTAGGTTCAGCTGATGATGGGGTTTGAGGGAAGTTCAAACGGTTATGTCCAGGTTCTAAGCTGTTATGCTCATAAGCCATTTCAGTAAGCTCATCGAAATTTGCATGAATCGTTTCCATAATCTCCTTTGTATGACGATTCCAGATCCGGTAACCTTTAGAGTTTTCACAATATCCAACAAAGACTCCAATGACAGCTTTGGCTTTGAGCTTACCAAAGTCATCACGATCATTATTCGGATAACAAAGGGATCCAAATACATGAAAGTGTTTGAGATTCGGTTTACAGTTGTGGATAAGCTCATAAGGTGTTTTGTTGTGGCGTTTGGTAATCATTGAACGATTTTGAGTGTAGCATGCAGTTGACACGGCTTTAGCCCACAAGTAATCTGGAAGTTTTGCATTGAATAACATCGTTCTTGCAGCTTCCACTAACGTACGGTTTCGTCTTTCAACAACTCCTTTTTGTTCTGGTGTTCATGCAATGGATGTTTGATGCTCAATTCCCACTTTCTCATAATATGCACGAAGAGTTTGATTCACAAATTCAGTTCCTTTGTCTGTTCTGATTTGTCTGACTATGTTCCGGAGCTGAACTTGAATTTTCGTGAGAAAGGTGATGATCATCTGTGGAGCTTGATCTTTACTTCGAAGAAAATAAACCCAAGTCCATTTTGAGTAGTCATCGACAATTACCAAGATGTAGCGTTTGCCATTAATCGTCTGCATGCGCATCGGGCCACACAAATCCATGTGAAGAAGATGAAGCACATGCTGTGAGCTGTGTTCCACCTTTGAAGGAAAGTGAGCACGAGTGCTTTTCCCTTGTTCACAAGCTGAACATAGGTGATCTTTAGAATACCGAAATCTTGGGAGACCTTCAACAAGTTTGTATCGTGCAAGATTGGTTATGGTTTGAAAGTTTAAATGTGAGAGACGACAGTGCCATAACCAAGATTTTGTAGATGTTGCCTTTGAAAGTAGACAAATGGGAGATGAAGCAATCATGTCTTGCATTGAGATTGTATAAAGACTTGAATTACGGGTACCAGAGATAAGATTGTTTCCTTGTAGATCACGAATGAAGCAAGTTTTCTCCCGAAAAGCAACTTCCAAATCTCCATCACAAAATTGACCAACTGAGAATAGATTGTGACCGAGACCTTCCACATAATAAACCCTGCTAATTTCGATGTTGCCATTGATGTAATCTCCGTAGCCCATGATAGCTGCGAAGTGATCATTCCCGAATCTGACAGTGCCAATGAACTTTGCAACAAAGTTTGATAATAGTTTGAGATTGCATGTCATGTGTCGGGAACATCCGCTATCAACAACCCATAGGATGATCTGTATCACCTGCATGACACACAGACGACACAGATGGAATAGAAGTAGATGTGGAACCCGAAGAATTAGAGGGTTCCGATGCAGTTATAGTTGAAACACACATGTTTATAATTTTAGGTACCCATGTAAATCCAAGTGTATTATGTAACCACTTCTGCCATCTCCAACTAGTCTTAGCTTTGGTCTTAGTGAATGCACTAGGTGATAAGTTCTTCCTAGGAGGTTTAGGGGGTACTATGGGTACATCAATGATTGTAGTCGGAGCATTAGAAGGTGGTTTACCTAGCACAGACTTAGAAGCATTGGTGGGCCTAGAGGTATTCCGTTTTCTATTATTCCGCTTACGATTCAAGATAGCCTTAGCAACACATTTATCATGACAACCAGAAAACATGCTTTTACGAAAACCAACACAAGAAGCTTCAAATATAACATTTAACGTACTTAAAGATTCAGCATTCGTTACATCACTTTTTCCATTACATTTGTCAGACGCAATATCTAAAGTGGGTGTAACTTGAGTTTTATTCAAAGTCCTAAGGTGTTCTTCTACTTCAACATTCTTTATTGTTCTTTTCTTACGTCGCAACTTTCTATTCTTCCTTGTATTACTCCTAGGCTGTGAAGTGCAGGCGTTGGGAAAAGAGGCAACTATTCCTGTTTCAGTAGAGGGAATCACATTAGTTTCTTGTGGGTTGTCATTAGATGTTCTAGAGTCACTTTGAATCTGTTTAGGTGCAGATATTGTTGTGTTACTAGTCCTATCTTGCTTAAGTTTCACCAACTCTGCTTTTAGATCATGGATAGTATGTAACAAATCTTGATTTTCAGAACGAGTATTTCCATTTTGTCGTAAAACATCTTTGGTATATGCAAGATGATCATCAATATCTTTTGACGCTTGAGCACGAGTCTTTTTGAGTAAATCAAATATGACACCATATTCCTTTTTAACTTTTGAAATTTCTTGTTCATATTTTGAAATTTGACACTTCAAAGACACGTTTTGATCATCCAGTTGCTCAAGTTTTGGATTAAAAGTTTTAGTGTGCAACTGGTTGATTTTGTTTTGCAAAGCGAGTTCTCGATTCTGACAATCTTTTTGACACCATTGAAGACGACGTTTTGCATTTGAAAGCTCGTTAAACAAACGTTCATTTTCAACTTTTAAAGACTTGATTTGTGACACAGTATCAGTATTCTCAACATTCTCAACGGAATCAACAGAATCAACAGAGATATAATCAAATGCATATGCAACAGAATGTAATAACACAACATTATGGATATCAGCACAGATAACATCTTCCAAGAGTCGATCAACATCTTTTCTTAACATTTTCTTTTTACGTTTTGTGTTTGAAATCGATGTTTCTGTTTGCTCGAAAACTCTTTTCATAAGTCTAAGTTCCTTGTGAAAATCGATGATGATATGATTATAATCTTATCATTTGAGACCCACCATACCTAATTAAAACACCCCACTTACATAATAAACCAATTAAAAAAAATAGAAAAACTTGTATTCAACATACGCTAGTTGACTAGCGAAGAACTTGACACGGGGGGTATAAAAGTATTTTTTATATAATATTCTTATATAAGCTTGCATCTCCTCAAATAAACTACAAAGTTTAGACTTATCAAAACCTTCTCATATAAGCTCATAAGCCTAGCCAAACACTTATTTAAGCATATTTTTGTTATATAAGCTAATAAGTTCATAAGCACGCTAGATAAACAAAACTAGGGGTGTTCATCCGTTCAGTGACCAAGTTGTTATGTTTATTCGGTTATATTTTTTTCGGGTAAAACCGAACCGAACTATAACTCAATCGAATTTGAATTTGGGTGCGCGACGATTCAATTTGGGTTGCATAATGTCTGGTCGCCTACTGCGTTTTGGGTCGCATACAAGGTCGCCTTTAGAGAATATGTATGGTCGCCTAGAAGAGTTGCGTACAACTTTTAGGGTTGCCTAAATATACTTCTAGTCGCCTAAACTACCAAAGTCACCAAGGGTCACCTATGAGGTCGGTCACCTACAAGGTCGCATTTGTAAAAAATTTAATCGCTTATAAGCATTGCTGAAAGATATAAAGGGCAAAACGGGGTGTCCCCCCCCCCCCCTCCCCCTCCTCTTTCACAATTACCTATATTTATGGATACAAGGATTTAAGTATTAAAACTTATGTTGTGGGTTCCATAAAATATGGTAATAAAGATAAGACGTAGGTTGTGGCATTTAATTTAAAATTTGAAACAAAAAGAGTTGGTAATTTCACTTCCTTTTTTTCTTAGAATTTGTTTATTTTTTATTTTTTTAATGTAAATTTTATTCAAAATAATTTAAATGTATTAAGCTTTTAAGAGTTAAAGAAAATTAGTGACAATTAGAGCATAGAGTGTCGTAACGAGCCACCTCTCGCCAATCATATGTGGCTTGCTCGCCACCCTTAGCCACCACACCACCTTCCTTCGCCACTCCTTCCCTCGCCACCCCAACGACACAAATAAAGACAAAAAACATTTGCAGCAAGGGGTGTGTTTGTTTGATAAACGAAATAAAATGGGGGTAGGTGAGGCCTAAGTGAAGAGGTTTGGGTTAGTTGTGAATGTGGGGTGTTTTTAATTTGATATGTTGAAGTGATGTGACACATGTAAGGCCCAAATGAAGAGAACTGGCTTAGCCACTATACCCTATACTCTTAGCACTTTTGTGAGTTACGATTGTTTTTTTTAGACTATAAAGATGGTTTTATTGTATTAAAATATTAAATTTTTTTTCTCAAAATCTTTTGGCCGTGTCAGTCAAGATGGTCAAACTCCGCCGCTACCTACAAGGTTGCAAAACCACGTCTACGGTTGAAAAGTTATCCCAAATAAATCTACTAGATGAGATTTAAAAATTGATTGCGGTAAAAAAGTTATGCCAAGTTCATTTTAGTAGTATCGGTAAGAAACACGCCTGTTCCGGGCGGGAGGTGATCTAAACTAAACTAAACTAAACCCTCATTTTGAAAAGAAAACCCCCCTCCTCTTCAAAATCAAAAAACCAAACAAGAAGAAGAATTGAGAGGAAATGGATAGTGATGATTGGGAATTCAGTGCAGAGGAACTCGATTCACTCGAAAGAGACGCCATCAATCGCATCGCTGCTCAACGCAACACTACTACTACTACTACTACTCATGCCCCCAACAACTTTTATAACAACTCACAATCACAACCCAAACCTTCAAACCCTATCTCTCGCCCTCTTCCCACCAACAAGGTTTACATTTCTTGTCAATTATCATTTTAGGGCACCAAATAACTGCACATTTCATGCTACTGTCGATTTAACAATGTCACGGATTGAACGAAAGTATATAGCACGTTGTCCGATTTAGATATTAGTGGGTAATAATAATAATAAAATGAGATACGGAGGAAAATAGTTGAGTCGAGAGTGTTTGGGATTCTGTTTAAACATAAGTAACCACTTCTCGAACTAGTGTTTGGATTTTGCTTATTTTGTATAAAATAAATGCAATGTTATTCTTCTAAGTGCTCGTAATAATTTTATAGAAATTTTCGGTTAAATATTTTAGCGAGAGTCAAAAGAAATATTAATTTAGTAGGGAATGAACAATACAAAATTAGCTGCAGAAATGTTAAAGTGCACTCTTTTTCAAGTGTAATTTTTACTAGGAAACGTTGATTGCAGAAATGCTGTTAACATATTGATTATATAAACTTTAATTGCAATGCTTATGTGACCCATTAAAATTTCTCTTTTGAAATGAGCTGTTTTTTTAATGACCGTGTATAGTTCTTATGAAACAGTATTCATAAGTTCTTCTACGGTTACTGAGACTTATGCCAAATATACGCCAGAGTAGTTTACTAGAACACATTTGAGGGTGAAGAAAATTATATAGT
This sequence comes from Chrysanthemum seticuspe, assembly GCA_019973895.1. Lineage (NCBI taxonomy): Eukaryota > Viridiplantae > Streptophyta > Magnoliopsida > Asterales > Asteraceae > Chrysanthemum > Chrysanthemum seticuspe. The sequence goes on along the minus strand of BPTQ01000008.1, from coordinate 259,937,866 downwards.
CCATGATCATATTTATCCGGTACGCATGAAATGATTCTTTTTGTGACTTGCGTGCGAGATTGACAAACATATATCGGAAACGTGCACCAAACTTTGATAATGACTTGAATATATAGTTATGGGATAATTTATGTGCAAACTTGACATTTCTTCTCCCTTGTTTTTCATAATGCTTTTAGCTGGGTTGGAAAAGCCTAGGTTCTTGTTTTGCTATGCCCATATAGGAAACAACCTTATATTCCATTGTGAAGCTAATTATTGTTTACATGTATACAAGAGCACATGAATGATAGGGGATATTCCTCAAGTATTGAAAATAAAGTCGTTTTGCTATGTTTCTTTTGTTTGAAGGCAAACTCGTTTAGAGGCTTGTTATGTTGCTTTTTAAGTAATTATGTTTCAATGGCCCCCCACTTTTGTTTGAAGGCATGCACGTTTACAGAAATGGGGGAACAGTGTTCAACCTTTTTCATGGGTGAATCATTGAATATTGAGCTACATCTTGCTAGTAGTTTGCTATGTTAGAAATACAGTTAATACTTTCAAGTTGCCGTATATGTGGTTAGAAATGATATGGGTTATAACTTGATGAAACATACTATTGGTGAACTAACATCGCTTCATTTGGGTAGTTTAGTTGCATATTACGTATGTTTCAGATTACAAATTCTTTTTTGGAAAATAGGTAAATTCTTTGCCAACCACTCCAGTGAAACCAGCAGGAGGCACAACACAGAATTCAACTGGTGAGCTATGCCCCCAAATTTACTTTTTAAAAGAAGGAGTTCATATGTTGTGTTATAAAGCCGTGGTTTTCCTTTTCCTAGGAGATGATTGTTCTAAGTCTCGACCAAAAGTATCTATTAAATTTTTCTTGCATGCTAGTGGAAACATTGCTGCAAAATTTCCATATAATGAGGTACCTGTTCTGCTTGATATATTACTATCTTTTGTTGGGATGCTTGTCATATTCTTGTCGTTTAAGTGTTTCAGTCTTCTCTTAGGTTGTTGTGGGAGCAATGCGCAAGCTTCCAAAAGCGAGTTGGAATGCAAAAGAAAGGTTTCCTTTCATCTTTCAAGTACCTGCATTTCACGTTATTTTGTGTATCTTTTCTCTCACGTTTCACTACTTGTTTCTGTCAATGCAGATTGTGGTTATTCCCTTTGTCATCCTTATCATCAGCAGAAAAAGCTGTTTCCGAGCTAACTGGTTTTAACATTGAGGTTATAAAACTAACACTTTTTCTAGTTTGATTATCTGTAAATTATGTTTCCTATATATATAGCATAATATTAGTATATTTTGGAATCTGTGTATATGGTATCTTAAAACAGATGCATTCTTAGGAAGTTGCTTTTGTGTTTGCTTCCTTGGCTCTTTTTTATAAAAACATTAAAATTAGAACGGTACTTTCCTCTCCTTGGCTCTGTTTCTTCTTTATTGCAATGCACCACCACAACTCAAGGAGAGATGCAAAATGATACTGGATAGTCATGATCCTAGGGACAGCTCCCCTATTGCGTCAGACCACTACACACTGTATTGTTTTCCAGCTATTTGATAATTATTTTTACAGGTAGAAAGTTTAGATCCATTGTTGCAACGTGCTTTTGCTGCTGCCTCTGCTGTTCCAGATCTTCGAGGTAAAAATGTTGGCGTCCTAATACTTTATATATTATGATGATAATTGCTAGTCTAATATGGTGTAATGTAAAAAGGCTAGGAATTGAATTGGAACTTAGGAATCAGTATTATCACCAGTTTTAATGTGATTGTTTAAAATTACGTTTTCGATTGTTTTATGTATATATTCTTATTAATTTTTCGAAATGCTATATATTCAGACCAAAAGGTTATCATCATTTCATGGAGATGTGACTAAATTTCATTTCTAGTAAACATTCCCTGAGCCACAGTTGTGACCAAAAGGTTGTCATCATTTCATGTCAATGTGACTAACTTTCACGTCGAGACTGTATTCTGTATGGATTTTGAAAATGTGCTTTTTGACAAGGAAATGTAATAATGTAGGAAATGTAATTCTAATACCAATATAACTATATAAGACAATAATGGAGTCTTAATTTACACTTCTGAAAGGATTTTGTAACATCCTTGCAAGTGACTAGCTAATATCATCAGATAAATGACTATTATTCTGTGAGCCATAGTTGCACGGTTTAACACTTGGGCTTAGTCATATCTTCTGATGTTATATTTATTAATGGGAATGAGAAAGTTGAGTAGTTGACGTATTGTAGTATTATACATTTAGCTCTCTGCAATATGACTTTGCTAGAAAAATTGGTCGTGGTAGTACCAAACTAATTGCTCTAAGCCTTACATCTTCATCTTCTTGTAAGTCATCTTCTTAACGATATAACTGTTGGTAAGAACATCTTTTAGCATGACCAGGATCCCTTAACATGTCCAACGCCTGGTGGAAATACTGCATGTTCTGTTTTAGCTTATTGAACCGCTTTTCAATGAAGTAGTTTAAAATAAAGCTTACAAGTACGAGAGTCTACCATGCAGAATTTAATCTAGTTGCATATTTTGTAATAACTAGAAGTCAACAGTGTATGTGTGCTATTAAAAGTGGCAAACAAGCATCTGGATACACATAAATAAACTAAAAATAAGACCGTGTTGTGAAGCACTTAGTTCAACTAGCTAGGATTAAAATTCTCCCAATGTTTAGGAAGAGTTACAACATACTAAGAGTCTAAGAATATCTTATGGTATTCTTGTCTATTGTTGCTTCTGTTCTTCAATGTCAAATTATTTTTCAAATTCATTGAACTTTTATGCTTTCTATGTTATAAGTAAACATAATGTATTTACGGTGAATGATGTATGCTATCCTGAAAAAATGGAAATCTATGTAGAGTACAATGATGGGCCAATGGTTGATATAAATCAGAATCCCTAATATTTAATTACTATACAGTACATATTATTATTACTGATTTTACCTTAAAAATTACTCCTTCGCAAGAGCTTGGCATTAAATAGCCCTTTTAAAATAGGAGTGCCAGAAGGCTATATATGTCATTGAAAAGGTGTTCTCTCTTTTGCATTTACTTTACAGTATCACCGCGTTTTGTATCGTGTTTCATTTTGGATTTTACCTATTAGAAGTAGTTTATGACATGAGAGGTTATCGCTGTTAATAACCACCTATTATGAGAACTTTTGAAAGCAATAACTTTATTTAATTGAGCGGTCCCGTTGGGCTTATGGGGAACACATGGATAATAATTTGGACTACATCTAGAAGATTTAAATTATATGATTTTGTTTCAGTGAAATGTGCTGATTTTTCTTAATCTATTATTCCTCAGAACGTTATGGCCAGATGCCTGATAGCCTTGAATCAAAGCTTTTGCCATTTCAACGAGACGGCGTCAGGTATGTGATATTATTGACTTGCATGTGGTTTCTATGATCAGAGACATTTTAGTTTATGAATTTCTGATCTTTTGTTGCAGCCCAAATTATTTTTCTTATTGCCACTCAAGTACTTCGTGTTTTTTGTTTCAGGTTTGTGTTGCAGCATGGAGGGCGTGTTCTCGTGGCTGATGAAATGGGTCTTGGAAAGACTATTCAGGTAAGATAGAGAAGACATCTTGTGTCTATACACTCAGAATAATCACTTAATCAGTTACTGTTAGATCTGTAACCATTAAAAATTTCAGAGGCAAGGGGCGATGTAACCCTTATTTGCCATTTTAAAATAACGCTACTTTTTCCGTTACAATATTATAATATGTATTTTAGTTGTGTAGTTATGTGGTGTTAGACGCCTACCACGTTCCCAACTTTTAGGAGATAGTGCTAGGAACTGTTGCGGAGGAGTAATGGAACTTATTCCCAGGAAATGAACAATTGTAGACCAGAAATATTTAGATTTTCTGAGGATTTAATTTATAGCCAAGTTAGCCCTACTCATTCATAGCCAACTGAAACATGATAAAGAAAGGCCTTAAAAATCGTTCTAGCTGAGTGGTATAATATCTTGATGCGCTTTGTGGTCTTTGTCCTTGCCCATGATTAACAAAAAAACTTCTGATTTGGGCTGTCCTCATGCAAGCAATATATGAATTGTAATTTGTCTCCACATCGTTTTTTCTATAGAACTCTTAGCATTAATTTGCTGGTGTATAGTTTTTCTCAGATAATTGGGATGAATGTTGTTGCTTTTTTAATTCTTTAGCCAATAGCATTTATAAATTGTAGAATTTAGTCATCTTTCTTCTTCTTAGGCATCTCATCGTGTTAAATTTTGATGTTTTTAAAATTTATCATATCTATATCTATACTTCATTATAAAGCATACATATCCCCTACCACAATCGTTTCTTCATCCCATGATTCTAGTATCTCTTACAATTTACACCACACCTTCTTTTACACCACATCCTCTCTTACACCAACATTGTCGGAAATCTATCTATCATTGTCAAAAACCGCCGAAAAAGAAACAAAAGAAAAACATGCAGTAATTATTCATCCCTGCCGCTTTCTGCGTGTACCATATTAGTTTAAGATCATGGCTGCATATGTTATGCATGTATATAGTAATCCAAAGGCTTACACCTCAGACTCACAGAAGTTCAGAACTCCAGATTTTTTTCCCATCAGTGGCTGTATGGAAACAGCTCTGCGTATTTCATTGTTATCTGTTTAAATTATGTATAGGTGATTATGTAAGGTCGCTACACCCATATGCATAGCGAACCTCACGTATTTCTTCATAAGGGTTTATAATGTTGAAGAACAACTTTCTAAAGTTTTAAGAGAATATATTGGAATCCTTTTTTCAATTGCTGTTCAAGCTCATAGTATAATACCATAGAGAGTGATTATGCGGAATTTTACCATTTACATTATCAACTCAACTATTATCTTCTAGTAAATACTTTAATTTCAGGAAAGGCACCTTCTCTAAAAAATTTATATCTGCTGTTCTTAAAGTATTTTAATTATGTAATATTGATATGTTAGATCTATTTTTTAGCTTATTCATGTTTGCGTACGGAGTTGCATTTCAAGAACAAAACAAGGAATGAAGTTTTTGTTGCTTACTCACATTATTTGCCTGAGTATTGGTTAATTGAGTTATTATTACTGGTAGAACTGAATAGATTATTATGCAACTGAATAGACGAACAACCAAAATTTGCCGGTTTGAGAAATGTCCAACGTATTTATCATTCAGCACATGTTTTCTAAACGCCATTCTTTATTTTTTTGGCAGGCTATTGCTGTAGCTGCCTGTGTTCGTGACTCATGGCCTGTTCTTGTTATTACTCCATCTTCGCTACGGCTTCAATGGGCTTCTGTCAGTTTTCTCTTTTTTTCCTGTTATCTGAGAACAAGAAGAGTTTCTCATCATGCACTTACAAGTTATAGTTAACGCTTTACAGATGATTCAGCAGTGGCTAGACATCCCTGCATCAGATATACTTGTATGATATGTTCATCCTACTTTCTTTTCCCTTTCACCTTATTAATTATACATTTATGAAAATTTAAGCATGCCACCAACTGTTTTACCCAACTTCTAATGTTATTACATTGCATTTAAATTTCGTTTAAAATGATCATTGTCTGTTTTGGGGTCTTGGTCTTGACTCGGAGTAAAAGAATGCTATTACTTGTCAATTAGTCATGGTTACCCAAGTTGTGGTTTTTTGAAGCTAAAGTAAAGTAACTCCTTAGAATTACTACTCTTGAGGTTGTAATCGAATTTTTAATTGTGAATTTCGATAGATAACTCAAATTGTGCTTATATGGGACGACCCATCACTAGTAGGATGTAATCGTCCTACTAGAGTAGACCAACCAGGATCCTGCAGATATTAAAGTGTCCTACAGGATACAGTGTCCAAGTACAAAGTCTACATATGGTCATAGAGTGTCATGTTACATAAAAAATCAAATTCTTTAATTTCTAAAATTTCTTGCCTATGTCCTTTGCAGGTGGTTTTGTCTGGTTATAGTGGTTCAAACAAGGGTGGATTCACAATAATTCGATCGAATACCAAGGGAGATATACGTCTTGATGGGTTATTCAACATTGTCGCATATGATGCTGTGCCCAAGCTTCAAGGTGTTCTAGTGAATTCAGATTTTAAGGTAAGCCTCGGAAATAATCTGTATCTTGTCCATGCAAAAGTGTATTTTACACTTTACTCTGGAATTCCAGGACATAGTTATGTCATGATATAAATGAACGGCAGTTGCTTGAGTTATATGTTTATGTATACAAAAAAGGATCATGTAGCCCATAACAATGTGGCTGTTGGGCGAATGTATGCAGTAATTGCATCTTTGTAGAATGTGACCTGTATTATGAGTCTGTTTCTGAAACTAATCAAACCACCATCCGAAATTTGACTTTATAATCTTTCTATATTCTGGTACAAAATTCCTTCTGATCGATAGATATATTTCGCTAAAAAGTTAATAACATGTGCATATGAGCATATTCATAAAAGCTTTGCTTCCCTTGTGATTCTGTTCATATGCAAGTTATTTGTTAGTATGAGTATTGTATTTAGGTTCTGAACATAGGTGAACCACATTCTCATCCCTTAGTATATTTATCATGAACAACTTATGCTGTTATGCATGTATTCTACTGTTTCATGCTTGGAATTTTGTTCCTTTGCAAGTTTTTGTTAATAGTGAGTAATTTATTTAGGTTGTAATTGCTGATGAGTCACACTTCTTAAAGAATGCCCAAGCAAAGCGAACAACTGCCTCTCTTCCCATATTGCAGGTCTCTCTCTGTCTTACATCTTTTGCTGCTACACATGGACACCCAGTGGAATGAACATATCTGGACTAGGATACTATCTAAAACTTAAAACACAGACATTATTATAACAATTTATTTGAAATCATGATATTAGTTGCTTAGTGATTTGGATATTTGAAATTGGGTTATTAGTTGTTTGGTTATTTGAAATTGGCTTATTAGACGGTTGAGGAGATTTATAATTTATTCATGCACTTTAGCAGTTTATATTGATAAGGATAAACTGTATCAATAATAATCGTAAAGACATCTAATACAAGTACATCCCTATCAGAAGTACATGAGATACATGCAGATCGTCATAAAAAATATGTATCTTACCACTCTTCATGTTGGAGGGTACATATCAATCGTGCAAAATTTTGGGAATGAGTTGACTCTCTCAAAGAGGCTTGGTGTGGGTTTTTATATGTTCATGTACTCTGCCAACTAGACTAAAAGGTAGGAAAACCTACAACCAAGTTGATTCTTTAAATGTCAACTTGCTGCAAGCATACAACAAAGAATGCTGTCATGGGTTACTGACTATTTTATCTGATGTTTACATAACTGATTTTTTTTCAGTAACTAATATCTAAGCATTAACTCATCAGCACTTGGTATCCATTTATAACTTGTGTGAGCTTCATTAGGCGTATTAACAAAACAAATCAGTCAACTGTACAAGTTGCCCATAAGAAAATGTGTCAGGAGTAGACACATACACATCTGTTTACTCACATGCACCACACTCTTGCTGATGTGTTTATTATTATCATTCAATGTAGAAAGCTCGATATGCAATATTGCTTAGTGGAACTCCAGCTTTATCTCGACCAATTGAGCTATATAAACAGGTTATATATTAGTTCTAGCATCCATATGTTTATTATGTCTAGTAAATCTATGTTCTTCTCTAGCTTAACCTTTGGATATTTTGACAGCTTGAAGCATTGTATCCTACTGTATATAAGAACGTTCATGAATATGGAAACCGATATTGCCAGGGTGTAAGATGGACTTCTTTTGCTAGTAGCTTCTATTTTCATCACAGTTTTTATCTCTCAGAAAGTTAATTGATTGAAGTTTACCCTGATACTTGTAATACTTTTCCAGGGTGTTTTTGGAATGTATCAAGGTGCAAGTAATCATGAAGAACTGCACAATTTAATAAAAGCAACTGTGATGATTCGAAGACTTAAAAAGGAGGTTCTCACTGAGCTGCCTGTCAAACGGAGGCAACAGGTACTCAATCTAACCATGTCCATACTGGGTGCATGGTACTCATATTTGTATACCTTAAAAATATGTAAGCTGGATCTTTATATGGCTTGCCCCTTGTATTTAAAGTCAAAGATATTATCAATGGGCTACTTTCGTCATACTATGAACTCCTTGGTTATATATTGTGATTATGAACTACTGGAGGAGTGGTTATCTTAATGTATACTTTTTCTTGTTTCCAGGTTTTCTTGGACTTGGCAGACAAGGATATGAAGCAAATCAATGCTTTATTCTGTGAGGTATTACAAGTTTTGGCCTTTTTTTTGCTTCGGACATGTTGTGAAATGTTTCTTTTTTAGTGTTGATTAATAGAACTGAAAGATGTGAGTGGGTTCTCTCTTGTTTGGAGTTAAGTGGTCCGATTTTGGACATGATGGGCAATTTACTATTCTATAGTAAATTGCTTATGTGATGCTATTTTGGTAATTAGACTCTATGGATTTGCACGCCAGACAGTTATATACTATTGTAAATTGGGAATTTGTTAATATCGTACTGGTTAGTAATATTTTTCATTACACAGTTGGAGGTAATCAAATGCAAAATTAAGGCTGGCAAGTCCCAAGAAGAAGTGGAGTCTCTTAAGCTTAAAGAGAAGAACATCATAAATAAGGTGCACGCGCAACTTTTATGCTAGTTTTTAATCTGTTGTTCTCTGTGTATATGTACATATGCATATTATCATCATATAGTCTTAATGGCGAAAATCACCTGAAATTTTTATGAACCATATATATCTATAAGAAGCAGAGGGAAAAAAACACTAGTCAAAGCATGTTGAACGCTTTGAAAGACACATCAAGGGGGAAAGGTGGAGGGTTACTTTGTGTAGGTATAAGAAAGGTGGAGGGTTACTTTCTATTTAAGACTAATAATATATATGTAGGTATAAGAAAGGTGAAGATTATAAAGTTAGGAAGCCTGAAGGTAGAGTAAGAATGTAGCAAAAGTTTGTAGCTATTTTGTGCTTTTGACATAATTAAGGTTATGCTTAAGGCGTTGATGAATAATTACTCTAATGGCAATCTTCAAAGATAATAGCCTACAGGATTATTTTGGGGTTGAACAATGTTTATCGCAATCAAGCTCAGTAACCATACCATGCACACATGGAAGTGAATTTTCATACATCAGTTGCTGACTGCTGAGTAGAAAGTTTTAAGAAAATGTGCCTAAAATAAAAAACTGAAGTGAGTTCTGAATGTATGAGTCATATGATGAAAGACTACAAAAGGAAGCTTTGTGTCATATGCTATTAGTACATAGTATCCTGTTAATCTCTTGATCACAGTAGAATTCTGGTGAGAACTGGCAACAAGCTCTAATCATTTTGTTATCTCTTGATCAGTTTGAGTTTAGAGATGACATATATGAGGAAGTGTTAGTTGTATGGTGTCTACTATCTGCATATAAGATCTTGTAGTTGTTAGGACGTAGCTGGATTTAAGTTATGTCACTGAGGTGGATTTTAGAAGTAAATTAAAACTTTTGATATGTATGATACAAGCTAACGTGAATATGATTTAAGCGAGTGGTGTTGCTTTTTGGAGAGAAACCAATTTGAGGCAACTATAATTGAATTATAAAGTTTGATGTGGTGACTATGATCAAAGATGTCAATTTAGTTCTAGGGTGTGATGACTATTCTTGTAGTCAATCCATTTTATTATATGGTTATTTCTTGGAATATTTATAATATCTAATATTAAGATAATACAAGATCTGTTGAGAGCCGGTACCCTCTATATGTGTTACCAAAAAAATGAATTTAATAGGTTGAACATTCAATTAAAATCTACTCTATCCAGTAGCCTGTTATAAGATAGTATCACAAACAGAAAAGTGGTTTCAAAAACAGACAACAAACTTAAGTCACTCAAGAACGAGTAACCAAATTGCTGTTTTTTAAGGGTCTGTATTTTTAAATCAGAAACATACTAACCGAAAATCTATCAAGATATGAAGGTTCAAGAAAATTGACAGGAAAAGAATCATCAATATTTATTAAAGGCAAACCACCTCCTAGCGATAGTTAGCAATTACTGGATGACCCTTATAATAAATGCAGATATGTTCTTCATCCATATATTTCATATGCTCTTATCATTTTATCTGTATATTAATTTTCTTCTCATTGCAAGTTTCTTTATTGTCTATTTTATTAATGCTGTTTTGGACCAGATTTACTACGAGTCTGCAGAAGCCAAAATCCCTGCTGTTCTGGATTACCTGGGGACTGTCATCGAGGTACGTATCATTTTTTAAGGTGTAGGCATGCAGGCTGTAACATCCTACTTGTGCAATCTTTGGTCCTTAACTATAAATATGTCATAGCTGCAAAGCACCCAAAACAGTGCTCTTGAGGCAATATATCCTCAAGTCAAATCTCTTAGCTTGCATCCTAACCTTGGGTTGATTATATGTACAATGCATCGAAGTCAGGAAAATCAAGTAGATAAATTCGATAATCAAGTGGTAATGGATGTGAGCCTGTAATCTTGTGATATATTTTGGGCAGCAGGTTTTTTTCTTGTTAAAAAGTGAACTTTATCTAAGTATTCGCCTTGGCCATCTCCAATCAATGTGATAAAGCTTCTGAACAATATTTGCATCTGGACTTGTCCAGAATCTGTACTTTTGGATTATAAACGTGTTTCCATAACCAATTTTATAAGCCTTTCCATTTTCCTCTCAAAGTGTTCTACTGGTAGTTGCTTCTTGTTTATTAAGCTTCAAATTCTAATCCACCTAACTGTGTTAGTGTCAACCTCAACTAAAATACCCATTACTTACTATATGAATATGACGAGTTAACCACTTAGGGGTGGCCTAGTGGTAAGAGCTTGTAGTAACTATTGAGAGGTCTCAAGTTCAATTCATGCTAGGTGCAAACAACTCTAAGTTGCCACACCCTGAAAAGGGGAGGGCTTTAGCTGGTTTTAGCCTTTGTGGCGGCTGGCTCAAATTCCGTGGATTAGTCAACCAAAAGGTCGGAAACCATGGTTACCCAAAATAAAATAAAATGATGAGAGTTAGTCTGTTATAAATGAAACTGTGATTGTGAATCACTCATCTGTGGAGCTTTATACTAATGTGGATTGTGGCAAGTATAGTTAGAACGTCTTTTTATTTAAATGATAGTCAGTTTGGTAAATTCACAACTTGTGTGTTATTAGTTTATTAATTTCTTCCCAACGACTATGAAGACCAGTAACGCGACATGTTTCATACCATAGAGTCATAGACAGTAGCTTCTGAACTTGTTCCTCAGTAATGACTTCAGTTTCATAAGTCATCTTGCAACTATCTACCACATGCTTGCAAACATTATTCTAAACTTCATACTGTAATTCTTATAATTAATTTCACTGCGGTAACTCTCTTGTGGTGCAGGCAGGGTGCAAGTTTATTGTGTTCGCTCATCATCAGTCAATGATTGATTCAATACATCAATTTCTTCTTGTAAGACGATTCAGATTTGTGTTGACTTTTCAAATATCAGATTCTTAATTACCTTGGTCTAATTTCCAGAAAAAGAAGGTTGGCTGTATTCGGATAGATGGTGGTACTCCAGCAGGATCAAGGCAATCATTGGTTACAGATTTTCAGGAAAAAGATGCTATTAAAGCAGCAGTGGTATTCAGTTTTCCCTCTATTATGATTTCTTTATGAGAATTTAGACCTGTTGCCTAATTATGGGAAAATGTCTACAATTATCATTTACTATTTCAGCTATCCATCAAAGCTGGTGGTGTTGGGTTGACGTTAACTGCAGCAAGCACAGTAATATTTGCTGAACTTTCTTGGACTCCAGGCGACATTATTCAAGCTGAAGATCGTGCTCACAGAATTGGCCAGGTACAAGAATGCTCTTCTGAAATAGGACTATTATGCAAGTCCATCCATTAAGGTGGAGTTTCTCTTATTGTAGTTAGGAATCACTAGGATATGGGTTTATAACAGAGGGGAACTGATACGGACTTTTAAACCCAACACCTCATGTTGGTATGGAGGATTTCCAGTTTTATAGATATTAACCCAAACTAGTTCACTCTAACCCATAACCATAAGCCAAAACATAACCCATAATTTTCTTTAAAAAGTCTGTAAAAATATTCCTTGGATCGATGTGTTCTTCAGATTTTCTTGTAGCCTTTCAAGAAAATAGATATATTTGTGCACTTCAGCATCAAGCACTTTTTCTACTTAACAAGCCTACTTGCAAGATGTGTTGTCCTTTGTTTTTCCATTCTAATATGCGATAATATTATAGCAACATTAATTCTGTTCAGTATAGTTTTTAATGACAAAATCCGTCTTGTTATTCCGGATGTGCCTGTTTATTGGTTATAAATTTGCAATCTTTTTTCAGGTGTCATCAGTGAATGTATACTATCTCTTAGCAAATGACACAGTTGATGACATTATATGGTATGTTCAGACTCCAGATACCATACTTTTAGATATTATAGCACGGTCCATCAAGTAATCAAGATAATATGTTTTCTTTCAGGGATGTGGTGCAAAGCAAGTTAGAAAATCTGGGACAGGTTTTTCCTCATCTCTTTCATGTTGTTTTGTTCATTCAAAATTGTGCTCATAATAAAAGAAGATATTCTGTAAACCTTTTTTGTGGTCAACCATGTTTAAGCTGACTTATGGTCATGTTACTGTATAGATGCTGGATGGGCATGAGAATTCACTGGAAGTTTCATCTAACCTGTTTAACCAACCAAGAAGCAGCCCTGCGAAGCAGAAAACATTGGACTCGTTTATGAAGGGTTGTAATACACCTAACCCGGAAGCAGCCCTGTTAAACCAACCAAGAAGCAGCCCTGCGAAGCAGAAAACACTGGACTCATTTATGAAGCGTTGTAATACACCCAACCTGGAACACGAGTCTAACCCCAAACATCCCAGACATTGATTGCTTGTTAATGCATGGGATAAAAGCAAGATATGCTTGCACAGTTGACTTAGAAACGGTGGATATTATAGGTCATATTATGTATTTTAGTGTTGGAACAGATTCTGAGGTTATCAGGTATGTTTAACAGGCAGTGTGAAGTGTATATAATTCTCTGGAAGATCCCACACACACATATATCATCTTGATATTTTTTGTTATTTTCATGTTCGTCATTAAATTGTACTAGTTGGAACAAATGTTTAAAAAATGACGAAAAGAACAAGGCATAATGCAAGGGCTCCTGATAGAAGCTAAATACGATTGAAGAACTAAATTCTAGGGTTCGACGACTATACGTGTAACCTGTTAAAAGAATCATTATACATCTTTTTAAAACGACATGATAATATAGGAATCATCCGTAAATAACCCCAGTAGAAGAGAATATCTGCTGAAGCTGATTGTAGCATTGTATGGCCATTGGCTTGTTCACCTGTTGCAGTTATCCTGCTCTCTCCAGTCGCAGTTATCCTGCTCTCTCTCCAGTCCTCTTACATGTTTGGTTTTATTCGCAATTCAACATTAGTTTCCCTATTTACTGCCACTTGTTTAAGCTTTTAGTTGCTTTTGTGGGATGTCAAAAAAGCACGTAAGCTTAAACAACCGTTTCTAAAGGGCTAATTGTCTAAAAAATCATCGAACTTGTCACTTTTTCCTTTTGCTGGCAATCATCTTTTAATTTTTTTTAATCGATGCAAATCTTTCCCTAATTTTCCTATTCTAACCCTATGACAGGGAGGATTTAATGTGGCACTTAATCACTTTTCAACCTGTTTTCTTTGACTACAATAGGAATGTTAACAAAATTTGGTGCTACAAAAGGATTTTTGGCCCCGTTATTTTTTAATTCGTTATTAAAAACCTAATTTACCAACCCGTTCCAACTTTACACACAACTCGAAAGTTGATACCAAAATCTTCACTTAAAACCCTAATTTTCAAAACCCCAATTTCACATCCCCTAATCAACAACTTTAATGGATATCCAAGAAGAATTTGTTTCAACATACACAAAGAAAGGAAGTTTAAATATTTTCCACTAAGGTATGAAAAAGGCCCGGTTATGAATATTTATGCTTGTTCCAATAATAGGATTGTTTTAGTCCAGGTTTAGATTGGGCTGTTAGCAAGCCAAAGCGATATATATGGGCTATTTTTTATTTTTTATTTTGTATCCCTCGATAGCCATTAGAAAATGGTTTAAAGTTGATTCATAGTGATGATGTATGACATGGCTGTAAGACATGGATCAATTGATTTGTTTGTTTGTCATAAGCTACAAAAGTTAGCACTTTATTATTTAAAAAACTTAAGTTTGGAGGAGCTTGTAGCTTGGTCTGAGGTAGCTTGCGTTGCTCAACTTCAACACCTTTTAGTTTCAGACCTCATTATGTGGTTAACAATGTGGTTAATAATGGGGTTAAGAAGGAGGCTAAAAACAAAGGTAACTCACACGAACCCATATCCTTGCTTTTCTATCAATCTCTAATTCTAATCTTCCTCCCCAATCTTTATGTTATGCGAACCTGCTTAGCTCAGAGGTTAAGAATCGATTCAATACATTTATTATGTACCTATGGGTGCTATGTTGGATTTGAGAGTCGGCGGAAAAGGGGGGAAAGCTCTCCGTTCCGTATCTAGGAAACTTGTTCAAAAAAGGAAGAAAAAAGAAGGGTCTTACTAAAGGAAAGGGTGTCATGATTGAATATGAGAGTATTTTAGCCAAGAAAAGTAAGCGTGTTGATAAAGGAAGGGTGTCATAGTTGAATTTGACAAGAAAAGGAACGGAAAAGGGGTGTGGCTTATCAAGATGAGGTTAATGAGCATGAAGAATCGGATGAGGAGATAGTAGAAGGTGTCTGACTGATCAAAGATCCATTCAAAAGAGAGGGATGGAATAGCAGAGGGGAAAGCAGTATAGGAACTAAGGATGGAACAAGAAATGGTAAGAAAAGGGACAATTTGCCAAAATTCAGAAGCGATGTCAAAATCACAAATTGCGTATTGGGATTGTTTTTAAAAAAGGTAACATATACATCATTTTCATTTTGACTAAGGGTATTTGCACTTTGACCATTTGGCTATCCTAACATAAAACCATAGTTTGCAGTTATCTTGATTTCATCTCTGCAAAATAGATTCTTGATGCACTAGTCACATATGCATCAGCAATACTGCATCAGTAAAATAGTTCTAGACTAGTAATTGACTGATCATGGCTATTTGCACTTGGAATACAATGTGTGTCTTGGAATAGTTCTAGACTAGTAAACCTCCATATAGCAAAATAGCTCTAGACTACAATACAACAATGATGAATGTGTGTCTTGGAATAGAATGTGTGGCTTGGCTATTCTATCTTGTGTTGTAAGTCTTTTCAAGATAGCTAGCTATAAAATGAATGCGTGTCTTGGAATACAATGTGAATACCAAACCACCTTATACCAGTTTACCATTTTTATTTTCCTTTTGATTTCATCCCAAACTCTTGCCACATAAATTTTGTTATTAGTCCTTAGTAGTCTGCCACATGACTTTATCTTTCTTTTCAATATTTAAGGAGAGGTACTTGGATTGAATTTATCACAAGAACATCATTACACCAATTTACAAGCCATTGCCAAACACCCTGATCAATCATATCAGCAACTTTGACTTGACTGTCTAAGTTAGCTTTTAAAACATCCTCCATAGGAATAATGCTATTCAAAGGGCCATACTCATTCCACTTATCATGCCACATCTAAGTACTCTTGCCATCACCCAGTTCTGCATAGTTAGCTATCAATATCCCATTATCCTTATGAATATGACTACAAGGCCATCAATATTACACATGGGATCAATTCTATACCAATGGAAACATTCCTTATGACTACAAGGCCATCAAAACTCATTCCTAACAGATATAAAATTTGCTAGCCACCTTTTCACTTTCTTTGATCCTCCACTCACCAATCCTCTTTGCAGGTACTTGTTAAACCAGTGATTGGGTGGGAGTAGGAGCTTTTGGTACTTAATGATTCTATTTAGTTGTGTTAATGCTTGTTCATGAGTAGGTGTATGTTTCTAACATGTAGTTTGATCTTTTGGGAGTATATATTTTCAAGACAAACCATTTGGATTGTTAATGCTTGTTAATTAGTAGGTATATGTTCAACATTAGGGTAATGTATTTGAATTCAAACAATTGTAGGATTGTTCATCAGTAGGTATTGTTATTTTGTTTATGTTTGTGTAATCTTTAGTGATTTCATTTGTATGCCCAACTATAATATTGGTAATAGGTTGTGTGTTAAATGAAATTGCATCTTTTTTTGTGAATTTAAAGGTTTGAAAAAAAAAAACTGGGTTTGTGTTCTTGGTGTTCATGATGTTGTTCAAAAAGGGAAGGAAAGGACAAAAAAAAATTGGGTTTGTGTTTTTGGTGATCATCGTTTTGTTCAAAAAGGTAAGAAATGAAGAGTCTTGGTAATATTCATATTGTAGCCCTAAAATAACGGGTAAGTTGCAAAGAAAACGGGTTAAAAAGTGATTAAAATGTGTCACGTCAAATCCTTCTCGTTATAGGACTAGAATAGGAAAATTAGGAAAAGATTTGCATCTATTAAAAATATTAAAGATGGTTGTCTAAAAAAAAAGTGACAAGTTCGATGATTTTGTAGACAATTAGCCTTTTTCTGAATCATGGCCCAATTTATAAGTTCTTGAAAATGGCTAGAGTTGAAGAATTGCTACACTGTCCACTAGAGATGGCAACGGGGCCGGGTATGCGGGGGATGGTTGATACCATCCCCATCCCCGTCGGGGGTCACAATTACGTCCCCATGGGGAACGGGGATCCCCAATGAAGAATCGGGGATTTTTCCCCGTTACATAATTATAAGTAAGCCATAATATAAGCAGATGATTGTACATAAGTTTCTGGAAAAAAAAAATCATACAAAACATTTAGATTGATGATGTTTAAAAAACATTAACACATAAAAAAAATTGTTTCTTTGAAGAAAACTTACTATATCAACCTTGGATCATAAGTAAATATCAACCTTAAGTAAATATCAACCTTGGATCATATAAAACTTATTAGGGAAAATTACATAAAAAGTCATCATACTTGGCACTTATTGTCATTGTGTGTAGCGAACTATTTTTTTTATCATTGTGACACCGACCTTTTTAGATCGTGCTATTTTGTGTACCGGTGACCTGTTTAACCTGTTGGAGCCGGTCAAGTTAACGACCGTTAATTTTTTTATTGCATCGTTAGTCCTTTTCGTCTGTTTTTAACGACCGTTATTATATTATTGCACCGTTAGTCATTTTCGCCCGTTTTTTACACGTTTTCGTCCGTTTTTACACTTTTTTGTTCATTTTTGCACGGTTTCGTCCGTTTCTACACGGTTTCGTCCGTTTTTACATGTTTTCGTCCGTTTTTGCACGATTTCGTCCGTTTCTACACGTTTTTACACGGTTTCGTCCGTTTCTACACGTTTTCGTCCTTTTTTGCACGGTTTCGTCTTTCGTCTGTTTTTGCACGAAAATGAACGAAAACATGTAAAAACATGCAAAAACGAACGAAAACGTGTAAAAACAGACGAAACCGTGCAAAAACAAACAAAAACGTGTAAAAACGTGCAAAACCGTGCTAAAATGGACGAAAACGTGTATAAACGGAAGAAACCGTGCAAAAACGGACGAAAACGTGTAAAAACGGACGAAACCGTGTAAAAAAGTGCAAAAACGTGTAGAAACAGACGAAACCGTGCAAAAACGAACAAAAACGTGTAAAAACGGACGAAAACGTGTAAAAAACGGGCGAAAATGACTAACGGTGCAATAATATAATAACGGTTGTTAAAAACAGACAAAAAGGACTAACGGTGCAATAAAAGAATTAACGGTCGTTAACTTGACCGGCTCCAACAGGTTAAACAGGTCACCGGTACACACAATAGCACGATCTAAAAAGGTTGATGTCACAATGATAAAAAAAATAGTTCGCTACACACAATGACAATAAGCGCCAAGTATGATGACTTTTTATGCAATTTTCCCAACTTATTATATGAATTAACATAAGCCTTATTAAAAGAATTGATCAAAAGAAGTACATATAGAGAATGATGAAATCAGGTTTCATAACATAATATAGACATATAATGTAAGGGTGAGCATATGACCCGAACGGACCGGACCGACCGGACCGACACGGACCGAGACCGGACCGACCACATTCGGTCCGGTCCGCGGTCTCGGCTTTTGGGCTAATTGGTCCTCGGTCCGGTCCGGTCCGGACCAAAACCGACGAATTTGGCCTTGTTGGACCGGACCTACCGAAGGACCGACCGGACCGGTCCGGACCGAGACCGGACCGACCACATTCGATCCGGTCTCGGTCTAGGGTTTATGCCGAAATCGGTTTTCGGTCCGGTCCGGTCTTGGCCGGTCCGGTCCGGTTTTTGGATCATGCACACCCTTAATATAATGTATTCTAGACAGAAAATATATTCGGGGACGGGTTCGGAGATTCGAGGGTATTACCATACCCGTCTCCATACCCGCTTTTCAGTATTGGGGATTCCTCGCCGCCATCCTCATACCCGGTCAACTCGGGGATTACCCGGTTAAATTAGGGTCGGGTATCAAATTCTCCGTCGAGTTCGGAGTTTTTTTGTCATCTCTACTGTTCCCACTCATGATGTGACGACTTTTAGCGACGGCAAATTATAGTCTCAATATTTAATGATCTATTAAAACCCCATTCTAGCATTTATGATTGTAAATACGTGATCATCAGACGTCTTAAATACTGTTCGCAATCACGATCCTAAAACAACATGTTAAAAAGATGTCTATATGAATGTAGATATTTTTTAAAGAGTTGGCCAAAGACTAATTATTCTGCGAACACATTAGTTAGATACGAAGAGCGATTGTAGCCCAGTGCAATTCCGAACACCCTCTAATATAACTTAGGGAACAGCAACAATCTAAACGTACAAGCATTTCATATCCAAATAGTCCAATAGCACTAAAATTGGTAAAACGAATATGCTTGTACGCGATTCTCTTATTCAACTCATGAAAATGACGTGAATGAAACAATAATGTTGAATAGGGAGCATGTTCCTTAAGCACGAGTCGACACTTTTGACTAGCACGTCTTTAAGGCTTACAATTATTAAAAATCACAGAACATAAAAACAAAAAAGTGGAAAGTGAAACTAAAACTTATTGGCTAACCAATTAATTTTAGTATGTTATGTTTAAAGATTCAAATGTCTATGAAAGAGACTTATACTTGCTCGCTAATAATAAAAAGAACAGCTTAAAAATATTAGCAACTTGCTCTATATATTTCACATATAATCAATAAACCGAAGACCAACTGTATCTACAACATTGACTAACCATAATCAATATAATTGTCTGACCTAAACCAAAGGAATCCAACCCGATACTACATTTACAATTCGAATCGATCACATCTCATGTTTGAACGTCTATATGCGGATCAAACACTCGACAAGGCCGGTACCATGACAGAATATGATCTCTGACCCTCGCCAAGGAAGTTGGCCACAATTGTATCAACATCCTCTAGACCAACCCCGGTGCACAAAGGATTTGCCATCGCACCATCCTCACTACGTACTCTCACATTTGGACCATCCTTACATTTTCCCATACATTTGCAACCCACAACGGCCACTTCCTCTCCAACTGCGTTTTGAAAATTCTCCATCAACATTGCGGCTCCGGATTTCTTGCACTTTCCTCCCATACAAACCTCGATCTTCTTGCAACCTTCTTCTACCAAAGTAAGATCCTTCAACATTGCATTCTCGATCACTTTGTTTTCCACTTTTTCAGATATTTGAACAGGAACAGTCACCGGAAGAGCCAAAGATAATGGTGTTTCTTGACAAGTATTTGAGGTTTTTTGGTTCTTTATTTCCTTCATGTTCATGACATTATCACAATCCGATTCCGAGGAAGATGAACTCTCGGATGATGATGATTCCTTGCACTCCATCATCATCATCTTGGCAGCTTTCTTTTTCGCCTTCTCTTCTTTCTTAATCCTCTTTGATTCCATCTTCTCTGCTTTTAGCTTTTGTAATTGTGCAACTAACACATCTGTTGCTTCCTGCACAATCATCGATATTCACCATTAATCACACTGATTTATCTTTGACAAATGTTAATCATATTAACTTGTATAATTAACAAACTTAATTGAAGGGAATGAATACACGCACTAATCTACATCCAATGTATCACTAAAGTCGCTAATTATAAATTGTTAGTAACATAAATTTTCATACCCAATATTATGAAATTGACCACTGGATTCAACATATACATCACATATTCATCTAGCTATTGATCACTATAAAGTCCTATTTCTATTCAATAATGAGTAAATGTTGTATTCATATAATCTCAATGGTAAATACTCTCCATTAGTCCAAAAATAAGTATTACTTTGATACCAATTAAACCTCAAATCTACCTCAGAGCAGGACCAAATATGACCCGTGCACACACTTTTTTGTAAGTATACTAACTAAATAAAACTAAAATCACATTTTGATAGACCACGCATTTAAGATGCATTTAGAAAAAATCGATATTTTTTTCAAAGACACAATAAGTACTTAACTATAAAAACCAAACAGAAAACCAAACATACCGAAATAATCTGTCCTTTAAGTTTCTGATCCAACTCAATCTCCCCATCAACACTCAAACCAAACCCCATGTCAGAAAACATACCCAAATTCTTAGACAAACCCTTTAACAACTTCATCTTCTTCTTTAATTCCTTCTTTTCTTCCTTAACCTTAACCTCCATCCTCGTACCACCATTATAATACTCCACATGACTCTTATCACTAAACCCATCACAACATCTCACACGTGTCCGACAAAACATCCTATGTTGTTTCAAACCATGCACACAATCCTTAAAACATGGTACCTGACCAAATACAGCTCCTGTTACCTCCATTTTTGTAACTAAAAAACTGGATTCGCTAAAGGGTAATTTGTTAGATTGTGTGAGATATTGGATTGAAATGAATATATTTTTTGGTTGCGTGGAAGTGTGATTATCATGAGGAATGCTTCTTTTTGTTGGAGTGGTATTTTAAATATGGGTCGTTGGATTTGTTATATTTTTTAAAATATGGTTGTATAAAAATTTGTGCACCGTTTGATGTGACGTGGCATGTGAAGGGAGTTTAGCACTCGTTCGCGCGCGATGGTTAGGAGTTTGACATGCTTTTATGTGTTTTTGGCGTACGCTTTTGTTTAATCTTTGCCGTTGGATTAGGGGATGGTTTATCATTGCTTATGTGGAATGACATGTAGATTGCTGACTTGGCATTCTCTGAAATTGTTAGTTTATTTTTTAGTCGATTTTGTTGCACTTTATTCGTTTCTATCCCGAACTTTTTCAGTGAAGATAAAGTGTAATTTGACTCAATTTTGATTGTGTCTTTAGAAACATTTTAACACATCATTAACTTACTATCAAACACATAGTTCCAAAAAAAAAAAAAAAAAAAAACTTACTATCAAACACGAGGTAATGACCTCCAACCAAATCAAGCACATGAACACTCAATATTAAGAAAAAAAAAAGTAAAAGAGCGCATCATCAAATTGGTGTAAAAGTTGTAGGTGGGCGCATAAATCAAAAGATATGTAAAGGAGATCACGTGTGATAATGATCGATCACCACCAGTGATGCATCACCTACCATTACGTCCAGTCTTACATTAATCTACAAAGTGAAACATGCTAGTATAGTAAGTGATTCTAGTTTTTACTCCATGTAACCTAATATTTAAACTAATCGTGTAATATTAAATATAAATAAAAAAGTTTAATCGAGTTTATTTTTATAACAAATTATTATTACAAAATTGAAAATAAAAACATTAATTGATTTGTGAACATAAAACTTTCATTTTATAAAAGTGAAAAAAGTAAGAAAAAGAAATCAGTAATGTTTTTTTTAGTAAAGAAGTTTGATCGAATTTATTATGTTATCTTTACATATTTTTTAAAAAGTATTCAACAAAAGAAAAAAAAAACAATATTCATTATTTTTTTTCTTAAACCATATAGTTTTTGTTCATTTGGTCATTATTTTTTGACAAAGAAAACAATTAAAGTTACGAGATAAATAAATAAATGACTCTGTTAATACAAATAAGCCGTAAAAACGTTTATTTATATTTTACGATCTTCTAATGTTTTGTCGATAACAAACGTAAAATCATATTAACGAAACAAATAAAATACGTAAATGATTTGAACTAATAGTTTCTAACATATTCACATTTTCACATAAAACACTAAAACAAGTATAAGTGATTTTATGATTTAGTAATACATATGTACAACAACTAGTGTTTACATATTTTGGTAAAATATACACATAACTAGTATGTAGTATATTGGGTAAATATAAATGGGTAGAAACTTAAGTATCACAACCCATTGGCAAATACATTGAATGAAGTTTGGTACAACCCAAAGCCCATAACCCATGGATCTTGACCCATAACCCATTGCATTACATCATGCTTATATCATACATGGATAATATCCATAACCCATGGATCAACCCATACCCAAGTGACTAAGTGCATTGCACTCAAAGATACATTGTATCTAGCCAAAGATCCATGGTTCAACCCATGACCCATGACCCATAACCAAAATACCCATGGGCAAAGAGGAGCGTTCCACGGATCCCTAGCATTGTGCTAGCCGGATCCCTTGTGGTAGGGATCCGTGGGATCCGGGGAACAGTTGGATTTTTCCTCTATAAATAGTGAGCCATTTCTTCATTATTTCTTACCCCTTTCTAACACACTTTCTCCCTAAGTTAAAAACTCACTAACCACATATCCAAGAAATCTATGTTTGTAGTTTTGTTTTTGTGTGATCTTTTAGGTTCCTCTTAAAGGCAAGATCACCACCTTTGAAGTCGAGCAAGCTCAAGTCCATGACTTGCCATGCTTCCTCATCATCAAGGCTATTGAAGTCCTCTTGTTGATGATCTTTTTCTTTCTTCAAAGAAGTGTAGTGTTGAAGACATTAGTGAAAGATGTCTCAAGTGTCAAGACGAAGATATTAGTGAAGGGTATCTATCGTCTATAGGATAAGCACTTGTGGTAGGTGCTTAGAAGTCAAGACAAGAAGCATTAGTGAAAGGTGCTTAGAAGTCAAGACAAGAAGCATTAGTGAAAGGTGCTTAGAAGTCAAGACAAAGAAGCATTAGTGAAAGGTGCCTAGAAGTGAAGACACAAGACATTAGTGAAAGGTGTCTTGTAGATCTAGTCAAAGGCATTAGTGAAAGGTGCCTTAGATGTACATTCGATATGGTGTGCTTCGATGTACAAGATAGACTAGTATTAGATCCAAGGATATTGATGTCCTTGATGATGTTGTAAAGGAGTAGATCTCCTTTGGGATTAGTCGTTGGTGTAGTGTGGTAGTAGTTCCTCCATTGCAATGGAACTAGGTGCTTAGCCTAGTACCTAATAAAGGGTAGGCGACGTTGTGAAGGTGTAGTTCACCTTGGAGTGAAAGAACTAGGTGCTTAGCCTAGTACCTTATAAAGGGTAGGCGACGTTGTGTTAGGTGTGGTTCGCCTTGGTGTGAAAGAACTCGGTATTTAGCTTTGTACCGGAAAAAGGTTAAGCAACGTTGTGAAGGCTTCTCCGCCATAAGGAGATTGGTGTAGTGTTTACGAACTCTCGAGTAGGTGACTCGGGGAGTGGAGTAGGGCAAAGAAGGTGTCCTTGTAGCCGAACCACTATAAATACCCGTGTTGTGGTTTTGTGCTTCTGACCCTTATCTTTACATTACTTATCTTTATATGCTTGTTTATCAACATCCAACACACACACCCAAATAGATTGACATAAGTCAATCTAAATATTTTAAAAGGAAGTTTTAATTGGTAAAACTATCCAACCCCCCCTTCTAGTTTTCCACAATTGGCATCAGAGTTTCGTTACCGAGTTTCGTTACCAAGTTTCTTGAAGTATATTGTACTTTAAAAACTTGATACGATCCATAGTTAATTGAAAACTACAAAGAAGGTTTTTCATAAAAACAAACACCATTTTTTTCAAAAACTATATGTTTGGATGTTGACTTGATAAACAACATTTTTCTTATTTTCCTTTTCATTTAATTGTACTAATCTTCCTTGTTATGTTGATTAGTCAAAGCTCATACCCACCAAGCTTTAGGAGTCGCTTGGTAACAAGAATACCTTCCTTAAGAAGGTATCTTAAATGCAAAGGAGCAGGACTCGTCTAAGTGACATTTGTTGTGTCATTTGTAAAGACATTCCTAAGTGCATTCAAGGTATGGCTTTCCACTTATATCTAAATGATATTAGTTTAATAAATAAGTGCTATTTGTTAGGCATTTATTTGAGTAGATTTCGTATTTACACATGTTTTACATGTACCTTCATTAGGAAGCTTTTTCTCACATATGTGTCACTCCTCCGTCTAGAAATCATGGTTTATAAAAATTGTGTTTTATCTCACTTAATCCAAAAATCATATTTTCTAATAAAACAAAACACAAATCTCAAAATTCCTCCTTCCCCATAAATACTCCCACCGTCGACCATCTCATCAAACCCTCATTCTTTCAAATCTTCCAATTTCAAAAATTTCCTCTCATTCAAAAACTTCATCTTCCTCCTCATTCCTTCTCAATCGAAACCAAGAAGATCCATCATCAACATGGTTTACATCGCACTCGTGCTCATCGCTCTAACACTCATCGCACTTGTGTTCCATATGATGAAGTTCACATACGGAGACATTTACTTTGTGTTGTTAATCTATATTGGGGTTATATACCCAATCCTTTGTATCATCCTTAGTATTGAAATGTAATATTATTAATGATCTAGTTTATCTAGGTTATTATTATCATAATGTGTTTGTCACTTCTTTTGATTTATATGTTTTATATTCTTTTGTGATACATTAGAAGTCATGTATGCATGCTAAAAGAAAATGTAGGATAAAACATATTTCGTGGTATAAAAACTGTAAAACCTTTGTTTTTATCAAATCTGTTTCTGCTACTACAAATCCACGGATCCCGGAAGATATACTAGCCGGATCCCTTTTGTAAAGGAACCGTGGGATCCGTATTACTGGAAAACAGTTTTCATGCAAGACTAAAAATCCACTAGAAAGTCAAAACATTGAGTAAGTTAAAAGTGTTAAATACCATTGTTAATAAAATCTAGTAAAAACATTAGATTATCATAGGTTGATCACAAACATGTTCTTTCATTAACTTATCATTTCTATAGGTTCAATTATGACGCATGAATATGAGTTTGATTTTTCACTCACTAGCGTCTACACTCCGAACATCTCCCTTGAGCCCAACACACCTGGCAATCATGTCCGTGGGTTCAATAGTCTCGAAAACCGTCACTTCCATGAAGGACGTATTGTAGACACCTCTCTACAATTTGAAGAAGGTATCAATACCTCTTTCCGAGCCATAGGACTAGAATGTCTTCTTGAAATCAACGAGAAGATATGTCCAAGGTTCATAATGGAATTCTTCCGTCAAGTCGAACTCGTTCGTAACGAGGATCGCTCTCTATCTCTTTGGTTTTATATCAAAAACCAAAAGTTCACTCTAACCCTTGGGCATTTTGCTCACATCCTTCGGATTCCAAATCATGAACAATGTGCCTTCACCGAAGATTGGTCTCTTGATTCTCTCTTTAACTTTCGTGAAGAAAATAGCCCATATTGTTCACACATACCCTCTCCGGAAGATTTAAATCGCATAATATGCAAACCTCGACCATATTACTCTGATCCAAACATTATCTTTACAAGGGATATTCGAGAAGAGTACAAGCCTATTGCACTCATCCTACGTGAAAATGTTTGGAGCCTTAGGGGAAATCGAGAAATTCTTCCTGCTTGTTGTGCTCACATGTTGTATTGTTTGCTAACACAACAACCATACAATCTCGCCTACTTCTTCGCAAGGCGAATTGCAAATCTTCAAGGCTCCAAGAATAAATTCATCCCTTATGGAATGTTCTTGACACGCCTCTATCATAATGTTATGCACTTCCATCCTCAATTTCAAAGTCCGTTGTACGTACTTGTGAACAAGATGATGGAACCGCTAAACATATCTCTCATGAAGACTTTCTTCATTCTTGATTCCACCAACACTCATCAATCACATAATGATCCTCCTAGCGAAAACACTCAAGGAACCTAGTAGTATTCAAATAGGATCAATTCTACTCTACTCGTGCTTTATCAATGTAATCCTATTTCCTTCATGAAATAAAACATCTTACATTTAATATCTTAGTTTTAGAACTCCTTTAACTAATCTTGGAATATAATGCATTGTCAAGATCATTGCATACCTTTAGTAAAGGTTCTGCCTAGCAGATGGACGGATCCCAAATGTTGTACTAGACGGATCCCTATCTTTAGGGAACCGTGGGATCCGGCAAACATAAAATGCAATTGCAAGCATTATATTTCAAACATATCCTTAGAACACCTCACACTAAGTCAAACATAGTGTCTTAAGGCAAATTAAGTCCTTATCAAGATAGGTTGATCCTTCTTACTCACACACCTAGATCACACTCTAAAACGCTTGTAGATCTACCGTTTCATTTTAATCCATTACTCTTCCACTCTCAAACTCACACTTCATTTTCTATTTAGTTTTTGAAATCTTTAAATTATGGCAAAATTGATCATAAATCATCCTCACCTCAAAATTGATCAAAGTTGATCAAATTCTAATTTTCTCATCTCAAAGCTTCTAGGATATTTTTCAAAACACTATCCTAAGTCACAATCTGATCTCTAGGATCATTTAGCTTCAATTGACACTCTCATCTTTAGTGTCATCCTTACTCATCCATTGGTACTCTTGAAAGTTCCAAATCCTTCCATAAATGACAATCATTAGCTACATCATTCATTACCTTCAAGTACTCAAGCACCCCTTCATTTAAAACACTTAGGAGGACTGAAACACTCAAGATGATATAGGTCTTAGATCTTAGAAACATCATTTCCACTCTTTCATAACTGCTGAAAGTCGGATCCCTAGGATTAGCCTAGACGGATCCCTCTAAGGAAGGAACTGTGGGATCCGGATGACAGTTTATGTCAAATCTTGCTAAAACAATCATTTCAACTCATCTTCATAACTCAAACACTCCATCTCATCTTAAATGAATTCCTAGATCAGTGTAACCTCTTAAGTTGACTCTTGTGCATGTTAATCATCACATTCCAATGAATCCTAGTGGCTTAAGGCTTAAATGCACTTGCGAAATATCTTGGTTTATAAACCACTTTGTTTGAACCTCCATAGTCATCACTCTCATCTAAATTTTTAGCTCTTGCAACCTCTTGAAATCATCTCATCATGAGGAAAACCCCAAGTAGTAACTTATCCACCAAAGAACCACCCATGAAAAAGGCTCGTGTTATACACGAAATCTCTTCAACCGAATCATCTCCGGTCAAGCCAACAAATGATAGGATCCTTCCTCATCCAATCAAACCAATTCCTAAAAGGATAGTACCCACAAAACTACCAATGCCAAACACCACCATACCTCCTAGGCCAAACAATATTATCTCCACTAAACCATCACCATTGGTTCCTAGAGCTATTTCATTTACATCCCCACTATCATCACCACACCTCTACAATTTAGAGGACTTGCCTCCTAGGCCGTCTCATCCGCTTCCGCCGACAACATTCTCCTCATTAGGAGGAATAATGGTTAAAAATCAAGGTGTTGAGTCAACACTTGCTCCGGCCTCCTTTTCGCCGTTTCCATCATATAATCCCATTTGGATTATGAGAAATCATCAAAGTCAATCACCCGATCATATGGAAGTTGACACTTCTCTACCACCACCATCATTCTTGGTTGAGTCATTCACAAATGTACCTCCACCAATCCCTCCATCGTTTGAAGCTCCACAAGCCACTTCCCTTGATCCTTCGCATCAAGCCATTTCCTTTCTTCCACCACCACTACCTAGCCATGACAAAGATTGCTATCATTGTCAACATGTTGAAAGTTTGATACATGAAGTACGTGAAGACCAACGTTTCATGTTTTATCATCTCCTCGAACATTTTGACGAGATTAAACCTAAACAAAACTTGAGCTAGAAGATTTTAGTGGTGTCCTAGCATCAAGCGTTAGTGGGTCTAGAAATTCTTAGTCATGTATTGTCTATTTTCTTATTTTTAGAGTCATGTATATCATAACTCTTGTTTTATTAAATGATATTACATGCTACTTGCTATATTTCTGAGTATATGTGTATATTATATAATCCATATCTCACTTTGGTATTAACATTACTTGTTATACCACCATTTGCTGATTTTATTCATCAGCCAGACGGATCCCTTTAATTTGCCTAGACGGATCCCTACTAGGTGGGAACCGTGGGATTCGTGAGACAGGAAATTATTTTCCTACTAACTTGGACCACATTTGCAGGAAATTGTGAATTATACTTGTTTTCTAACCCTTGTTTTGCAGTTATTCAATTAACACATGAAGAATTTGACACCCTAAAGCTAGGGGAGCTTGGTGTCAAAACATTACGTTGCAAAATTACTTGCAATCTTAGATTTATATCTCATGACTTCCCGTTGCAAAATTGCAATCATCTAGGGGGAGCACACCCGTCACATAGACGTAATCTTTTGCAAACGTTAGTTGCAAATGAACTAGATTAGAATTAGTTTCTTGACTCCCTTACTTAGGGATGGACTCGTCAAGGGGGAGTAACGACGAGATCTTTTCCCGTTACTTGCTCTCTATTTCTTTTTACTTTTACTTCTTTCACATGTTTTTCTTAAAAACTATGTGTTGCTTTCCTTCAAACACTTTTTGTTTCGACAAAAAGGGGGAGAAGAAAGTAAAAACTACAAATTCAAACAT
Source organism: Chrysanthemum seticuspe (assembly GCA_019973895.1). NCBI lineage: Eukaryota > Viridiplantae > Streptophyta > Magnoliopsida > Asterales > Asteraceae > Chrysanthemum > Chrysanthemum seticuspe. Next base: position 259,908,768 of record BPTQ01000008.1, on the reverse strand, counting down.
TTACGAATTTTAGCTTTTCCTTAAAATAATTTTATGTTTTGTCATCAAAAAAAAGGGGGTGATTGTTAATACAAATAAGCCGTAAAAACGTTTATTTATATTTTACGATCTTCTAATGTTTTGTCGATAACAAACGTAAAATCATATTAACGAAACAAATAAAATACGTAAATGATTTGAACTAATAGTTTCTAACATATTCACATTTTCACATAAAGCACTAAAACAAGTATAAGTGATTTTATGATTTAGTAATACATATGTACAACAACTAGTGTTTACATATTTGGGTAAAATATACACATAACTAGTATGTAGTATATTGGGTAAATATAAATGCGTAGAAACTTAAGTATCACAACCCATTGGGCAAATACATTGAATGAAGTTGGGTACAGCCCAAAGCCCATAACCCATGGATCTTGACCCATAACCCATTGCATGACATCATGCTTATATCATACATGGATAATATCCATAACCCATGGATCAACCCATACCCAAGTGACTAAGTGCATTGCACTCAAAGATACATTGTATCTAGCCAAAGATCCATGGTTCAACCCATGACCCATAACCAAAATACCCATGGGCAAAGAGGAGCGTTCCACGGATCCCTAGCTTTGTGCTAGCCGGATCCCTTGTGGTAGGGATCCGGGGAACAGTAGGATTTTTCCTCTATAAATAGTAAGCCATTTCTTCATTATTTCTTACCCCTTTCTAACACACTTTCTCCCTGAGTTAAAAACTCACTAACCACAGATCCAAGAGATCTATGTTTGTAGTTTTGTTTTTGTGTGATCTTTTAGGTTCCTCTTAAAGGCAAGATCACCACCTTTGAAGTCTAGCAAGCTCAAGTCCATGACTTGCCATGCTTCCTCATCATCAAGGCTATTGAAGTCCACTTGTTGATGATCTCTTTCTTTCTTCAAAGAAGTGTAGTGTTAAAGACATTAGTGAAAGATGTCTCAAGTGTCAAGACGAAGATATTAGTGAAGGGTATCTATCGTCTATAGGATAAGCACTTGTGGTAGGTGCTTAGAAGTCAGGACAAGAAGCATTAGTGAAAGGTGCTTAGAAGTCAAGACAAGAAGCATTAGTGAAAGGTGCTTAGAAGTCAAGACAAAAAAGCATTAGTGAAAGGTGCCTAGAAGTGAAGACATAAGACATTAGTGAAAGGTGTCTTGTAGATCTAGTCAAAGGCATTAGTGAAAGGTGCCTTAGATGTACATTCGATATGGTGTGCTTCGATGTACAAGATAGACTAGTATTAGATCCAAGGATATTGATGTCCTTGATGATGTTGTAAAGGAGTAGATCTCCTTTGGGATTAGTCGTTGGTGTAGTGTGGTAGTAGTTCCTCCATTGCAATGGAACTAGGTGCTTATCCTAGTACCTAATAAAGGGTAGGCGACGTTGTGAAGGTGTAGTTCACCTTGGAGTGAAAGAACTAGGTGCTTAGCCTAGTACCTTATAAAGGGTAGGCGACGTTGTGTTAGGTGTGGTTCGCCTTGGTGTGAAAGAACTCGGTATTTAGCTTTGTACCGGAAAAAGGTTAAGCGACGTTGTGAAGGCTTCTCCGCCATAAGGAGATTGGTGTAGTGTTTACGAACTCTCGAGTAGGTGACTCGGGGAGTGGAGTAGGGCAAGGAAGGTGTCCTTGTAGCCGAACCACTATAAATACTCGTGTTGTGGTTTTGTGCTTCTTACCCTTATCTTTACATTACTTATCTTTATATGCTTGTTTATCAACATCCAACACACACACCCAAATAGATTGACATAAGTCAATCTAAATATTTTAAAAGGAAGTTTTAATTGGTAAAACTATTCAACCCCCCCTTCTAGTTTTCTACAGACTCCCTTCTTGCGAATTGGTTGAACATCCAAGGTTTACATATCAAACCAATAGGGGTGTTCACGGGGCGGTTTGGCTCGGTTCGGTTAGAGATTTTAACTATCCATTGAGGGGCGGGTAGTTCATTTTACTATCTGAAACCAAACCGTACTAGACGGGTAACCGGACATGCGGGTACCCGAAATGAGCGGTTACCCGCGGTTCGGGTAACGGTTAACCATTTAAAAAAATTAATCGAATCTGTGGAAAACTAGAAGGGGGGGTTGAATAGTTTTGCCGATTTTAAGTTAGTTTCAAAAACTTTAGATTCGATAATATGTGAGATCGTATGGATGTAGAGAAAGTATAGATCTAATGATAAAGCAAGTAAATAAAGTAAAGTAAAGGGATAGAAATGACACAACCGATTTATAGTGGTTCGGCTACAAGGACACCTTCCTTTCCCTACTCCACTCCCCGAGTCACCTACTCGAGAGTTCAAGCACTATGTCAAAAAACTCCTTCAACTTGGCGGAGAAGCCTTCACAACGTTGCTTACACCTTTTCCGGTACAAAGCTAAATACCGAGTCCATAACACGGTGGACCAAACCAACACGACTATTACACAACAAATATGTGAAATATCAAATACAAGATCTTCGCTACAGAAATATTGCGGAGGAACAAATCAATCAAGGACCCCTTGCTTGGATGACTTGTAGAATGCTCGTGATCTCGCCTTAGAGAAGGACCTATACGAGAATCACTAAAGAAAGAAAAGAAGAAAGTACTCTCTAGATCAAGTGATCTTTTGTTAGAAGAGAATGAGAGTATATGAGAGATTTAGTAAGAAGAGGGGTGGGTTAGAATGAAGAAATGACTCTCTATTTATAGGCAAAATGTAGGATCGTTATTTTTATTGTGTTGATGATTCGGGTGGTCTTGGATGATCAAAATACATGTTTGCCATAGTTAGAGAGTTAGTAGAGAGAGAGAGGGTGTTCTTGCTAGAGGTTTACACAAAAGTATGGAATATTAGATTGAAAAGCACCACCACCCCTTCCATGGATGGAAGGGGTATTTATAGTTACATGAAATACGACCTCCTATCAGCCTGTGGATCAGGGATACAGTGGGTAAAGACCCGTCCTTCCTCCACGGTGTTACACTACGCTAAACTAAACTAATAACTAACTAATAAACTGATAAATAACGTAAACAACGATATGTCTACGGGCTAACTTATGCTAGATAATACTTGGGGTGACCGACACTTCACTATGGAATTTTCTAATTCCTAACAATCTCCCCCTAAGGAAGGTCACCCCATGTTTTACATTTTGAATCCTAGCATTCTATTTTATCTTCAGTCTTGAGCTCGTAGACTTTAATTCTTCACTTTCGCAATCTTTGTGCTTAAGGAGTGCAACTTCAAAGTCCGCATTGATTTGTACTTTTAGTGGAGGCCTTTAACTGATCCACATCTTTGATGATCTTCGAGCTTTCTTTGAGATCATCAGCCACATTAAATCTCTGGATCACCCTTTATTGTGTTGCCAACATGTGAAGTTGTGACTTTCGGACCGACATGCTCACACTTTTTGAATCAAGACATCTTTCCATCAGAGTAGCGGAAGCTTTTACTGGTTCAAGATATTTGCAGCAGCGCAGCAGGAACATAGTATAAGAAATATCTGAGCCAGGTTCTGTAGATATGCACCAGTCATGATTTCTTCAAATTAAGTGTGGATGCTGTGAGCATGCGGCTTTGGATTGACTCTTCAATTCTGATCAGCTGCAATCGTCGGGGTGTACCTGCATACGATAGTTAGCAATAAAGCGCACGAAAGTGTCTTTGATCACTTTCGTTGAATTGAGGTACACGGCCCACGGTTCCCCGTTGATCAGTACAAGTACTGCCTGTGATCAGGTAGGATTCCAAAGAATCTCCTTGACAGGGTTTCGCAGCTGTTCTAGCTGTTCTCAAATCGGAACGTCTCAAAGAAGACAACACGGAGTGAGTGAACCAGCGAATTGAGATTCACTGATTGATGAAAAATGATTTGAAAACAATCGCGTATTGCTTGAAGAAAGAGTTTTGCAATACAACGAAGGTTTTATGAGAAAGATCAATTTTCAAACAAAATACTTTTTGTATTAGAGAATGAGTACACATTTGACGTGCTAGTGAAAAGAAGAGATTCGCACATCGAACGGTTTTTTCTAAAAGTATTTTTCAATCAGAGATACTTTTTGAATTTGAAAATGAATAAGTACACATTCGACGTGCTAGAGAAAAGAAGGTTTGCACATCGAACGGTTTTTCCAAAAGTATTCGTCAATTCCATTCCTGGACCAAGGTAGATTCAAGATTGAATCTCCCCATCATTTCTATCCAGTTGTCACAAGCTTAATCTTTTGAAAATATCTCACATGTCACCCACCAAGAGCTTGTTTGATGTTGGCTCTAGAAGGATTTCCATCTTCATCGTGAATATTTTCATATCACTCGGATGTTCTGGCAATACCACAAGGATAATGCGTAGGACTCTTAATATATTCTTACTTTCCACATTGTGTGAAACAGCAAGTCTTCAAGAATTTAGTGTCCTAATGAGATATTGTGGATGATCTCTTGGCTCTAGACTCAATAGTGCACATTTGGTTCCTGTGTCGGAGACTAGGGAGAGGGTCTCCTTCTTCAATATCAACAATCTCTAAGAGAAAGTCGATAGATAATGTCGGTTCCCCGTGAGAATGAAACAAGCCCTTTTAAGAGGAACTTGAGTAGCTTGGGAAGTTTAGTGCAGTGCGTCACTGGGTCCATGACGTCTTGTCTTCAATACCAGTGTTACCTTAGTAACAACCAGTAGCATATGTATTGAACCCGGTTTCTGCCCTAAGGTTGAATTGAAGGAGGGCTATTTCTTTTCACCCTTTTTCACATTCAGTTCTTTTTCATTCTTCAACCCCTTCAGTGCTTACCGAGACTTCATAACTAGAACCTTGTTGGGTTTATTCCAGTACTAGCTCTGTCTCAGTCCGCACTCTTCCCATATTCTCATTTTTCTCCTTTTTTCATCATACCTAAAGACTCTACACTATCTAGTGGATTGTCCCTGGGTAGATCCCTCCGTCTCTGGCTGGATCGTGGGAACGAATACCTAACCTAACCATCCTTATAACACCATGCATAAAGTAAAATGGTCGGTCTTTTGGTACAGTTCATTCTTCCTTGAAACCAATTGAAAAATCATTTGGAAAAATAATCAAGGTACTTGTGATACGAGATCAAAGCATTTTGTACCCTAATAGTTTTGATCATTTAGAAAACGCTCCCCCTCAACATGTGCATATGATTTTGAAATTGATTAGCACATGGAGGCAAGAGTTCTTTGAAATAATTTCTTTGAAATAATTTTTTGATCACAATTTCCATGGAAAAAGCCATTTGATTTTCTTTGGTAAATTCTCCCCCTCAATATGTGCATAGGATATTTGAAATCATTTTTAACACATAGAGGCAAGAGTTCTTTTGAAGCACATCCACGATTACAAAAGCCATTAAGAAACCATTTGAAAACTCAATCAAGGTACTTTATGTTAAAACATAAAAGCATTTGCACCTCGATAGTTAATTTTCTTATAAAATGCTCCCCCTCAATATATGCTTCGAGATTCGAAAGCGTTTAGCACATATGAGAGAGCAGCCTGCACAATTGAATCAAAACGATTACCTTTTATCAAATTTCATTATTAAATCACAAATTCTCCCCCGATCAAAAATATCAAACCCTTTGAGATTTTCGATCCCAAGTGATTTAATACGGTTTAGAAAACATGGGAGAATATGTGGCCTGGTTTAAATACTCATCATGTTTTTGGATAAATCCTCCTCCTCGACATGTGCATTGTGTATGAAATCGTTTGGCACATGGAGGCAGGAGTGCCTTTAAAGGACTAAAACCGATTCCATTTAAACAGATTTGAGATTTAAATTACGATCTCTACCCTGATCAGAAATTTCAAACCATTTGAGATTTGTGATCCCAAAAGATTTAAATCATTTAGAAAATTTTGGGGAAAGACGTGGCAAGATTTGATTTTGAAAAGTGATAGATAAGGACCATTTTAAGACTTTAAAGATTGTTAGTGTCAGGTATGATTGTTTTAAGAGACCTTTAAGTAAAATAAAACAGTTTCACAATCAAATAAGAACAGAAAAAATTTCATTTTGACAGATCTTTGAGTTTTAAAGAAAACCATACCATGACATAACATTAAATCTTTAGATCACCACATTTTAGCGTACAAACGGACTTTTATGAAGAAATATCGTTTGAAAATATATAATTTGAAATCACTCTCCCCCTCAATCCATGACAGAAGTCAATAATTGAGTGACTTAGGTTTTGATAAAAAGAAGTCCGGTGATTTCCAAAATTTAGTCCAATTAATTTTCAAAACAATATTTTCCATTTTCAAAACAATTTAATCAGGTTATTTCAAAATTGTTTAAAAATGGTATCCTGCACAAAGATACGTTAGGTGGTTGAGAAGCTTCTGTTGTTGTTGCTGTAGGGTTTGGAAGAAAAACCGTCTGCAGATGCAGTGAGACTTCTTCTTACGTTGCATTTTGAATGCCAACTGAGGTCAAATTAAGCTCCGTTTCTTCAATCACTTAGAAGAAAACCGTCTGCTGATGCAGTGAGACCTCTTACGTTGCATTTATGCCAACTCTCCATTGAAGTCGAATTAAGTTCCGTTTCTTCATTTGTCAACCCAAGATATCGTTACCCTTTCCTTTCGGCATCCAATCATCTACAATTGTGGGATCCGGATCGGGAACATTCTTTTATACCAATATACATGCATATGTTAGTGAACACACATACAAATATATGGTGGTCGACATCACCCAAACAACAATCGACTAATAAAAGTCAATCCAACATATCAATCAGATCATAAAAGGTATGGGAATTATGTGTTCAACAAACTCTAATCATCTAATCCTAACAATCACATCCTAGAAACCTAGTCCTTCAACATAGGCAATTATATTTTTTCAGATAAGCACGTAGGATGATTAAGAAAGTTCGTTAGATGATATAAATTTGAAAACATTCTCCCCCTCAATCAATGACTCATTTTCTGAAAAGTTTAAAAGCGCTAAAGTCATTGATTGAGTTTGCAAATTTTATCAAAATTCTGATACTGATTGTTTTACAAGCAACTCATTTACCACCACTTTTTAAAAACAACAAATATTTTTCTGAATAATTTTAGACGGAAAAACATTTGTGTAGGAACAGCAGTCCTTCGACATACTTTCCTCATTTTGAATTAGGATAAGTGCACGAAATATTTGAAAAATTGTTATAGTGCAACACTTTCCTTTCTTATGAAGAGCGGGTTGCTATCAGAAATAATAGCAAACCATAGTTTTAAGCACGGGTTACAGTCTGAGGTAACTGCAAGCCATATTTTGAGACATGTTTAGAAAATAATATTTATACCCCCTGCTCGAACTTCATCTATGGTCCCGTGCCATTATTGAATGACATTTCTAAGACTGTAGATGTTATCGATACCAGAAGACATGTCTTGGAAAACATATTTTTGGAATTTTTAAATTTTCTGATTTTTATGGGTTTTTGAAGGTTTTATATTTTTCTATTTTCTTTTGTTGGTTTTATATTTTTGTATTTTGTTTTTCGGATAAATATATACAAAGATAGAATAGATGATATAGTTTAAGAAGATGATGATACGAGTATCGAGATAAGGATATTGAGCAGCACGTCGTAGAAGATAAAAGTCATCAACTCTTAAACATTCACCACCAAAGCTTCCAGGGCTCTTGAATCGAAGAAAGAAATTGAACCATCTGAAAGTGAGACTTTGGCAGCTTCCCCCCAAACCGAAAATCCATTAGATGAGCAGATTCGAAGCTCTATTTCAAGCTTGCCTTAGCCATGTGCACAGAGAAGCACACCATTATCATAAATCCCGCTGCTCCTTTTAAGAACGATAATCGAGATTCTCCATTCGGGGTTATATCATCAAGAAGAAGAACAGCAACGTATCATCCCACATTTGAATACCTCTTCTCAAATTCCTTTTCCACTGAAGTCTGAAGCAATCCATTCCGAAAGGTGTCAAGAGAACAATTCCCCCAAGTAGTTGAATTGATGCAGCAGTCTCTTTGTATAATGCTCAAGAACTCTATCAAATACACATCATGAGGGGAATGAAAACACCTTCCCATGTTCACATTTTTTCTTCCCTGATTATCGTGTATGAAGCTCAAGAACCAGAAGTACACCAATACCCAAGAGCTCTCCCGAATACACATCATGAGGGGAATGAAAACACCTCCCCATGTTCACATTTTTCTTCCCTGATGATCGTGTATGAAGCTCAAGTATCCGAAGTATACCACTACATAAGGAAGGAATAACTGATAACATTGAAGAAGCAGGCCAAGTCACTGATTATCTCTGCGGATGACAATCTCTGCGGATGTCAACTCCGGAATAAGTGATTATATCTCTGAATCACTGATTAAGCCCTCAAGTGAAAACAATTGAGCGCCCCCAATGTACACAATTCTCTCTCCCCTGATGATAGTGATTCCATCGAAATCACCACACACTTGTGTACCTCTTTTATCTTCAGAAACTTTCTCTAACATCTACATAGTTGGAATAAACACTAAACGCCATGAGTCAAACCTTGAGTTTCTCTGCGGTAATGACATTTGTTTTACCGGGATATCTTCAACCACTTAGAAGTATTAAGTTCATCAAGTTTACTCGCCATGAGTCAAACTTTGAGTTTCTCTGCGGTAATAACATTTGTCTTCCCGGGATATCTTCAATCACTTAGAAGAATTAAGTTCATCAAGTTTACTCGCGTTTAGATGATTGTCTCCTTTCCCATTTCTGGTTTTGACACTTCAGAATCAGCAACATAGTATAAGCCCAAATACTAGAAATCTTTATGAGAAGAACACTTGAACTCTTGTGAGAATCAACTTGCTGAAGACTCTCTCTGACTATTTTTATCAACCATTATGTAGACAATTTGAAGTGACCACTGAAGAAGAAAACTCGATATACCATACTTGAAACTGAAGTCAACTTCCCCACATTTGTATCTTAAACTTGCACCTAATGATGGAAGAACGGTGTAGAGAATTTATGCTTCAAGCAAATCTCTAAGTACTCACTACCCAAACAAAGTATGAGACATTAACACCTCTTGCGATTATCCACACCGTCATATGCGTGTGACACTGAGTAAAACAAAGTAACTCCTAATAGTGATAGTTAACCAGGTCTTCAACCATCCACCTCGACTGCTGGTAACTAGATAAACCAAGTCTTCAACTCAAATTCTTAAGCCCGAGCAAGTTATCAAATAAGAACACGCCTTTGTGAAAGTCAACTTCAATCTCAAATAAGTGATAAATGATTAACTCCGAAGTAATCAACTTGTGTCAAATGTCCAATACGAGAAATAGTCAATAACAACATCTCGAGGAGTCACTGCTAAAGAATATGAGCAAGTCTAATTGGGGATTGAATCTGACTTATAACTCTCTCCCAATTAGTGCTCTTGATGAGTGTCTAAATACTCATCATTTTTGTACTGTTAGAATGCCAAAAACATCTGAAAACACTCAGAAATGATTCAAAATGATAAAAATATCACAAACAAGTGTTTTATATGTTTTAAATGCAAAAACATCAAAATCTGATAAAAAACGTATCAAGTTTGCATAATTGGCAGTTTTAGTCCCCCAAGTTACAAAAGTTGTCAAAATTAGTCCCTGGTCATTTCAAAACTTGTAAAATATCATTTTAGGTCCTTGGGATTCACAAGTTGTTCAAAATAATCCTTTGAAGTTAAAAATCACAAATTTACAACTTTAGTCCTTTAACTTTGAAAATTGTCAAAAGTAGTCCTTGGTTAAGTTAAAAAGTAAAAATTATCAAATATTAACCTTGTTCTATTTATAAATGACAAAAATGGTCCTTATGATAAACTTTTGGGAAATTACACTTTTAGTCCCTCAAAATCCAAAATTTACAATTTTAGTCCTTGGACTTGTAAAAAATGGAATTTTATGCAAATGGTCCTTGTACTATTCTTATATGGCAGGTTTGATCCTTATGTGAAGTTTGGAAAATTATCAGGATCAGTCCCTATACTTTTCACAAATTACAACCATGGTCCTTTGTATTATTAATCCCAATAAACCAAACCGGATCCAACCCATTACCCATCCAAGCCCAATACCAGCCCAAACCACCCCAGTGTTTAAATAAAACCGCCAGGCACTACTGTTCATCCCCTTTCTCCCTTCCACCTGTTAAACCAGAAACCACCATGGTTTTTACCACCTCATCACCAATTTCCACCCACTCCATAGCTGGCTAACATCCCTCCTCCACCTCCACAACCAACCCATATCTCATTTAATGCAAAAACCCACTCTAAGACTTTTCCCGCCAAAAGTGCCAAGTGCACGAATGTGATTAATTCCAATGATCCAATGGTTCAATTATGCTGGGAAAGATTCAGAGTGTCGACAAAGGTTGAAAATATCAATATAAAAGGAGAAAGGAGCAGAAGAGTAGACCAAGTAGAGTAGTTTAGTTTAATTTATGTCGTATTATGTAATTTTCAAATATTAGTGTAATTTTAAGCTTACTAATATCTGTTTTAATGATTTCAGAGTGTTATAAACCTATTTCAAGAATCAATTTCAAGTTTTCTTTTAATTTCCAGTTTATGTAAAATTTCAAGATCAAGAAATTTCATGTTAAGTTAAAAGTTGTTATACTTTGTTGTTAAGCATTCAAAAGCTCATATAAGCTCTTATAAAAGTTTTTCTAAGCTTTAGTATCCTTAAAACTCAGTTTAGATTCAAAATAGAAAAATTCACAAAAATCAAGATAAAATAGTGAGAAAATAAAAAAGGCATGGATATGGTGCTAAAGACTGAAGCAAAGGTATTCTGGATTGCTTAATGGGTTAGTGCTTATTGGTAAGCAAATAGGAGTGATTCTCAGTTCCTATTTCCTTGACCTGTGCTTGAACTAAATTTGTAAGCAATTTTCTTAAAATTGCATATTATAGTATAAGTGTTTAATTTCTGTTAATTTTAGCTTAATCTTGTTTAAATACAGTTATTATAAGTTGTTAAATGGATTCCTTGGTTTAAATAGGTAGTTTAGTTTGTTTAGCTTCAAAACTGCCTTCTAAAGAGGTGTTTGGATTTACTATGTTAACTGTGGTCTAGCTTATTTATGTTGTTGGTTGTACTTGTTCCATGTTACATTAATGTATAATAGCTCAGAACAAGAACAAAAGTCAGTACTTATTCAACTAAAAGTCAAAATCAGTTTAATCTTATCATTGACAGTTAACTGTTAAGATCTCAAATAGCAATTCTAATCTAAGTAGTTTATAAATTAATACATTAGCTTAATTTCACCTTATCATAGCTTATAATAACATAGTTAGTGAGTAAAATTAGTTAAAAGTTCATGAAGGTCAAATTTGCATTTTGTTCAAAAAAGTCAAAACTGTGCCCTGTGCACAGTTTTGATACCATTTTCACAAGCTTGTATAAAGCTTATCAGTTGGTCTCAGCTTATGTTACTTAGTTTTTCAGGAAGCCAACCAAGCCATCTTGATGACCCAAGTTTAGATTTTCATTATCTAGCTTATTAGGTAGGGCTGCACTCAGTTTTTTGTTTGTCCCATTTTGACTCAGTACACTAAGATTTTACTCAGTGTTTTTTTCCAATTTTTCAAAAGCTCACCAAAAGCTATCTAGTGAACCAAACCATGAGTACTTTAGCTTTTTGAAAAGCTGAGCAGGTCATCTTGCTTATTCCAGTTTTTGTTTTTGTTATCTAGCTTATCTAAGTGCTTAAAATTCAGCTTATAGTTGCCTAGTAAACAAGAGTGTTCTGTTTAAACAGTTATCAGTTGTGCTTATTTATAGCTTGTTTAGTGCTTATTTCTAGATTGTATTGCTTTTTCAGTTGTAATATTAGCCTATCATAAGTTGCTTGGCTTATTTTCAGATAACTTAGCTTATTTCATAAGTTTATAAGCCATTATAGTATAATCAATGAGCTTATCTCATTTTAGCCTACTGTTGGAAAAATAAGCTCTAAATCAGCTTATTAGTCATTTTTAGAATAAGTCTTAGTTATATAAAATGCTTATCTTTAGTAGTTTGATTAGTTTGTAAAAAGAAAAAGTTAAAAAAAAATAGTTTAAAAAAAGTGCCACTGCTGGGACTCGAACCCACGCCACTTAGCTCACCACACACACTCTTTACCATCTGCCCTTGGGACTTGTCTCAGTTTTCTTTTGCACAATCAAATACATAACCCTCTTTGTCTCATTTAGCTTATACGTACATTTAGCTTATTTGTAGCTTATTAAGAGTAGCTTTTTCAGTGTTTGTATTTTTTATAAATTTGTAATAGTATAAAGTATTTTTACAAAAAGTTTCAGATTTTTCCAATAAGTTTTAGTATTTTTAAACATTTAATTAGTGTTTTATAGTAATTAATTCATAAAAAAAAATATAAAAGTCAAAAAAATATAAATCTTTTTTGTAAAATTTTCTTTTGTCCCCTAAACCGACAATCTGTTTGATAGATGCCCAGATTAAGAAGAAGTCTTTAGATCGTTAAATGCAACTCGTCTTTAGTCTTCTAACATGTAGCAGAAAATGTAGAACAGACTGTAGACTCGACCTTCTTCAAGATTGTTCAGTTGGGGAATAGATAGTTAACATCTTCAACTCATACCAAAAAGCATCCCACCAAAAAGCATCCCAATTAACTTACATCTTGCAAATCCCCTTAACTAAAATCTCTCCCAATCAAACAAGAACAGAAAGATGTTCATCAAGGAAATCAGCAATAAGGCCGCAACGAACACACAAGATGGTAACGCCAAACTACCAATCACATCAAACAAGAACAAAGAGATTGTTCGGAATCATCATGTTGATGTATACGTGAAGCATTAACCGGAAGCACTTTGTCGATAAACTCATCAATCCGAGTGAAGATGTCAACCAACGGCTCTTAGAAGAGAAAAACTCCATGTGAAGATGACCCGATAATAAGAAGCTCGGTTCTTACATGAGTTTAGAGCCGTATGACCATTTAAATTCTCAAATATCAATCAGCAATGCAAAAAATTCACACTTCTTCTCCCCCTCAAGAATTGCATACGGAGATGCCATTCTTGACTAAATAAGTGAAAATCATCTGAATGTTCTATTCACACTTCTCTCCCGCAAAATAAGCACATGATGTCGCCATCTTCATTATAATCGAGCAAGTGGAATGAGAAAACAATCAGTGGTAGCCCGGTTCACTTGATGACTGAAGCGCATGGAAAAAGTATGAAGCATGTTGATGAGAATGGTCATAATAGAGAAGATTTCTCTTCTTCAGAAGATAAAGTGCACTGACACGTACACTTTTCTTTTCTTTAGAGTACGAGGCATGAACTGTTGTGTTCATACGTCATAAGAAGATTTCTCTTCTTTTGAAGATAAAGTGCACTGAAACGTACAATTTTCTTTTCTTTGGAGAACGAGGCATGAACTGCTGTGTTCATACGTCATAATGTTAAAGTACGAGGCCTGAACTGATGTGAACAGACGTCATTATCTCTCTCTTTTCATCATCTCTTTTGGCAAAACTTGTAATTCACCCCATTATCATTCAGTAGGCTCTTTGAAGTGACAGCAGATGGAGAAAACCCAATATGATGAATTTGACCCTGAAGTAAAATACCCCGAACTCGTGACTTAAACTTGCACATATGTAACAAAGAGCGGCGCTGAGACTTCATGCCCATTTGAATCTCTAAGTACTCTATACTCTTCAACCAACCAACCATCGAGTATAAGACGTATATCACCTCTTGAAAATCCACAATTGAATGTGACACTGAGCACTACAAAGTAACTCCTTTAAGTGATATTTATTTTGAGGTGATAAGAGCCCAATCCCCCAAGTGGTAAAAGAAAAAGTAAAATACACCCAACAATAACTAGATTTCCAAGTCTTCGTTTTTGATAATAAGCTCGAACAAGGATCTTGAAGAATCTTCATCCATCCATCCCAGATACCTTCAGATACTAAGTACACTCGCCCGTGATAATTCACTTCAACCTCAAATAAATAATAGTGAATTAACTCCGTTGTCACATCTTCTGGTTAACTGCTCAAATCTAGCCTTCTTTGACATTAAAATGCTCGCGGGATTATACAAAACCAAGAATAAACCGTAAGACAGATCCGGAAATGCATTTTACCAATACCAGGATGTTTCCATTGTCACGGGATTTTACATGTCTATGATTTAAACCGAGAAATAGGTTCTTTCGCGGGATTTTACAAAATCAAGACAAAACCGTAAACAATGTTAGCTTGAATATGTTATGACAATTTTGGTTTCAGTGAATATCTGTTTTTAGGAGAACATGCAGTGGTTCATCAACGATTCATTTATCTAACATCAACAACCATCCAATCAGCACTTTGTTAAACACATCATTCACGCATTCTATCGGCAATTGTAGTGACCACATGGAGAAGTAAACCCGATATGCCAAACTTGAACATGAAGTAAAGTTCTCCAGATTTGTTACTTAAACTTGTACTAATCCTTGTGAACAAGAAACGGTGTACCCAATGTACAAAACCTCTTGGCATATTCTCAACTGCGTGAGACACAGAAGTGATAGTTACGTTGTGGGTTAAGTGAGAAAGAGTCACAACCGTAATTGAATAGCCAAGTCTTTATCACACTCTTTGAAAGCCCAAACAAGTCATCTTCGCGAAAGGGTAGAAAGAAGGAAGATGAAGTAAGTAAACGCGCCCGGAAAAAACCTCACTTTAAATCCAAATAAGATATACCATATAACCAACCCCGTAGTCAACTTAGTTCCAATAACAATCCAAGCCGTGACATATTACCTTTCGTGAAAATGCATAACCCAAACTATTGCCCGCACAACACACCAAATCTCAATAACAACACAAAACATCAAATCTCTTGTTTCAAATCTCATTATCAAAAATAAGCCTTTGATCCAATAATCCATTAAGCCCATTCCAATCCAAATCCAATACAACTCCGGCCCACCACTAATATTTCGGATTCAACCGTCCGTGAAATTTAGCTCAGGCCGTGAATTGAGTATCTTCCGTGAAATTTAATATGACCGAAATACCACTCTCAATGTTAGTCATTAACACTTTGAATTCCAAAAAAAATCTTATAATGAGAAAATTCGGCTAATACAAATTTTATACCATTTCAATTAACTTAATATCATTCGTCCAGCCCATATCCAAGTGGAATATCATTCGGCCCATAACAATCCTGTACACGATCCAAGACCTGATAACACACAATGCCCTAAACATGGGTATATAACTGCCCTTAACTTACACACTACCCTAATATTTCTCACTTCCAAACCCTAATCACATATGATATGTCGCCTCTCTTCTCCTGATATTCCTCTCACCAAACCGAATATATCAGGACATCATAAACTCACAACATATATCAATCCTTGACCAATTCCATCTTACTTAATCACCCTCAATACTTAATCCTTTCAGATTAAAACGCTTCAAACAAACTCCTACATACGAATACTCAACCGGATCTGCCCACTAGTTCGTTTGTACATTCATGATGTCCTCGCCACAGGGATGGCTAGAAGGTCCATCGTCATAGCCACAGGGATGGTGTGATGGAGAGGGCTTCGACATCAATTAGTGGAGACGGGTAAGTTATATTGAGAACATTGTTGTTATGTTTATGTAATAACCGAATCATGAAGAGAGAATGAAACCCCATATGGTTTTGTTCTTCATTCAATAATTCGAATATTAACATTAAAACCTAGATCTATGAGGCATATGATCTTTTGTGTATAGATCTTTGAGGTCTATGTGTTTGATGAACCTAACACAAATGGATCAAGGCTGAGATCATTTTCAAATACATTTTTTTTTCTTGTCACCGAATGAGAGAGGAGATGAAACAAGTTTGTTTTAGTCTCTACTTTTATATTCGAACAAAAAAAATACAATACATTTGAAATAGATCAATGATGGTGAATACTCGTGTTTTAGGACCTCGAATTTTGATATATCTTTGAATATCACACGAGTGTAGACTGAGATCAATTAAATTCCTTGCACTAATTTTCAGTTTGATCGATGATGAATTAATACTTTCAAGTGAATGGCCTCAAACCAACTGATATATCATTCTAAGGAACGAAAGGAATTAAATTGAGATCATGATGTAATTTGTTGGAGCTGGGTTAAGTGATTGATTGTTTTGATGTTGGATTGATAATATTGTTGTAGTGTCAAAAGTTTCTGATCATTGTGCTTCCTTTTCTTTTAATTACGTATTTCATTTCTGACCATGGAAGATGATAGATTAGAGGTCAACACTGTTTGATATTTGGTTAAGAGGCTTTCATTCTTATCATCACACTTAACTGTCCAGTCGCTAGTGGTCACAAGTCGCTACTTGTGCCAAGTCGCTACTTGTGCCAAGTCGCTACTTGTGCCAAGTCGCTACTTGTGCCAAGTCGCTACTTGTGCCAAGTCGCTACTTGTGCCAAGTCGCTACCTGTACCAAGTCGCTACCATGAGTAAAGACTCATGGCAAGTCGCTACTGAGATTCATAGCATCTGGACAGTTTAGAGGACAAGTCGCTATCAGTTTTTGACATTTTCCAGCGAGTAATTCCGACCATTTTTCTGACCATCTTCAAAGAAACCCAGAAAACGTGATAAAAACTGCTACATATGACTGTTTTGACCCAGTTTGACCGCGAAAACATGACCAGATTCATTGAACTCAGAAAAAGTGCATACAAAATAGTTTATTGACCCGTTTTGACCACTGTTTGACCACCATATTTCACAACTTTTGGTACAAAAAAAAGTCATAAGATACCACTGTTTGGATAATAAAGTTAGACACAAGACAGATTTGAGAAAGCATCACGAGACATATTTGACCAACACGAAAGGGTACATGAAAAACAGTTAAAGACTAAAACATATCAAAGTAGCAGCCAAAAACAAAAGCCAAACTTATGAAACAATTTTCCGACCAATAAAGATGATGTTAAGAACAGCCAAAAACATATCAAAGTAACCACACAAATCAACTAAACACAACAACCTTGGCTCTTGATACCAATTATAGGATCGTTATTTTTATTGTGTTGATGATTCGGGTGGTCTTGGATGATCAAAATACATGTTTGCCATAGTTAGAGAGTTAGTAGAGAGAGAGAGGGTGTTCTTGCTAGAGGTTTACACAAAAGTATGGAATATTAGATTGAAAAGCACCACCACCCCTTCCATGGATGGAAGGGGTATTTATAGTTACATGAAATACGACCTCCTATCGGCCTGTGGATCAGGGATACAGTGGGTAAAGACCCGTCCTTCCTCCACGGTGTTACACTACGCTAAACTAAACTAATAACTAACTAATAAACTGATAAATAACGTAAACAACGATATGTCTACGAGCTAACTTATGCTAGATAATACTTGGGGTGACCGACACTTCACTATGGAATTTTCTAATTCCTAACACAAAATCTGCCTCTGTTCCCCGGATCCCTCCCACAAGGGATCCGTCTAGTATAATCCTAGGGATCCGTGTGACGCTCCTCTTTGCCCATAGGTTTTTTGGTCATGGGTCATGGGTTGGTCCATGGGTATTCTTTTAGATTTAATGTATCTAATTAGTACATTGTATCTAGTCAAGTGGGTATGGGTTAGTACCATGGGTTATGGATATGATCCATGGGTTGTGATTTTTACCCATCCTAATAAACTATTACAAAAAATGATTTATTACAACATTTTGTATTTAAATGGCTATATGTAAATGCTTTACAAAAATAACATGTATCCTTATAATTGTACTTAAGATAACATTATATTTGTTATCAACAAAACACAAAGAGATCGCAAAATATTAATAAACGTTTTTACGATTTATTTGTATTAACAATCTCCCCCTTTTTGTTGATGACAAAACATAATGTTATGATGAGTAAAACTTAAGAATAGTTGTATGTTTTGAAAGCCCCTAAGTTTTACTTCTTCTCCCCCTTTTTGTCGAAACAAAAAGTTAACCCATCGAAGAAATAAAGGTGTGGAAAAATGAGTCCACGTATCGCTAGCTCCCTGATGCGCGCAAAACCGTCAAGTTCTCTCACGCAAGCGTAAGAAAACTTAAAACAGCTTAAGCACGAAATCAATGAGGATCTGAGGAGTATAGTGTTTCCCCGGGTCGTTATGTCCTAGCGAGCTATGCAATGGATCACCCTACGAATAGTGATCGAGAAATTTGAACGAAAAAGGGATTGAATTATTATAACTAAGGAAAAAGGACATAAATTACAAAGGCTTAAAGGTAAATTAAAGAGAGTTAAAAAGATATAAAAAATATTAAATAAACGCTATCACTATTTTTAAAATGATGTTTTAGTGATTTTATAAAACAAAATGACTTAAATAAACTATTTTAATTGAAACGTAAACTTAAATTATCTAAAAACGTGGCCTAAAATGAAAACGTACGTTATGTACGAAAATTACGCTGGAGCGCAAAATAAAACGTAAAATTTGTGAAATAAAAGTCCTACGAATGCAAAACTAATTTTCCTACGTCCTATATGACTAAAAAGAATTTTAGGAAAAAGCGGAATATTTTTTTGAGTTTTAAATTATTTATTACGAATTAAAAACTAATTAACACTAATTAATTAATTAAAAATACTAAACGTTTTAAGAAAAATCCGAGAAAATCACAAAAACTACTTCTTTTTACGGGGGATCTATAAAAAATAAAATGAGCACATCAGCTTTTACGAATAAGCTGTTAAAACTAAGCTAAGACTTATAAGCTATTACTACTTGAACTACCTTAAGTAATAAATGTTGCAATCTTAAACAAGAAAGACCCAAGGGCGCAGTTGGAGATGAGTGTGGAGTTGTGTTGTTTACTGAGCAGACCAGGGTTCGAATCCCTGCTCTTCTCTTTTTATAAAACAGATTTTCTTTTTTTATTTTCTTTTGCAAACCAACTTGTGGTGAAAAATATTCAACTTTTCATAAAAACTAATCTTTTCAAAAAGCTCAGATTAGCTGTATGCTGGCTTATTTTCTCAACAGTCCACAATTTAAAACTAAACTCCCATAACAGACTTTACAAACTGCAATAAACTAATGAACAAACAATATTAAAACAAACATAAGCTAGCATACAAGGGCAATAAGCTGTTTGGACTGCTTATTCCAACTCAGTTGGGAAAGAAATTTCAAACACACTCCCCTATATGAACTTACAAGCACCAAATGAGCATAAAAAAAAAACAATAGGACACAGTACTAAGCTAACATTCAACTAGAATTCCATCATAAGCTAAAAGAACAACAGGACACAAAAAAAAAAAGGGAAAACTGAACTAAGGGAATAAGCAGTTAGGCAGAAACTATAATAGGGGAATCCTAAAGCTAACATGGGAAATAAGCATTAAATGGACTTATACAACTACAAAAGATGAATAAGCATTAATAAGCACTAAATGAGCAATACTTAAGCTAGACTAAATTAAAATGACTAATAAGCTCAAAAAATACCTAAAATAAACTAACTAGAATCACTAATAAGCACAAATAAGCTGAGACGGGGGGCTGCAGTGGGACTGCAGGGGTGCAGCAGTGGGGCACTAAGGGGGCCTGTTTAAGCTTATAAATAAGCTACCAAGGGAGCACTAAAAATTTAATAAAAATCACTTATCAATCCACAACCTGGCCTAGATTAAGCATGCAAATTTTCAGCTTATAAGACCTAGTAAAAAGCAAATGAAAAATCTGAGAGTGGAGCCACTTGGGCTAGTAGCTGCTGAAACAGAAAAGAACATGGGTTTGGGACAGATTTTAAATGCAATTTAAGCTAAAGTAAAGGCTTTCCAAGTGCGAATAAACTTAAGGTACATTGAAATGGATATGTAAGGATGCAAGAAAAGTAGACTTTGCAAACTTTGGACATCAAATAAGCTATTAACGAGGCTCGCGAACAGCAGCAGTGGCTGCTGTTCTTGTGCAGAATTTTAAAACAACAAAATTTTTTTTCTTTTCGAAACTTACCAAAAGGACTCGAATCAACTTACATCTTACTCTAACTACTTTAAAAACTCAAAACCACTCTGACTTGTAAAGTCAAAGTGGGTAGGATTTGTTTTGACCCAAGTTAAGGTACAAACCAAACACCCCTGAATGGGTGGAAATTGCTTTAAAAAGACTGATTTTTTAAATAGAACTTGTAATACAAACCTCTTACTAACTTGAAAATGGGGCTTAATACTGAAAATAAGAAGTAAAAGCTAATAAGCACTTAAGAGCTTATTAGTAAAATAAGCTGAAAAGAGAACTTTGAAAGAAATAAAACTTTTTCATTAAAAAAATTACAATACAGAAAACTAAATTACAACTACTAAAATTCCTAGATGCCTTTCAAAGGCTACAATGAGCATCTCTTTATACTAGAATGGGTCTTCCATATCTTTTTGTCTTCGTATGAGATAATCAAAACAAAACACGCGTGCGCTCTCTGACAGTCTCTTTTTCTTCTTTTTATTTTTCTGTCTTCTCTGTCGCAGGGGATGGGAGAGAGCTTGTTTAATTATTGTGTTCTGTGTCTTGGGAGCTGGGTTTGTTTGGGCGGGAAAACGAAGGGAAAAGAGAAGAGGGAAAGGGTGGTTAGCTTGTTGACCGGGTTTGGACTGGGTGGAAGATTGGGCCAGGATAAGGTATTGGGCTTGGGGTGGTTATTAGTTTAGGATTTAGGATGTGTAATTAACCCAAGTTATAGTTTAGGGATTAAAGTTGCCAAAACTGATTTTTGAGGGACCACGGATGTAAATTCTGAAAAGGTAATCCAAGGGCCTGTTTTGTCAATATCCCATATTCCAAGGACCAAAGTGCAATTCTCTAATATTAAAGGACCATGTTTGCCACAAATTGAAACCCCGAGGACCAAACTCGTAATTTTCCAAAATATTCTCAAAAGGACCAAATTTGACAAATTTGAATTACCAAAGGACTAAAAATGTTCATTTTCAAATTTTAAAATGTCCAGGGGTGAATTCTGTCAACTTTTGAAATTACAGGGACTAAATTTGCCATTTTTGAAACTTGAGGGACTGAAACTGCTAATTATGCAAATTTTGTTCGTTTTTCGTTTGTTTTCGATATTTTTGCATCTGAAACATGTAAAACACAATTTTGAGATATTTTGATGCATTTCGGAGTGTTTTTGACTGTTTTGCAGTTCATATTTAACCAAAAATGATGAGTGAATAAGCACTCATCAAATCCCCCACACTAAACTATTGCTAGTCCCTAGCAATCTTTTGAGAAAAACTTAATGGATTTGAATCTCTTTACCAAAAGCCATTACTTCTGGAGTAGCCAAATGTTTCAGTTCAAGTAAGAACTATGGTACACCGATAACCATGTGATTTTGAGCAAACCACCAGCTTCCAACGGATTTGATTTGTCTTTACCAGAAGCCGTTTGCTCTGGACTAGCCAACTCTTAGATAAATTATCAATATTATCTTTGGTGAGCTGATTACCAATTATGGTTTTTCCACTGCCTTTACCACAAGCCATAACCTTGCGGGCTAGCCAACTCTTCACTTTTTAGGATATGGTGAGCTGAATACCATACAATTTTGGGCAAATTGCAAGCCATATAAACGGATTTGAGAAATCTTTACCAAGAGCCGTTTGCTCCTGGATTAGCCAATCCTTTTGTCTTACAGACATGGCGGACTGATAACCAAATGAGTAAGTGCAAAACACTTACTCCAAAAAAAATTTTGGCCAAAAACGGGGGAATTAGTATAATTATATGATAAAATTCGTGAGAATTCCCCCCCACACTTAGAAATGAATATTGCCCTCAATATTCAAAGTACCGGCGGTTATGCCGAAACAAAGAACGTAAAAGGGAAATATTACGGCCATTATTTAGATAGAAGGTTTTTTTTTTTTTTTTTTTTTTTTTTTTTTAACATGTGGGGCACTCCCCCACACTAAGGTGGTACACACGGGTGAAAACCCATGTTAAGCTACTGTTTTTGATTACCGAGTCGCTAGCTTGACTCGACCCCGAATTCATTGGTTCATGGGGAAGCAAAGTGGAATAGACAATCTCCATCGGACTTTCATTCAAGATGTTTGGACAAACATTTGAAGCACGAGAAAGTTCCACACCGATGAGATATACATAGAACCGGCTCAAAAATGGTAAATGAAAATGCCGGGGTCAAAGATAGTGTCTTCATTCCCGAAGGAGTGAAGATGAAGGGAAATCACAAGATATTTGAGGAAAGGAAGAAAGGTCTTGATAACAATCAAGATCCATTCTTCATCCTCAAATGCAGGCATACCGGGAGGAAGGGTGAAGGTAGTATCATCAATAAGCAAACTCATACGATAGAGTACACCTTCCTCCGAGCTAATATCATCCTCAAGATCAAAATAGAAATGATCATGTTCCGGAGGAGATATGTCATGAGAGAGTTCACCGGAGAACTCTTTAAGGAGAGAATCATTCACATGAGGTGAATTTGTGAACTCTTGTTCCATTGTGGGCTCATCACTATCCTCAATCTGAGTATCAAAGAGTGGATTCTCAGAAATTGAAGTGAATTCAGAGTCGAATTCAAATAGAGGATTAGTGAAAGTAGCTTTGAATGTTTTGGGAACAAAGTGATCAACATTCTCATTTGGATTGTTGGGATAAGAAGTGAGTGAACGATCATTATCAAGGAGACTTTCAGTTTCTCCCAGATCGGCTTCGAAATCAAAGAGTGGATTGATGTGAGTGAGTTCACCGGAGAACTCCTCAAGAAAGGGATCAGCATCAGATTGAGGAAGTGATGCCTCAACAAACTCGATGTTTCCAAAGGAAGCACAATCGTCGCTAAAATCGGAGAAAGTCTCAAATTGATCATTTGAACACTCAAGAGGGGAAAGAGAATCACACATATGGTCAAAGGTTCCCTGTGACTCTCTCGGGATTGGGACAAGGTCCTCAACACTAGACTTTATGAATTCGTCCGATTCCTTTTCAGGAACAGTGTCAAGATGCTCGTCCCCCATGTTCAGAGAGTGAGTGGGAGCTTCGGGTGTGATAGCAGTTGTTTGAGATGAAATCTCAACTGCTGGGATATCATCTGATGAACTTGATGAATATTTATAGAATTGAAGGATATCAAGTGTATCCTCATCATCACTGTCATCAGGAATGAAACGAAATCGAGAGCTAGATTTGGCTGCTTTTTACATTTTAATTAATTCCCTAATAGAGTTTTCACTGGCAATCTGGGAATCTAATTTAGCAGCCTGTTCTTCAGCTAACAATTCTTCCATGGATTTTGGATTATCTTGGGAATGTTTACATTCCTTCAAATCTTTCACTAAATCCAAAAGATCAAGGAGAAGATTTTGAGGAAGTGGATCAGGCTGAGGTGGTGCCTGATTCATTTGGTACTGTAGAGGTTGGTCATGATACGAAGAGTCGTAATTGTTACAAGGAAATGGATTCCTTGTTCGACAATCAGAGCTAAAGTGAGGACCTCCACAATACTCACAACAGTAAAACTGATGTGGCTGTGAGTGGTATGTGTTGTAGTCATAATCGTTATCAGAAACCTGCTCATAGACAAGCGTGTTTCCTGATTGACAATCAGAACTGGAATGAGAACCACCACAGTACTCACAACAGTAAAACTGCTGAGTCTCACAGTGTGGTAGCTGATGGAATAAATCAGTGGTGTTATGGTAGGAATAGGGATCCTGGTTATAGACAGACTCGTTTCCTGATTCCACCATGCCACAACTGGGGCAATTGCCACCATTATAAGGACCACCACACCATTGACAACCAAGAGGGTGAGGATAAGACATAGAAAGAATCAAAGGTTTTCAGAGGGGTAGGGATGAAGAATCAAAGATGTGAGAGGGTAAAGATGGATATTTTTGGATTTTTGGATAAACATGATGTAAAAATAAGAAAGAAAATCTTTTTGGGTTTTTGA
The DNA here is from genome assembly GCA_019973895.1 of Chrysanthemum seticuspe. Taxonomy (NCBI): domain Eukaryota; kingdom Viridiplantae; phylum Streptophyta; class Magnoliopsida; order Asterales; family Asteraceae; genus Chrysanthemum; species Chrysanthemum seticuspe. The sequence goes on along the minus strand of BPTQ01000008.1, from coordinate 259,884,700 downwards.
TTTTTTTTTTAAAAAGAATATAAACACATACAGATGGTATAAACAAGGAGTGAATATCCAAATCACTAATCTGCTAGACGGAAGATAATCAGCACAGCTCCCCGGCAGCGGCGCCAAAAATTTGATGCGCGCAAAACCGTCAAGTTCTCTCACGCAAGCGTAAGAAAACTTAAAACAGCTTAAGCACGAAATCAATGAGGATCTGAGGAGTATAGTGTTTCCCCGGGTCGTTATGTCCCAGCGAGCTATGCAATGGATCACCCTACGAATAGTGATCGAGAAATTTGAACGAAAAAGGGATTGAATTATTATAACTAAGGAAAAAGGACATAAATTACAAAGGCTTAAAGGTAAATTAAAGAGAGTTAAAAAGATAAAAAAAATATTAAATAAACGCTATCACTATTTTTAAAATGATGTTTTAGTGATTTTATAAAACAAAATGACTTAAATAAACTATTTTAATTGAAACGTAAACTTAAATTATCTAAAAACGTGGCCTAAAATGAAAACGTACGTTATGTACGAAAATTACGCTGGAGCGCAAAATAAAACGTAAAATTTGTGAAATAAAAGTCCTACGAATGCAAAACTAATTTTCCTACGTCCTATATGACTAAAAAGAATTTTAGGAAAAAGCGGAATATTTTTTTGAGTTTTAAATTATTTATTACGAATTAAAAACTAATTAACACTAATTAATTAATTAAAAATACTAAACGTTTTAAGAAAAATCCGAGAAAATCACAAAAACTACTTCTTTTTACGGGGGATCTATAAAAAATAAAATGAGCACATCAGCTTTTACGAATAAGCTGTTAAAACTAAGCTAAGACTTATAAGCTATTACTACTTGAACTACCTTAAGTAATAAATGTTGCAATCTTAAACAAGAAAGACCCAAGGGCGCAGTTGGAGATGAGTGTGGAGTTGTGTTGTTTACTGAGCAGACCAGGGTTCGAATCCCTGCTCTTCTCTTTTTATAAAACAGATTTTCTTTTTTTATTTTCTTTTGCAAACCAACTTGTGGTGAAAAATATTCAACTTTTCATAAAAACTAATCTTTTCAAAAAGCTCAGATTAGCTGTATGCTGGCTTATTTTCTCAACAGTCCACAATTTAAAACTAAACTCCCATAACAGACTTTACAAACTGCAATAAACTAATGAACAAACAATATTAAAACAAACATAAGCTAGCATACAAGGGCAATAAGCTGTTTGGACTGCTTATTCCAACTCAGTTGGGAAAGAAATTTCAAACACACTCCCCTATATGAACTTACAAGCACCAAATGAGCATAAAAAAAAAACAATAGGACACAGTACTAAGCTAACATTCAACTAGAATTCCATCATAAGCTAAAAGAACAACAGGACACAAAAAAAAAAAAGGGAAAACTGAACTAAGGGAATAAGCAGTTAGGCAGAAACTATAATAGGGGAATCCTAAAGCTAACATGGGAAATAAGCATTAAATGGACTTATACAACTACAAAAGATGAATAAGCATTAATAAGCACTAAATGAGCAATACTTAAGCTAGACTAAATTAAAATGACTAATAAGCTCAAAAAATACCTAAAATAAACTAACTAGAATCACTAATAAGCACAAATAAGCTGAGACGGGGGGCTGCAGTGGGACTGCAGGGGTGCAGCAGTGGGGCACTAAGGGGGCCTGTTTAAGCTTATAAATAAGCTACCAAGGGAGCACTAAAAATTTAATAAAAATCACTTATCAATCCACAACCTGGCCTAGATTAAGCATGCAAATTTTCAGCTTATAAGACCTAGTAAAAAGCAAATGAAAAATCTGAGAGTGGAGCCACTTGGGCTAGTAGCTGCTGAAACAGAAAAGAACATGGGTTTGGGACAGATTTTAAATGCAATTTAAGCTAAAGTAAAGGCTTTCCAAGTGCGAATAAACTTAAGGTACATTGAAATGGATATGTAAGGATGCAAGAAAAGTAGACTTTGCAAACTTTGGACATCAAATAAGCTATTAACGAGGCTCGCGAACAGCAGCAGTGGCTGCTGTTCTTGTGCAGAATTTTAAAACAACAAAATTTTTTTTCTTTTCGAAACTTACCAAAAGGACTCGAATCAACTTACATCTTACTCTAACTACTTTAAAAACTCAAAACCACTCTGACTTGTAAAGTCAAAGTGGGTAGGATTTGTTTTGACCCAAGTTAAGGTACAAACCAAACACCCCTGAATGGGTGGAAATTGCTTTAAAAAGACTGATTTTTTAAATAGAACTTGTAATACAAACCTCTTACTAACTTGAAAATGGGGCTTAATACTGAAAATAAGAAGTAAAAGCTAATAAGCACTTAAGAGCTTATTAGTAAAATAAGCTGAAAAGAGAACTTTGAAAGAAATAAAACTTTTTCATTAAAAAAATTACAATACAGAAAACTAAATTACAACTACTAAAATTCCTAGATGCCTTTCAAAGGCTACAATGAGCATCTCTTTATACTAGAATGGGTCTTCCATATCTTTTTGTCTTCGTATGAGATAATCAAAACAAAACACGCGTGCGCTCTCTGACAGTCTCTTTTTCTTCTTTTTCTTTTTCTGTCTTCTCTGTCGCAGGGGATGGGAGAGAGCTTGTTTAATTATTGTGTTCTGTGTCTTGGGAGCTGGGTTTGTTTGGGCGGGAAAACGAAGGGAAAAGAGAAGAGGGAAAGGGTGGTTAGCTTGTTGACCGGGTTTGGACTGGGTGGAAGATTGGGCCAGGATAAGGTATTGGGCTTGGGGTGGTTATTAGTTTAGGATTTAGGATGTGTAATTAACCCAAGTTATAGTTTAGGGATTAAAGTTGCCAAAACTGATTTTTGAGGGACCACGGATGTAAATTCTGAAAAGGTAATCCAAGGGCCTGTTTTGTCAATATCCCATATTCCAAGGACCAAAGTGCAATTCTCTAATATTAAAGGACCATGTTTGCCACAAATTGAAACCCCGAGGACCAAACTCGTAATTTTCCAAAATATTCTCAAAAGGACCAAATTTGACAAATTTGAATTACCAAAGGACTAAAAATGTTCATTTTCAAATTTTAAAATGTCCAGGGGTGAATTCTGTCAACTTTTGAAATTACAGGGACTAAATTTGCCATTTTTGAAACTTGAGGGACTGAAACTGCTAATTATGCAAATTTTGTTCGTTTTTCGTTTGTTTTCGATATTTTTGCATCTGAAACATGTAAAACACAATTTTGAGATATTTTGATGCATTTCGGAGTGTTTTTGACTGTTTTGCAGTTCATATTTAACCAAAAATGATGAGTGAATAAGCACTCATCACTCCCCCTTAACGTTACCTCCCCCTAGTTTGGGGCGTCAAGTGAAAAAAAATAAAAAAATCCTACAAAGAAAAAGTTAGTAGTAATCTTGTGATTGACGAGAATCAAGATTGGGAGCCAAGGTATGTAAACAAGGCCTTGTAATAAAACAACAAAGTGTAGTGGTACTTATGCCACCTACAAGCATGTAAAAATAAGAACAAGACTTGTTCTTGAAAATGACTCAAAAGAAAAATACTAAAGATAGAAATTAGTAGTAATGATTCCGTCCATGCTTGCATAAGGTTATGGATGGAGGTTTTGATGAGCAATGGTATTGATGCGATCAAGGATGAGGTTGAGTATGAATCGCATTTCTTCCCTAACTTCTATTGCAATGTCCCTAGTAGATTGACAATGTTCACAATGTAAGTGATGTGGGTAATGAGTGCGGAAGTTTTCCGGGTTGTTTTGATTTGTGAGTTGCGGAATATGTGGTGGAAAAATAGGAAAATATGGATCAAAGTCCGGAATGGTTGGTAGTGGTGGTGGAAAAAAACCTAGATGTTCTTGTAGTTTAATGGGAGCTAAGGGTGGTGATGTTTCAAGATTGTAGGACCGTAAAACATATGATTTATGTGGTTCGGGGAGGTCGGGGTTGGTGATTGAAGATGAAAGTATTCATCTTGTTTAGAGAGAGAAACTAGAGAGAGGGAGGAGAACACAAAGATGAGTTTTATTGAAAGAGAAACAAACACACACCTAATGATTCACCTCACCCCTCATGGAGAGTCATGAGGGGTATTTATAGGCTCAATAAACCATAACTTTGCCACTTAAACGATACTAGTCCTGTTAGGATTTAGTAAATCCAGTTATTAAAGAGTCGGTCACCTCAAGTATATGTAATCGTTAGAAAGCTCGTAGTCGTAGATTATTTAATGTTTAGTAGTATTTAGTTAAGTAACATCGTGGAGGACGGACGGGTCTTTACCCAATGTATGCCTGATCCACAGCCCGTAGGTGGCGATTTATGTAAGTACTATAAATACTCTCTACCTCCCAAGGTAGAGAGTTGGAGCTCATAATAAGATTTTTCTTTCTCTCACTAAAGTTCCCAACCTCTAACTTTCTCTCTCTAAAACATCATTTATACGCCTCTTGTGTTTATGGTTTGACGTGTTTGTGAAATCTAATATGTTACAAATGGTATCAAGAGCCATGGTTTGATCATCTCTCTTACATATCCTTGGATTTCTAGTGGTTTTAGATGGTTTTTGAGTTTGAAAAAGTTTAGTGGTTTTTGCATCATTTGGATTATTTCTAGTGTTAAAGTTTGAATTTTGGGTGTACTTTTGTGTTAAGAATCACTGTAAGTGCTTGGGTTTTGATTTGGTAAGCTTGAATCACTGTGGTTGAGCTTGCTTTGGATTGAAAAGTGTGTTTTTGAAGTTTTTCTTGCTAGCGACTTGGTTCTCGTTGTGTTTTTCATCGTAGCGACTTGCTTCAGTAAAAGTTAGCGAGTTACAGTGTTAGTTGTTAGCGACTTGAGCCTAGCGACTTGTCTATTGAGACAAGCCGACAAATAGTACAATTTAGTGGATTCTCCACTATGGCTAGCGACTTGGCGAGGTTAGCGACTTGCTTCAGAAATTGTTAGCGAGTTGTAGTGTAAATTGTTAGCGACTTGATACTAGCGACTTGGATCTTAGCGAGTTGTTCTTTAGCAACTTAACTGTGTCTAGCGACTTTGTGCTTAGCGACTTGGTGTTAGCGACTTGGACCTTAGCGAGTTGCTCTTTAGCGACTTGACTGTGTAGCGACTTGGTGGATTAGCGACTTGTGTCCAGCGACTTGGTTCTTAGCGACTTGGTTCAAGAATTCGTAGCGACTTGGTTGATTTTTGTTTGTAATACGGTTTTCTCTTGATTTAGTAAAATCCCATGAAAGAATCTATTTCCCGGTTTAATCATAGAGTTATAAAATCCCGTGTAATCTGTTAACATGTCTACCAACGTACCTACAATCATCTCCACTGTTGCTGAGGATGTTCAAGCAGCTGGTTCAGATACTAGTCCACCCATGCTTGACAGAACTGACTACGACTCTTGGGCACAACGAATCAGATTGTACTGTCTTGGAAAGGAAAACGGAGTCAACATTCTCAAGTCTATTGATGAAGGACCTTATCAGATTGAGACTACAAGAGACTTAATTGATACAGCTGCAGATGGAACAATGATCTATGGAATAGACAGACCAAAGACGTATGATGAGCTCAATGATAAGGAGAAAAAGAGATTCGATGCTGACATCAGGGCCTCTAACATTATACTTCAGGGTCTTCCAAAAGACATCTACAAGCTTATCAATCACAACACTGAAGCCAAGGCTGTTTGGGATAATGTCAAGATGCTTCTCTCAGGTTCTGAATTGATAAAGGAAGACAGAGAATCACAGCTATATGATGAATTTGAGCACTTTAAGATGAAGCCAGAAGAAAGTGTCTATGAGTATTACGTGAGATTCCACAAGCTTGTGAATGATATGAGGAATATCAAAATGACCATGCCAAATATTCAGCTGAATTCAAAGTTTGTGAACAACATGAATCCCGAATGGCATAAGTTTGTCACCTCTGTGAAGCTAACCAAAGGATTGAAGAATACCAACTATGAGCAACTTTATGCATTCCTTCTTCAAAATGAGAGACATGCTATGTTTGAAAAAAGGATTCTTGAATAGTTCAAAACCAACCAGGGAGAAACAAGTTCTTCAAATGATTCAACAGCCTTTTATACAAATGTTGGAATTACCACCAAAGCTTCTCAAGTCATACCCATTGGTAATGGTAATTACAAGCTCATCCCTGATCCAGCATATAAGCCTCCTGACCCAAACACATTCATGGAAAACTTCATCAATCAACTGTCTCTCATGGTTAGTCAAAACATGAACTCTCTCCCACACACCAACAATAACCTCAGAACAGCATCCAACCCACACAATCAAGCTGCTGTCAGAGATGGGAAGGTTATGGTGCAACCAGTTCAAGAAAGGCAGTATGAACAGGGAAGAGGAGGAGTTGGTAGAGGATATGTGGCAAATCAGAATCGTGGAAGGAATCCAAATCAAGGTCAAGCTAAGCCAATTAAGTGCTACAAATGTGGTGGTGATGGACACATAGCAAGGAACTGCACTTCTCCAAAACGCCCTCAAAATGCAGAGTATTTCAAAGACAAGATGTTACTTGTGCAAGCTCAGGATAATGGAGCTGTGTTGGATGAAGAGGAGCTGTTATTTCTTGCTGAGGGGAATGCCAAGACATATGATGCAGATGTAGATGAGCAGCCAATTCAGGAGATAGGTCATAATCATCATAATGCCTTTCAAGTTGCAGATTGTGATGCATACGACTCTGACGTCGATGATGAACCTACTGCACAGACAATCTTCATGGCTAGCATTTCTCCAATGGTCTCTCCAAGGGCTCATCATCACAGCAAGCTGGTCCATCCAAAGAATCAATCATCTCAGAGGTATTAAAACTATACGACGATGTTGATGAGCAAAAGATACATGACAAAGTACAATCAACTGAAAATTTTGTGTCAGATATTGAAAATATGGGTAATATCAATGTTGTCCCATATGATCAATATGTGAAACAAAGTGAAAGTGAGACTTTACCAAGTGATGCATCTTCTGCAGTCAATGATGACTATATATTTGATGAATACACTACATGTGCCCCTGATGATTCTGTCATCTCTGAACTAAATGCCTATAAAGAACAAGTCGCTATTTATGAACAACGTGCTAAGTTTGAGTTAACCACCCGTGAGCAGGAAATGGATGACCAAATGCGTACAATTTTTAGAATAAGTAATTTTAGAGAAGAAGTACTAAAACAAGAGTTAAACTCCTTACATGAAAAACTTTCTAAAACTGCTAAGCAAAAACAAGAACTTCAAGAAAATGTTAAAATGCTTAAGCAAGAATTCAGTGCTAAGGAATCAAAACTTTTGAATGATTTCTCTAATCTAAAAACTTTGAAAAACAAGCTTGAAAATAAGTTGTACGTACAAGGGAATACCATTCAGACTACTCACATGATCACTAAGCATAGAGTTCTCAGCGATAAGCATAGTATCCCCATTATAAAGGAATCTAATCCTGAGTATGGTAAGATAGCAAAAGCTGCTCAAAATGTAATCTATGATGGCAATGAGATTCTTAAACCTAGACAGAAACCTAGTTGCATTGAGTGCACTGAGGAAGATAGAAAACTAGATGATGCATCTAAGGAGAAAATGAATAAGAAGCTTAACGATCCTGCGTGTAAAGAGAATAACATAACGATCAAACCTCATGATTACACTAAGGAAAATTGGATATCCTTGAACATGTTTAAGCCTCAAACTCAATTAATCCCAGAACAAATTTTTTGGAAGAAAGATATGGATAAGCTAAAAGTTAATGTACTTGTTGAAACAAACACTCCCTTAGGAAAATGCATGCAGCTACTGTGTATCCTCAAAATACACCAATGCATCTAGTCCCTAGATCTATTGCCACTAATAGCAAGACCTTAATCAACCTATATGTTGTTTATCAGCTGTTTGTTGATTTTGAGAAAACGTGTAAGAAGAGAATCACACCTACAGGGATAACTGAGTGGGAAAGGGGTTTTGAACAAACTAAAGAATGTTATTTAACTGAGGTCATGCCTTTCTTCAAACAATTAAAAGGTCAATTTGAGAGTCTTCAAAAAGGGATAAATTCAGATATTAAAGAAATGGAAAAGGAATTTGATGCAATGATAGTTGAAGTGAATGACTATGAACAAGAACTCAAATATAATGAAGTTGAAAGGAAGAACTTGCACATCTTAAATGAGAATTTGATTTCAAGTTGTGTTGCTCAAGATGTGTTTTATACTGTTACTAAGCACTCTATTACTACTTCTCGATTTCATGAATTATCTATTGCATTGAAAGTTTCCCATGATCGTGTCATTGAGCTTGAAAACAAAAACTCAGAACTAAGTGAGAAAATTGATCAGGATGATCACGATAATTTGGTAAAACATCTTTCTAAACTAGAAGTTGAACATTTTGATTTACAACTAAAATATCAACATCTTAAAGAAAATGTCAAAACCTCAAATATCAAGACATCCTCAGATGTTCCAGAGTTTGATGCAGTTTTTCAGATAAACAAACGTGATGAACAAATTCAAGCTCATTGTAACACGATCAGAAAGTTGAAAGCTCAAATCTCTCAATTAAAGGGTGAAAAGAACAATGTGACTGGCTCCCAAATGTCTCCTCCTTTAGATTCTCAGTATTCTCAAACTTTTCATCTTCAAAACTTAGTTAATGCTTTACAAAAAGAAAACGAGAGTTTTCTAGAAGAAAATGAAAAAGTTAAATGACACTTTAAAGAGTTATATGATTCAATGAAAGTCACTCGTGACAAAAACAACGAAAAAATAACGTCTTTACAAAAGGAAATTGAGAATCTGAGGAGTCAGGAAACAGGGAAACTGCCACTTGTTTTTAATGAGAATGTTGCATCAAAGTCATCCTCAGACTGCAAATATACTATGACTGTTAAATACATTCCTCCTCATCTTAGGAATAATGAACGTGTGTTTCACAACTATTGTGCTGACCTTAAGGATAGTCTAGAATGTCTCCGTGAGATTGTGGAAGAGGATTTTATAAATAATCCTCTTGACAGTGAAATTAGGTTTGCGTGCATTCAAGCCAAACGATCTCAAGAACTGCTAGAATGTTTAATAGCAACATGTCCTAAATCCTTAGGTGCAAAAGGAAAAGCTGTGATGCCTTGTTCTATGCCTAGTGCCAAGCATACAAACCATTCTATGCCCAGTTTAAGAAAGTGAACAATAATGTGCCTTCAAGTAGTTCAGATCCCTGTACTTCTAGTTCAGGAATGTAAAAAGTAGCAAAACCAACTAATGTTCAAATTCCCTCCACAGGAGTAAGAAGTGACACCAAAGCAAGCGGGTCAAAGCCTCAAGGAAACACTAAGAATGATAGGACCTTGCATGCTAGGAATGTTCAGTGGAAGAGAGTAGAAGATCACCTTAGGGAGAATTTGAATAAGACGAATCGTGTTGATTCTAGTGTTAGCTCTAAGCGTACTGTAATTAATGCGAATTCTGCTACTTTTGGCAAAACATGTAATGATGATTGTGTGGTTTCTGTTACTAATCTTGAATGTGGTGTGAATGATTTGTCTAATGTTGTTAAATGCCCAGTTAAAACTGTTAATGCTAAAAATCAAGCTAAGAAGGCTAAAAGGCAAAGGCGAAAGAAAGTTAAAAAACATTGGAAACCCACAGGAAGGAAATTTAGTAATATATGTTATCAATGGATACCTACTGGGCATAAGGTTAATGAGTTTTGCCCTAAATTTGCTAAGTCAATGCCCACTAGAAAATGGATGCCTACTTGTAGAACTATTCTCTTAAGAAGTGAACATACTTTGAATAGGTCAAATATGGACACTAGCACTGCATCTATTTCTAATGAGTCCATTGTTTCTACTTCTGATGTGGGTGTTCCAATCACTGTTACTAACCAAATGGAACCCATTCTTGCATGCGGATCCCAATTATCCAGTTATCCATTCTTGTCTGTGTTCAACTGTAGATCGTTCAAATCGTTCTGTGGTACATGGACTCAGGCTGTTCCAAGCATATGAATGGAGACCGGTCACGGCTCATGAACTTCCTGAGTAAATTCATCAGAAATGTGAGATTCGGAAACGATCATTTTGGTGCTATTATGGGTTATGGAGATTACGTGGTTGGAAATAGTGTGATTTCCAGGGTATATTATGTTGAAGGTCTTGGACATAATCTATTTTCTGTCGGACAATTCTGTGACTCAGATTTAGAAGTGGCCTTCAGAAAACATACTTGCTTTGTTAGAGAACTTGATGGTGTGGAACTTCTCAGAGGAACTCGTGGTTCAAACCTATACACCATCTCTATCGAAGATATGATGAAATCTTCACCCATCTGCTTGCTGTCAAAGGCTTCCAAAACTAAGTCATGGCTATGGCACCGCCGTTTCAATCACTTGAACTTTGGTACCATAAACAATCTTTCCAGAAAGGACTTAGTAAGAGGATTACCCAGATTAAAGTATGAAAAAGATCATCTTTGTTCAGCTTGCCAATTGGGAAAAAGCACAAAATATGCCCACAAACCAAAACCCACAAACTCAGTAATGGAAGTTCTTCATACACTTCATATGGATCTGTGCGGACCAATGAGAGTGCAAACAATAAATGGGAAGAAATACATTCTAGTAGTTGTTGATGACTACTCTCGATTTACTTGGGTAAAGTTTTTGAGGACAAAGGATGAAACTCCAGATGTCATCATCAAACTTATCAAACAGCTTCAAGTTCGACTCAACAATACTGTTAGAATTGTTCGAACAGACAATGGCACAGAGTTTGTTAACAAAGACTTAATTCAGTTTTATGAAAGTGTTGGAATCAGTCATCAAAGAAGTGTTCCATGAACTCCTCAACAGAACGATGTAGTTGAAATACGAAATCGAACTCTTGTGGAAGCCGCAAGAACAATGCTAATTTATTCAAAGGTTCCAATGTTTCTATGGGCTGAAGCCATTGCCACTGCTTGCTACACCCAAAATCGTTCCCTTATTCACACCTCTCATGGAAAAACTCCATATGAACTTGTCCATAAACGAAAACTTGATCTATCCTACCTTCGTGTGTTTGGTGCTTTATGTTACCCAACTAATGAGGGTCAAGATTTAGGTAAACTAAAAGCCAAAGCGGACATTGGAGTATTTGTAGGTTATGCACCAAACAGAAAAGGATACAGAATCTACAACAAGAGAACCCGAAATATCATGGAAACGATTCACGTTACGTTCGATGAGCTGACCGGTCAAATGGCTCCAGGAAAATACAGTTCTGGACCCGCATTTCAACCTTTATCCAATAGTCCTATCAGTTCTACTCTTGTTTCTAATCCCTCACCAGCAACTCCTTATGTACCTCCTTCAGAAGATGATTTGAAGAAATTATTTGATCCAATGTTTGATGAACACTTTGATCCAAGTACTAATGATATGTCAGTTCCATCAACAGAGGCTGCCTCTATCCCTGTCAATGAAGTTAACCCTTCAGTTTCAATGTCATTAAGTCAAGAAGCGCCTGCTGCTGATCACTCTGTCTCATCAACAAATCATTAATCATCGAGTGTACACAATGGAAATGTTGCAGCTGTTACAGATGATGAAAACCCTTTTGCTCCTCCAGAAGATGAACCCTTTGAAAACATATTTGCTCTTGAGTCATCATCAGAACCATCTTCTTCAGGAGATATCAACTCTGCTACTTCAGTTCCTCAACAACAACCACATGAACATCTTAGAAAATGGACACATGATCATCCACTGGATAACATCATTGGAAACCTTTCCCGTCCAGTATCCACACGAAAATAACTTGCAACTGATGCCTTATGGTGCTTCTTCAACTCCGTACACTCTAAGATCGAACCAAAAGACGTGAAAACTGCCATGAATGAAGACAGCTGGTTCAATGCCATGCAAGAAGAAATTCATGAGTTTGATCGACTAAATGTATGGGAATTAGTACCTGCTCCAGATTGTGCTATGATTATTGCTCTAAAGTGGATCTTCAAAGTGAAACTTGATGAGCATGGTGATGTTTTAAAGAACAAGGCTTGATTGTTTGCAAAAGGATACCGTCAAGAGGAGGGTATTGACTTTGAAGAATCATTTGCTCCAGTTGCTCGTATCGAGGCAATCAGAATCTTCTTGGCTAATGCTGCAAGTAAGAACATGGTAGTCTATCAGATGGATGTAAAGACGGCGTTTCTTAATGGAGATCTTAAAGAAGTCGTTTACGTCAGCCAGCCTGAAGGCTTTGTGAATCCAGAGCATCCTACTCACGTCTATCGTTTGAAGAAGGCTCTTTACGGTTTGAAGCAAGCTCCAAGGGCATGGTATGATACGCTATCAAAGTTTCTTCTATCTACTGGATTCAGCAAAGGAGCAGTTGATCCGCCATTGTTCACCAGAAAGTCAGGAAAACATTTAATTCACGTTCAAATATATGTTGATGATATCATTTTTGCCTCGACTGACCCCAATGAATGTGACCGTTTTTCAAGTGAAATGGGTTCTAAATTTCAAATGTCAATGATGGGACAAATGTCATTTTTCTTGGGATTACAAATTTCACAAAGTCCCAAAGGCATTTTTATAAATCAATCTAAATATGCAAATGAGATTTTAAAGAAATTTGGATTTGATTCTAGTGACCGTGTTAACACTCCCATGATAGAGCGTACTAAACTGGATAAGGACCACTCAGGGATCATGGTAGACCAAACGAAATATCGTAGTATGATTGGATCCCTGATGTACCTCACAGCCATTAGACCAGACATTCTGTTCGATGTTTGCATGTGTGCTAGATATCAGGCTAAGCCTACCAAAAAGCACCTTGAAGCGGTTAAATGGGTCTTTCGGTATCTCCAAGGAACCATCAATATGGGACTTTGGTACCCGAAGGACACCGATATGTCACTAACAGCCTATGCAGATGCTGATCATGCAGGATGTCAAGATACACGACGAAGTACGTCTGGAGGTGCTCAGTTTTTGGGTGATAAGCTTGTGAGCTGGTCTTCAAAGAAGCAAATGAGTACTTCTATTTCCTCTACAGAGGCTGAATACATAGCCATGTCATCTTGTTGTGCTCAAATCCTATGGATGAGATCTCAATTATCTGACTATGGCTTTGAATTCAACAAAATTCCTCTGTACTATGATAATAAAAGTACTATTGCTCTCTCATGCAACAACGTACAACACTTAAGAGCAAAGCACATCGACATTCGACATCATTTCATCAGGGAGCAAGTAGAAAACGGTGTGGTGGAACTCTATTTTGTGAGGACTGAATATCAGTTAGCAGACATCTTCACCAAAGCTCTTCCTAGAGAACGTTTTGAGTTTATCCTCGCACGACTTGGTCTAAAGAGTCTACAACCAGAAACACTCAAAAGTCTTCAAGAGGAAAACGAGGAGTAAAAGTCTTTATTCATCCATCTCTTGTAAATATTTATTCAAAAAGCAAAAAGAAAAATATAAAACTTTCAAAAAATCCATAAAATTTTGAAAAATCTTGAAAAATTTCAAAAAATATTGTCATTTTGTCATATTTTTCTCGATTAGATAATATCTACGATCTTTGTGCTGTCATTCAAAGAATGACACGGGATTTTAGATGTTGTTCGAATGTTCTTAAAAAAAACATCTTCAAATATCTATGCACATATTGAGGGGGAGAAACTATTTTGAAAACCACATTCTTTATATAACTACTCTTAGATGTAAGCACTGAAGAGGTTGAAGAATGAAAAAGAATTGAATGTGAAAAAGGGTGAAAAGAAATAGCCCTCAATTTATTCAACCTTAGGGCAGAAACCGGGTTCAATTCATATGCTACTGGTGGTTACCAAGGTAACATCGGTATTGAAGACAAGACGTCATGGACCCAGTGACGCACTGCACTACAACTTTCCAAACCACTCAAGTTCCTCTTAAAAGGGCTTGTTTCATTCTCACGGGGAACCGACATTATCTATCGACTTTCTCTTAGAGTTTGTCGATATTGAATAAGGAGACCCTCTCCCTAGTCTCCGGCATAGGAAACCAAATATGCACTATTGAGTCTAGAGCCACGAGATCATCAAATAAATCTCTTTAGGACACTGTCAATGAAGACTCTCTATTTCACACAATGTGGAAAGAGAGATTATATCTTATGAGTCCTACGCATTATCCTTGTGGTATTGCCAGAACATTTGAGTGATATGCAAACATATTCACAATGAAGATGGAAAGCCTTCTGGAGCCAACATCAAACAAGCTCCTGGTGGGTGGCATGTGAGATCTATCCAATAGATCAACCATGTGACAACTGAACAGAAACAATGGGGCGATTCAATCTTTTAAATCAATCCTGGTTCAGGTAATGGATTGACGGATACCTTTGAAAAACCGGTCGTTGTGCTTAAATATTCTTTTCCTTAGCACATCGACTGTGTACTCATATTTCAAATTAAAAGGTGTTTATGATTGATAATTGATTTTCATTAAAACCTTCGTTGTATTGCAAAAACAATTTCTATTGAGCAGTACACGATTCTTTTTCAAATCTCTTCTTATCAATCAGTGAATCTCAATTCGCTGGTTCACTCACTCCGTGTTGTCTTCTTTGAGACGTTCCAGTTTGAGAACAGCTGTGAAACCCTGTCAAGGAAATTCTTCGAAATTATACCTGATCACAGGCAGTACTTGTACTGATCAACGGGGAACCGTGGGCCGTGTACCTCAATTCAACGAAAGTGATCAAAGACACTTTCGTGCGCTTTATTGCTAACTGTTGTATGCAGGTACGCCCGACGTTTGCAGCTGATCAGAATGAAGCGGTCAATCCATAGCCGCATGCTCACACTACACATTCATCTCTATAGAAATCATGATAAGTGCATCAACGACTCTGATATTTTCACTCCATGCTTCAGCTACGCTGCTGCCAATATCATGAATCAACGAAAGCTTCCGCTACTCTGATGAGAATATATCATGATCTAGAATGTGAGCATGTCGGTCCATAAGTCACAACATCACAGAATACCAACACCACAATGGAAGAGTCAGAGATTTATGATAGCTGATGATCTCAAAGCTGGCTCAAAACTTATTATCACATGGATCAGTTAAAGACCTCCACATTGATTATCCAAACATGCAATAATGAAGAATCAATGACTACGAGCTCCTGAGCAAAGAACTACATCAAGAATGCAAGAACAATTTAAAATGTAATATCTGTTTGTGTTCAATGTAATTTTGAGGTGATCTTGAGGTGACCTCCCTTAGGGGGAGATTGTTAGGATTTAGTAAATCCAGTTATTAAAGAGTCGGTCACCTCAAGTATATGTAATCGTTAGAAAGCTCGTAGTCGTAGATTATTTAATGTTTAGTAGTATTTAGTTAAGTAACACCGTGGAGGACGGACGGGTCTTTACCCAATGTATGCCTGATCCACAGCCCGTAGGTGGCGATTTATGTAAGTACTATAAATACTCTCTACCTCCCAAGGTAGAGAGTTGGAGCTCATAATAAGATTTTTCTTTCTCTCACTAAAGTTCCCAACCTATAACTTTCTCTCTCTAAAACATCATTTATACGCCTCTTGTGTTTATGGTTTGACGTGTTTGTGAAATCCAATATGTTACAAGTCCCTATGGGCAAAGTATACTACGCATCTAGTCCAATTCACGTAAGTGACGTTGTTAGGAATTGGAAATTCCATATTAAAGTGTCGGTCACCCCAATTATAGTCTAGCATAAGTTAGCTCGTAGACTTGTCGTTAGTTACGTTATTTATCAGTTTATTAGTTAGTTATTAGTTTAGTTTAGCGTAGTGTAACACCGTGGAGGAAGGACGGGTCTTTACCCACTGTATGCCTGATCCACAGGCCGATAGGAGGTCGTGTAATCTGTAAGTATAAATACCCCTTCCATCCATGGAAGGGGTGGTGCTTCTCATTCAATCTAACATTTCCTTTGTGTAAACCAAGTCTCTAGCAAGAACATCCTCTCTATCTTTCTCTCTCTAAATATGGCAAACATGTATTTTGATCATCCAAGACCACCCGAATCATCAACACAATAATATATCGATCCTACAAATGGTACTAGAGCCAAGGTTTTTGTGTTTTGATGATTTGTTTGTGGTTCGATTCTTGTCTTAACTGTTTTTTTATACTTCTTTGGTGTCGGAAAAGTTTTTCTTATGAAATTGTGGTATAACTGTTGTTAATATAGTTTTGTGTCTCTTTTGATCCAAACAGTTTATATCATCATTTTTAGACATTCTTTTGTGTTACCAAAGCTGTATATTATGGTGGTCATATCTGTTTTGTCATCATGGGTCATAAGGTCCTCGTATATCACTTGTTTTCTGGGTAAGAGGTCTTAAACGGTTTAATACGTGAAAACATATGGTCATATGGTCTTTAGTCTTGGTCAAACTGGGTCAAAATGATGAGTTTTTCTGCATAAGTGTTTCTGGGTAACTATGCATATGGTCGGAAAAGTAGTCAAACAAACTCATCGGAAAAGGTTTTTCATCCTAGCGAGTTGTACTATCATGATAGCGACTTACTCTCAAAACTGTCCAAATGAAATGAATCCTTGTAGCGACTTGCCTGAGTCTTTACTCATGGCGACTTGGTACAAACCTTTGACCTAGTGACTTGTGATGTATGAAAAAAGGTAGCGACTTGTCTTGACAAGTCGTAGTCGTAGCGACTTGGGTAAAAGAGTTTGCTAGCGACTTGTTTACTGAAAAAAAAATAAAAAAATTACTTGACTCTTTAAACAGTAGCGACTTATATTTATAAGTTGCTTGTTGTGCTTTGAAAGAAAGGGTTAGCGACTTGTGATATAAAGGATAAGTTAGCGACTTGACTCAACTCTAGCGACTTGACAAGAAAAGATGAAGAAAGTAAAGAATCGACCACAAAGACCACAACTAGATGCAACAATATACCAACACAACAAGACTTGACTTCAGGATTAACCATCATCAGTCCATGGTCATAACATTTTGTATTCGAGCCATCATCCAACACCAACAACATCCTATTTCAAATCTATCCTAACCCATCTCTTATTCAATCAAGACTCAAAGAAAAGAAATTATTATCAAATCTCAGATTTCTTATTCCGTGGTTATCATAAGAAACATCAAGACTTTCAAGAGTCTAATACATGAAATAACATAATCATCATTGATCTAAACTGTTGTGATAATATTCGAATCTTAGAAATGAGTATAACAACCATGTTACTTCATTTTCTTTATTCGTTTATGACATTAATACATTAAGGACCGAATGATATCTTACCTGTGTTCATGGTTCTTTAACCATATCCAAGCCTCTAACTATCCCTGTGGCATTAATGACTTGCTCAAGCCATCCCTGTGGCGAGAAAGATGATGTTTTTGTCGAAGAGATGAAGAAGTTTCATTTAAGGGTTTTGATAATTAATATCATGTATGAGGTGCGGTTGTGTGTTAAAAGGGTCGAAGCAGATGTATGGTCTTGATTAGGTTTTGGTTAAGGATGTTTTGAGCAGATATGAGAAAAACGATTGATGAGGCAGTTTGTCATGAGAAGCAGTATAGGGTGGCGATTATTTTGATGAGGGAATTTAGGGTTTGAGTAAACGTATTAAGGATCTGTAAGTTTATTTCATACGTCTTATATTCCCTAACTTTTAGGGTTGCAAGTGTTGGATCACATGGGCCGTGTACTACTTGAGAGGAATTGGGCCTTGACTTGTTGGACGGGCCGCGGAGGTGTCTGCTTATTTTGTAATTGGCCTCACGATTTGGGTTTGTGAATTATGATGTCAATCAAGCGTGGGGATTGTAATCACTTCTTGAATATTTAAGATTTGGGATTTGAGTTATTTGAGAACAGTTAGCACATTTAAGAGTATATGAGTTACTTGAGTGATTGTATGGGATAAATGATTTCGATGGACCATGTGATAATTGGTATTAATTATGGAACGGGTTATGTGGTAACTTTTGGACCTCGGTTTTAATCATTTGAATCAAATATTTGCAGACTCATACTCTTAACGACAATTAAAGTTGTGTTAATGAGATTATTGATATAATTTGGAGTGATGATGAGATTTGATGTGCTATGAGGCTTGATTCTTTGGGGGATACATTTTTCACAGAAAATATTCTGTCACGGCTTGAATTGATATTTGAACAAGGTTGACTTCGGGGTTGCTTGTACGGTATTTCTTACCTGGGTTTGAAGTGAAGTCTTTCGGGCGTGTTTATTTATTTCATCTTCTTTCTTTCTACCCTTCCGCGAAGATGACTTGTTTGGGCGTTTATAGAAGGTGATAAAGACTTGGCTATTTAATTACGGTTGTGATTCTTTCTTGCTTAACCCACAACGTAACTATCACTTCGGTGTCTCACTCAGTTGAGAATGTCAAGAGGTTTTGTACATTGGGTACACCGTTTCTTTTTCACGAGGATTAGTACAAGTTCAAGTAACAAATCTGGGGAATTTTACTTCATGCTCAAGATTGGCATATCGGGTCTACTTCTCCATGTTGTCACTGCAATTGCCGACAGAATGTGTGAATAATGTATCTACCAGAGTATTTATTGGATGGTTGATGATGTTGGATAATGAACCATTGATGAACCGCTGCATGTTCCCCTAAAACAGATATTAACTGAAACCAAAGTTGTCTTAACACATTCATGCTGACATTGTTTACGGTTTTGGCTTGATTTTGTAAAATCCCGCGAAAGAACCTATTTCTCGGTTTAAATCATAGACTTGTAAAATCCCGTGACAATGGAAACATCCTGGTAATAGTAAAGTGCATTTCCGGATCTATCTTACGGTTTATTCTTGGTTTTGTAAAATCCCGCGAAAGAATCTATTTCTCGGTTTAAACCATGGAATTGTAAAATCCCGTAATGATGGAACCATCCTGGAGAAAGGAAAGTGTAATGATGGAACCATCCTGATGCTGGTGCTACGGGGTTACGTGCTTTTAATCATGGTCGGGATGAAACCATTATCAAAGTTCATTTAAATGTCAAAGAAGGCTAGATTTGAGCTGTTAACCAGAAGATGTGACAACGGCGTTAATTCAGTATTATTTATTTGAGGTTGAAGTGAAATATCACGGGCAAGTGTACTTAGTATCTGAAGGTATTGGGGATGGTTGGATGAAGATTCTTCATGATCCTTGTTCGATGCTTATTATCAAAAACGAAGACTTGGAAATCTAGTTATTGTTGGGTGTCTTTTACCTTTTCTTTTACCACTTGGGGGAATTGGGCTCATACCACCACAAAATAACTATCACTTTAAGGAGTTATGTTGTAGTGCTCAGTGTCACATTCAATTGTGGATTTTCAAGAGGTAATGTACGTCTTATACTTGATGGTTGGTTGGTTGAAGAGTATAGAGTACATAGAGAGTACTTAGAGATGCTAATGGAAATCGGCACCGCTCTTTGTTTCATATGTGCAAGTTTAAGTCACGAGTTTGGGTTAGTTTTCTTCAGGGTCAAATTCATCATACTGGGTTTTCTCCATCAACTGTCACGACAAAGAGTCTACTGAATGATAATGGGGATGATTACATGTCTTGCCAAGAGAGCTGAAAAGAGAGAGATTATGACGTATGAACGCATCAGTTCATGCCTCGTACTCTAAAGAAAAGAAAAGTGTACGTGTCAGTGCGCTTTATCTTCTGAAGAAGAGAAATCTTCTTATGATGACCATTCTCATCAACATGCTTCATACTTTTTCCATGTGCTTCAGTCATCAAGTGAACCGGGCTACCATTGATTGTTTTCTTATTCAACGTGCTCTACTATAAGGACGATGGCGACATCATGTGCTAATTTTGTGGGGGAGAAGTGTGAATAGAATACATTTGGATGATTTTACTTATTTAGTCAAGAATGGCAACTTCGTCTGCAATTCTTGAGGGGGAGAAGAAGTATGATAATTCTGCATGGTTGATTGTTATCTGAGAATAAAAGGTCAAACGGCTCCAAACTCATGTAAGAACCGAGCTTCTTCTTATCGGGTCATCTTTACATGGAGTTTCTTCTAAGAGCCGTTGGTTGACATCTTCACTCGGATTGATGAGTTTATCGACAAAGTGCTTCCGGTTAATGCTTCACGTATACATCGACATGATGATTCCGAACAATCTCTTTGTTCTTGTTTGATGTGATTGGTAGTTTGGTGTTACCATCTTGTGTGGTCGTTGCGGCCTGATTGCTGATTTCCTTGATGAACATCTTTCTGTTCTTGTTTGATTGGGAGGGATTTTAGTTAAGGGGATTTGCAAGATGAAAGTTAATTGGGATGCTTTTTTGGTGAGATGCTTTTTGGTGTGAGTTGAAGATGTTAACTATCTATTCCTCAACTGGACAATCTTGAAGAAGGTCGAGTCTACAGTCGGTTCTACATTTTCTGCTATATGTTAGAAGACTAAAAGACGAGTTGCATTTGATTATCAAAAGACTTCTTCTTATTCTGGGTATTTATTAAAAGATTGTCGGTTTAGGGGAGAGAACTAATTGGGGGAGAGTGAAATGCCATATTTAATCCCCAATTAGACTTGCTCACATTACTCAGCATGTTGATTCTCACAAAGACTTCAAACGTTCTTCTCAACAGATTTCTAGTATTTGGGCTTTCAAAGAGTTGCTGATTCTGAAGTATCAAAACCAGCAAGGGGGAAGGAGACACGCATCTAAACGCGAGTAAACTTTGATGAACTTAATACTTCTAAGTGATTGAAGATATCCCGGGAAGACGATTGTCATTACCGCAGAGAAACTCAAGGTTTGACTCATGGCGCTTAGTGTTCTTATTCCAACTACGTGGGTGAAGTGATGGAAGAGAAAGTTTCTGAAGATAAAAGAGGTACACAAGTACGACATATTCAGGGGAGATAAATGTGTAACATGAGGGAGGTGTTATCTGTTATACAAAGAGACTGACTGTATCAATTCAACTACTTGGGGGAATTGTTCTCTTGACACCTTTTTGGAATGGATTGCGTCAGACTTCAGTGGTTATGATATTTGAGAAGATTATTTATGAGTGGGATGATACGTTGCTGATCTATTTTGATGATATAACCCCGAACGGAGAATCTCGATTATCGTTCTTAAAAGGAGCAGCGGGATTTATGTTAAATGGTGTGCTTTTCTATGCACCTGGCTAAGACAAGCTTAAAATAGAGCTTCGAATCTGCTCATCCAAAGGATTTTCGGTTTGGGGGGAAGCTACCAAAGTCTCACCTTCAGATGGTTCAATTTCTTTCTTCGATTCAAGAGCCCCGGAAGCTTTGGTGGTGAATGTTTAAGAGTTGATGACTTCTATCTTCTACGACGTGCTGCTCGATATCCTTATCTCGGTACTCGTATCATCATCTTCTTATACTATATCATCTATTCTATCTTTGTATATATTTTTCAGAAAATCAAATACAAAAATATAAAACCACAAAAAGAAAACAGAAAAATATAAAACAAACAAAAACCCATAAAAATCAGAAAATTTAACAATACCAAAAATATGTTTTCTCAAGACATGTCTTCTGATATCGATAACATCTGCGGTCTTAGAAATGTCATTCAATAATGGCACGGGACCATAGATGAAGTTCGAGCAGGAGGTGTAATTATTTCTTTTCAAAACATGTCACAAATCAATGGCTTACAGTTATTTCAGACTGTAACCCGCGCTTAAAAAATGGCTTGCAGTTACTTCAGACTGTAACCCGTGCTTAAACAATGGCTTGCAGTTACCTCAGACTGTAACCCATACTTAAACCATGGCTTGCAGTTACTTCAGACTGTAACCCGTGCTTAAACTATGGCTTGCTATTATTTCAGATAGCAACCCGCTCTTCAAGAAAGGAAAGTGTTGCGCTAAACCAATTTTCAAAAATTTCGTGCACTTATCCTAAAAACAAATTGAGGAAAGTATGTCGAAGGACTGCTCTTCCTACTCAAATATTTTTCCGTCTAAAATTCTTCAGAAAAATATTTGTTTTAACAAAATGGTGGTTAATGAGTTGCTATTAAATCAATCAGTTTCAGAGTTTTTCGTAAAAATTGAAAACTCAATCAATGACTTTTGCGCTTTTAAAATTTTCATAAAATGAGTCATTGATTGAGGGGGAGAATGTTTTCAAATCTATATAATCTAACGAGATTATCTAATTATCTTGTATGCTTAATTGAAAATGAAGTTAACCTACGTTGAAGGACTAGGTGCCTATGATATGATTATTAGGATTAGATGATTAGAGTTTGATAAACACATTATTCCCATGCCATATATGATCTGATTGATATGTTGAATTGACTTTTATTAGTCGATTGCTGTTTGGGTGATGTCGACCACCATATATCTGTATGTGTGTTCACTAACGTATGCAGGTATATTAGTATATAAGAATGTTCCCGATCCGGATCCCACAATTGAAGATGATTGGATGCCGAAAGGAAAGGGTAACTATATCTTGGTTGACAAATGAAGAAACGGAGCTTAATTGGACTTCAATGGAGAGTTGGCATAAATGCAACGTAAGAGGTCTCACTGCATCAACAGATGGTTTTCTTCTAAGTGATTGAAGAAACGGAGCTTAATTTGACCTCAGTTGGCATTCAAAATGCAACGTAAGAAGAAATCTCATTGCATCTGTAGACGGTTTTCTTCCAAGCCCTACAGCAACAACGGAAGCTTCTCAACCACCTAACGTATCTTTGTGCAGGATACCATTTTTAAACAATTTTGAATAATTTGATTAAATTGTTTTGAAAATGGAAAATATTGTTTTGAAAATTAATTGGACTTAATTTTAAAAATCACCTGACTTCATTTTATCAAAACTTAAGTCACTCAATCATCGACTACGGTCATCGATTGAGGGGGAGAGTGATTTAAATTAAAATGTTTTCAAACGATATTTCTTCATAAAAGGTCTGTTTGTACAATAATAAGTGGTGATCTAAAGATTTAATGTTATGTCATGGTATGATTTTCTTTAAAACTCAAAGATCTTACAAAATGAAATTTTTTATGTTCTTGTTTGATTGTGAAATTGTTTTATTTTACTTAAAAATCTCTTAAAACTTTCATACCTGATACTAACAATCTTTAATGTCTTAAAATGGTCCTTATCTGTCATTTTTCAAAATCAAATCTTGCCACGTCTTTCCCCAAAATTTTCTAAGTGATTTAAATCTTTTGGGATCACAAATCTCAAATGGTTTGAAATTTTTGATCGGGGGAGAGATCGTGATTTAAATCTCAAATCTGTTTTAATGGAATTGGTTTTAGTCCTTTAAAGGCACTCCTGCCTCCATGTGTCAAACGATTTCAAATACACAATGCACATGTTGAGGAGGAGGATTTATCCAAAAACCAGATGAGTATTTAAACAAGGCCACATTTTCTCCCATGTTTTCTAAACCTGATTAAATCACTTGAGATCCAAAATCTCAAAGGGTTTGATATTTTTGATCGGGGGAGAATTTGTGATTTAATAATGAAATTTGATAAATGATGATCGATTTGATGAAAATGTGCAGGCTGCTCTCTCATATGTGCTAAACGCTTTCGAATCTCGAAGCACATATTGAGGGGGAGCAAATGGTTTCTTAATGGCTTTTGTGATCGTGGTTGTGCTTCAAAATAACTCTTTCCTCTGTGTGATAAAATGATTTCATATATCCTATGCACATATTGAGGGGGAGAATTTTACCAAGAAAATCAAATGGCTTTTTT
Organism: Chrysanthemum seticuspe; assembly: GCA_019973895.1. Taxonomy (NCBI): domain Eukaryota; kingdom Viridiplantae; phylum Streptophyta; class Magnoliopsida; order Asterales; family Asteraceae; genus Chrysanthemum; species Chrysanthemum seticuspe. The sequence continues at coordinate 259,860,911 of BPTQ01000008.1, read as the reverse complement.
CTATGAAAATAGTGATCAAAGAAAATATTTCAAAGTCCTCTTGCCTCCATGTGCTAAACAATTTCTAAATCATATGCACATGTTGAGGGGGAGGTTTTCTAAATGATCAAAACTATTAAGGTACAAAATGCTTTGATCTCGTATCTCAAGTACCTTGATTGTTTTTCCAAATGATTTTTCAACTGGTTTCAAGGAAGAATGAACTGTACCAAAAGACCGACCATTTTACTTTATGTATGGAGTTATAAGGATGGTGAGGTTAGGTATTAGTTCCCATGATCCGCCAGAACCGGAGGGATCTACCCAGGGACAATCCACTAGATAGTGTAGAGTCCTTAGGTATGATGAAAAAAGGAGAAAAATGAGATATGGGAAGAGTACGGACTGAGACAGAGCTAGTACTGGAATAAACCCAACAAGGTTCTAGTTATGAAGTATCGGTAAGCACTGAAGGGGTTGAAGAATGAAAAAGAATTGAATGTGAAAAAGGGTGAAAAGAAATAGCCCTCCAATAATTCAACCTTAATGCAGTAACCGGGTTCAATACATATGCTACTGATTGTTACTAAGGTAACACTGGTATTGAAGACAAGACGTCATGGACCCAGTGACGCACTGCACCAAACTTCCCAAGCTACTCAAGTTCCTCTTAAAAGGACTTGTTTCATTCTCACGGGGAACCGACATAATCTATTGACTTTCTCTTAGAGATTGTTGATATTGAAGAAGGAGACCCTCTCCCTAGTCTCCGGCATAGGAACTAAATGTGCACTATTGAGTCTAGAGCCAAGAGATCGTCCACAATATCTCATTAGGACACTAAATTCTTGAAGACTTGCTGTTTCACACAATGTGGAAAGTAAATATATATTAAGAGTCCTACGCATTATCCTTGTGGTATTGCCAGAACATCTGAGTGGTATGTAAAAGTATTCACGATGAAGATGGAAATCCTTCTAGAGCCAACATCAAACAAGCTCTTGGTGGGTGACATGTGAGATCTTCTCGTAAGATCAAACTTGTGACAACTGGATAGAAACGATGGGGAGATTCAATCTTGAATCAACCTTGGTCCAGGAATGGAATTGATGAATACTTTTGGAAAAACCGTTCGATGTGCAAATCTTCTTTTCTCTAGCGCATCGAATGTGTATTCATGTTTTCAAACACAAAAAAGTATATCTGATTGAAAAATACTTTTGGAAAAACCGTTCGATGTGTGAATCTCTTCTTTTATCTAGCACATCGAATGTGTACTCTTTTTCTAATACAAAAAGTATTTTGATTGAAAATTGATCTTTCTCATAAAACCTTCGTCGTATTGCAAAACTCTTTCTTCTAAGCAATACGCGATTGTTTTTTAAATCATTTTTCATCAATCAGTGAATCTCAATTCGCTGGTTCACTCACTCCGTGTTGTCCTCTTTGAGACGTTCCGGTTTGAGAACAGCTGCGAAACCCTGTCAAGGAGATTCTTAGGAATCCTACCTGATCACAGGCAGTACTTGTACTGATCAACGGGGAACCGTGGGCCGTGTACTTCAATTCAACGAAAGTGATCAAAGACACTTTCGTGTGTTTTATTGCTAACTGTTGTTTGCAGGTACATTTGGACGGTTGCAGCTGATCAGAATTGAGCGGTCAATCCAAAGCCGCATGCTCACAGCATCCACACTTAATTTGAAGAAATCATGACTGGTGCATATCTACATAACCTGGCTCTGATATTTCATACTATGCTTCTGCTTCGCTGCTGCAAATATCATGAACCAGTAAGGCTTCCGCTACTCTGATGGAAAGATGTGATGATTCAAAAGTGTGAGCATGTCGGTCCAAAAGTCACAACTTCACATGATGGCAACACAATAAAGGGTGATCCAGAGATTTAATGTGGCTGATGATCTCAATGAAAGCTCAAAGATCATCAAAGATGTGGATCAGTTCAAAGACCTCCACTCAAAGTACAAATCTATGCGGACTTTGAAGAATCGCTACAAAAGCGCAAAGATTGCAAAAATGAAGAATTCAAGTCTACGAGCTCAAGAACGAAGTCAAAGATAGAATGCTAGGAAGCAACATGTATTTCATGGGGTGACCTCCCTTAGGGGGAGATTGTTAGGAATTGGAAATTCCATATTAAAGTGTCGGTCACCCCAATTATAGTCTAGCATAAGTTAGCTCGTAGACTTGTCGTTAGTTACGTTATTTATCAGTTTATTAGTTAGTTATTAGTTTAGTTTAGCGTAGTGTAACACCGTGGAGGAAGGACGGGTCTTTACCCACTGTATGCCTGATCCACAGGCCGATAGGAGGTCGTGTAGTCTGTAAGTATAAATACCCCTTCCATCCATGGAAGGGGTGGTGCTTCTCATTCAATCTAACATTTCCTTTGTGTAAACCAAGTCTCTAGCAAGAACACCCTCTCTATCTTTCTCTCTCTAAATATGGCAAACATGTATTTTGATCATCCAAGACCACCCGAATCATCAACACAATAATATATCGATCCTACAGACGTTATCTTTATAAAAAAGCGAGGCTAACAATCTCCCTCCAAGATATCGTCACACGTGAATGGTTACAATGAGACCTATAAATACAAAACAAAGTAAATTACAATAGTAATGAACAATGTTGACTTTGTTGAAGCGCAGAGTCTCTGTAGTCTAGATACTAAGGCAAACTTGAAGTTCTCCCTTCCGACGATCTCGGCATTTGATCTTTTGCGTTGACGGTACAAATCCTTGTAGCTCTGAACTTCAACTGTAACGGTCTAGTTAGGTTATTACTCCCTCCTGACTAGTGAGCCTTTTTTCTTTCTTATGCTCCCTTCTGAACCGACAACACTCTTCCAACACGCAACGGAAAAAGTAGACTCTTGATTGTAGCACAATGGTTGTCGTTCTGGGAACATCATAACAATATAACTCACTTAGTATTGCATCCAAGTTGGTTAAAAGCCCCGATGTACACACACTACTTCTCCTTCTTCGGTCTTAAGCACAATTCCCTTCGTAATCCAATCCGGAAGATGAAATACCAACTTCTCCCTCCTGATGGTTGCGAGCTATCGGAATCATCATAATAATGCGTACATGCCGTATTACCTTTTTCTTGATGCAATATTAACATCATAGCATGATCAAAATTCTGTGAGAATATGTCGCAAAAATACTCTCAATAATTCTCTCAAACCAACCTGAAAACGAACTGATGAGTGTGTAAATACTCATCATTTTTAGTCAAATCTGAACTGCAAAACGTTTAAAAATGCTCACAAATGCATCAAAATTCTGAAAATATTCCAAAATTGCATTTTATATGTTTCAGATGCAAAATGTTCAAAATCAGATGAAAAATGAGCAAAGTTTGCATAATTGGCAGTTTCAGTCCCCCAAGTTTCAAAAGTTGTCAAAAACAGTCCCTGAGCACATAATTTCAAAAGTAAAATCACCAAAGGTCCTTTTAAAATCATAAGTTGTCAAATTTAGTCCTTTGGTGAAAAATATAAAAAGTTTGAGAAAATTACAAGTTTAGTCCTTCAAGTTTGAAATTTGGCAGAACTGGCCCCTGGAAATTAGAAATTGTCAAGTTTGGTCCCTGTACTTTTGAAGCTTGTCACTTTTAACCCTTGGATCAACTTTGATGAAATGGCAGAAGTGGTCCCCTAATTTTCAGAAATTGCAAAATGGGTCCTTATGTATTATTAAACCCTTTTTGACCCTTGGACCCTTGTCCCTCCATGTGACCCCCTGTCATTTACACTTTTGACCCCCCTGCCCACTTGAACCCCTGTGGTCAACCTCACCAGTCAAACCTTCACCCCTTTCCCCCCTTTCCCTCTCCCATGTCTGCTACTCCCATTCCAGCCACCAACACAAACCTACCAGCCTCCCTCTCACCACACCTTGTTCCCCCCACCAAACTCCAAAAGCAATTAATGCTTCTTCACCCACCATCTCAACCTCACTGGCTTATAAGAACTTTTGGCGCCAAAATAAATCAAACGGCCAAGATGAGCCCCCAGTCATCCAATGGCCAAGAAACAAGTGGGAACTATTCAGAAGAGAGAGATAAAGATTTTGGATTATAAAAGAAGCAAAGGAGGAGCAGGAAGAGTAGTCTACTAGTTTTTAAATTTTTGTTAATGTCATTTTTAATATTAAGTTCTAGTTAAGTAAAAAATTCTGTAAGCTTTTGTTGAAATGTACTCATTTTAAGTTATTGTATCAATATAAATCATTTTCAAGTCTCAGTTTAAGTAAAATTACCATTTTACATTGTTGAGCTTACTGTTGCAATTCTCATTTTCAAACTCATGTATCAAAGCTCTTCTTAGCTTATCTTTAAGCTAAAACAAGCTTGTATAAGCTTATGATAGCTTTGTATAAGCTCACATTCAAGATTTAAGTAATTTTGGGACTTGGTCAACAAAAGTCAAACGGGGGCAAATATGATGCAGATTTGGTCAATGGGTGAAGCAGCCATGGAATTGGGTTGATATTGAGCTAGGGTAGGGGTTTGGATAGGTTAGTGGTTCTTGGTCTCACTGTTTGCAAGCCATTGTGGCTAGGGACTGATTGTAAGTTCAAGCTCATTTTTTTTGCATAATCTGTTTTAGTGGTCACCAATAGTTGAAACCTGTTTAATAAGTAGTATTTAGGTTAATTAACTTCAGTTTGATCAGTAAATTAGACTAGTTAAGTGTTTATCTTAGTTTTGCTTTGCAAATCAGTGTATTAAGGAGTGTTTGGATTGCTTGCTTAAACTGTCTTCAAAGCTGTTTTGATCTAAGGTTTTTGTTGCTTTAGTCTCTATTATCACTAGTATACTCAATCTAGTCATCTTATTGCATCCTATAACACTAAAAGTCAAAATGATTTGAATCTGCTCTTATTAGCATAACTGTTGAAATCAGTTGACTCAAATCATCACATATAGGTTTAAAATCTGATAATCTAGCTTGCTATAACTGTTTTTAATCCTATCTCATTAACATCAGTTCAAAGTTTGCATCCAAATCTCACTAAAGTCAAAATTATAAACTGTCCTTAAAAGTCAAAATGAGTTTAAAATCAGATTTGTGCAGACATTGCAGCAGTTGCACAGGGTTCAGTAGAGCTTTTTAGGGTCTCATTTTTGGTCTATAAGCAGTTTGCTGGGAGGTCTATAAGACCTCATATCTGTTTTTAGCTAAAGCTCTCTGGATAAGCTAGTGCATAGGCTCAAAGTTGGTACCTGTTTCCTGTTTTGCTGTCCATATCAGTTAGCTTAAATCTTGTTGGATAGCTTATCAGAGGTTAGGAGTAGCTTAATTTAGTTGACTTTAGCTTATTTCAGTACTATTTAGTTTAAGTAGAAGTTTGGTGGTTTAATTTCTAGTTTTGCTTATTTAAAAGTGCTTATTTGAACTCCATTTACACTGCAGCTCTGAATTTTTACACATAAGCACCACATTTCTTATTTTTCATAGAACCAGAATAGCGTTTTAGCATTTTCCTGAATTTTTCATTAACTGTGGTTACTGTTTGCTATTTTTCTTGATTTAAAATAGTTTTTAATCACTTTTAATTAGCTTTAATTGCAAATAATTAATAAAAAGTTCCAAAAAATAATTTTTCAATTTTCTCAGTTTAAGAAAAATATAAAAAGCATAAAAAAGATTTTTCCTTATTTTTCCCCTTTTATTTGGTATTTTTCACAATTTAAATTAGATTAAAATAGTTTAAAATTCCTAGAAAATAGAAAAATAATCAGAAAAATATAAAATTAGTTTTGAAAATTCTATTTTGATATTTTAGATTTTTCTAAGTCAAAATTTTATTTTTCTAGCTTTGTTTCATATTTTCTTGTATTTTAGGTTATTATTTAATAGTTAAAAATAGTTTTTAATTAGATAATTAGTTATAAAAATAATTTTCTTTTTCTAAATATTTTCTTTTATCATTAGGTTTGTAAAAATATCATTTTCATATTTTTAGGGTTAATATTGTGTAAGTTTCGCGTTTTCATTTGTACGTCGCGTAGTTTTTTTTTTAATTTCAGTTTTATAAAAACATAAAAACAAAAACATCATTTTGCAAATAGTGATAGCATTTATTTAATATTTTTATCTTTTTAAATTCCTTTAATTTGCATTTAAGCCATTGTAATTTGTTGGTTTTTTCTGTAGTTATAATCATAATCAATCCCTCTTTTCTATTCAAATTCCTCGATCACTTTACGTTTGATAATCCATTGCATAGCTCGCTGGGACATAACGACCCGGGGAGACCCTATACTCCTCAGATCTTCATTGCATTCGTGCTTGAGCAGTTTTAAGCTGATTACGGTCTGCCATTCACAAGTGGCAGGCTTGAGTGATTTAGCTTGACTGTTTGGCACGCATCAAATTTTTGGCGCCGCTGCCGGGGAGCTGTGCTGATCTATCTTCCGTTTAGCAGATTAGTAGTTTGAATACTCACTCTTTGTTCATATCATCCATATCTATCTATATATATATCCATATTTTCTTATAAAAAATCCAAAAACCCAAAAACAGCCAAAAACGTATAAAACACAAAAAAAAAATATTTTTCCTTTTGTTTCTATATATGTATCAAATATAAAAAAATACAAAAAGATTCGTCGTTTTCCTTAATAATAACAACTTAAAAGATTACCACCGCAAACCAAGGCAGTGCACTACCTAACTGGGGGTGCGACCATAATAAGTTCCCGAACTAAAGATTTAAAACTTGCCTTTGTGTCCTTGTGATTGGTGTACCTTTTTCAAAGAAGCCATTCATATTGTGATTATTGGTTAAGTTCACTGTTGTTTTGCCTCGATTTTGTGTTAATTGATTTTGTTGTGATATCTACGTTTCAGAACCAGAAAACCCATAAAGATTCTTCTCACCCCATTTTTATAAAACATCTTCATAATTCCCATTTCTCTCCTTAACTCTGAGTTCTCTTAGAGTTAACTCTAGTGTATGCGCACTCGCTCTTCTAGATCTGTGAGCCCATTTCGTGAGCTTGTCAAGATTCCAAGAAGGCGTGTCCGTAGACTTTCTGCTCCATCAGTCGGATCTGAGATCCGGACTGCTCACACTACTTCCGTTATCATGGCGGAAGAACGCCCTATGTGTGAGCTTCTCCAGGCACCCATCGACGGGTATGGAGATGCTATCGTTGTACCAGCCATCGTGGCTGAAAATTTTGAACTCAAAACCGGGTTACTGAATCTTGTAACCTCAAATCAATTCTACGGTTTTGAGCGGGATGATCCTCATGCTCATATTCGATGGTTTAACAAGATTGCATCTACCATCAAGTATAAGAATGTCCCTACTGATGCTGTGAAGCTTCTTCTGTTCCCATTTTCTCTTGAGGGGCAAGCCCGGATTTCGCTTGAAAAACAACCCCCTCAGTCAATAGAGACATGGGAAGATCTGGTGAAGAAATTTGTGAATGAATTCTATCCACCTTCCAAAACCACGAGTCTAAAAAATGAAATCATCAAGTTCACTCAGAAGTTTGATGAACCCTTCAGTGAATCGTGGGATCGTTTCAAGGAATTGCTTCGCAAATGTCCTCACCACGGTTTCTCCGAGTTGATGCAACTCGATACTTTCTACAATGGAGTGAGTCAATCTGATCAAGATTCTCTCAATTCCTCCGCGGGAGGAAATTTCCTAAGCAAAACTGTCAAAGAAGCTTTAGCGATCATTGAAAATAAGTCTAAAGTTCGCACTGCACGAAGCAAGCCGGTTGTTTCCCAAGTCAGTGTTGGAACTTCTTCTTCTTCATCGCCCGTGAGTCAATCTAGCACCGATGCTAAGATTGACAAACTCACGGAAGCTATTCAAGCTTTGGTTCTCTCCAACCAGAAGAAAGTCTCTTTTCCACAAACTTCACCTCCTGCTGAAGTTAAGAAAGTGGAAGTCTGTGTTACTTGTGGTGGCCCCCATGCTTACTATAAATGTATGGCCACCGATGGTAACCCCTTTGAAGCCAATGCTGTGGGCGGGATGTCTAATCAAGGAGGCAACCAATACCGTGCTCCTATAGACCCGAAACACCGTCCTAACCACTACCCTGGACCTCCCGGTTTCAATCAAAACCGTAATCAAAATCAGAATAGACCAAACCAAGGTTTCCAAAACCAAGGTAATTTCAATCAAAACAACGGTTTTCAAAATCAGAATCAAAATTTCCAACATCAAGGAAATTTCAATAGAAACCCAGGTCAGGGAAATTTCAACCCAGGGTATTTTCATGGTAATAACCAAGGAAATTTTCAGAATCAAGGCCCTAATCCTAACAATAGAGGCCAGAATTTTCCTGTGCAAACTCAAGCCATTGTTCCAACTGGGCCATCATCTGATGATTTGTTGAAACAATTCATGAAATCCCAAGAGGAAATGAATCGGTTGTTGGTCAGCCAGATTTCTGACATCAAGAAGTCTTTAAATGATCGACCCTCGGGCTCAAGTACTCTACCTAGCAATACGATCGCTAATCCGAGGGGCGATGCAAAGGCGATCACAACCAGAAGTGGTGCTTCATATGCTGGACCCGCTATTCCTACTACCTCTTCTTCTTCTTCTCTCCCAAAGGTAGTGGAAAGTGAACCTCCGACACACAATGGACCTATGACTCCAATGCCTCCTCCACCTGTGGCAATAAGTCAAGTTACCAAGGAAACAACGGACAAGGTGCATTATTCAAACCCACGAAGTACCGCACCCGTCCCACCTTCGGTAGTCCAACCTCAAGTTGTCCAGAAACCCAAGTCAAATCAAGGAGTTGTTTTTGAACCTCCTGTAGCTCCTGTTGAGAATCAGAAATCCAAATCTTCTATTCCTTACCCCTCACGTTTACATGAGCAAAAGCTCCGCGAGAAAGCTAGTCATCAGATGGAAAAATTCTTTCAAATTTTCCAAGAACTTCATTTTGACATAAGCTTCGCGGATGCCATCATGTTGATGCCCAAGTTTGCATCTACTCTGAAACACATGTTGAGCAACAAGGAAAAGCTATTTGAAATGGCTAAGACTCCTTTGAACGAGAATTGCTCAGCAGTCTTGTTAAAGAAGCTTCCCGAGAAGCTAGGAGATCCTGGAAAATTTCTTCTTCCTTGTGTTTTTCCTGGGATGATTGAATGCTTTTCCCTTGCCGATCTTGGTGCAAGCATCAATCTGATGCCTTATTCAGTGTGGAAGAAACTTTCTCTTCCGGAACTTATTCCTACCTGCATGACTCTTGAGCTTGCAGATCGTTCTATATCTCGTCCTATTGGCATCGCCGAGGATGTATTTGTGAAAGTAGGAAAGTTCCATTTCCCTGCTGACTTTATGGTTGTTGATTTCGACGCCGATCATCGGGTTCCTCTCATTTTTGGTCGAGGATTCCTGAGAACAGGCCGTGCTCTTATTGATGTATTTGAGCAAGAAATCACTTTACGTGTGGGTAACGAAGCTGTTACTTTTAACCTTGATCAAACTTCGAGGTACTCCTCAAATTATGACACTGAATCAGTTAATCGAGTCGATTTAATTGATATTGCTTCAGAGGAGTACTCTCAAGAGTTTCTTGGTTATCTTCATAATTCTGTGGGTGGGGATTCCACCACATCTTCTCAACCTATCATTGCCGACTCTTCCCCCTCTCTCACTCCATTTGAGGGAGGTGACTTCCTTCTGGAAGAGATCGATGCGTTTCTGGCTACTGATGAATCAATTCCGCCTGGAATTGATGGTGTGTATGATTCGGAGGGGGATATTCTTTATCTTGAGCAATTGCTTAATGAAGATCCATTACCTTCACTCCCTCCGAAAGAAATCACGATTGAGGAAATCAAATCAGTACAATCATCTACTGATGAATTTCCCGAGGTTGAACTTAAGGACCTACCTCCTCATCTCGAGTATGCATTCTTGGAGGGTGATGATAAATTACCCGTCATAATTGCTAAAGACTTAACTGAGGAGGAGAAAACTGCTCTCATAAAGGTCTTGAAGTCACACAAGCAAGCAATTGCTTGGAAACTCTCCGATATTAAGGGTATCAACCCTGAGTTTTGTACTCACAAAATCTTAATGGAGGATGACTTCAAACCAGCAGTCCAACATCAGAGGAGGGTGAATCCTAAGATTCATGAGGTTATCAAACAAGAGGTTCTCAAACTTCTTGATGCCGGTCTGATTTACCCTATCTCTGATAGTCCTTGGGTTAGCCCAATTCATTGCGTTCCAAAAAAGGGTGGCATTACTGTTGTCACGAATGAAGAAAACGAGTTAATTCCAACTCGATTGGTTACGGGATGGCGTGTATGTATTGACTATCGTAAGTTAAACGAAGCCACCCGTAAAGACCATTTTCCTCTACCCTTCATGGACCAGATGCTTGAGAGATTAGCAGGAAACGGATACTATTGTTTCCTTGATGGTTTCTCGGGTTACTTTCAGATCCCCATTGATCCGCTGGATCAAGAAAAGACCACATTCACCTGCCCATACGGGACATTTGCCTACAGACGTATGCCTTTTGGCTTATGTAATGCTCCTGGCACGTTCCAAAGATGTATGATGGCAATTTTCCACGACATGATCGGGGAAACTATGGAGGTGTTTATGGATGACTTCTCGGTCATTGGGGACTCGTTTCAGACATGTCTCTCCCACTTAGACAAAATGCTTAAACGGTGTGAAGACACCAATCTATGTCTAAACTGGGAGAAAAGCCACTTTATGGTCAAAGAAGGCATAGTCCTTGGCCATAAGATTTCCAAGAATGGGATTGAGGTAGATAGAGCAAAAGTTGATGTCATTGCTAAATTACCTCATCCTACTACCGTCAAAGGTATTAGGAGTTTTCTAGGTCATGCCGGGTTTTATCGTAGATTTATTCAAGATTTCTCTAAAATCGCTCGGCCTATGACCCATCTTCTCGAAAAAGATGCTCCTTTTATCTTTTCTCCTGAGTGCATCGAAGCTTTTGAAACACTAAAGAAAAAGCTTACGGAAGCACCCATTCTAGTTGCCCCCGACTGGGATTTACCCTTCGAGCTCATGTGCGATGCAAGTGATTTTGCTATCGGTGCAGTCTTGGGGCAACGCAAAACCAAGCATTTTCAGCCGATCCACTACGCAAGCAAAACTATGACTGAAGCTCAGACCCATTACACCACTAC
>BPTQ01000008.1:259755658-259848957 GCA_019973895.1 Chrysanthemum seticuspe | reverse complement strand
TACGTTACCTAATAGTTTGCATTTCACTAGCTCCTTAAACTTATCTTTTCTCCCTAACTAATACTAATATTGATGTCTTTTTCGGTTGTTTAATGTTGCCGAATTTACGTTTAATTTCCTTAAATTTTTCTATTTTTATAATTTATTTACGATAGTGATAAACGTTTTACTACAAAAACAAAAATACAAAAATATTTTGACTTTAATTTTTTTTTGATGCGCTGCATGTTTACTTTTGCGCTTTGAATGTGTTATAATTGGGATTTTTATACTTTTACTATAAAAATGTTTGGATTACTATTTTCTTTTATAAATCTGAAAATTCTATTTTGATATTTTAGATTTTTCTAAGTCAAAATTTTATTTTTCTAGCTTTGTTTCATATTTTCTTGTATTTTAGGTTATTATTTAATAGTTAAAAATAGTTTTTAATTAGATAATTAGTTATAAAAATAATTTTCTTTTTCTAAATATTTTCTTTTATCATTAGGTTTGTAAAAATATCATTTTCATATTTTTAGGGTTAATATTGTGTAAGTTTCGCGTTTTCATTTGTACGTCGCGTAGTTTTTTTTTAATTTCAGTTTTATAAAAACATAAAAACAAAAACATCATTTTGCAAATAGTGATAGCATTTATTTAATATTTTTATCTTTTTAAATTCCTTTAATTTGCATTTAAGCCGTTGTAATTTGTTGGCTTTTTCTGTAGTTATAATCATAATCAATCCCTCTTTTCTATTCAAATTCCTCGATCACTTTACGTTTGATAATCCATTGCATAGCTCGCTGGGACATAACGACCCGGGGAGACCCTATACTCCTCAGATCTTCATTGCATTCGTGCTTGAGCAGTTTTAAGCTGATTACGGTCTGCCATTCACAAGTGGCAGGCTTGAGTGATTTAGCTTGACTGTTTGGCACGCATCACGAACCTCCTTTGAATTCACCGGCTAATTGTAATGACCACATATGGAGAAAACCCGATACGACTAACTTGAAAAGGAAGTAAACATCCCAACTTTGTGACTTACTGCTTGTTCTAAATTTTTGAACAATCCACAACACCGTGTGACACTGAGCACTACAACGTAACTCCTTAAAGTGATGGTTACACACTGTGAGCACTACAATGTAACTCCTTACATCAGTTATAAGCAGATTGTCAATTCAAAATCACTTAAAGTGACAGTAATACCCCAACAAGTTATCTTGAGACATGCATCCAACCAACCAACGTCTCAAAGATAAAGAAGGTCACCCGTGAAACGTCACTTCAATTTCGCATCAATAATACCGTACAAAAACCCCGTGATCATTTTTTTAATTTTCGCTCAAGCCGTGAATATTGTATCCCTCCGTGAAAATATACCATACCAACAATACCACAATTTTTCAAATATTATCAAAAAATTTATTATCCAAAAATAAACCTCGAATAATAACTTTTGATAAAATTCAATTTGTGCATGATTCATGACCACGTTTGGCGTAAGCAGTCACCGGCCCAAATCCTATATTCGTTGATAGCAGCCCATTAACGACATGACCTCCAAAGTCCAACCAAATCCAGTATGCTAACCGATTGATTTGTTGAGGCCCACGATCCAATCACAACTTAAGTATAACCGGTTATTTAAACCATGACATACCCTAATATTTAGGTCATAAGTCATAACCTAATCTCACAATAAAAAAAAATGCGCCTCCATCATATCTCACCAAACTTTACTCTCATCTCAAATCTGCTAAAATAAATCTCATATCCTTCTCCATCATCACATGATAATTCGTTCCCTTGATATATCAGAATCCAAACATAAAACATCCCAACTTTGATTCGTTACTGAAACAATAAGCCAAATACTCGATGCTATTGAATCATTAACAGTTAATAACGGCTTCAAGATCCTTGAAGGGGGTCTCGACTAAGGTTTATGTTGAGTTTTTTTCGTTTTTGATTTTGATATTGAACGAATCAAAGAGGAACAAATAACAAATTTGTTATTATGTCTCTTATAGAGTTCGAATATAATCAATGATTGGTGAAGATGATTGATTCAATTAAAAAAATCTTAAAAGATTGCAAAAAAAATTGAAACATGAATCTGAGATCCCTTTTTTGTTGTTTCTTTTTTAGTCAAGATTGAATGAGAGTTTGAAGAGTGATTGAGAGGGTCTTGGGGTGAGTCTAGATAGGATTAGATTTTGGATTCAGTCGTGATGTTACAACTTCTTGTTTCACTTCGTTTGTTTTTCTCAAAAACCATGGACTGATGATGGTATAACCTGAGGTCGAGTCTTGATGGTATTTTTGGTGTATCATTTGCGGTCTTTGGTCTTCCTTGTTTACGCATAACATTATTGTTCTGATATTGCACGAAAAAAATTGTTACGCATAACTTTTTAGGCGTAAAGCTTGAGTCCCTTATGCGTAAAGATTAACATTACGCGTAACCTCTTTTTTTTTCTTATGCGTAAACCCTTACACGTAACATTGCATAGGCGTAAAACCTGGTGCTTACGCGTAAACATACGCGTAGACCATTTCTTAGGCGTAAGCCACCGCTTATTCGTAAAAAACCTTACGCGTAACTGTTCTTACGGATAACTTCACAATTATGCGTAAATACCTCTGAAGAAGGCTCCTTAGGCGTAAAACTAGGGTTTTGACCCTTTGACCTTTTTTCCGACCAAAATACCGACCAAAATACCGACCAGCTTCATATTTTACCCAGAAAAAGCATATGAAACATAATATATGCCCAGTTTGACCACATGAACGAATGACCATTTGACTCCCAAAAGTCACATAATGGAACAAAAACAGTCTACAGATTGATATATCTGTTTGGACAAAATAATGAGACAAGACAGATATGTAAACATTGATAGATTATAAGACTTTTTTGACTAAAAAAAAAGATACACAAACTTTGAAAACTGATTACCAAAATAATAGGAATTTTTTTTACGGATCTAAAATAATATGGGTAAAACAGATTTAAAAGATGATACAAAACCAACATAAATCGATAACACAATAACCCTGGCTCTATACCACTTGTTTGGACCGAAAAACATATGATTTATGTGGTTCGGGAGGTCGAGGTTGGTGATTGAAGATGAAAGTATTCATCTTGTTTAGAGAGAGAAAGTAGTGAGAGGGAGGAGAAACACAAATATGAGTTTTATTAAAAGAGAAACAAACACACACCAAATGATTCACCTCACCCCTCATTGAGAGTCATGAGGGGTATTAATAGGCTCAACAAACCATAACCTTGCCACTTAAACAATACTAGTCCCTATGAGCAAAGTATACTACGCATCTAGTCCAATTCACGTAAGTGACATTATCTTTATAAAAAAGCGAGGCTAACAAAGATCATTGAATATTGTGTTTGGAGAAGTGGGAGGTGTCAAAAAGGATATTTCTTTTTGTTTTGGTTGTTGAGATCTTGTTGGAGTCGTAAGGAGTTCCAAAAGAGTTACTTTAGGTGATGAGGGAGGTGCTATTATGGAAGCATCTTGTGGTGAGTTATTTGATGGTGATAAGCCATTTGATGATGTTTTTGCTAAGCAACAAGATCGGATGCTAATCCGTGTGGATATCCTAGAGTTTGATTGTGGTATTTTGGAAGGCGGTAGTACAAAAGTTTGGGTTTCATGAAGAGGATTGTTTGTACTAGGTGATTCATCTAAGTTGTAAGAGCTTGTGAATGACATGGTGTTGTTTTTTTGTGAAGATGAGATGAATTATGCAAGCATTTAGGGAGTTCTATATATAGAAAAATAATGCATTGTAATGAATGCTTGACCCAAAATGTGGATTAAAATCTAATTATTAGATATGAATTTAAGGCATGTGATCATGAGAACACAAGCATTAAAGAACATACTCCAAAAAAAATAAAACAAATGTTGGTGTTTTCATCCAAAGTGAGAAAAATAGAAGGTAAAAACAGCTTCTGTCTCACGGATCCCACGGATCCTTCCCTTGAGGGATCCGTCCAGCATTAAGGCTGGAATCCGTGGGTCTGGTGATCCAGGCATCACAAAATTTTCCCTTTGGAAATATTTTTGCCTAGTGTGTGCCTATATGCAAACTATTTAGAGTTGCGGTTATCTCGACTCCTAAGAAGAAAAGAAAAATAAACTAGAATCGGAAAAGCATACTATTATGTGAGATAACCCGAGTGCTCCTAATTCATTGTTGCTTAGATGAATGTACCCGAAAATACATATTAGTTATGTATCTCCTTTAGCATTCAAAAGACATGAGATGCAATGAAAACGGGTTTTTACTTTGTATTAATAATGAGAAAGCGATTTGTCCTAGACGTGAGAAATTGCTTTTGTGAAATTGATACGGGAAGAGGTATCATTTTTAGAAAATGTTTTGAAAAAGAGGTTTCCATTTGTGAATAAAAATCGTTTTATCCTTTGAAAAGAAGATGTGTATGTAATTATGTTTTTTGCAACTTGTACTTATTTTTGAAAGAAAATAAGAGAGACTATGAGTTATAAGAAAAAAAACCTTATCTTGGGTTTTGAAAATTCCCGTATTGTTTGTGAGTTGTGCGTGAAATAGAGATCCTAGACTCAGAAAGAAGAAGGCTAGCGTTTACATACCTTGTAGAGTAAAAATAAATTACGACGTTTGTTCCATGAGACTAAGACCAAGACGAAGTAGGTTGAATTGTTCCCGCTTCAATGGTTTGGTGAGGACGTCGGCTATGTTGTCTTCGGACGCTACCTTCTCAATAGAGATGTTCCCCTTTTGAACATTGTCTCTTAAGAAGTGATGACGAATCTCAATATGCTTTGTGCGAGAATGTAATACCGGATTCTTGCTTAAATCTATAGCACCCTTGTTGTCACATAGAATTGCTAGGTCACTTAGATGAATTTCGTAGTCAACTAACGTTTGTTTCATCCATAGTGCTTGTTGGCATGCTTTCCCGGCGGAGAAGTATTCGGCTTCGGTTGTTGATATTGCTAATGCCGTTTGTTTCTTTGAAAACCATGATGTTAAACAACATCCCATAAAAGTACATACCCCACTTGTACTTTTTCGGTCAACATAATCACCTGCATGGTCAGAATCTGCATATACAATTGTTTCTACTCCCGTGCCCTTAGGATACCATAATCCTAATTGTGTTTCTTTATTTTCACTAGTTGATGGATCAAGTTGTTGAATACCTAAACCTTTTTGGTTGTTGCCGGTTTTAACACTATCTAATATCATATCTAAAGTATTCGTACTCATTCTAGCAATTTTAGAATCTAGTTGATCAACTAGTGTTTGAAGTTGAACGCAAAGTTCACATTCACCACTTGCTATTTTACCCTTTTCTAGACGTTTCAATTTTGCTTTTAATTCTATGACTTCTTTATCTAAACGTTGGTTTTGACTTTTTTAAAGTTTGTTTTTGTTAATTAGTTTTAAGCTAATATTGCACAGTTTGTCATATTCATTATGCAATGAGTCGTCATCTAGTGATGAGCTACTATAGTATTCGTGACATACCTCGTCATTTGCCATGAGACAAATTTCTTCGTCCTCCTCGTCGCTCATTTCCCACGTGCCGCTCACGAACGCCTTTTGATCATCCCGTTTGGGACACTTATTAATAAAGTGGTTTGGGTCCCCACATTTAAAGCAAGCACGATCATCCCTTGGCTTTTCGTCCTCTTTACTTTTCCGGATTCCTTTCTTGTCGTCATACGGTTGTTTGACGTATCTTCCCTTCCTTCTAAAGAACTTTTTAAAGTCCCTTACCGCCATAGCATACTCCGGGTCGTCACTATCCGAAGAGGAGTTCTCTTCATCGCTTGAAGCCTTTTTGGCTTTAAGGGCAAGAGATTTGTGTTTCTCTTTCACCTTTGAGGCTTCAGAATCTTTAGCAAGGACAAGCTCGTAGACTTTTAAGTTGCCTATGAGTTCATCAAGGGTGAGAATTGTCAAATCTTTTGACTATTCGATCGCCGTAACCTTGGATCTCCACTTGGATGGAAGTGCCCTTAGATATCTCCTAACATGGTTACGGCTAGAAAAAGATTCATCAAGTGCTTGTAAAGATGTAATAATAGTATTAAAATTAGCAAATGAATGATCTATAGTTTCCTCATCCGATATTGAAAATTGTTCATATTGTTGAACAAATAAATCAATTTTATTATTTTTAACTTGTTGATTACCTTGATGAGTTACAACTAAAGAATTCCAAATTTCTTTAGAGGTTTTAAGCATAGAAATTCTTTCGAATTCCTTTTTGGGTAAATCATTGTACAAAACCATTTTAGCTTCACTATTTTTAGAAAGCTTTTTCTTCATTTCATCATTTAGTTTATCATGAGGTATGTTAACTAAATTTCCTTTATCATCTTTTGAGGTAGCCTCAAAATCGCCTTCAACAATAATGTACCAAAGATCATTATCTTTAGACTTCACATATGTTTCGAATCTATTTTTCCAATATATAAAACCATTAGTTTCAAGTAGTGGTGGTCGTTGCATAGATTGCCCTTCATTGTAATTTTCAGAACTCATATTGATTGAAAAGTTTTTAAAATACGGTTTACTTTAAAACTTTTATAAACTTAGCTCTTGATGCCAATTGTGGAAAACTAGAAGGGGGGGGGGGTTGAATAGTTTTGCCGATTTTAAGTTAGTTTCAAAAACTTTAGATTCGATAATATGTGAGATCGTATGGATGTAGAGAAAGTATAGATCTAATGATAAAGCAAGTAAATAAAGTAAAGCAAAGGGATAGAAATGACACAACCGATTTATAGTGGTTCGGCTACAAGGACACCTTCCTTGCCCTACTCCACTCCCCGAGTCACCTACTCGAGAGTTCAAGCACTATGTCAACAAACTCCTTCAACTTGGCGGAGAAGCCTTCACAACGTTGCTTACACCTTTTTCCGGTACAAAGCTAAATACCGAGTCCGTAACACGATGGACCAAACCAACACGACTATTACACAACAAATATGTGAAATATCAAATACAAGATCTTCGCTACAGAAATCTTGCGGAGGAACAAATCAATCAAGGACCCCTTGCTTGGATGACTTGTAGAATGCTCGTGATCTCGCCTTAGAGAAGGACCTATATGAGAATCACTAAAGAAAGAAAGAAGAAAGTACTCTCTAGATCAAGTGATCTTTTGTTAGAAGAGAATGAGAGTATATGAGAGAATTAGTAAGAAGAGGGATGAGTTAGAATGAAGAAATGGCTCTCTATTTATAGGCAAAATCTGCCTCTGTTCCCCGGATCCCACTGATCCCTCCCACAAGGGATCCGTCTAGTGTAATCCTAGGGATCCGTGGGACGCTCCTCTTTGCCCATGGGTTTTTTGGTTATGGGTCATGGGTCATGGGTCATTGGTTATGGGTTGGGCCATGGGTATTCTTTTAGATTCAATGTATCTAATGAGTACATTGTATCTAGTCAAGTGGGTATGGGTTAATACCATGGGTTATGGATATAATCCATGGGTTGTGATTTTTACCCATCCTAATAAACTATTACAACAAATGATTTATTACAACATTTTGTATTTAAATGCCTATATGTAAATGCTTTACAAAAATAACATGTATCCTTATAATTGTACTTAAGATAACATTATATTTGTTATCAACAAAACACAAAGAGATCGCAAAATATTAATAAACGTTTTTACGGTTTATTTGTATTAACAGAATCGAATTGGATGAAGAATAACATAAATTATAACGCAATATGTCATTGTAGTAAAATTAAATAACAATGAAGATATTAGGGTCATAATAATGTTGTCATGTCGCAATAAAAACATTCAAATTATCATATGTAACATAATAACTAACACTATTTATTTGACGTTTATAGGCTACGATCATTTTAATCATATAAAATCCATGAAGGTTAGTAAATTATCACATTAGACAAGTAAAAATGTTTTATATGATAAAAGTAGTGCAATAATATAGTTGATACTTGTACATTTTTATGAATGGTTTGTTGAAACCTACATGTATATTAATCACGGTTCGGTTCGGGTAACCGCGGATAACTATAATTAAAAACCGAAACCGAACCGTCATAAGCCGGTTTTTCCGGTTACGGGTTTTCTCGGTTTCGGTTTCTTCGGTTATCGGTTTTTTCGGTTTCGGATTGAAAGGATCGGCTCGGTTCGTCGGTTTCTCGGATTTTTTGAACACCCCTACAAACCAACCAACTAAATAAAACTTTAGCTACACATGACCTATATTACTGATGAGGATGGTTAAATAAAAAGTTGATTCCCTCCTAAAAAGTCTAAAAAGTCATCAATTGTTGACATGTGTCACTTTTTTTTTGTTTTAACTTTTAAACAAAGTATTGGTTACATCGCAATATTGATGATCATTTGGATATTGATCAACATTTTGTATTGATGGACATTTTCTATTGACGAATGGTTTGGATAGATGAACATTTTCACAGTATATTGATAAACATTTTATATTGATGAACATGTATTGATGAGCATAAAAACGAATAAACATCCCACTCATTTTTTGTATTATTTGATGAACATATCATATTTTTCTTTATTATGAATAATTTTGTTTCATCAACTTTGTTTGATAGACAATTATCTTATTAAATATTCATTGATGAAAATTTACTTGATGAACAATTTTGTTTCCTCCACATCTTTTGACGAACAACTTTTTTGCTGAAATTTCTTTGATGAACTAATGATAATTGCAAATTCAAAATTTTGTTCATCACAATTTTTATTTTTTTTATCAAAAATATTGAAGCTTTATGAATTGCTAAATTATTTATATTATAATGAAAACTTTCAATCTCTAAAATCACAAAATTGCTCCATTGATATATTTCATCAAACATCTTATGGGTGTTTTCATAAAAACGTGATTTATTTGAATTTTTTTGTGAAAAACATGAAAAAAAACTGAAGGTATTAATAATGGATGATAGTTTAGGGTTTATATATCAACATTTGTTATAGTAATTTCGTTTCACATCAAATTGAATGAAACCCTACTTTTGATGAAATTTGAATTTTTGAAAAGGGATGTAGTTTGTAGAGATTGAAGGAAAATAGACGTCGAAACCTAATTTTGTTATTTTGAATGTTTTTTAAAATTAAAATTGAGATAAAAATTTAGGTAAGTTGTGAAATATAAGAATTAAAAGTGACACTATAAAAATGAAATGGGGCAAAAGGTGAAACACGTATTGGGTTAAGAATGTCTTTTAGAAGGTATTTGGTTTGAGGGTTTGGGTATGAATGAATGACTTTAATTACTATTATAGTTGTTTGATTTATAGGTATAGTATTAAAGAATGGAAATCAAACCCTTAAAACTAGGCATTATCAAAACCAACCAAAACTTATGGGTTTACAAACTCATTCCCATACCAATACACATCATACCTTTAAAGAAACTAAGCACCCCTTTAAACTTTAAAAAATGGTTTTCTCCTACTCTTTATAAGATTGTAACCCATATTTCTTAAACTATAGGCTATTAAGTGGTGTGGTATTGTTTAACTACATTATGTACACACCCAAACCACAATAGGCAAAACTAGAAATGATAATAGGAAAAAAGATACAGTAAAACATCTATAAATTAATAGTGTTGGGATCATGATATTTTATTAATTTAGCGAGATATTATTATATCGATAAATTAATAATTTATAACTTAAAGAGATTTTACGTATTGTTTTTAAATTTTCAAGTCCAATATACTAGTTACAATGTATACTTGTTATAGATGAAAAATAAATTACAAAAACAAGTTTCAATTAACATTTTGTGAATTCAAGTCATTAAAGAAATTAATGAATGTATACTAATGAATGTTAATGTCAAGACATTTAAGAAATTGTAAAACTTTTTAGTAATTATTAATTTATAGTGTCGTTGAGACTAATAGATAAACAACGGGGTTTCAAAAAAATTATTACCTTATTATTTTATCAATTGAGGTTTAAATTTGTACTGGTCTTAAATTAAGACTGGAAACAGTAGAGGAATTTTCTTTTGCTTACTCTTATTTTGGTGCTTATCAATGGACAAATCTCCACCATCCATCTAGTTTAAGGATTAACCTAAGATTTAATACTTAAACCTAAGTCCATGTTTTTTTTCTTGTCTTTTTGTCTTCCTTTTTTATTCACCTTTTTTTTATTTCATTTTTATTTATTTTTTTGTTAATTCCCATTTTTTTTATAAATGATTTTTTTTTTTTTTTTTTTTAATTCGCGTTATTCGCGCTTTTTTATTAGTGTTTTTTTCCGCTTTCATACGTTTTCATATGTTTTCATCTGTTTCTTCCGTTTTCCTCCATTTTCTTACGTTTTCGCCCGTTTTCGTTCATTTTCATACGTTTTCGTCCGTTTTCATACGTTTTCGTTCGTTTTCATACGTTTTCGTCCGTTTTTTTACGTTTTCGTGTTTTTCGTCCGTTTTTATACGTTTTCGTCCGTTTTCCAACGTTTTCCTCCATTTTCTTACGTTTTCGCCAGTTTTTTACAGTTTTCATACATTTTCGTCCGTTTTTTTATATTTACATGTTTTTCGTCATTTTTTATACGTTTTTTTACGTTTTAATCCGTTTTCATAGGTTTATATACGATTTCGTCCGTTTTCATATGTTTTCGTCCGGTTTTTATACTTTCTTCCATTTTTAGACATTTTCGCCCGTTTTCTTACGTTTTCGTTCGTTTTCATACGTTTTCGTCTGTTTTTTTAGGATTTCATGTATTTTCATCCGTTTTTAGACGTTTTTGTCTCAATTTTTATGTTTTCATGTATTTTCGTCCGTTTTCAGACGTTTTCGTCCGTTTTTTACGTTTTCATCCATTTTTAGACGTTTTCGTCTGTTTTCAGATGTTCTCGTCCTTTTTTATACGTTTTCGTCCGTTTTCATACGTTTTCATCCGTTTTATAAGTTTTTGTCCATTTTCAGACGTTTTTGTCCGTTTTATGACGTTTTTGTCCGTTTTCATACATTCTTATACGTTTTTCATTAATTTTTATACGTTTTTGTCCGTTTTCAGACGTTTTCATTTTGATATTTGTAAGTGACACTTATTTATCTCTTGTGATATAACACTGTAAGAAAGATGAAGAGTATTACATTCTTTATCATGTATGTGTTATCAGTTGAGATAATCAACTAAGAATGTGATGATTCTGATGATTGGGGTTATTTGTGTTTTTGAAAATACTTAGGAAGATTTTTGTGTTTTATGATGTTATAAAATATTAGAAAAGTTTTTCAACTGAAAACAAGAGATGTTATGATACTTTTGTTAGACTTGTGGTGGATTTTTCTATTTAATAGATACATTGTGCATGTTTCGATAGGTTTTATCGCGGGATTTGAAAATATCTATGGTTGAATCAGCAAACTAAAGAAGCTATGGTTGAAGAAAGCACACATCTTTATAAACAAACTGAGGAAGCTCAAACACCTGTGATATGACACATGATATCACAAGTGATATCACCTCACTTGTAATATCACATGATATCACACGTGATATCATGTGTGATAACACAGGTGATATCACCTGTGATATCATGTGTGATATCACCGGTGGTAGTATGTGTGATATCATTGTTTATATCACTTGTGATATCACCAGTGATATCACTTGTGATATCATGTGATATCAAAAGCGAGGTGATATCACCTGTGATATCATGTGTGATATCACAGGTGTTTGAGCTTGCTAAGTTTGTTGTGCTTTCTTCAACCATAGCTTCTTTAGTTTGTTGATTCAACGATAGATATTTTTAAATCCCTCTATAAAACCTATCGAAACATGCACAATGTATCTATTAAAAAAAAATGCCACCACAAGTCTAACCAAAGTATCATAACACCTATTGTTTTCAGTTAAACACTTTTTTTAATATTTCATATTATCATAAAACAAAAAAATCTTCCTAAATATTTTCAAAAACACAAATAAAAAAAGAACAGAATCATCACAGTGATATAATAAGTGATGTATATTATTATTTCTTTCATATATACTTGGTAAAATACTAAATTCTTATCACATTTGGTAAGAATGTAATATTTCACATTCTTAGTTGAGTATTAAAATTGATAACACATACATGATGAAGAATGTAATACTCTTTATCTTCCTTACAGTGTTATATCACAAGAGATAAATAAGTGCCACTTAAAAATATCAAAATGAATAAAAATGAAGCAAACTATGAAAATAGAGATTTGAAATATTCTCAAAATCAAACAAGTGTTGCATTAAATTAGCATTTTTTTGAACAAAATAAGAATTTACCTAAAGAGACTTTAACCATTTTATTTCTACTAAGAGTATAATATCACAAGTGATAGATAACACTAGTTGCATTAAAAAAATATACGCTTGTCAATTGCGATGAAAGGTACAAAAACTATCATGTAACTGAAAATTATAAAAATATTAGAAAACACATAGGTGATAATATATAAAAATATACAGAGCAATGAAATATATCAGGTGATATTAAAGGTTAAAAAACATGCTTGTTTGTTTATGAAATATTACAAGTGATATTAGACATTAACTTTTTTTTATAAAATATCACAATTGATATTAGACATGTAATATAATAGAGTTTAATAATAAGCATGAAAACGTATGAAAATAGACGAAAACGTATAAAAAAAACTACAAAAAATGGACGAAAACGTATGAAAACGGACGAAAACGTCTGAAAACGGAAAAAACGTATAAAAATGAATGAAAGGAGTATAAAAACGGACAAAAACGGACGAAAATGTATAAAAACGGACAAAAACGTATGAAAACGGACGAAAACGTCTGAAAACAACCGAAAGCGTCTAAAAATGGACAAAAACGTAAAAAAACGGACGAAAACGTATATAAACCTATGAAAACCGATGAAAACATATAGAAGTGGACGAAAACGTCTGAAAACGTAAAAAAACAAACGAAAACATATGAAAATGGACGAAAACGTATGAAAACGGACGAAAACGTATGAAAACAAACGAAAACCTAAGAAAACGGACGAAAACGTATGAAAACGGACCAAAACGAAAGAAAACGGGCGAAAGCGTCTAAAAACGGACTAAAACGTATATAAACCTATGAAAACGGATGAAAACGTATAAAAATGGGCGAAAACGTCTGAAAACGGACGAAAACGTATAAAAACGGACGAAAATACATGAAAACGTAAGAAAATGTATGAAAACGTATGAAAACGAACGAAAAGGTAAGAAAATAGACGAAAACATATGAAGATGGACGAAAACGTAAGAAAATGGACGAAAACGTTGAAAAACGGACGAAACAAATGAAAATGTATGAAAACAGAGGAAAACGTATGAAAGCGAAAAAAAACGCGAAAAAAATAAACGTGAATAACGCAAATTAAAAAAAAAAGAAAAAAAAAAGTTAATTCATAAAAAAAACGGAAATTAACAAAAAAGACAAAAAAAATGACAAAAAAAGGGTTAATAAAAAAGAAAGACAAAAAGACAATAAAAAAAACATGGACTTAGGTTTAAGTATTAAATCTTAAGTTAATCTCCACCATTAGATTATACTAGATGGATGGTGGGGATTTATCCCTTGGTAAGCATGGATTTTTAAGTAAGCAAAATAAAGTGCCTCGGAAACAGTATTAATTTTATTAAGTTTATTAATTTATCGAGTATTAATTTATAGAAGTTTTAATGTACATTGAAGATAAAAATGTAACGTCAAAATAAACTTGACTTACATATAAATGTTAATCTTGGTGCAGGGCCGGGCAACATAAACACTATTTACGTCCTTAACTCATACTAGTAATTTTCTTCGTTTTACATAATTCTATTATATTGTAAAAGTTATTATTGTTTTTGTATATAATAATACTCCATTTAACTAAAAGAAGAAGGATTACCAAATCATTTGCCTAAGACTTGGTTTGATCAAATTATGATAAAACCTTTTAAGTTTATTACTGATTACTTAATTGAAGATGAGTTTTGCTAATAAGAACTCTATGAGTGTTGTTTAAGCATTTTTTAGTTTAAAAGGTTTTCAAATATGAACTAATCATTTTTATAAATACATGATTTAAACACATTTAAGGTAAGTAAGTTTCAATAATGTATGTATTGATATCAAGTAATGTCATATTTAAAAATGTTTTAATTAAGAAAAACTTATACAACACCCGAGGTTATTAATAAAAGTAGTGGATCAATTGCAAAGTGATAAAAAATTACAAAGTGTAAAAAGCTACTCATTATATGACATGTGTTATCCCAATTATTTTATTCAAAAAATTGGTCCAAAGGTAAAATCATAATTTTACCCTTTTTTTGTTTTTTCACTTCAAATTTCAAACGCACATCTCTCTTAAAAAACAAACTTTCCGGAAAGCCGATTTCACCATAATTCTTAAAATCCAATCCTCTTTAATTTGGTATAAATCTTGTTAAATATTTCAAACTTTTTTTTTAACATATCAAATGGGTCTTGATTTTCTTGATATTTTTACTTTCGAGTTTCGACCTTATTTTTTACCTTCAAAATTGCCAAATCTTGAAATACTTGAAACACGAAAGTTGTACACTTTGATTCACTCTTTACCCGGAATTTTGCATCACTCAAATACGATATGATATGAGTGAGATATCGCACGTTAAAGATGACATTTTAGTCATATTTGTTGCACAAGGTGTTTGATGAAATGTCTAGCTTAGATTTTTAGTGTTAAAATTGCATTAAGTGCTCTAATTTTTGTACAACAATGCATCATTAATCATTTTATTAATGTGAGTATCAAAAATTGATAATCTTTAATCGCTATTTTTAAATAAAAAAATGTTATGTTCATCAGTTAGTCTTGTTCATCAGTTAATCTTGTTTAAGACTGATAAACAATATTAACAGATGAATAAGACATATTTATTACTAAAAAGAGTTGATCATCAGTTTATCACAACGTTCATCAGTTCTCTTTATTTTTGTTTATCAGTTATATCACAATGTTCATAAGTTAGATTATATAGCCCATCGGTTTTCTAAAAAAAATCATAATGTTCATCAATAAAAAAATCATAATGTTCATCAGTTTTTAAAAAAAAATCACAATGTTCATCAGTTAAAGTCACAGTGTTCATCAGTTCATCAATTAGTTGTTCATCAATAAAAAAAGTTGTTCATCAATAAAAAGAGTTGTTCATCAATTCTCTTAAATTTTGTTTATCAGTTTATCGGTTTAAAAAAAAAAAAAAAAAAAAAAAAAAAAAAATCATATTTTTTTTAGTTAAAAAAAATCAAAAATAACAAAAGATGTATTTTTGTATATCAATTAGTGCATTTAAATGTACTTTTATAAGAAAAATTTGTTTTAAGCATTTTATCAAACACTTTGTATATACTAAATATGACTAAGATGTCATTGTTAACGTGCAATATCTCACTCATATTATATCGGAATTGAGTGATTCAAAAATCTAGGTAAAGAATAGGCAAAAAGCAACAATATTCATGTTTTAAGTTTTGCATAATTAGGCCTTTAAACTAGAAAAAATTAGAGCCGAAAATGCCAAAATTTTTAAGAAAATCAACACACATTTAAAAAGTTGAAAAAAAGTTGCGATTTATATATTAAAATGCATACCAAACTAAAGAGAATTAAATTTTAAAAATTATGGTGAAATTGGTTTTTCATAAAAGTGTCGTTTGAAAGTTATTTACGTTTGAAGTTTTAGGATGAAATAAAAAAATAGGTTAAAATAACAAAAATAATCTCTAACTGAATTTAATAAAAAAAAAATAATAATTAGATAACGAACACGTGTCACTAGATGATAAACTTTTTAAACTTTTTAATTTCTATCATTTCCAAAAGATCCGTTAACAAAACACATAAGATTAATTATATTTCAATGGGTGTTTTATACAAATTTTCGTTTGATCCTTTAAACCTGATATTCCTAGCATATTCTCGTTTTATGCCATATATAGCATTGAAGTTGTCGGTAGGACTTTAAACATAGTGGGGAGGTGGGACAGGCAGTGGATAAATCATAAACGACATCAACCAAGTGGTGAAATTGAATTCTTTTTTAACATCTTGTCCGCGTGATACAAAATGGATCCATCAGCGCACATATATTTTGACCTGATTTTAGTCAAGTTTAGTGTGATGGTCACCTCCGAAATTTTTTATGCATAGTAGATTCATCTTTGCCGCAATGAGGTGGGGCTGAAGCTGAAGTTTGGGTTGGGGCTGGGGCTTTTATTATAAGTCAAAGTTGAAATTTGTATTTTTGTAAAGTTATTGCAAAACTACTAAAAAGAACATAATTAAATGAGTTTTTGTATATGTTAGATATTTTTGTGAGTAAATAAGTAATTTATTGTTCAAAAGCCCATGACTAAAGTTTTTAGCCCCGTTTATGGGGCTTATGATTTCATAAGCCCGCATGACAAACGAGACTTATTTTATAAGCCGACTTATTTTAAAAGCCAATCCCCCCCCCATAAGCCTTTTGCCAAACACAGCCTTGGTAAATAACAAGGTATTTGCGCCCATCGCAACGCGACGGGTACTTTTGACGATAGTGTATTTAAATTTATTTTATAGTCGCATGACAAACGTGTGTAACAAAAAAAAAT
This sequence comes from Chrysanthemum seticuspe, assembly GCA_019973895.1. NCBI lineage: Eukaryota > Viridiplantae > Streptophyta > Magnoliopsida > Asterales > Asteraceae > Chrysanthemum > Chrysanthemum seticuspe. Next base: position 259,832,265 of record BPTQ01000008.1, on the reverse strand, counting down.
TGATCGTTTTTGCGCATCGATATATTGTAGTTGTTTACGTACCAACAATTCATTTTTTTTTGTTTCGCTAATATGTACACTTATATTGTCAACTTCTCGAAGCGTCTACACATTGCGGTATGTGTTTTTTACTGTGGCATGCTATTGATCCGGGCGTTGTGGACCTTTTTGTTTTTGTTTTGTTTTTTCTTTTTTTTTTTTTTTTTTTTTTTTTCAGTCGGTGTGGCTTCTTCGCGTATCTAAATTTATTTTATTTTCACATGACAAACATATATAATAATTTTTTTTTTAAAGATTATGTTATTTTGTTCATTCTTTTTTTAGTAACTTGTGGCATAAAATATTTATTTCTTTTTTCCTCCTTTCTTTTATGCAATACTTTTTGTAGCAGCACATTTTATGTATGGGAAAAACGTTTCACTTATTTACTCACACTTTGTGTTTGCCTAAAAAAGAATTACCTTTGTCATTCTCTTATAGATACTATAGCCCCTGTATCGATCAAATATATACTTTTTTAATGCAACATTTTTGGATTCGGTTCTGGGCTAAATTTGGTCCATTTTGCCATCCATCACTTTGTCCATCACCTTTTTTTTGCCGAGAATAAACGTTTCGTGTTCGTCCTTATCATTTTGCACCGTCTTACAAGCTAGAGCACCGCCATCAGATCTTCGTTTACCTACTCTTCAGGTTTGTTGTTTTAACGTCAATATCAATTCTTATGCACATGATTTGTGTACTGATTGTTACATGTTGTTGTTAATCTGCGTTGCTTGCTTTCTCTACATTCTTTTGTGCATATTTGTTGTTGTCTTTGAAAGTTTATTGTCTTTACTACATATTGTCATATTTTCTGTTGGGTACATAATATGAAAACAAAAAGAAAAGCCATTCCAAAAAGAGATACCCCAAGTACTATAACAGATAAGTTAGTGTTGTCAGAATTTGATGATGTGGTTGATGTAAATGATTCTTATGGTGAGAGTTCAGCCAAGAGGTTGAAAGTTAGTAATGTTAGTTGTGGGGAATATATTCCTGTGGATGTTGGAGGCTCTGTTCAATTAGGTTGTATTTCCGGTAATGTGGGTGACAAGATTATGGATGGGGAGGTGGTATCTGTTGCAAACGACATTTTTGTATGTGGAGCTCCTTGTGTTGTTGTGCCACCTATTTGTGGTCCTTCAAATTTTAATGTTGTGGAACTCGATCATAAAGGCAAGGAAAAGGTGGATGACTCTTATTGTCATGCGTTGTGTTCATCGGCTTCAAATGGTACACAACTTTTGAAACCATGCAATCAGCCTGTCATCCAAGTGCCTACAGTTGATGGTACACTAGCCACATTTGAAGCCCGCTCTTCTACTAGCTCTTCCAATACTTCAGCGATTCCCTCTTTGGAAAATGATGTATCTACCATTGGCAATTTTGTTGGTATACTTTTTTTTTACATATTTGTTGTTACCTTTTTTAATTTCCTCTTATGTTTAATGGTATAATGTAGTGGTTTGTACGTAGGTGCAACCCGTTCTAATACACCGTTTGTCGCCACATCTGGTCCATCTACTGCTAGTGTCGTTTTAGATTTCTCTACAGGACACTTTTTCAGTGATATGCTACTTGATGTCAATCATCATAGATCATCTGAAACAGGAAGGGGGTTTGTTGGTTAGTGCAGATCGGGTTCATTATTTAGTTACATGTATGCACTTTTTATTTGCTGCAATGTTTTGCTAATGTTATTACCATTTGTTTTAGGGCATTTGGGTTCACCACATGCACGTGCTGATACATACCCATCCCGTCGTCGTGTAAATACTCGCCGGTTTCACCGTTCCACAGGTAATGAAATGTGTTGCTGCGATCTTTTCAATTCAAATGCTTATGTATGTTTCCTGCTTATAATTCACATTGTCGTTTGCCTGTTTACTGCTCCTTTAGAACATTTGTATGTAACGGCCCAACGCCGGGCTTCTAGAACTTCAGCGCAAGCTGCCACATCTGCTTGTATGTTTTCCGCTACCGTTACTTTTATTTCTGTCTATGTTGTTTTTGTCTTCCCTTTATTTACATAACCTTCATATTTACGGTGATCTTTGTTTCTCTACTGTAGCATCTTCATATACAAACGCTTCAACTTCGATTCCTGAAAATTATTCAGCAAATGGTACACCACGGAGAGGTCTGCTTCTAAATGTGTAATTGTAATTCTGTCTATCCTTATTTGTCTAAAAGTGTGTTAACACTTTATGCGCTACTTGCAGGTGCACCATCACAATATAAGTATTTTGGTAGATGTGATCAGATATGTTCCCACTGTCATGCTCTCTTTTGGTTGGAAGAGAGAATTGCAGGCTTACCGAACCGTGTTGCACCTCAATTGTTGGAATATACTAATCATAACAATTATAAAAGCAAGTAAACATCATCAAAGCATGCAGCGGAAGTAAATAGGAATAATACATGTAAGTAATTAACCGAACAAGAAAGTGCGTACCTTTTAGCAATTCAAGTAAACCAAACGATGATTGAACAAGAACAAAACCCAAAACCCTAACTTTAGGGTTTATACAATTCGACCACAAAGAAGTCGACCACCAAGGAATTCACAAGCACAAATGCACTTGTTCTTCGTTCTTGTACACACGTACTAATAGCGATTTGATGTGAAAAGCTAGGTTCTTGAATCACAAATAAAACCAAACACTTGTTTCTTAAGCTTGGAAAAATCGATCCCTTGAGGAGGGGGGTTGTACCGATCGGCCAAGCAAAAGAGAGAGGAGAGGAGAAGAGAAATTAGGTTTATTGGTGATCCAAGGTTAAGTTGTGAATGAATACATTGATTTGTATTTATAGGTAACTTAACTTGGTGACCAAGTTTGAGTGGGATTGGGTTTGGAATCCCCAAACCGATCGGCCTAACCCATGGGAGGGGTTCTAGATCTTTCCCGACTTCTAATTTCAATTCTAGTCCCTATAGTTTACATTTAACGACCGTTAACCAAACCTCGTTAAATATTAACTATCGTTATGTTTTATTTCGTGACTAATAATTAATAATAACATTTTATATATTAATTATTAACATCAACTCTCATACGTAATGTGTGCAATCCCGAAGTCTCGAGTTCGAATCCGGACATACTAATATTTAAATATCCATAAAACCTTTGAGCTCCCACTTGGATATTACTAAATATAGTAATGACATTAGTTTAGTCTAGCCTAACACGCTAATGCCCCCAGATCGAATCGAGTATGGTTTCCTGGAAAAACCATTTAATGATTCATCATTTTTACTTATCCTTTTGTTACTAATACTACATTAACTATGAATATGGATCAAGTCATTTCATAGGTTAATATTCTGTTTCTCGTTGTATTCGATTTAACAAGATTACCAAATCATCTGAACATATTCCAGATAGATCTTGGGTATGGCCATACAAACATCTTGTCAACCCTACAAGGGGCCCAAATATAGTATTATGCTTTGAAACAAATTCAAAGGAACAAATTCTCTTGACTACAAACATAACTCATGAACTTTGTAACACTTCTGAAAATAGCCCTTATAACTACCAGTTACGGATAGCGTTAGACTATCTTACACAAGTGCACTACATTCATATCAGTTATCTGGTATCTCAAGTCTGAGGATAAACACTTCATGATATGCTTAATGACAAGGATCCATAAAGTATCATCATGTAAAGTTGGGATAAGTCCTATATTCAATTCATTGAATATCATGTGAATCTGGTATGTCCCACGCATCAATATACTTTAAAAGTATATTCTACCAAAACTCAGATTTGTCTTAATTCAATGATATTCCCACATCATTGATCGACAACGGACTATTTAGAATAACATAAGTTATTCACGGATTAAACATGCAAATATAGGATATAATATTAAGAAAATGAAAAATAAACATAAACAACTACTTTATTTCGTTAAAGTAATATTTGTTCATAACATCCTTTATCCAAATACTAATCACAGATCTGCATGAAACTACTAGCTAAACGAAGTCCTATCCTATCAGCATGGTCAATAAGTTTTTCTTTTGGAAAAGGCTTCATAAAGGGATCAGCTAGATTATCATCTGTATGAACTTTGAGTAGATTGATTTCACCTATGTCGACTTGTTCTCGAACATAGTGATATCGACGAGGAAAATGTCTGGCGCCCTTCATGACTCCAGGCTCATTGGCAAATGTTATTGCAGCAGAGTTGTCACAATACACATTTAAAGGTAATTCGATTGAGGGCATTACTCCGAGTCCCGAAATGAATTTCCTAATCCAAACAGCTTCCATCGCAGCTTCTGAAGCAGCTATGTACTCAGCTTCTGTAATAGACATCGCAACCGTTGTTTGCTTCTTGCTCTTCCAGTCAACTGCTCCTCCATTAATGACAAAGACATAATCCGTCTGAGACTTCGTATCATCTTTATCAGTTTGGAACGACGCATCGCAAAAACCTGTAACATCAAGTTTTGCATCTGGATTTCCTCCATACACTAGAAACATTTCTTTAGTAGCCCTTAGATACTTAAGAATGTTCTTAACAGCTTGCCAGTGTTTCACACCTGGGTTCTGTTGATACCGACTGGTGATATTTTGTGCAAACGCCACATCAGGCCTTGTACATCTCACAGCATACATGATAGATCCTACAGCCGAAGCATAAGGAACTTTTCTCATGTGTGCCACCTCTTCAGGTGTTGACGCGCATAGTTTATTACTTAAGCCATGTTCAACTTGCATCGGCAAATATCCCTTCTTGGAATCTTGCATATTGTGACAACTCGCACTTTTCTAGATATTCGTTTCCGATTAAATGCGTCTGTTTTTCATTTACGAACTTCCCTGAGCTTATTTGACGTGAAAACGAGAAAGTTATCTCATTAAACGTGAAAATTAGACTCAACGCGTACCTGAACAACCATAAACCTAATAATCATTTTGATTCGTTTGTTATTTCATTTCGAGAAAATAGTCGTGCGAATACTCATTCTTATTGGAAAAATTATTCTGAACGCGGTGACGTAATTTTCGTGTATTGAATCGGACATTTCATAGTCCATATGAGCCCCGAATCACTAAATTGATAAAGTTTGCAACAATTACAGCAATAGTCCTTGTGGTTAAATTCTGTTTGCCACCCTTATCATTGGAGTAATTACAAAATTAGTCCTTGTGGATATAAAAAGGCAAAGTTAGGGTTTCACCCTCATTTGTATCACACACTTTTCTATTGTCTCCCTTTTCCTCTCCTAGGGTTACCAGCCGCCGCCCACTTCACCGGCGCCACCCCTTTTTCCGGCAACGCCACCTGACCACACCATCAACACAAACGTCATCATCATGTACATCACTTTCTGCCGCCACTGCTGCTATGTTGCGCCACCACCATGATCCTCAAGGGTCCGGTTGGTTGGGGTTTTGATCGGGTTTGTTGAGAAGAGATTTTGTTAGAGTTGGGCTTGTTTGTTCGCGTGTATTACAGCCGTCACCGCCATCACCACAGCCACAACCATCATCTCGCCTCTCTTTTTTTTCCTTTCTCTCTCGATTATCTGGTAAGTCAAGTTTGTAAAACCCGTTTTGTTGCTACTCTTGTCATAACCGATTATACATAGTTTGTCGTGTTGTCGTGGATATTGAAACGAGATTGAAAGAATTTTTGAAACACTTCGTGTGGTGTTAAGCAAATTAAAAACTGTGATTGGATTAAAGGTATTGATGTTTCGTGTGGTGAAAATGGTTAAAACCTGTGTTTGTTCTGATTCGAATTCGTTTAGGGTCGAGTCACGCCGCGGGAATGAGGATTGGAACTGGGTACGATTTGGTGATAATATTTGGGTTAAGTTTCGAGTCAAAGGTTGTGATTTTTGTTGTCATTGTTACTTTGGTAGTTGTTTTACTTGGAATCGGTCTGGGATTGTACCCATATAGGGTGCGTATTGCCTTTGGGCAGAAAAAGGGAAACCACCAAGGGTGGTATTTTGGTTTCGGCTCATGACCACACCCACGAAGGGCGATGGTCTCGTACTTATGTTGACTTGGTCATCAACCCAAGCAGGTTGTATTGGTCGTTTGACCCGGCTCACAACTGAGAACACAAAGGGATGTTGGCGGTTGTCTAACTATCTGGTGCATTTGATTTGTAGTCCTAGTCACCTAGGCGGGTTCACTTTAGACCCAAGTTATAATTTTGGTTTTCCACTAAATATAGTTTTGCAAATGGCTATAAGTCTTCATGGTCCTAATAAATATTTCAGTGGTCATTTAACCATTAGAGTGTGCTTAGTTTTCAATAGTTAAAATAGTTTATCTTGTCAAAACTTTATTTACTTTGTAACATGGATATTACGGGCATTGGACCATCGGATTATCGAGTTTGATTGGTTGCTTGAATTAGTGATACTTGGTACGTTTCGGTTAACTATTTGGGATTAAGAATTTGATTTGGATACGGAATGTGATTTGGAAATATGCGGGTTAATATTATTGGACTTGGACAAATGAATACCTAACGGACTTTGATATACGAGTTATACATATTGATTTGGACACATTAGATTTAATGGATCGTTATTATTGGACGAATTGAGCAAATTGGACATTTTAGACTGGAGACGGATACGATGTATTAGACTCGAAATGAATTTAATATATTTGATTCGTAACGGACTTAAATATTCAATTGTCAATTAATAAACTAATAACGATAAGTTAAATTATCAATGTTCGAGAAATATTGTTTTGAGAATTAATCTATTAAAGTCACGATAACTTGGGAATGTTTTATAAATAAATGTGTTATGCCAAAATTTATAAAAATATTCTAAACTTATATTTTTAAAGTCAAATCTCTTTTATCGTTTAAAAACCCGAGAATTCTAAACAAGTGTTCTTTAAAGTGGTAAAACATTTATTGTTTGCATTGCCAATTTCAAACTTATCATTGTTTATAAAACACAACTGTTTTATACAAGTTATTTGGGATTATTGGGTAAATGCCGAAACTTACCAATTGATTGAAGTAATTAGGTGTCTTTATTGTCTTGACGTCTTTTTGGTCATGATCTTCTAGATTCGAGTTGAGTCTTGGTCAATATTTCTTGACTATTCCTCATAATATATTGGGATATATATTATGGCTTGGTATGAGTTATGTTTGGCGTGAGTTATAACTTTCGGTGTGAGTTACATTTTGGTATACTTTTGGCGTGAGTTTTACGTCGAGTCTTGATTTCTTATCACCACACGAAACGTTAAAACTAAACTTTTTGAGATATTGATACTGAAATTTTTGGAAACGTTTGATTCGAGTATTCCACGAAAACTAAGACATGTTGTCTTTCGGAAATTAATTTGCTTTGCTAGATTTATTCTGAGATAGCAAATTTCTTTTAGATTGTGCCGATGTAGTACCGTTGTGCTTGTACCGTTTTGGATATCGTTGTGCTTTCCTTGTGAGACTGCTGTGCTTTGCTCATTGATGCCAGTTGTGATTCTTGCGTCACTTTGTATCGAGGTGAGTTCATGGCCCATACTTTTACTTGCTTTTAAACTGTTTTGGGGGAGAATACATGCTCATTTTTATTAAATGCAAATGCTTGATTTATTTGAATAAGCTGTTATTACTTGGTTTGATGAAATGCGTGATTTGATTTAAATATGTTTTTACGTGGACACAAGTGCTTGAGAACTATTTTGGATTGGACCTGAAAATATTTTTGTGAGCTATTACGTGCTAGGTTAAGGTTAGAAACCCAAGCGTTGTTATGAATTGTTACATCCTGGCTCAGGATGGTGCGAATGTTATGGATAGATCTATTGGGAATGGCCACCCCGTCCGACCAACATGGCTCATGTGGGGGACGTATAACATGTCGATTGTTAGTGTGTTTCGAGATAGTCACGGCTCGTGCTATCTAGTGATGGTTTCCTGACTTAGCCTGCGTAATAGTTAAGCTTACGTGACACTATATTCGTTGTAGTGTTTGATTTTGAGATGGTCCAAGTGGTTGTTTATGAATTACTTTTGCGGATAAATGTTTTGATACTGTGAATTAGGCAGGGTATGCCTTGATTAAATTTGAATTGTTTATGAGAAATGATTTGCACTTGAAAACCTTGTGGTCCATCTTTCTATACTTTTGCTTAAAGGTAAACCTTGTTTTCGCGACATTGTGGGCGCCACAATGATCGAAAGGATCTTTTGAACTCGCAATACTTTTATGAAAACCTATGAACTCACCAACCTCGTGTTGACACTTTTAGCGTGTATTCTCAGGTATTGAGGCGATTGTTTACTTTTGGAGGCGCTTGGGCAATGGCATGGCATGGTCATAGACGACTCTGATATTTGTATTTGGGGACCGCTTATTTATTTTGGGCCTATTTCCGCATTAAATTTAATTGTAAACATTGATTTTATTTAATAAATGAGTTTTCTTAAGAAAAACCTTTTACTCTATGCTTGTGTTGTGATACCGATTAGTAGCACCAAAAACTTGTATGCTTCCGCTAAAATCCGATTTTTGAGGGTGTTACAGATTGGTATCACAGCCAGGTTATAGAGAACTGGGTAAATTTTCAAAACCTAGACTATAACCACTTTTATGAAAATTTAAACCTATGACCGACACGTGCCTGCCTGCCAAGCTGAAGCCTCACCGGTGACTTTGATTGCTAATATATTTGATGAGATGTGTGCCTTACTATTGGATGAGTATATCCATTTTCTTTCACCATCTGTTATAAGTATCTTCGACATACTTATGTTTACGCATCGTATCTGTTGTAGCGTTGCGTCTCTTTCCCTGAACAATCTCATCACTCGTCCTTGCGTGTGGACACTTGTTTTAAGCTGTTGAAAATTGATTTTCGGAAAGTGAAAGACATGAGGCTAGAGTAACTAAGTCAAGTATATCAAAATTCATTGAACCTCGGGTGAATATAGACTGATCACCTATATTCAACCAGGGACAGTGGGACATAGCCTGATCACCTATGTCCGACTCAGAGGTGAATTTTGCGATACTTGGAGTAGTTATAATAGAATTATGTCCGGTTGGTTTTTGGTTTAATTTCGGGAAATGGAAAAGTTTTGGTGTGTGTATACGAGCATGAATTTTATAAAAGCTTTTCCTTCACACACAACACACTGGCATCACAAATTCTTGTTTATCGCGATATCCTTCCTTTGTTATGAATCGCTATTCGTCGCCGTTTAATCATTATTTGACTCCGGATTATTTTTGGAATCGTTGGAACTGTAAGACCTTGTTTTGCATCGGGTCAGGTTAGACCCGATTGGTCACAAGTTTGCATTTGGGTTGCGTGAAGCTGTAATAAGCTCATCAGGCTTCTTGAAATATTTGGAATTGATCTTGGCTACGTTAAATTTGGATTGTTAGATTCTGTGATTTTGGTTCCTATGGTGAAAATGGATTCGCTTATTCTCATGGTTTTGTTTTGGTCTTGTTGGAGACGCCTCTACTCCAAGCCTTATCTTTGATCAATGATTACCCCATTGATGATGTTCTTTTGATGTTGCACCTTGTGCTCTATCGATGTGTATGCTTTTAGCATAACTTTTTGGAACCATCGTCGTTCAATTGTATTTAGAATTTGATTTGATATCGATTGGTAGTCGAATTTCTTTTGGAAATTATGACGTTGGATTTGAATGTTGTTTCTTTATGCGTTAAGTACTAAGTACACTACGGAATCAATCTATTGATTTCTAGTAGTAACTAATGCTCTCCTTCAGAGTCGTACTCTGAATTTGCTTAACTCTCTTTTCGACGGAGATTCTGTTGGTCCAACAGAAACCTTAAGACTTTAAGGAGTAACTTGCGTCGAGATCCTTGGAGCTGACGTCTAATCCTTCGCTCTCCCTTTTGGAATATCTGTTATTCTTGCTACCTCCTTATGAGATATGGAGCCGTACCGTTATTGTCTTTCAAGCTTACTTCGGTTTCCCTACTGACCATTTTGCGGTCGTTTTACGAAATGCTTTACTACTGTCGAAAACTTTGACCTTGTCGTTATCCTTACACGAAGGATTATTTCCTTGTTATCCCCTAAGCTATTTCACTAGTCGTTTCACTAGTTGTTCGTGTCACCAAACCCACTCAGTTCCTAATAATCAAAGAAACGGACACTATGGACAACTTTGCTCACTCACATGTGAAGGAGACTGTTGTACATTATGTAGTGCCGATTTCTATCACCTCTAATCTGATAATCATTTCACATCAAATTCCTGGTCATCACTCCAAGAGCCATGGGAACAAGTCGGGGTATGAGTACTGGGTATCATACACGGAATGCTGGCTGGAGTGAAAGGACTATCCAACACCTTAGAGGACATATTGCGTGTTTGCGTGATTGATTCCGGAAATGGTTGGGGTAAACACCTCCCATTGGTCGGAATCTCTTACAACCATAGCCACGTTGTACGAGGCACTTCATGGTTGAAAATGCCGCTCAACGATTGTTTGAATTAAATTGGGGGATACCCAACTTGATATCCTAAAACTGTTCATGAAACTGTCGAGAGATTGTTTAAATCAAAAGCAGAATGCAAACTGCTCACGATCATTAGAAGAGCTACGATGGATGAATGACATGAATATTTGAGACTCCATGATTGGAGATGAAGCTATGCTTAAAATCCCCTCATGGATTGTGTGATACGTTTAGTAAATGTGGAAAGTTTAACCTTCGTTGTGTTGATCCTTTTTAAGACTCTTGCTAGAGTTGGACTGGCAACTTAGAGCTTTGAGCTGCCGTCAGAGCTTAGTTATTCATGACGTTTTCATGTGAGTAATCAGAGGTAATGCCTCACTATTGAAAACGATTATTGTCTTTGCTGGGAGATATCCATATCGACGAACGCCTAAGCTGTGTTAAGGAACCTATCGAAATCGTGAATCGTGAAGTCAAATGACTGAAGCAAAGTCGTTTTTCCTATTTTTTTTTGCTGATCGGTGGAAACTCTAAGAAATATGTCGAATTCGCGTGATAACGTAAAAATGGAATCTTGAGAAAGTATCTATATCTCTTTTCAAATCTAACGGATAACTCGAATTGAATCGCGTGGACGCGATTCCGTTGAGAAGGGAAGTCTGTGACAACTCGCACTTTTCTAGATATTCGTTTCCGATTAAATGCGTCTGTTTTTCATTTACGAACTTCCCTGAGCTTATTTGACGTGAAAACGAGAAAGTTATCTCATTAAACGTGAAAATTAGACTCAACGCGTACCTGAACAACCATAAACCTAATAATCATTTTGATTCGTTTGTTATTTCATTTCGAGAAAATAGTCGTGCGAATACTCATTCTTATTGGAAAAATTATTCTGAACGCGGTGACGTAATTTTCGTGTATTGAATCGGACATTTCATAGTCCATATGAGCCCCGAATCACTAAATTGATAAAGTTTGCAACAATTACAGCAATAGTCCTTGTGGTTAAATTCTGTTTGCCACCCTTATCATTGGAGTAATTACAAAATTAGTCCTTGTGGATATAAAAAGGCAAAGTTAGGGTTTCACCCTCATTTGTATCACACACTTTTCTATTGTCTCCCTTTTCCTCTCCTAGGGTTACCAGCCGCCGCCCACTTCACCAGCGCCACCCCTTTTTCCGGCAACGCCACCTGACCACACCATCAACACAAACGTCATCATCATGTACATCACTTTCTGCCGCCACTGCTGCTATGTTGCGCCACCACCATGATCCTCAAGGGTCCGGTTGGTTGGGGTTTTGATCGGGTTTGTTGAGAAGAGATTTTGTTAGAGTTGGGCTTGTTTGTTCGCGTGTATTACAGCCGTCACCGCCATCACCACAGCCACAACCATCATCTCGCCTCTCTTTTTTTTCCTTTCTCTCTCGATTATCTGGTAAGTCAAGTTTGTAAAACCCGTTTTGTTGCTACTCTTGTCATAACCGATTATACATAGTTTGTCGTGTTGTCGTGGATATTGAAACGAGATTGAAAGAATTTTTGAAACACTTCGTGTGGTGTTAAGCAAATTAAAAACTGTGATTGGATTAAAGGTATTGATGTTTCGTGTGGTGAAAATGGTTAAAACCTGTGTTTGTTCTGATTCGAATTCGTTTAGGGTCGAGTCACGCCGCGGGAATGAGGATTGGAACTGGGTACGATTTGGTGATAATATTTGGGTTAAGTTTCGAGTCAAAGGTTGTGATTTTTGTTGTCATTGTTACTTTGGTAGTTGTTTTACTTGGAATCGGTCTGGGATTGTACCCATATAGGGTGCGTATTGCCTTTGGGCAGAAAAAGGGAAACCACCAAGGGTGGTATTTTGGTTTCGGCTCATGACCACACCCACGAAGGGCGATGGTCTCGTACTTATGTTGACTTGGTCATCAACCCAAGCAGGTTGTATTGGTCGTTTGACCCGGCTCACAACTGAGAACACAAAGGGATGTTGGCGGTTGTCTAACTATCTGGTGCATTTGATCTGTAGTCCTAGTCACCTAGGCGGGTTCACTTTAGACCCAAGTTATAATTTTGGTTTTCCACTAAATATAGTTTTGCAAATGGCTATAAGTCTTCATGGTCCTAATAAATATTTCAGTGGTCATTTAACCATTAGAGTGTGCTTAGTTTTCAATAGTTAAAATAGTTTATCTTGTCAAAACTTTATTTACTTTGTAACATGGATATTACGGCCATTGGACCATCGGATTATCGAGTTTGATTGGTTGCTTGAATTAGTGATACTTGGTACGTTTCGGTTAACTATTTGGGATTAAGAATTTGATTTGGATACGGAATGTGATTTGGAAATATGCGGGTTAATATTATTGGACTTGGACAAATGAATACCTAACGGACTTTAATATACGAGTTATACATATTGATTTGGACACATTAGATTTAATGGATCGTTATTATTGGACGAATTGAGCAAATTGGACATTTTAGACTGGAGACGGATACGATGTATTAGACTCGAAATGAATTTAATATATTTGATTCGTAACGGACTTAAATATTCAATTGTCAATTAATAAACTAATAACGATAAGTTAAATTATCAATGTTCGAGAAATATTGTTTTGAGAATTAATCTATTAAAGTCACGATAACTTGGGAATGTTTTATAAATAAATGTGTTATGCCAAAATTTATAAAAATATTCTAAACTTATATTTTTAAAGTCAAATCTCTTTTATCGTTTAAAAACCCGAGAATTCTAAACAAGTGTTCTTTAAAGTGGTAAAACATTTATTGTTTGCATTGCCAATTTCAAACTTATCATTGTTTATAAAACACAACTGTTTTATACAAGTTATTTGGGATTATTGGGTAAATGCCGAAACTTACCAATTGATTGAAGTAATTAGGTGTCTTTATTGTCTTGACGTCTTTTTGGTCATGATCTTCTAGATTCGAGTTGAGTCTTGGTCAATATTTCTTGACTATTCCTCATAATATATTGGGATATATATTATGGCTTGGTATGAGTTATGTTTGGCGTGAGTTATAACTTTCGGTGTGAGTTACATTTTGGTATACTTTTGGCGTGAGTTTTACGTCGAGTCTTGATTTCTTATCACCACACGAAACGTTAAAACTAAACTTTTTGAGATATTGATACTGAAATTTTTGGAAACGTTTGATTCGAGTATTCCACGAAAACTAAGACATGTTGTCTTTCGGAAATTAATTTGCTTTGCTAGATTTATTCTGAGATAACAAATTTCTTTTAGATTGTGCCGATGTAGTACCGTTGTGCTTGTACCGTTTTGGATATCGTTGTGCTTTCCTTGTGAGACTGTTGTGCTTTGCTCATTGATGCCAGTTGTGATTCTTGCATCACTTTGTATCGAGGTGAGTTCATGGCCCATACTTTTACTTGCTTTTAAACTGTTTTGGGGGAGAATACATGCTCGTTTTTATTAAATGCAAATGCTTGATTTATTTGAATAAGCTGTTATTACTTGGTTTGATGAAATGCGTGATTTGATTTAAATATGTTTTTACGTGGACACAAGTGCTTGAGAACTATTTTGGATTGGACCTGAAAATATTTTTGTGAGCTATTACGTGCTAGGTTAAGGTTAGAAACCCAAGCGTTGTTATGAATTGTTACATCCTGGCTCAGGATGGTGCGAATGTTATGGATAGATCTATTGGGAATGGCCACCCCGTCCGACCAACATGGCTCATGTGGGGGACGTATAACATGTCGATTGTTAGTGTGTTTCGAGATAGTCACGGCTCGTGCTATCTAGTGATGGTTTCCTGACTTAGCCTGCGTAATAGTTAAGCTTACGTGACACTATATTCGTTGTAGTGTTTGATTTTGAGATGGTCCAAGTGGTTGTTTATGAATTACTTTTGCGGATAAATGTTTTGATACTGTGAATTAGGCAGGGTATGCCTTGATTAAATTTGAATTGTTTATGAGAAATGATTTGCACTTGAAAACCTTGTGGTCCATCTTTCTATTCTTTTGCTTAAAGGTAAACCTTGTTTTCGCGACATTGTGGGCGCCACAATGATCGAAAGGATCTTTTGAACTCGCAATACTTTTATGAAAACCTATGAACTCACCAACCTCGTGTTGACACTTTTAGCGTGTATTCTCAGGTATTGAGGCGATTGTTTACTTTTGGAGGCGCTTGGGCAATGGCATGGCATGGTCATAGACGACTCTGATATTTGTATTTGGGGACCGCTTATTTATTTTGGGCCTATTTCCGCATTAAATTTAATTGTAAACATTGATTTTATTTAATAAATGAGTTTTCTTAAGAAAAACCTTTTACTCTATGCTTGTGTTGTGATACCGATTAGTAGCACCAAAAACTTGTATGCTTCCGCTAAAATCCGATTTTTGAGGGTGTTACACATATTGAATCTCTTCAATATTTTATCAATGTAAGCACTTTGGCTTAATCCAATTAACCGCCTTGATCTATCTCGGTAGATCTTGATTCCCAGAATAAATGCTGCTTCTCCTAAATCCTTCATAGAAAAGCACTTTCCAAGATAAGACTTTACATCTTGCATACTTGGAATGTCTTTTCCCATGATCAATATGTCATCGAAATACAAGATAAGGAAAATAACATTACTCCCACTAGCTTTGTGATACACACATGGCTCATCAAGATTTTGAGTGAAACCAAATTTCTTGATTTCTTCATCAAACTTCTTGTTCCATTGCCTTGATTCTTGCTTCAACCCATAAATGGATCTTTGAAGTTTGCATACACGCTTCGGAAACTTTGGATTCACAAACCCTTCAGGCTGCGCCATATAGATGTCCTCATCTAGGCGACCGTTTAAGAAGGCAGTTTTGACATCCATTTGCCATATCTCATAGTCATAGTACGCAGCTATGGCTATAAGAATCCTAATAGCTCTAATGTCTGCTACAGGAGAAAATGTCTCCTCGTAGTCTATCCCAAAGATTCGAGTATACCCTTGAGCTACAAGACGAGCTTTATAGGTGTGTGCATTGCCATCCATGTCAGTTTTTATCTTATAGAGCCACTTACTTCCAACTACCTTAGCATTTGACGGTAAGTCAACCTCTATCCAAACTTCGTTATCTTTCATGGATTGCATTTCCCCATTCATTGCAACTCGCCATTTTTCCTTTTCAGGACTCATCATGGCAGCTTTATAGTTAGCAGGTTCACCAAGATCCCCTAACATATTTTCCTCAGCTTCTACGTTGAGACATAGACGCTCAGGTGCACGCGTAGCCCTTACGGATCTACGAATGGGAACCACTTCAACTTAAGGTGGAACGCCCAGACTTTCAGGCTCTACTTGAGGTTGGCTAGTGTTTTCAGAAGGTGTTGTATCTTCTTGATCATATTCCAGATCATAAACTCTCCCACTGAATTCATGAGATATGAGATCCCTTTCAAGGAATTCTCCATACCTAGCAACAATTACTTTGTTTTCAGGTGGAAAGTAAAAGTAGTAACCCATAGTTTCCTTTGGGTATCCTACGAAGACACACTTAACAGATCTTTGTTGCAGCTTATCAGCAGAGTCACGTTTAACAAACGCCTCACAACCCCAGACCTTTAAGTAAGACAAGTTGGGAGCTTTCCCATACCACACTTCATAAGGAGTCTTATCAACCTTCTTAGTTGGAACCATATTCAATATGCGAACAGCAGTTTCTAAAGCATAATCCCAAAAGGATAAGGGAAGAGTTGTAAGATTAAACATTGATCGCACCATGTCTAACAATGTACGATTCCTTCTCTCAGATACACCATTTTGTTGTGGAGTATATGGAGATGTGAGTTGCTGGACGATACCACACTCAGCTAGATAATCTTTAAACTCTTGGCTTAAATATTCACCACCTCTATCGGATCGAAGAGCTTTAATCTTCTTTCCTAGTTGCAGTTCTACTTCACTCTTAAAAACCTTAAATGTTTCAAAGACTTCATGTTTATGTTTAAGTAAATAAACATAACCATAGCGACTGAAATCATCAGTAAAGGTTAAGAAGTAGCTAGCACCCTTTCTTGACACGTGTCTTAGTGGTCCACATACGTCAGTATGTATTACACCAAGAAGATCAGAAGCCCTTTCTAAACAATTTGTAAAAGGTTTCTTGGTCATCTTCCCAGATATGCAAGATTCGCATTTATCAAATGATTCATCATTGATGTCTTGCAAAAGCCCATCATGTTGCAGCTCTTGCATGCGTTTCTTGCCTATATGAGCAAGTCTACAATGCCAAAGAAATGAAGAATCCAAATCACCTTTGATTCTTTTATTATTGATGCTAAAGACAGAATTATTTTTATCAATCATATTATCATGCAAATCAATTTCAAACACACCATTTGCTGGAATAACATTAAAGTAAAAAACACCATTTAAAGAAACCGAAATTGCATAATCAGTAAATGTATGAACGAAACCAATATCTTTTAACAAGGAAAAAGAAACGACACCCCTAACAATGGAAGGTGCGTAATGACAATCGTTTAATGACAGTACTAAACCCGAAGGTAAAACTAAATCAAACGTGCCTATAGCTTCAACGACTGCATGTGCTCCATTACCCACGTGTAGGTATTGCTGTCCATAGGCAAGCTTCCTTGCTCCTCTAAGTCCCTGCAGTGTATTACAAATGTGAATACCACATCCAGTATCATATACCCAGAAATTTATTTTATGAGGAAAAGCAAATAATTCTATCATCAAAAGAGTACCTGAGTTCCAGTATTTTTATACCTCTTATTGCGCAACTCATTAAGGTAGAGTGGACAATTCCTCTTCCAGTGTCCTACCTCGATGCAGTGATGACAAGCCATATCCTTCTTCAGATTCTCACGCTTTTTGGGAGGGTACTTCTTGGGTTCTTATTGATAAGTCATAACTTGTTTTCCCTTATCAACTTTACCCTTACCTTTCCCTTTCTTGTTCGCTAGCGGCTTATTAGGCTTAGAAATCCTACCCTTCTGGATGGGTAGAACCGCAGGTGTAGGGGCCTTCTTGGGCAAACCTTTCTCGTAATCAATGAGCATTGCATGTACCTCACTGACTGTCTTCCCCGTGCAATGCATATTATAATTGCGCACGAAACAATCAAATTCCTTGTTAAGGGATATGTTGATAAGGCCAATTTGTATGTCATTGGGGTAGACATAGTTGAGTCGCCCTAGCTGGTCCATGTAACTCATCATTTCCAGGCAGTGGGCGCTGACAGGTTTCCCTTCTCCTTGCTTGCAACTATGAAGAGCATATATCAAATCATACAACTCTACAGTCACAGGCTTTTCAAACAACCTTTGCAATCCTTCAAGCATGAGATTAGGGAAGTAATTTTCAAACTGTTTTTGCAAGTTTGGATTCATACTCCCGAGCATAATGCAGGCGACCTCATTATACTTGTCATACTCAGATTGCCATGCAGCTCGTGCTTCAGCAGTAGCATCTGCTGCAGGTTCAGGAGGACAAGGCGTAGTCAAATAATTCAGTCTTTTGGCAACCCTCAAGACAATTCTGAGTTGCCGATACCAATCATTGAAATTCGCGCTACCAGTCAATTTCTCTTGATCAAACATAGATTTGAACGACGAGGCTAGTGCAGTAGATTCAGCTTGAGCCATTTCTACAGAAATAAAAGTTCAAAAGTTAGTACTTTCGATAAGTAACCATTCAAGAAAATAAAATACCCTTTGGTCAATATTCATATTAACCAAAGTATTTTCCTTGAATTTTTGGATCCTCATTATCATAGTTTCACCACATCAGTTGATCTGCTAGTGGTGAAAGTATAGAATAGGTAATTGTTGAAAAACAATAATTGACAAACAAGTTTTCAATTCCAAAAGTTATGGGATTTACAATTTTGCCAAAACAATTAATGCAAAACGTAAGCATGTTTCATCCCATCTTATGCCTTAAGTCATAGGTCTCACTAACTAACTTAATTAAGTTGTCTAATTTAGAAACTGCAAATAATTAAGCTGAGGTCTCACACAACAAAATAATACCTTGTTATTGTAATCTAGATCAAGGTCTCACATAACTAAATTACAACTTCAAGTGTTTCATATCATTAGATGGCATAAACTTAAATTTAAAGGGTACAATTTTTGACGTGTGATCAAAACTTATGTATAAAGAAGCATGCATACAACTTTATAGCATAATATTTTCGAAAAACTTACATAAGATTTTAATTGCTAAGATTGAATTCTACAAAGTTTTAATCGATGCGTTGAGAAACTTACAACTTTGCCCTAAGATGCTTCGTACATTGAATGGTTATACTAGGTAGCTCCAATCGAACTCACAGGGGGCAGAGGACCAGGTAAGCGCTAAAGCATAACCTTAGACATCCATTCAGTGCGACTGTGCGCACTTCTTAATTAACCCCTTTATAGTTTGTTCTAGTGGGTGAGCCGTTCTAACCATTTAGTACAGTCGCATCAATCGATTAAAAGTTCAAGAATAATACTTAGATAACAAATCAGTTTCGCCATTATTTAGTCCATTTAATTTTCTATTCATAAAAACCCTTTTTGCTTACAAACATGTCAAACAATATATAAACAAAAAAGCATTTTAATAAAAATTAAACACACTCAAATAATATAAACATATAACTAAACAATTTAACATATGTAAAAAACAATTAGCCACATGCATAATTATTTCAATAAACTATAATAAACAATTTTAGGCGTAAATAAATGCATACATTAACTAGGGCTTTCACCTACAAGGTAGATGAGCCACATACATCGACAAGTCGATTGCGTAAGCCAAAGTTAATAATATACCAATTAGCACATAACGAATTTTTATTAGTTATAATTGAGGTCTTCCCCAATTCAATAATTATCAAATAAATAGAACATGTGAGTACCTCAATATCATAAATGATGTTCAACGGGTCGTGTAATTTTACAAACACACCAGGAATACCCACTTTATATACATCAACTGTATTCAGACAGACACTTTATGGAAAATATTCGGGTGTACAACCAAATGTTCGTTATGACATCATTTGGTGCAAACATTGATAACTCTGTTAACGCTAGTCGGGGCCCATATGTTTTCAGAGTCTCTGGCCAAATATATCATTGGATTGGGGGTTTGTGTCCTATGGGGAACGAATACACCGAGGTTCTTACAGTTGTACATTTACGATACTGACAATGAGGTTACCAATCGGTTATCACATTTTGAAAATGACAACCCGTAGTGACAAAACGCAGCATCAGTCAAAACGCAGAGAACAAATCGCAATCTTATAAAAATCGCAACCTGTCAAAACGCACTTAAATCAAAATGCAGAGGGACAAGTCACTATCAATAGTACACCCACTACTTGTCCTTTTGTCCTTTCTAACTCAAAACGCAACCAATACAACAAATCGTAGCCTAAAAAGCACTCAAGTTGCAACAAAAATCACCAAATCACAACGAGTAAAAAACAAACCGCAGTCCACTTATGATCAAATCGCATCAAATAATACTCAAAACGCAGTCAAGAAAATGAATTCGTGACTCAAATCGCACTCAAGAACAAACCAAAAAACCTTCCTTTTTCAATCAAAAACACCACAACCAAGATGAATCAAGCTTTCCAAACCAAAAACTAAACTAATATGATGATCCTAAACACAAAAGTACAATCAAAATCCAAACTTTAACATTAAATAAGATCAAAAGAGTGAAAAAGTCTCTAAACTCATTCAAACCAAAACTTATGAATAACCAACTAAGAGTCCAAGAACACACAAAGTAGATGATCAAACCATGACTCTTGATACCATTTGTAACATATTGGTTATCATAAACAAACAAACACAAGATTATATGGTTCGAATATAATGAGTCTAGAGAGAGAAAGATGGAGAGAATGAGACTTCTAGTGAGAGAAAGTGTAAGTAATATTATGAAGCTCCACTCTTTGCCTTGGGAGGCAAAGGGTATTTATAGTGTCTTAAAAAATACGCCACCTACGGGCTGTGGATCATGCATACACTGGGTAAATACCCGTCCATCCTCCACGGTGTTACTTAACTAACTACTAATAATAACTAAACGACTAAGACTACGAGCTTTCTAATGCTTATACATACTTGAGGTGACCGAGTCTTTAACTTACAGATTTTCTAAATCCTAACACAAAATATCAAAGGTGCTGCTGAAAAGCTACATAAATAAAATAAACCTACTATAAATGAAAACTAAGGAGGTTCTTCACTTGGAGGCGTTATTCATCTTCAAATGGGCTGGAATGCTGGTGTAGCCAAATGTCTTTGTGGGTAGAGTAGTAAAATGATCTAGATTCTGAATGTCTGAACCTCCTGATGAAGTAAACGTTGTAGAAGGTGCCTTACGTGGAGGAAGTATCCTATCAGGCTCAAGCTGGGCAATGTTTTGTAAATCACTCTCAGGACTCTGGGATACCTTGCTAAGAAATAGGAACGCTCGAGTGGGAAAAGCAGCCACCGCAACATCAAACTCTTGCGTAGCTCCAGGAACAAAGTTCGAAACACCCCGAGAAATGTCCTAAAATTGAGTCTTTGTACGACCCATACGTAGACCCCTCTCAACTCCGATATTAACCCCTAAATTTATTACTCTTGTAAATGCTTGACTGTAAAACCCTAAAAATCATAAACTTGTTAAAAGACTATTTTCCCCCTCAAATTTAAATTTATAAAATACGTAAAATATGTCAAGCTCGGCAAATACATTTATAACCTAACTAGTAAATACGTAATTTGCACAAGATAAATGAAACCGTCGCGCTTACGTTTAAAACACATTATACACGTCTATACGTCCTTGCAATGGGCCGAAAATTTTAATAAATACACTAATGCATGACAAGCCCAATCAAGTTATGAACCAGGCCTTTGTTTTCCATTTGGACTTGGCCCATTTTTTTCCTTCCTTTGGCTCGTCTAAAACATAACCGGTGTTTCCCCCCTTTTTTTCGTGACCTGCTTACACACAAATATTGTCACACATGAAACCCTAATATCAAAAAGGTGACGGCTCAGTTTTCTTCTCCACTTCTGTCGACACAAAGGATGTCCAAGGAGGCAACAATAAGGTGCAAAGGGGCTGTGATAGTGGTGCTTGTAATCGTGTATTTTTGGGTTTGAGACTGCGGGTTGTCGTGGTGTTTTGGTGAGGCTGGTCGTGAGTTTAAGCTATCAAGAGGCTGTTTGTCGTGGGTTTCTGAAGGGATGGTGGTGATCGTGGTATCCTAGGTTCAAGGATGGGGGCTGTTTTGGGTCGTGGCTGTTATCATGGGCAAGGATCCTTGGTTTTGCTCTTCTTCCAGTCGATCTCACACAAGGGTAACATAACTCATCTCGTCTATTGTTTTCTTGTTTCATGAATTTCGGGTCTTGGCTTTGGTCCTCCTTGCGCATGAGATTATATGAATTAAAACACCCTACAGAATGATATGTTATACTTGTCAAATGAATTAATAGTATCACATAAAATCATGGTATAAAATACTATATATGTCAAATAAATATGTACAAATAGTTTGGTCTTTGAATCTGATGTTAACCTCTCGACATGTGCCTTCTTTTTATCAAACTTGAATGAGATAAAACATATGTATATGCTTGATATAAAATGTGTCGACTAGAATATGAATCAAGAGAGTCTCGTTTGGTTTATTATGGGTCGTATGAAGTACCAAGATCAAAAGTGTTAAGTACTGCTAATGGTGAGATTTCATAACCAGAAACCATACTAGCTTATTAACCTTGTTTTATTACAAATATATTACTCTATATTACTTAGTGAAAGAAGCCATGTACTATTTACTTTCAAACACTTATTAACATATGGTCATACGTATATATATATATATATATATATATATATATATATAGGGGACCTTTATTTTGAGAACCCTGTTAAGTGCGAGAACTACGAGAACCCCTTATGTACTCCTAATAATGAAGGGTGTGCAACATTTCAATGCAAAATGGCATTTTTGTAATTAAAGGAAACTAAATTTCCTGGAAACATTAATGAAAAGGGTAGAAAAGGTATTCTAGTTTATACATATCTCATTAACTGCATGCTACAATACCGGATTTCTTCAAAAAATTTCTCTCTGATAATGATAACGTAGCAACTTGCTGCATATAACATATACGAAATTCATTTGATTAAAATCAAAACACACACATCTCTCACCTACAAACCTAAACCCCCAATTAAGATAACAGCGACGATCAATCAAAATCAAACAAATCCGTCTTTTTTTTTCTTTTTTTGATTCAAGTGACAATAACATCAATGGAAGGTATGATCATCAATGTTCTGTGTTTGTTTTTTTGTTTTTATTTTTATATTGTTGCTGATGAATATTGCGACTGATCAATGTGAATGCATGTTTTTTAATCTTTTTTTTCATTGTTTGATTGTTTGATTTTATCATGGCTATTTATTCTATCATGTATGTTATTTTATTTTATTTTTTTTGTGGTTTTGTTTATTATTTTATATAATTTTCTTTAATATTATTAGTATTTGACTGATTAAGTATTAATGCATTAGTTTTGTTGTATGTTACATAAATGTTTGTAGTATATGGTGTTTGGAAATGGGTTTAAAAGTGTATACGGTTTATGATTACCAGGGGTGTTTGGATGTGAAACATGGGTGTTTGGATGTGAATTAGATGTGACATAGGTTTTTGATGTTGTCGTATGTGAAACAGGGGTGTTTGGAAAAGGGTATGTGATACCAGTATGGTGTATACGATTGTTGTATCATTGTGTATTTTAGTTAAATGTCATGTTATTTTGATGTTAAAATGGATTTACTTGTATGTATTTTAGATAATTGCCCTGTTTTTTAATCTTAACTTGGATTTTTTAGTCTTTGTGTGAGTGACCAATAATGTTTGTGTGTGTATTTGTTATAGGTGTTAGGAGAAGTGGAAGGCGAAAGGATAAAGGGCCGGTGATCTTAGAGAACACTATTGAAGAGGATGATAGTAGGAAGCAAACAAACCAGCTGGTAAAATTGAGAAAGAAGTATGTCGCGCGACTATTGTTTTCAGAGTGCAACATGCTTGAGGATAAAATTATGGCAGATATGTCCGATTTTCGAGTTGCGAATGCTGTTGTCAAGACAAGCAAAGTCTCGGTTAGGGGTGTTTGAATGGAAAGATATGCATGAACTATTTTAATGCATATATGTTATGACTTGTTTATGGGTTTATTTTGGTAGAATTTGGTCATGTTGACAAAATTTGGAAGTTTTTTGGTTTAGGTTTGTCGAATTTGGAAGTTTTCTGGTTTATTGGTTTATGTTTGTTGAATAGGTTTTCTGGTTTATGTTTTTCGAATTTGGTAATGTTTGTCGAATTTGGAAGTTTTTTAAGGACTGCATTGTTTATGTTTGTCAAATTTGGTCATGCAGAAAATAAGTTAATGAAGTGTGTTTTGGTTGAATTGAAACAGTTAAGAGAATGTTGGAAACTTTTTAATGGAAACATGGATGTTCTATTGAATATATATGCTCTACTGAACATGTATGTTTTACAAGCTTTAACTTTATAGCTATGTCTAGAAAAAACATGTTTGTTTACAGGAACATACATGAATCTTAGTAAATGTTGGCATGACTTTAGTGGTTTAATATACAAAGTTTCACTATAATTGTGCTAACATGTATGATTAAATTCGTTAAAGTTGCACTTATATTTTGTGTTTTGTTTATGGGCATTTTGATAGATATTGGATTTAGATTATAAGGTAAAAACATACATGTTTATTTTCTTATAGGGTAAAAACATACATGTTTTCAAATAACATGTATGTTTATCTATTATGTTTGTTAAGTTATACTTCAAAAACATATATGTTTTCCATGAACATGAATGTATTTGTAGTATGATTAGTTAGCATGTGCTTAAACACACACATGTTTTTCATGAACATGTATGTTTATTTAGTATGTGTAAGTAGTATGTTTCTTCAAATACCATCTATGTAGTTTATCATGGACGTGCTAACATTAATAATAAATATTTAAAAAACACATACACATTCACCAGAAATTTTTAAAACTATAACCAATATAAATCCAATATAATGTAACAAACACTATTGTAAAAGTAATTGTATTTTATGCAGATTAAAAATGAATATTGATATCATATTACTCGTCGTAAGCATCTTCATCATCTTGACCAGTTGAGTCATGTTCCTCATCTTCATCATGTTCCATATCTTGATCATGTTATATGCTTCATCAAAAGTTGCAAAAACATCACCATCTTTAGCAGCATACACCTTGTACATGTTATATGCTTCATCAAAAGTTGCAAAAACATCACCATCTTTAGGCTTCTCATTCACAGGAACATCTGGAACCCAATATCTATGTCCGTTAGGTGTGGGAATACAATCCTGGTCAATGTCATAAATATCAAATTCATTAGAATCTACAAAAAACCAAGGACGAAAAAAAATGATCAAACCTTATAACAAAATGCACATACAATAATAAATCAAACCCAACTTATACACACTAAATAACATGCATGAACATACAATAATAAATCAATAAAAATATTGGTCCTTAAAGGAAAGGTTTAATAAAAAATTTTGTGAATAACAGAAAATCTAAATAATACCATTGTTCACGTCTTGATCATGTTCAACATACTCAGAATCAAATGCTTGCTCAGATAACACAAGTAATCGATTATTCTGGTCTTCAATGTCGTTAATTTCTTCATCTTGGTCTTGAAAAATGTTTTCCATGATTACTCTTGCGTAATGTATAAAAAATTGTGTGTTTGATATGATGTTTAAATTGATTTAGGGTTTGGTTCATACAAATGAAAAAGAAGATCTGGAAAAAAAATATGATTTTGAGTATGTTGAAAAAGAAGATCTGGCAAAAAAAAACATAATAAACCGTATAGCAAATCAATTCCATGTTTGTAGGGAATTTTGAATTTGAAAAAGATCAGGATTAATGAATAAAATCATGTTTAATGAAATATTTGGTAATTTGGTAAATTACATATATGCCCCTACGATATTAATTAAATAAAATAAAAAGAAATCAATTTACTAAATTCTGATTGGACAATATCAGTTCTCGCAGTTCTCGCACTTAACAGGGTTCTGAAAATAAAGATACACTATATATATATATATATATATATATATATATATATATATATATATATATATATATATATATATATATATATATATATATATATATATATATATATATATATATATATATATATTTTGATATTACAAAAGGAAAAGGGTAAGCATGCTCTTGTAAGGGTGAGTTTGAGAGTGATCGCGGAGCAAATGGTTGGGTCATTTGGAGTTTTGAAAGCATGTCGAGATAAGTGAGTCGGGTGTTAGTCGTAAGATAGGATTACTTGGTCGTAAATGTTAGTCATTTTAAACCGCGAGCGAGCATGAAAATGTACCAAAATTGAGTAAAACATAACTTGTTATACGTTAGCATGAATCTATAAAGTACATATTAAAGCTACATTTAAGTTATTTTTATATTTTAAATTATTTACACATTAAACCTTAAGCTTTGGTCTTTTGTCGCATGCAAACCCTATACTTTTATACATTGGCATATTATACCCTAAACTATAAACGTTGATAACATTAAATATTGAAGTTGTGCATTTGGACCCTAAACTTGTGTAACTTGGCATAAATGATCCTTAAACTATTATAATACTCATTTTGCATCATTTAACCTAATATGACATTAAATGCATCATAAATGGCTAAACTTGCTAAATATGGAAACCTGCTAATTATGAAAAGTTACTAAGAGTGGAAACCTGCTAAAAATGGAAAGCCATCTAAACGTTTATACCCTAAACTATAAACGTTTATACTGTATTCCTACTTATTACATGTGACAACCATGTGTTGACTGCTGTTAGTACTTCCGCTGGGCATGATACTGGTTGTGTTTTCAGCTAAGGGTTTTTGACCTATGTGATTGCCATGCTCACTGACTAATTAATTGCTTCCTCTTGCCTTTAGATTTCTTTTGACTTGTATGTCTTTTTATTTCCTAAATTGATTGTATGCCATATATATGTTGTGTGGATACAACGCCTGCTATGCTTGCTCATGTTTCAGTACTTGTATGCCTGGTTTTTATGTGCTTGTATATATGTCATCGATGCTTTGCTTGGCTTCGTTCTCCTTGTTATCTGTTCTTTTTGGATATTTGTATAATTGTGTTCTGCAGGATCCTCCTTGACTCATTGGTTCCCTTTCGTTGCGACCTTGTTATCAGTTTCCTAATTTCATTTCGCGTTTTGATTTTATTTAGCTTTCGTTTTGTTATATCTGTTCACTGGGCTTTTTAAGCTTAGCCGCATTTCTTTTCCTGCGGCAGGTTTTAGGTTTGAAGATAGGCTTTGATGGGCTAAGAGTTGGATTATCTGAGTGGACCAACCCTAGTTACCTTATTATTTGGACTTATTTTGTCAGGCTATTGTTTTGAGATTTCATTTTATTTTAGACATTTTGGATTTTGTAATTTTCTTGTAAGTCGTTAGTTTTAAATGACTTGGTACGTTATTCTTAAAGACTTCCGCTTGTAAATTTTAATTGTATGTTCTGATATGACACCAGAATATGACACTTCTACCCTTGCCGGGTTGGGGTGTTACAATTATAGTATCAGAGCAAAGGTTTCGTCTTGTTGACCTTAGGATTGACCTGTGAGGAGTTGGGTAAACAATAGGCTTCCGTCTGTTCTGATCTCTTTCGATTCCTTTTGATTGTCGTTCAGATTTGACTTCGATATTCTTTGTCTTCGCTGGTTTGACCTCTTTCCTTTCACATTTGATTTTGTTTTTTTATCTTCGCGCATTCGTTGTCGACCGTTTAAATGGAGACTACTCGTGGAGTCGAAGGTGATGGTGCCGACCCTGCTTTGCTGCAGCAGTTTCTGAACTAGAGAGGTTCTTGAAGTAGAAGTCGCACACGACTAAAATGTTGCTGGAGACATGAGGACGCTACTGGAGGGAGCTGGACGGATCAACCAGAGGCACAAAGATGGAGATAGGATTCATCTCGTGGACACTTGGAAAGCGTATGAGCAGAAGAAGTATGACCGTCGTACTTTGGACGTGCGGAGAAGCTACTACCAAGATTCGGGCGTATTGTGGTCAACATTCCAACCGTTGAGATGCTGAGAAGATTCACCTGTTTCATATGATTGGGAGCGACTTTTGTTATTCTGATTTGTTTGTCACGCGTTCTGAGATAGTTTGATATTTTGCTATATGATTTGATCGGTATTGCTTTTCTTTGATTTGTTCGGAACTCGGTATGAATCGTGAAGTTTTATCGATTAGAATTTTGGTAATATCTCAGCTTTTCTTTTGGATCGTCAGTAATGAGTCATGAGGAACCGTTTTGTGCAAGTTGGTGGCCTTCTTTCTTTTGTATTATGGTAAGTTGGTTTGATATATTATATGCTGCATGTATGAGAATCTGGTTTGTTTTGGTATGTTACTACTGCCTTGATGAGTGTCTAAATACTCATCATTTTTGTACAAAATAAACTGCAAAATCATCTGAAAACACTCAGAAACACATCAAAATGATAAAAATATCACAAATCAGTGTTTTATGTGTTTTAAATGCAAAAATATCAAAATCAGATGAAAAACGTATCAAATTTGCAAAATTGCAGTTTTAGTCCCCCAAGTTTCAAAATTTGTCAAAAACAGTCCCTGGTATATCAAAACAAAGAAAAATGTCATTTTAGGTCCATGGGATTCAAAAGTTGTCAAAACAAACCTTTGAAATGTAAAATTGCAAAATTACAACTTTGGTCCCTCAAGTTTTAAAAATGTCATAAATGGTCCTTGGAATTTTGAAATTGGCAAGATTGGTCCTTATATTATTGGAGATTGTCAAAACCAACCCTTGGGCTACATTTTCAGAAGTTACAGTTTTGGTCCCTCAATTTGGCCAATTTACAACTTGGGTCCTTGTTATTTAAGCTAAACCAAACGGATCCCTTTATATGTTAAGCCCAAGCCCAATATCAACCCAACCCCCTGACCCGGTCCAATATCCCATCCAACCCGTTTTACCCACAACCCGGTCAACCAACTCTCACCCCAGTCAAATAAAACAAACGCGCCTTTTTCTTCTCTTCCCCACCCAATCCCTGAAATCACTCCACAACACCACACCTCCACCTCAACAAATCAAACCCTTGTCCCCTCCACCTCTACACAAAACAAAAACCATTAATTGTGCCCTTTACCCATTCCTATCAACCCCAACAGTTAAAAAAATGACTTTGGCGCCAAAAACCATCCTATGGCCAGTATTGCATCTAGTCATCCAATGGTCCAAGATTGATGTGGGATTAACTCAGAAGCAAGTGGAGAGAAGTTTTGAGTATAAAAGAAGTGAAGAAAGAGAAGAAAGGAGGGTAGTAGTTTTAGTTAGTTTTCATTAATGTCGTTTTAATCTTAAAAGTTGTAGTTAAGTAGAAATCCTGTAATCTTTTGTTATTTTGTATCAAACTCAAGTAATGTTCTCAGTTTAATCTAATTTTAAGTATCAATTCCAAGGTTTACTTAAGTTTCATGTTTTTATTCCACTGTTGAAAATTTCCAATACAAGGTCTTATATACAAACTCTTATTAGCTTACTTTTAAACTCAAATAGGCTTATATGAGCTTATGATAGCTTTCTGTAAGCTTTTATATCAGTTTCAAACAATTTTGGATAGTGGTCAACAAAAGTCAACCTTGACTCAAAAATGGAAATGGTGATGAAAAGGATGATGCAGGGGTGTTGCAGAGGTTGAAATGGACTAGGTTAGCTTAGGTTTGGGTTTGGTATTGGCCTGCATCAGCTGGAGTTCAAGTTAGTTAGTTTCTCTTTTTCAAAATTTCAAGTCATTTACATATTATGGTTGTTTATGCATCTGTGGTCACAACTGATTTTCATGTGTTTACATAGCTGCAATTATGTTATATGAACCCTGTTTGATCATTGGAATTGGCTAGTTTAGTGGTATTCTCATTTTAAGCTCAAGCAGTCAAACAAAAGGAGTGTTTGGTTCTGCATTTTAACCTGTTTTTGAAGATATTTGAGTTGTTATTTGTTGATGTTCTGTGTCACTTTAGTGTATAATAGTTCAGTACATGCATAAAAACTAGTACTTGTTCAATGAAAAGTCAAATTACCTTGTAATCTTACCTAACAGTTAACTGTTAGTATTTTGTAGTGTGAAACTCATCAAGATTGCTTGTAATTCAGTATTTTAAGCTTAAACCAATCTTAATATAGCTTAACTCAACTTATTTAGTTCATAAAATCAATTTAAAGCTCAACAAAGTCAACTTTTAAGTTTTGATAAAAAGTCAAAAACTTTGAAAACTCAGTTTTGGGTCAAAAAGAAAGATTTTTCATTCACTCATTTCTGAGCCAATTTTAATGAAAATTGTAGGTTTAGAAAGCTCAGCTGGTCTTGTTTCTTATTAGTATTTTTCCAGAATTTTATCAAATTTTTAGAAGCTCCTAATGAGCTTGGCTTTAGGGTCTTAGTTGCCCTGTGCAACTGAGACAGTTGACACTGGCTCTGCACAGTTTGTGCAGAGCTTGTATCTAGCTCAATAAAGCTCACTGTGGTCTCTTCTTTGGTTTACAAACTCTCAACCAGGTCTAGTATAAGTTGCAAGTTTTAGTTTTAGGTTGCTAGCTTATTTGGTTGCTTATTTGGTGGCTGCAAGAGGGCACCCCTTTCACTGTTTTTGGCCATAAGCTCATTAACATCAAATCTGTAATAGCTTGTATTCAGTAGCTATAGCTTGTTGATTCTTGTTCCATTTCAGTTATTTTAGCTTATTGTAGCTTCCTTATCAGTTTGGTGGCTTTTGAACTCCATTTGCTTATTGAAGTGCTTATTTCAATAAGCACTTCCTCATCAGATCCTTAATCCTCCAAACAAGCCCTTGTTTTTCTAATTTTCCTAGCTTCCTAATATCATTTTAGAGTTTTCCTGAAATTTTCAGATTTTTCTAAGTTGTTTTGCTATTTTTCTTAATTTAAATTAGTTTTTAATCCTTTTTAATTAGCTTTAAATACTAATAATTAAGAAAAAGCTTAAAAAAAAATATGTTTTCTATTTTCTTAGGTTAAGATAAATATAAAAAGCTTAAAAAGTATTTTTCTATAATTTTCTTAGTTTAAAAAGTATTTTTTTTTTGCATTTTAATTAGTTTTAAATAGTTTTAAATTAATAATAAATACATAAAAAGTCTAAAAAATATATTTTCTGTTTTAAAATTAGTTTTATCATATTTTAGATTTTTCTAAGTCTTAAATTTATTTTTCTAGTCTTATTTCATATTTTCTTTTATTTTAGAGTATTATTAAATAGTTTAAAATAGTTTTTAATTAATAATAATTAATTAATTAGTTATAAAAATAATTTTATTTTTCTAAATATTTTCTTATATCATTAGGATTGTAAAAATGTATTTTTCATATTTTTAGGATCTATATTGTATAAGTTTCACTTTTTATTTTGTACGTTTACGTTATTTTTATTTAAACGTAAGTTTTAGGTTTTAAACGTTCATCACTTTAAATATAGTGATAGCGTTTATTTAATATCTTTTATCTTTTTAATTTTCTTAATTTGCATTTAAGTCGCTGTAATTTGTAAATCTTTTCTTTAGGTAATTTTCTATTGATATCCTTTCTGATCGCTATCATTAGTGATCATTCTATCGTCTGAATCAGTGTTTGCACACCATTGAGTCTCCTTGGGACATAACGACCCGGGAATCCCCTGTATTCTCTGATCTTCATTTGCATTTGTGTTTAAGCTGTTTCAAGTCTGTTTGACTTGACGGTTTTGCGCGGATCATGCCTGTTTGTTATATGTTTTGTTGTAATCTTGGCTATGTGGTTTGTCATGACCTGAGACAGAATATGATGAAAATAAGGACTTGTTATGTGATGCAAGTATTATGACGCCTGATCAACGTGATAATACCGAGATCATATAATTTGAACTTATTGAAGTCATACGACGTCTTCGGAAATGCCTGGGGTTGGTACGTGAATGGACTAGAACTTATATCCGTTATTTGACAATCCTCATGTTCGTTCGAAATTCTGTACCTCCTTGTGAGATTCTCACCGACATCTGTTATGTATAAGTTTTGTACGCTTTGGAACCGAAATCGTTATGATCTGTATGAGACTATGGATGGCTACATCTGCCCTGAACTTGTACGTCTTCGTGTACCTCTCGACTTCAATTTTCGAGGATGAAAATTTTATTTTAGAGGGGAAGAGTTGTAAAACCCTAAAAATCGTAAACTTGTTAAAAGACTATTTTGCCCCTCAAATTTTAATTTATAAAATACGTAAAATATGTCAAGCTCGGCAAATACGTTTATAACCTAACTAGTAAATACGTAATTTGCACAAGATAAATGAAACCGTCGCGCTTACGTTTAAAACACATTGTACACGTCTATACGTCCTTGCAATGGGCTGAAAATTTTAATTAATACACTAATGCATGACAAGCCCAATCAAGTTGTGAACCAGGCCTTTGGTTTCCATTTGGACTTGGCCCATTTTGTTTTCCTTCCTTTGGCTAGTCTAAAACATAACCGGTGTTTCCCCCCTTTTTTTTCGTGACCTGCTTACACACAAATATTGTCACACATGAAACCCTAATATCAAAAAGGTGGCGGCTCAGTTTTCTTCTCCACTTCTATCGACACAAAGGAGGTCCAAGGAGGCAACAAGAAGGTGCAAAGGGGATGTGATAGTGGTGCTTGTAAACGTGTATTTTTGGGTATGAGACTGCGGGTTGTCGTGGTGTTTTGGTGAGGCTAGTCGTGAGGTTTAAGCTATCAAGAGGTT
Source organism: Chrysanthemum seticuspe (assembly GCA_019973895.1). Lineage (NCBI taxonomy): Eukaryota > Viridiplantae > Streptophyta > Magnoliopsida > Asterales > Asteraceae > Chrysanthemum > Chrysanthemum seticuspe. Next base: position 259,799,769 of record BPTQ01000008.1, on the reverse strand, counting down.
GTTTGTCGTGGGTTGCTGACGGGATAGTGGTGATCGTGGTATCCTAGGTTCAAGGATGGGGGCTGTTTTGGGTCGTGGTTGTTATCATGGGCAAGGATCCTTGGTTTTGCTCTTCTTCCACTCGATCTCACACAAGGGTAACATAACTCATCTCGTCTATTGTTTTCTTGTTTCATGAATTTTGGGTCGTAGCTTTGGTCCTCCTTGCGCATGAGATTATATGAATTAAAACACCCTACAGAATGATATGTTATACTTGTCAAATGAATTAATAGTATCACATAAAATCATGGTATAAAATACTATATATGTCAAATAAATATGTACAAATAGTTTGGTCTTTGAATCTGATGTTAACCTCTCGACATATGCCTTCTTTTTATCAAACTTGAATGAGATAAAACATATGTATATGCTTGATATAAAATGTGTCGACTAGAATATGAATCAAGAGAGTCTCGTTTGGTTTATTATGGGTCGTATGAAGTACCAAGATCAAAAGTGTTAAGTACTGCTAATGGTGAGATTTCATAACCAGAAACCATACTAGCTTATTAACCTTGTTTTATTTCAAATATATTACTCTATATTACTTAGTGAAAGAAGCCATGTACTATTTACTTTCAAACACTTATTAACATATGGTCATATGTATATATATATTGATATTACAAAAGGAAAAGGGTAAGCATGCTCTTGTAAGGGTGAGTTTGAGAGTGATCGCGGAGCAAATGGTTGGGTCGTTTGGAGTTTTGAAAGCATGTCGAGATAAGTGAGTCGGGTGTTAGTCGTAAGATATTGTTAATAAAAATAAGCCGTAAAAACGTTTATTTATATTTTACGATCTTCTAATGTTTTGTCGATAACAAACGTAAAATCATTTTAACGAAACAAATAAAATACGTAAACTGTTTGAGCCAATAGTTTTCTAACACACTTACGTTTTCACATAAAACACTAAAACAAGTGTAAGTGATTTTATGGTTTAGTAATACATATGTTCAACAACTAGTGTTTACATATTATTTGGGTAAAAATATACTTAAACTAGTATATACTAAAATGGGTAAAAACTAACAAATGGTATTGACCCATAACCCATGGTTTTATCCAAACCATTTGAATAGGTACATTGAACTCATGAGATACATTGTATCTATTAAGAAACCCATGGATCAACCCATTACCCATGACCCATAACCAAAATAACCATGGGTAAAGAGGAGCGTCCCATGGATCCCTAGCTTTACGCTAGCCGGATCCCTTGTGGGAGGGATCCGTGGGATCCGGGGAACAGTAAGTTTTCTCCTCTATAAATAGTGAGCCATTTCTTCCTTTTTGCTCACCACTTTCACACATACTTTCTCCAAGTATTGTACCTCTCTAACCACTGATCCTAAGGGATCTTTCTATGTAGTTTGTCTTTTGTTTTTGTGTGATTCTCTAGGTTCCTCTTAAAGGCAAGATCACCACTTCTTGAAGTCGAGCAAGCTCAAGTCCATGAGTTGCCTTGCTTCGTCATCATCAAGACAACTGAGGTTCTCTTGTTGATAGTTCTTTCTTCTTCCGTAGATGTTGTGTTGAAGGCATTAGTGAAGGATGCTGAAAGAGTCAAGACGAAAGCATTAGTGGAGGTTGCTTAACTTCCGTGTCAAAAGCATTAGTGAAGAATGCTAAAGGTGTCAAGACGAAGGCATTTGTGAAAGGTGCCAAGCATTGTGTCAAAGGCATTAGTGAAGGATGCCTAGGAATCAAATCAAGTGGCATTAGGGAAGAATGCCTAGGTCGTATAATCGATGAGGTGCATCGTTATACATATAGAATTAGTTTATTTTCAAGGATGGTGATATCCTTGATGGTATTGTAATAAGGAGTGGATCTCCTTGAGATTAGGTGTTGTGTTGTGATGGGTAGTAGGTCCTCCATAGTAATGGAATTAGGTGCTTAGCCTAGTACCTAATAAATGGTAGGCGACGTTGTGATAGGTGTGGTTCACCTTGGTGTGAAAGAACCCGGTGGTTAGCCTAGTACCGGGAAAAGAGTAGGCGACGTTGTGAAGGCTTCTCCGCCATAAGGAGATTGGTGTCGTGTAGTGTTTACGAACTCTCGAGTAGGTGACTCGGGGAGTGGAGTAGGGCAAGGAAGGTGTCCTTGTAGCCGAACCACTATAAATACTCGTGTCGTGGTTATGTGCTTCTTACTCTTTATCTTTCATTACTCGTTTATATATCTATCTATCAACGTCCAACATAAACAACCAAATAGATTGACATAAGTCGATCTAAATATTTAAAAGGAAGTTTTAAATTGGTAAAACTATTCAACCCCCTCCCCTTCTAGTTTTCCACAATTGGCATCAGAGCTTCGTTACCAAGTTTCTTAGAGTATATTGTACTTTAAAAACTTGATACGATCCGTGTATGTTTGAAAACTACAAAGAAGGATTTTTCAAGTCATGATTTAAAAATCATTATAATCCTTATTGTTGGACAATGATAATGCTCTAACATTTTCTTTGTTAAGTATTCTCTATACTTGGATTTGGGCTTACCAAGAAGATCATGAAGAATCTATCTAAATATTTCTTTTCGCAAAAAGAATATTTTGTATTGTTCTTCTCACACATAAATCTGGAGATTCCAAGAAGGTCACAAAGCATTTCATCTAAATACTTCTTTTCTTAAAAAGAATATTTAGCAAAGGTATGATCATTAATAATTTACTTTTGTTTTCATTATTGTTAAATTATTAGTTTCGTAATTAATATCTATTAGTATTTACTTAAGTAGTTATCTATATTAAAGTCATCATCAAGAATAGTATTCTTCGATCGATTTGTATAGACTACACTACCAACTCGTAATAATGATATTTTGGTTATTCGATAGCCTTAATCATTATCCATCACAAAGGAATTATTGACACGCCATCTAGGTCAATAAATTTCCGTGTGAAACTTCTTACATTATGATAAAATGGGATTTTATCATAATCTTTGATAAACCTTCCAAGAATTATGACTAATTCTTAAAAAGGGAACCACGACTAGTAGGATTAGTACTAAACCGTCAAAAACTCAAATCACAAGTTATTGAGCTTAAACATCAAACTCTAGGAGCTTTTAGAACTCCCAAACCAAAGTTATCAAGGAATGCTTAAGCTGATTTTTGCTGTCATGTCGGATCCCTGCGTTTACACTAGTCGGATCCCAAATGAGAGGGATCCGCGGGATCCGTGCAACAGAAGACAACATAAGTTAGTAATGATCACTGTGGATGTTCCACAATTATATTCTCTTCAAAAACTCACGAACAAGAACACAACTACTGTTCAGAGGAGCAATTTGATCAATTCTCTCAAGCATAACAATCACTTGTGTAAGTATAATCTTCACTACATTGTTAATTTAATTCCTTAATTTCTAGGATTACAATTTCTTCATCTTTAAGAGTTGGGTTCAAATGGGTTTATCATAATTTGTCACCACATTGTTTTCTAAGATAATCTAAATCAAAGAATTAACATTGTTAATACAAATTAAACACATTTCTTGAATTCAACAAAGTTGATGAGAGCAAAATTGTGATCAAACCCTCTAGGTTACTATTCACAATTAACACCACATTGTGGTTATATTGTATAGGGAAAATCATGCCAAGCAACCGACAACAAGACTACCAAGATACCGCTCATTACATAACCATAGAAAAGATGGACTTAGTCCTGAAGATAGAAAAGCCTTTAAAATGCTTGAAAAGAGACTCTTTCACGAAGGTCGAGTAGTAGAACCATCATTTCTTGCCAATACCGACATAAGAGAAGTTTTTGGAGCTATTTGGTTTGATTGTTTATTGGACATAAACAAACAAATTTGCCCGGTATTTGTACTCGAGTTCTACAAGACAATGGGGATTACTAGAAATGATGATGGGTCCATCTCGATTGTTTTCACCATAAATGAGCATCAGTACACTCTTTCGCTTGTAGAGTTTGGAAGAATAATAGGGTTTCCATATCAAGGTGTTTGCATGTATTCTAATGAGTGGTCTTTAGAAGAGCTACACACTATGGTTGATCATCATGAAATCTACAACATGTTAGTCCCGGAAGCAACCACGGTAAGGGACACCGTGTTCATGCTAAGAGCATCCCCATCAAGGGTCACTAGGAACTCAAAAGTGATCTATAGGGATCCTTTCCAAATGGAGCTCTCCGAGATGTACGCATTGTATAGGAAATGGGAAAATGTGGTGAGGGAAAATGTGGTGTGCCTAGTAGGAAACAAGGATCACTCCAACGCATGTCTAAGTTTCATGATCTATTGCCTAGTGACCGAGACTCGCTTTAACCTTGCCTACTACATGATCAAGAGAATGGCAAGTGTAAGAAGCATGGACAAAATGGTGCTCCCGTATGCAATGCTCCTAACCCGTCTTGCTAAATTCATCTTTGCATTAGATCCTTCTTCGCAATCCTATGATCATAGCTTTTGCAACAAGGTTATAGTGTCATTGACCGAGGGGAGAACTACAAGGTTTATGGTAGATGGCAAAAGGCCTCACCCACCCACGGATTCCTCGGAATAAAGGGAGAGGCAAAGAGAAGGTGAAGCAAGTAGCAACCCACTCGGAAATACCAATATCGACCCCTTGGACTACATCAACCAATTTCCGGACGTTCCTGGTGCATCACTCGAATGGCAACAAACCAAGGGAATCTTCAAGTGCTTCGCCAACTTCTTGAAGAAAAAGAAGTAGATATGGCATGATAAAGAGTGGAGGACGGGTGAAGACGGGAACGGGAGGAGAAATGAGGTAAGGTCATAGGACCTAAATTTGTGAAGAACAATTTCAAACAATGGATTGTAACACTTAAACAATGCTTGTGTAGTGTAGTATGTAGGTCTTGCCATTTCTTGGCACTAAACAATCTTAACTTAGGATCTTGTAGAATGAGATTTTACGACTCCTTGAATACATTCAAGTGGTCGTCGTCACTCATTTTAGGAACTTTTAGCTCTCCTTACTTTGTTGTGCCTTATATTTGTTGTGTTCTTACATTTAGTCCTTATAGAAACAACTAGGAGAAGCATTTGCCAAAAAGTGCAATGTTGCATATTTGCTGAGAGCCTTCTGATATGCAGTAGGCGGATCCCAGCATTATAACTAGCCGGATCCCTCCCAGAAGGGAACCGTGGGATCTGTGACTACTGATGAACAATGCAGACTTACTTACATCAAAATAGCTCACTAGATCACATCACACTAGCCAAACATAAGGCATTAGAACCAACTAAGTCTTCCGCAAATATTTGAAAGCCTCACTTTCACCCATGGCTTACCTAGGATATATTTCAAAGTGTTTTTGATTTATCAACTCATCCAAACTCACCATACTTCCGTTCCAATGCTCACACATTGTTTATCACATCTCATAACACTTAGGTTTGTACATCCATCAATTTTAGCAAATTGGTCTTAATCACTTTTGACTCAAAATTAGGCTCAAAACTAGTTTTTTTTTATTTTCTCTTTATTTTTAAGATTTTAGTAATTTTTTCTTGAGTCATCATCTGATTTTTAGGACTAATTACCACCATTTCTCTATATCAAATCAAATGGTATCCTTGTCAAACACTTAGTTAGACTACCTAAAGTCAATTTTCTTACCCAAAACCATCATTAAGCACCATCACCCATTATGCTTGAGCATTTAAGATACCCAACAGTTAAAAACTTCAAAATTAAGTCAAAACCTCAAAATACATAGGTAATAAACCTCACAAAAGCATAATCATTTCTCCTAGAACATGTCTGACAGACGGATCCCTGGTTTATAACCAGACGGATCCCTAGCAAGAGGGATCCGCAGGATCCGTGGCTGCAGAAAGCTAAAACCAGCTTCTCTATTCAATTTTAAACCACCTTTTGGTTATCTAACCACCTTTAGCTTTCATTTATTGTCTCTCTAGAGCTGATCAAAATCCTAAGTGCATGCTTAATCCTCTTAGTGGCCAAGAATTTAATTCCCAAATTCAAATTATCCTTTATAAATCAAACACTCTTAAAGTTAAGGCACCACTATCACTTATCTCTCAAAAATCAGCAACTAGAAGCTCATATAGAATCATTATCATCACTATGACTAAGGCTCTTAGCAACAACTCCTCAACCAAAGGCTCATCCAAAAGAAAGGGTCAAATGATCCATGAAATCTCATCCACCGAATCATCTCCCGTAAGAGATAACAATACTAGAATCCCGCCTCTTCAAACCCATTCAACAAATGCTAAGAGAACCGCAAGGATTAGTATCAAACCTTTCGGACTAGAAAAAGGATCATCTAGTTCAAAACCAAACATGGCTAGTTCTAGCAAGCCATCTAAGTCCTCATTCCTTGAGCATAGGATTTAACGAGCCTCTTCCTCACCCAAATCTCTATGCATTAGAGCACTCGCCACCAAGAACCTCCCACTCACCAACTTCTCGTTAAATAGGGAACCACCCACAACACCGAATAGTCCATCATGGGAAACAAGGAACAATCATGGACATGATCATATGGAAGAACTTCCACTACTACCACCCTCACCTTTAGTAGAACCTCATCCCACACCTCAAAATGAAATCCCACAATCAGTTCGTAAAGCCCCCTCAAAACATCCATTTCCCTCTGGTTCCCAATCAAGGCAATAGTTGCCCAAATTGTCTAATCACCCAAGGACTTGTTCAAGAAGTACGAAATGAGTTACATTTCATGTTTAATCATCTTCTTGAAAGATTGGACCAAATCAACAAGTCTACTCATCCTTAGACTCGAGCACTTTGTTGCATTCTAGACTTTAGTAACTTATTAGTAGAAAATGTATGGCTAGATCATTCTCTTAGTTTTAGATATTTGTTTGATTATCTCTTGGTTTTATTGAATGATTACTTATATGCCATATTACTTTGTGTTTATGCTTGCTAATTATATACATATCTCATCTCATTATTAGCATTGTTTGGCATATCTTCATTTGCTGAAGAATCTGTCACCAGACAGACGGTTCCCTCCAAAATGCCTAGACGGATCCCTCCACAAAGGGAACCGTGGGATCCGTGGTACATAAAAACAATTTTCTACTAACTTGAGTCTTATTTTCAGGAAATTATGCACAATACTATTGTTTTCTAACCGTTATTTTGTAGATTTTCAAAATACACATGAAAATTTTGACACCATAAAGCTAGGGGAGCTTTGTGTCAAACCATACATCGCAAAGCCATTTGCAATTTGATCCCTATTTGGATTACTCTTCATGACATCCCATTGCAAAAGTTGCAATCTTCAAGGGGGAGCATGTTCGTCACAAGGACGAACCATTTGCAAACATAATTGCAAAACAATAGCTTACTTAGTTTTATGTACTTGACGCCCTCACAAAGGGATGGACTCGTCAAGGGGGAGTTAAGACGAGAACCATTCCCGTCACTTACTCACTTTACATCTTTTCTTTTTTACATGTTTTTCTTAAAACTTTGTGTTAGTTTCTTTTCGACGCTCTTTTTGTTTCGACAAAAAGGGGGAGAAGAGAGTAAAAACTTCAATTCGAACTTTTACGAATTTTAGTTTTTCCTTAAAATAACTTTATGTATTGTCATCAACAAAAAGGGGGGAGATTGTTAATACAAATAAGGCGTAAAAACATTTATTTATATTTTACGATCTTCTAATGTTTTGTCGATAACAAACGTAAAATCATTTTAACGAAACAAATAAAATACGTAAACTGTTTGAGCCAATAGTTTTCTAACACACTTACGTTTTCACATAAACACTAAAACAAGTATAAGTGATTTTATGATTTAGTAATACATATGTACAATAACTAGTGTTTACATATTTGGGTAAATATATACTTAAACTAGTATATACGGTAAAAACTAACAAATGGTATTGACCCATAACCCATGATTTTATCCAAACCATTTGACTAGGTACATTGAACTCATGAGATACATTGTATCTAATAAGAAACCCATGGATCAACCCATGACCCATGACCCATAACCAAAATACCCATGGGTAAAGAGGAGCGTCCCACGGATCCCTAGCTTTACGCTAGCCGGATCCCTTGTGGGAGGGATCCGTGGGATCCGGGGAACAGTAAGTTTTCTCCTCTATAAATAGTGAGCCATTTCTTCCTTTTGGCTCACCACTTTCACACATACTTTCTCCAAGTATTGTACCTCTCTAACCACTGATCCTAAGGGATCTTTCTATGTAGTTTGTCTTTTTTTTGTGTGACTCTCTAGGTTCCTCTTAAAGGCGAGATCACCACTTCTTGAAGTCGAGCAAGCTCAAGTCCATGAGTTGCCTTGCTTCGTCATCATCAAGACAACTGAGGTTCTCTTGTTGATAGTTCTTTCTTCCTCCGTAGATGTTGTGTTGAAGGCATTAGTGAAGGATGCCGAAAGAGTCAAGACGAAAGCATTAGTGAAGGTTGCTTAACGTCCGTGTCAAAAGCATTAGTGAAGAATGCTAAAGGTGTCAAGACGAAGGCATTTGTGAAAGGTGCCAAGCGTTGTGTCAAAGGCATTAGTGAAGGATGCCTAGGAATCAAATCAAGTGGCATTAGGGAAGAATGCCTAGGTCGTATAATCGATGAGGTGCATCGTTATACATATAGAATTAGTTTATTTTCAAGGATGGTGATATCCTTGATGGTATTGTAATAAGGAGTGGATCTCCTTGAGATTAGGTGTTGTGTTGTGATGGGTAGTAGTTCCTCCATAGTAATGGAACTAGGTGCTTAGCCTAGTACCTAATAAAGGGTAGGCAACGTTGTGATAGGTGTGGTTCACCTTGGAGTGAAAGAACCCGGTGGATAGCCTAGCACCGGAAAAAGAGTAGGCGACGTTGTGAAGGCTTCTCCGCCATAAGGAGATTGGTGTCGTGTAGTGTTTACGAACTCTCGAGTAGGTGACTCGGGGAGTGGAGTAGGGCAAGGAAGGTGTCCTTGTAGCCGAACCACTATAAATACTCGTGTCGTGGTTATGTGCTTCTTACTCTTTATCTTTCATTACACGTTTATATATCTATCTATCAACGTCCAACATAAACAACCAAATAGATTGACACAAGTTAATCTAAATGTTTTAAAACGAAGTTTTAATTGGTAAAACTATTCAACCCCCCCTTCTAGTTTTCCACACCATAAACGTCAGACTGGTAAATACTAATTCTGAGACCCGAGGCTAAGAAAAAAAACCCTGAAGGACACGTATAATGTTGTCCAAATCCAGGGCACTACAATCGGTTGTAATCACCACGTCATCAGCATAGAAAATATGAGATATCGTAATTTCAGGAGAGCCGATCTTGACACCACGAATAACCTGAGCTAACTGCGTTTGAGAGAGCAAAATGAAGGCCCTCCATGACGAGAATAAATAAAAAAGGCGAGAGAGGATCTCATTGCGTTAGCCCACGTTTAAGAGAAAATTCAAAAGTAGGGCTGCCATTACTGAGATTGAAGCTCTAGACGAGTGTAAACAAGCTTTAATCCAAGAACACCATTTAGATCCAAAACCGAGGCTCTGAAGAACGAAATCCAGATATTTCCAGCTAATGGAATCAAAAGCTTTCTCGAAATAGACTTTGAAAATTAACAACTTTTTCTTCTTTTTGTACCAATCAATAATCTCGGTAAACTACATTTTTTAAATCGTTTATCTTTTTAGCTACACATACAACTACCTTTTTAATGCACATTTAATTGCTAAATTAAGTATTATGTGTTTGAAGGAGTCAAGTCAAGCTTGAGAGAATGATAATTTAATGAGTTAGAGTCGAGTTTTTAACCCATATTATTTTGGTAGTTAACGCAACTTACACAAATATGTATGTCTCAAGTAAAAAAGTGAAAACATAATCTACATACAATCATAAGAACACAAAAATGAACAAAAACATGTCATGTTACTCGACATATAAAAGCAGATATAATAGTGGTGGTGGTCACCATTAGCTTTATCTTGTCGTCACATCGTCTTTTCCCTTCTCGCATTCTCACCACTTTTACCCTCATAATGAGCATCACATTCATTACCATTTACATGTTACGCATCTCCCACAACCCAATTACCTGCACACACAAAATTTATGTCAACCCGTGCCGTACACTACCGATTTATTATTTTTCTTTCCCTTCACCGTAAACATGCACCCTTTGTAGTGCTTGATTTAGACCTTTCACGCGATCTATTTTTTTTAAACGGCTAGTTAGTGGTTCGAGTCGTGCAGTGACATCCAAGCGGACAGTATGCCTTGCTCGAACCTTCGCCTTTGGGGAATAACCCCACTTCCAGGGACAGAGCTTGAGCAATATTATTGGAGGGGCCGAAATGTAGTCGTAATAATTTTGAGGGGGCCAAACCTATATTTATTTTACATTTATACTAATATTTTAGAAATTATATACAAAACTACAAAATATAATGCTTAGTTGTCCTAGATTTGGGGGGCCACAACCCCCACTTGCCCCTAAGAAGCTTCGTGCATGCCCACTCCCTTTTTTCTCTTCGTCTAGGAGGAAAACTCCATTGGCAAACTTCGTTCAGGAGAAGACAAATAAACCCCACTATTTTTTTCTCCGTTTTGTCTAAAGAAAAACCCGGCTAACAAGCTTTTTTTAAAAGGAAAAAGTATCTAATAGAAATATAAACGAATGCTTCTGGTCTAAAAATAATATAACTATTATAAATGAACTATAACCATTCGAGGTATGATGCAACATCTCTATAGATCGCTAAACGAACACATGTTCCATTAGAATATGGAAAACCATAGTAAATCCAAACGAAAAATCCTACTACGGAGTAACTAATTTCCAACATACTCGTCCAAAAAGAATTTCAACCTTTTTATATCCACAGTGTTGTTAATATTCAACAGTATTGACCAAAAAACCGTATAATAATACGAAACACTCGGTTTGACCCAGCACCACAAACACACACATCGAAAACGACACCCAACCTTTCCCCGAAACCAGGTGGGTCTATGTCGACACAGCCACCATACCATACATAAATCCCATTTCCCCAATCTTATTAACCAATTTTTTATTTTTTTTTATCAAGATCTTGTAAATTTAGGGGTTTATTATTCTTTCCATAAATTGTTACAACTTATTATAAAGATCATTAATTAATTTGTGTAAAGAAAGAAAGAGGGATATGGGTTCGCATTTTGAACAGTGGGAGAAAGATCCATTCTTTCCTGCTGCTGAAGAAGTTCAAGAATCCACCGACAGGTATATCTTGATCTTTACTTTTTATAAATAATTGTTTTATTGGAATATAGTTTTATACTTTTATTAGTAGCTAAGTCTTTGTTTATATATTTGTAATAATCGTTAAGTAGTAGCCATTATTGCTCCTGTTATGTTACATTTTGCTTAGTTCATACCACCAAGTTCAAATTGATTAGACTAAATCAACACTTAAACTGGTACCAACATGTTTATCTATAAGTACCGCAGTGTGCAGATAAGCATTTCTAAGTGTTTGGCATGAATAAGCAGATAAAGACTTAAATAAGCAATCCCAAATGCCCTCTTAGGTAGTTTTACCAGTTGCTTTACGTGAATCCTACAAAACAAAAAATCCACCAAATAATAACCAAGCTTCGTAAATGTGCTATTTAAGTGCTAATTTTAGTTTAACCGGTTTTGAACAACTTAAAAACAATGGAACAATAATGGAACATGGTTTTGGGGTTTGAATAGAGTAGTTTGAGCGACTGAACTTGGACAACATTTTCCTTTTATATACTCGTTATTGAGATTAATTAAATCCTTTTTCCGGTTTAAGGATGGAATCGACATATAGAACACTGATACACGCATTAAAAGAGCCTAGTGCATGGAACACAGAAGAACTTAAAAGGGATTTACGTACAGCACTCGGTACTGCTAAATGGCAGGTAATTGATACCATTTATGTTGTTACTTCATATAGATGATTAGTAGGTTCGTATTAGGTGATATTGATTATATTATGGTATGTTTGCAGTTGGAAGAGTTTGAAAAGGCTGTTAAGCAAAGTTATAGTCAGTTTTCATGTGATGATACTAAAGCTCGGCATCGTGATTTTATTACTGCGATGGAGAGTCAGGTTTTGAGAGTTGAAAAATGTTTGGATGAGTCGGTTGGTGTAACAGGAAAGCCGCCTCGACCATGGGTTCGACTTGATGAAGGTGAAAGTGATGAACTTGCGTTATTCCTTTCGGGGAAACCAGCAGCAGTAGTTGAAAATACATCTAATGAGAACAAGCTTAATAAGCATAGAAGGACAGCAAGTGCTGGTGCTGATATTGGTAGTTGGAACATTACGATTGATGATGATGCGACTGTTGGTGGTGTTGATGAAAAAAAGGAACAACCACCAAGGAAGATACCTAGTGTTTCTGGGTTTTTGAATACTATGGAGTCTGGGTCGAAATCACAGTGGTCAAAGAATGGTTACAGGAAATTGAAGGTTATAGATCAAAAGTTGCCAGAGACTTTACCTGTGAGCAGAGTGAGTGTTTCCTCAGCTTTTACATTATTAAAATGCAGTTTTGGTTTTTTGTTGAGATAGTGTGCTGTGTCTGTATTGATAGTATATTATTTTTGATGAAAGGGTATCAATGCGTATTATGAAAGGAGTAAGAGCTGTCTTGAGACTGGTGATGATTGCTACCAGAAGCAACTTTACGGGTGGTATGGTGCTGTTCAAAGACAGCTTCAAAGGTCCCAGTATTATGTGCAGTATAGTCGACCTACTCAAATGATATTTTCGGTACTTGTGCTGATTTTCTTGTTTGGTGAGTTTGCTCTCCTTATTTTCAAATTATAATTCATAAAAGTACTAAAGTAGTCATGTAACTTGTGTAATGGAATACGGTTATTGATGGAAAGTTATTCAGGTAATGATCTAAAGATTTTGATATAGTTATATAGCACATCCATTAGTAGGGCTGATCTGGATAGTGATGCCTATGGAGGTGGCATTAGTTACATTGTCCAGCTTTCACTTGAATATGTTGTCAAGCTTGCTTGCAAACAGTGAATATACTTATCAATATATTTAGGATAATAAAAAGCAATTGTATAGTTGAACGTGCCTACAATCGCGAAACCATGGAATCTCTTGTACAATAAAAAGTGACGTTTGCATCATACTCCGTATGTTTCTTCATTGGTTCTCACCCTCAGCCCTCAGGTAACTGTGTATGGGTGATTAGTTTCATAAGAATATATTGTACTTCTGCCCTCTTACAGACATCAGATTTTACCACCCTTTATCTTACCCAGACAAATGCTAACTGTGATGTTTTAATAAAATATCAGTTGCAACTATTGTCAATAATGATTTTAAATCACTGGTTATCTCGTTTGACAAGTGATGAGTGACGTATGTTCACCATGTTTTTTTGTTTCTTTAACACTAGCCTTGTATGAGCTCATCTCTTACTTTGATTTTAATTTTGTTGCAGCATTAATTACAGTGAGTGTGATTTGAACCGGATTTCTAGTCTTAGTTGCAGGCGAATTATGGCAATGTTCTTCCGTCTTTTTGGGTGCTCGGCTGTGGAACATAGCTCTTCGCCCCATTTTAGATACAGATTGTACATAATTTTTTTCTTTATTTTATATGTTGTCATGTAATGTAATGTAAACTTTAGATTATTTAGGTATTTAGGACCAACACAGTAAGTACTGTAATTGTAATACTTGTCCCACTTGGAAATGGTCATTAGTTGATTGAAACATTGCACTTGGAGATTAATATTTTGCCTATACTTGTAGTATTAGTGATTTCACATAAAGTGACGCCCCTGATATCTTATGTTTCTCGAGTTAACTTACCATGGTTTTCTGAGAAAATGCTTAGTATGTAAAATAAACCAATATACACAAATAGAGGCCAGTAAAGGATGCCCATATCCATCTTGAAATCTGTATATGAAAAATCAAATGTGTGATGGTCTTTTATAAGACTAGCACTATTTTTGCTAAATTTTACTAACAAAAATCTCTGCTGTATTACCTACTTTTTGCCTTGTATTGAAATGTTAAATTCTTAACAAATTTTTACCTGTCTCAAAATGATAATGTCTTCAAGTTCCTGACAAATATTTATTTAGAAAAGACTACCAGTGCCATTCAGGTTCTAGCTCATAAAAGATCATGAACTTGCACATCAAACCTTAAAAACACTTGTAATTCTGCTCTCAGCTTAGAGACAATATATTGTCTATTTTTTTTTCTCTTAGCAGAAATATACTCTTTTTGTAATATTAAACCACATGCATATTCATATTACTTTAGGACAACAGGTAACTGCATAAATAAGTGAACTTGAAGGCGAACTTGAAGGCCATTTATTTATTCAACCGCTACAATGGTAGAAAAATACTAGTCCACATTCTCAAACCATAAAGTATAAGTGATTGTAGCATCAAGAATACTATCGACTAAAAACTAATTCTGGGAAAGCTCACGGCTACGCTTTGCAGCAGCAACAACTGCATTCATTAATATCCCACGAAATCCAGACTTTTCCAGCTCGTGAACCCCCGCAATGGTGGTCCCGCCAGGTGAAGTAACGTCATCTTTAAGCTGACCTGGATGCTTTCCTGTTTCAGTAGCCATAGATGCCGCTCCTAGAACCTGAAACAACAATTCAGCATCAGATTTTTTTCATCAACCTGTATAAAAATGATTGAAAAGTAATAGCGAAAACTTACAGTTTGAGAGGCTAAACCAAGCGCAAGTTCTCGTGGTAAACCTGCAGCTACACCTCCATCAGCCAACGCTTCTATTAACAGAAATATATACGCTGGCCCGCTCCCACTAGAATTTTTACAGAAAAGAATAAAGTTAGTAAAAGGACAGGTTATGCTTTGGTATTGAAAGAATTGTACTTGCCTCAATCCAGTGACTGCATCAAACAGTTTCTCATCGGCTTTCCATGTCTTGCCCACTGCTCCAAATAACTTGGCAATTATTTCGCCATCTTCTTGTGTTGCACCTGCTCCCAAGCTCATAACTGCACAAATACTAATTTTAGTAATCGTCAAATAGTTTTGCATCAAATAGTCTTGTGTTGCACCGGCTTTCCATACAACATACTGGTAGCCAACCTTGTATATATTTTGGGTGAAGGCTGAGAATACGTAACAAACTTTTTCAAATATACCAAAGTACGTAACATACAAATTTTATTATTTTTGTACGTAATATACTTTCAAATTTGGAACAATGTACGTAATATGACCTGTAACTAACAAGTTACCAGGTCAAAAGTTTGAAAAATGACATAAATGGTCCCTGTGGCTTGCGTTGACTTTCACAGGTCATCCATTGACTTTATTTTCGGTTAAAAAAGTTTCAGTAATAGTCCTTATGGTCATTGGCTTTTAGATTTAGTCATTTTGTTCCGTTTTTGTTACGTTTTGCCGTTTTTATCGGTTTTCATCCGTTTTTCTTACATTTTTCTTAATTTTTTGTCCATTTTTCTTACGTTTTGTCTGTTTTCTTTCGTTTTTGCCAGTTTTCATCCGTTTTTGTCCGTTGTTCTTATGTTTTGTCCGTTTTCTTTATGTTTTTATCAGTTTTTGTCCGTTTTTCTTACGTTTTGTCCATTTTTCTTACGTTTTTGTACTCTTTAAACATATTGAAAATTTATTCCAAAAAGAAAAAAAAAAACAGGAAAAAAATTTCCAAAAAAAAAAAATTGGAATTTTTTCCCAAATTTAAAAAAAAAAAATTCCAAATTTTTTTTTTAAAAATTGGAAATTTTTAAATTTTTAAAAAAATATTGAAAAATATTTTTTCAAATTTTTATAAAAAATCTTTAAAAAAATTGGAAATTTGAAATTTGAAATTTGAAAATTTTTTTATTCAAAATTTTTTAAAAAAAATTGGAAATTTGAAATTTTTTTATTTAATTTTTTTTATTCAATTTTTTTTTTTAAATTGGAAATTTGAAATTTAAAAAACATTCTTTTTTTTATTCAATTTTTTTTTTGAAATTTGAAAATTTTTTATTTTTTTTCGGAAATATTTTTTTTTTCCTATTTTTTTTTCAAAATTTTTTTGGAATTTTTTTTTTTTCAAATTTGCAAAAAAATTCCAATTTTTTTTTTTGGAATTTTTTTTTCTTTTTAGAATAAATTTTCAATATGTTTAAATAGTACAAAAACGTAAGAAAAACGGACAAAACGTAAGAAAAATAGACAAAAACTGATAAAAACATAAGGAAAACGGACAAAACGTAAGAACAACGGACAAAAAACGGATGAAAACTGGGAAAAACGAAAGAAAACAGACAAAACGTAAGAAAAACGGACAAAAAATTAAGAAAAATGTAAGAAAAACGGATGAAAACCGATAAAAACGGACAAAACGTAAGAAAAACGGACAAAAACGGAACAAAATGACTAAATCTAAAAGCCAATGACCATAAGGACTATTACTGAAACTTTTTTAACCGAAAATAAAGTCAATGGATGACCTGTGAAAGTCAACGCAAGCCACAGGGACCATTTATGTCATTTTTCAAACTTTTGACCTGGTAACTTGTTAGTTACAGGTCATATTACGTACATTGTTCCAAATTTGAAAGTATATTACGTACAAAAATAATAAAATTTGTATGTTACGTACTTCGGTATATTTGAGAAAGTTTGTTACGTATTCTCAGCCTTCACCCATATATTTTATGCCTTTCGTCAGGTTATATGCACATTAATTTTATTATTGTTATAGAAAGTATATAGCACATAAAACTCAGTATTATCGGTGCAGCATGAATTACTACTAGACTAACTAAATGTTTTATCTTATGTCAATACGCAGCCAGCAAGGTTAACAATGTGAGTTTATACACATTAATTATTGATAGCTGTGGTTTGAACTTCGAACCATAACTTGATACTTTGAATTTTGAAAGATTTGGAATAATTACAGCTGATATTGAGCTTTCACGATGATTTAATGATGCATAATAGTACAGATATACTTTATTCAACGGTAAACATGAGACATCAAATGGCACATGATAAAGTACCACAAGAATCATTGTTGAAGATTTGAAGGTATGTGTTGCATAACCTAAAACCTCCTGACTAATTTGATTACCCGAAAACATATATAGCTACTTTAAAAGAGATTGACATTAGTGCAATGAAAGCATTTCTTAGTGACATGTGTAATATGTTTTTCATCCATCATACCCTCAGATTGATGCAGCTTTGACCCGTCAAGCTTTTTCTTTCCACATCAGGGCAATACCTCTCTACCATATTTTTTCAAGGCATTTTAGTTTAAAAAATGAACCAAAAGTAAATAGGCAAAAATGTTGCTAATCTCATTACGTTATGTTTAATTCTGGTTTATAACAGAACAAAAAGTAAATGCATCTGTAAATAGGTTAAAATGCACATATATTGAAAGCGTGACAGGGTAGTACAATTTGAAATATTCAAAAATAGATTATACCTGATGCTCCTTGACCTACAGCAGATGGGGTATTTGGCATTACCCTAATAAAACGATCATGACCAGCCCACTCCTGCATCATACAAAACCAATTACGATTCACTTAAACATTATTGACCCATCATATATGTAAATTTGTGAAATCTTATGCAGATCATGTAAGATAAAGGCCTCTAAATCTCATGTTGTGCCACATTTAGATTCTTGATCACGCATTTCAGGTATTGATGTACTGCAAAGGCAGCCTATAAAGATTATTATCAGATATAAAACATGAGATCCATTTGCTCGATGGATCACATAGTAAGAACACATATTACCTTATTACCATATAATCAGCAACTATATGATCATAAGTTTAGTAATGTACAGCTTAAATAGGTCTGTTTTCGCCAAACCTGAAGGTCTTTCAATTTGACACCAGCAACTACCGACACCAGAAGCTTTTTCTCAGATAGGACTGGTCTCAGCTGCAAGATAGCATCTTTAACTGCAGTGACAAACACAAGATAAAGTTAATTTTCAACTTATAATATAAACAAAATACTGTTGAGTTCTGCAAAGTTCCAAAAGTAGCATCGGAAGAATGTCCTTCACAAGACTTCTTTTGGGATTTAATGAGTTGTCGATAAAAATTACATAAAAGTAGTCAGTGTTCAAAAGCGCTTCGATTTTGGTAACTTGAGATTTTACCAATCACTAATGTGTCTTAAATAGTCAATTGCATTTTCATCAAGTAGCTTTCATTTTGCCAGGTTTTAATTTAATGAGCATCTAGTGGTACTTTTTAACCTTTACCGTGGTGTTGCTAACTTTGTTTCAATGGTTGTTGAGATTTTACCTTACAGTACATAATGTTTCACTTCTATAAGTATTACCACTACATGATAGCATGGCACAAGTATGAGACAGCTCCAGCTACGTTAATAACGACCCACTAGTAAAACGACATAGTAGAATTTTAGCAGTTAGTTACACATATGTATTCCATTCCACTAATTACATTAAGTCTCAAGTCTTCTTTTGCTCGAGAATCTTTAAGTTTGTATTGATAAGCCTAAGCAGTTGCTCGAGAATCTTTATTATCTTTCTGGATCTAGAAAGTAGGCTCCAAAACATAAGAACTAAGAAAGTAATGTACTTACAAGCTAGTGTGTGTTCCCACCATCACTAATACAAACTCATGGCTTCACCACCATCCATAGCTGAATAGTTTCAACATAACACAGTTGATCAAAATCAACAAATATTATAGCTCTTACTAGACCTTATTCTTTGTCACGGTAAGTATGATATGTTTGTGGAAGTTGTGTACTAATTTTTTTTTTAAAAAAAAAAAAAAAAAAAAGAGAGCCTTACTAACTTGGTGAATGGAATGCATGGACAAAACATGTACATTTAACCAACGTCCGAACATATAGAAGCCAAGACTCTTACGAATTCTTGAGCCATTGCTCAAACGTCCAATAATATGTTTTTTCAAATATGAGTAGTAGTTGCTAATAGTGTTTTGAAGTCATAAAATTAGTTGAAATTAGATACATGTAGGGGTGGCAATCGAGTCGTGTTCGTGTTAACCTATTCGGGTTCTCGTGTTGGCGGGTTAGTATAGCCTTAACCCAAACACGACCCATTTATTAATCGTGTCAAGAAACTCAACCCTAACCCACACCTGCATAACACGTGTAACCCATTTGTGACCCGTTTAACCCATTTAAGTATATAGGTCAAGCAGTGAATAAAGCTGGTTGTTTGTCGATTTAACTAGTTTAAATGCTAAAAATGATTTAAGGATCTAAAATATGATAAGAATAACATACAAATAACTATGCGACAATTTTCAGAATTATAAGCATCAATTTTCATGATATCTAAGGTATAAAATTATAATTCACTCATACTAAGTGAATAACAAAATATATTTAATCAACATCCAACATAAAAATCAAGTTATATATTTTATTTTTAAGATCTTATATACTTAAACGGGTTCACGGGTTGACCTGTTTAATACTTACTCAACCCAAACACGACCCGTTTATTAAACAGGTTAGACAGGTTGACCCGTTTTTTACCCAAACCTGTTTATCCTCAACCCAAACCTGTTTAACTTCGTGTCGGGTTCGTGTCGTAATCGTGTCGTGTCGAGAATTGCCACCCCTAGATACATGGCCTGGCTGAACCAGATTGTATATTTACAAAATTCTTATGAGTTATGTAATCTAATCTCAAAAAGCTGGTACATTCCAATGCCTTAAAGATAAATGTGATGAAATCAATATTGGAAATCAAGAACTAATATCTGCCCAGACCTAGTTGCTAATGCCTACAGATAATGCATGCTAGTTGACATAAAGATTTTCTTTATTGATTAGTTACCAGAGTCATTTGTTATTCAAAGAAACCCCAGATGTAAGACTTGTGACACGATGACATGGATGAAGGAGTTTGGAAATTGGGACAACTTCACTTGTTGTAAATTGTAATAAGAGAAATAAAGAAAAAAGACGCTTAAGCAAGCCAAGTTATTATACTTCACTTTTGTACTAATATCAACAAAAGCTCACAACTTTCAGAGAGAAGCAATATAGAACAGCGGAATTAACATAAAAAAAAAACCCGATATAAAAATGCAAGAACAAAATAAGTGTAAAAGGCTTAGGCAGCATGAAAACATACCAACTTGTGGCTTGACAGAGAAAATCACCACATCACTGGTTTCAACAACCTGAAAGATTGAGATGGCAGTACAAAACACTGAATCAGTAAACACTCAAAGGTGTGTACTATCAAGAAATAATACAATACTAACAAAGACGGATAATAAGTAGCTTAGCTCTGTTTCCTTCTTCTAAATAGCATTATAACTGCAACATACAAATAACGAAATGACGAAAGCAGAAAATGAAGTGAAACAATTGATTAAGAAGATAGTTTCTCATCAGCAATACGCAGAGCTCAACTCTCATTTTGACTCAAAAGTTATCCACGCTTACTAACTTTACTTTTATATTAGTCACCAACCAAGTAATAAAAATAATGCTTTATTCCCAGTGTGTTTGGATTGCTTGTTTAAGTTCTTATTAGATAAGCAGCATTGAGAGGCTGTTTGTGATTGCTTCATAAAGTGCTCTTCTGCTAATTTATAAGCGGATAAGGAATTTTGAGTCTCTAGTTAAAACGGCTTATTTGTGTATATTATTCTACACATTTATAAAAGGTTTTAAGCATGGTTCTAAAAGGCGCGCCATGGCATCGCTAAGGCGTGAGTCATGACCTTCACGTTACAAAAGCGTCGACTCTAGGCGTCGCGTGAGATGAGGCGGGAAAAGACGTGCTAAGGCGTGAGGCGTGGCGGGTTTTTTTATTCAACTCTGATTTTTTTTTTCTTTTATAAATGAAGAATATTACATGTAGGGATAGCTTCTTAATCTTATTCATTGTGTACAACGCTTTTTATAAACTCGATATATATGATATGATATAAATATTTTTATATTTTGTGCCGACTTATGCCACACCTTAAAAACGCAAAGGCTGCGCCTTGGCCGCTAAGGCGTGAGGCTTGGTCATGCTGCCAAGCCACGCCTCGCGCTATTTATAACCTTGGACTTTTAAGTTACTGTAAATATGTTTGTAAAAAAAGTAATTTTAATCTCGGCTAAATAAACACTTGATATAAGCAGGCAGCTCTCTATCTGCTTATTTCACCTGAAAATAAGCATATAAGCAATCTGGATATCACATTTAAGATAAGAGAATAAAAATAAGCAATCCCAAACACCTCCAAGATTCACATAAACCTTTAGTATAGTAATATGCAAAAAACAAATACCCGATCAAGTCAGTTAATCAATCATATGTTGGTAATAATAAACAAGTAACATATGACAATCAATACCTGATTATTAGTCTCAGCGACATCAACACCGAATGATTGAAAAACAGTCTTTCTGACACCTTTATGAGCAGTGGTAATACGAGAAGCAGGAAGAACACCTGATTTAACAACACCTCTTGCTATACTCTCCGCCATTTTACCTGCTCCTATAAACCCCACCTTGTATGTCTCCACAGGAATAGGTGTCACCGCAGACATTCTTATGATGATGATGATACACAGACTGAAAGAGTTGAGGTTTGATTATTATGTGAAAACAAGTGTGTTTTTGTGTTAATGTGGGTCCTAGTATGATTAACTGATTGATCATTTGATTGGAGTAGTGAGGTAAACCTATCTAGATGGGCCGGGCCGATTATAAATGGGCTTACAATACAAGTCACTAATAAAGGGTTAAGATTATTTTAAGTTGTGGTCAAATATATATATATATATATATATATATATATATATATATATATATATATATATATATATATATATATATATATATATATATATATATATATATATACTAGAAGGGTACCCGCGCAATGCGGCGGCGGGTACCCGATGATTATTTTGTAGCGAACAAATGTTTTTCATTTTTACGTCTAATTCAAGTAAGTTTATCTCTTTTCAACTCCGCTTCTTCCCGACTACTAAAGAAAACTCATAAAAATATATCAAAATGGATGTTGAATTAAAGAGCACAAAATTTAAAAAAATATGGTGAAATTAGATCATAAAAAAATTAAACGGATTAAAAGATATTTAAATTTAAAAATAAAGGTGATTAATTAGTTAGGAAGTGACATGTGTCACCCCATTATTGGAACTCTTTATTTTAGTTTGTTAGAACTCATCCCTTTTTGTTATTTTTTAGTTAGAGAAGTGACACATGTCACTCAATGATTGGAGCTATTTATCTTATTTTTTTTAATTCTTTCCATAATAAGCAAGTAAAAAAGTCTGAATTTTTAAGCCGTCTAATTTTAGAAGGCCTAAATGCATTATAAAGTAGTATATATATATATATATATATATATATATATATATATATATATATATATATATATATGGTTATTTTCAGAACCAAGAAAAGGTCGAGAACTGCGAGAACCGATCACAACCTTTAATTTTCTGATCAATGGCTATTAAAACTTGTGGCATAATTGTAATAAAATATAATATTAGGTGAAATTAGTTAACTAATGTAAGGACAAAATAGTAATTCCACCATCAAATATTTTTCTCAAGCAAAATCAAAAACCGTCATCAGTTACATCCATATTAGCATCACCCTATTTCTCTCTCATTTTTATTTTCCACAAAATACTTTTAATACATCTAACCCTAGCCACCAAATTAACCAAGAAGTATGAGCCGGCCCACAATGACACCATAGTCTATGCCGCCACAGTTAACCACCGATTCCACTGTTGGTTCCATCCGATACAACCAGAATCATAAATTGTCACCGTCGGCATACTAGGTTCAGATCTAGTTATCGATACCATGGTGAGGTCTCGTCTTCGCCGTGAAGAGGTTCATATCTCATCTTCGACAATTGCTTCGGTTTCATCTCAAGATGCCTTATGTTGTATCTTCTAAAATATAGATGTTTATTTCATTTGTTGAATCTCAAAATCTTTATAAAAAAAAAGTAATTTGTTTGACTTCAAATGGAAGAAAGACTGTTGTATCTTTTGAGAGTAATTTGTTTGACGTCAAATGGAAGATGCCTTATCTTGTATCTCTTGAAATTGTTTTATTTTATAGTACTTCTTTTCGTTTGATGTCAGATGGAAGAAATAACTAAATATTAGTTTAATTATTTTACTTTTTACTTTTACTTTCTGCCTTATGACATGAAGCAAAGAAAAAACAATTACGAGTATTACAATTATCTCCAATACAGTATTTTATATATATGTGTTTCTTAAATGCATATAAGTTTTATAGCTAATGAAAATCAATAAAAGAAGTGTGTAAATGTTTATTGATAGTGCATATGTGTTTTTACAGTTTATAGTGAATTTGATGTCTTATGTGGACATGTATTTTTACAGTTTCGGAGTTTAAATGTATTGAAAGTGCATATATGTTTTTAGTTCTGGTATAAGGATGTTTTGTGTATAGTTGTGATTAAGGGTGAACTTGTGTTTTATGTTTTAATGTTGTACCAATTTTTTAAAGAAGTCAAGAATATGGTCTCGTGTGCACAAGTCAAAAATACATTGTGCATATGTGTTTTGTTAGTTGTTATGATTAAATTTATTTATTTATTAATTGATTGTGGTTACAGGTACGAGTATGCTAATCAATGTGAAGAATGCACATGTGTTTTGTACATACTATCTAGCGAGAAGATAGTTATGATAAAGAAGTAAAGTGTAAAGGCACAAGTGCATGCAGTAGATACAAGTGCACATAAACTAACTTGAATACATGTATATAAAGACTTATGGATGAACTCAAATGCACATATACATACAAAGAAATCCAGATTGTCCAATGAGGGAAAATACATGTGCATATACGGCAACATATTTTACTTTTAGAAATTTGTATTTGAATTGTATATCACATGAATTTAAATTTTGTATATAATACTTTTGTTTTAAATTGTATACAATACATGTAAAATACTTATGTACGTTATTCCATGCACTTGTGTAAAATATATGTGAGAAACACATTAGAGGTTTAAGCAATTGAACACTAAAAACACATATAAATTTACATTATAAAAAAATACATGTGCACCTTACCAAATTGCATGCTACAAAAAGATTCTTGAAAAAAAAAATATATACATTCCTAAAATTTAGGAGGAAAAAAACGTTTTCTATTAATAAGAATTAAAAAAAAAACTAAAAAAATTATACATTTACTATTATACCCTTTTGAATAAAATAATAAAAATTAATGTTCAAAAAAATCTGATTGGTTGATGCCGGTTCTCGCAGTTCTCGACCTTTTTATGGTTCTGAAAAGAACTCTACCATATATATATATATATATATATATATATATATATATATATATATATATATATATATATATATATATATATATAGGGGAGGGTTATTGTAAGAACTTTCTTAAAGTTATAAAAGTAGGAACTAGTTTGAACCATTGGATCGCTTAATTGAGATTAGATGAGAATTAATATTAAATGAGTGATATTATAGTTATTAAATAGAGTGTCAAGGGTATTTTGGAGAATTCAAGTACAAATTAATTATTAACATTTTTGAATTAATTTTTCTACATTTTATTTAGCAGCAATTTTTAAATGAGTGATACATATTTACTTATAAAAAAAAATTAACAACCATTTTTAACATTTGATAGTCAACGTTAACTTCTTCTTCTTTTTTTTTTTTCTTCTCTTTTTTTTTTAACTATTTTTATGTTGATTCACGAAACCTTTTTTCTCATCATTTTCCATTTTGATAGTTTACCAAAAAAACCGATACAACGATACAATCGAACAACGATACATCTGATACACGACTGATACAACGATACAACCGAACCCGTACACAACTGGTACAACGATACATCTTATACATTAATTGTTTCATTTACATTAATTGTTTCATTTACCATGTACACACAGCCGTACTCAGCCCGTACACAACTGATACAACTACTAAAAAAGTCAAAATGTACAACCTACAACCGAACCATACACAACTGATACAACGATAAAACTGACAACCAAACTCGTACACAGCCACGAGAATGTATCACCTGCTACAATCGAACCCGTACACAACCTACAACAGAACCCGTACACAACCACAAGAATGCATCACCTGCTACAGCCCGAACCTGTACACAACCTACAACCAAACCCGTACACAAACACGATTGTATCACCTGCTACAAAACACAAAATCAGTACCCCGAACACGTACACAACCACAAGAATGTATCACCTACTAAAATCGAACGCAGCTCGAAACATAACACATATTGAAAACTATTCGACCAAATGTAGCCGTGTGAACATACATGTTTCCAAGTCTTTCCATGTTCCACCCAAAAAAACAATAGCTACAAAATAACGATAGGTACGCAATAAACTGAAGCATAAATACCCCTTGTTTCTGTAAATGTCCAAAGCACATCAAACCTGTATCGTGATGGTGGTGTTGGTACTCTTTAGTCGGCACACACCAACAGTGGCGTCGGTGATAAACGGATCCAACTGAAATGTCTCATGTACAACAACAGATCAAAACAAATGATAAACGGATCCAAACAAACCTGCTTATGTTTCGGCAAAGATTTTCTGACGGCTTTTATGTGATTATTTTCAAGTGGGTTTTGGCAAGGGTTGCGGGATACAATTTTCCGACGGGTTTAATAAACCTTCTCGGGATACGATCTTGGTTGCGGAGGGTAAGGTTGGGGACGGAAAAAAGAAGAGAAAAATAAGATCTTGATGATGAAACCAGTGGGACGACATGTATTTTTGGATTTATTGGGGACGGCGGCCAGAGGTTAAAGATGGAAGCTGGATGTTTTGAGAGAAAAAGAGAGGTGTGGAGGCACAGAGAAAATGAATAATATGGAGAGGGAGATGACTTTTATTAGGGTTAAATTGGATAAGATTGTATAATACCTATAATGCCCTTTTAATTATATATTTAATTTTTAGTTTTCTTTATCAATCAATTCCACTTGTCACTTAATGAGTGGGTTCTTACTTTTACAACATTAAAAAATCTCTCATTTGATCTAGATTCTATATATATATATATATATATATATATATATATATATATATATATATATATATATATATATATATATATATATATATATATATATATATATATATATATATATATATATATATATATATATATATGTAATTGGCGAGAAAAGTTGATTTGCATACTTTTATTTTGATGGATATTGAAGGAGAAATCCTCATCATCTATTTAATTTGATCTACTCGTGAGGATTAAATATAAGATTTAATCTTACAAAACATATTCTCTTGTCCAAGTATATAAAGTATTTTTTTTATTCTTCTTTTTATTCATCGTCAACAATCTAACATACATCAAGTGTGTTTATCTCTCCTCATTTTCTCCAATCTCAGTTAATGTACTTCATCTTCATCATCATCTCGATCTATAACCATTTTTCAATTCTTCTTCAATTCTCCTTCCTATCTTTGTTCCGATCATCTTCATCATCTCACCTTCACGTCGTGATCATCATCAAGTGTGGTAGATACCGAAATCTTAGCTTCGGTTAATCGACGGTGACGTGAAAATGTTTTTCGATGAAGGTGACGAGATGATGACGTCATTATCTGTTAGATCTAATGAAGAAAGATGACGTCTTCATCTTTTAGTTTTCGTTATTTTTCGGTACGGCGGAGATAATGGTGGTTTTTTTGGGTAAAGGGTTTCCCCGGTAAATATGCGGAGATAATGGTGGTTGTGGTGCCATGAATGGATGAGGGTTGTTGGTTCACCGAAAAATATTGAGCGTTGACCATTGACCAACAAACAACTCCTTATGTGTCTTGTTTTTTAAAGTTAGTGTTTTAATTGTTGTTTTTTCGTGTGATTGCTTCATTTGAAAGTTGTTTTGAATATCTATTATGTATTATATGTGTAGTATCACTAGTCATATTTTTAAGTTGATAATTGTATAAATTTGCTTATTAGTTAAGCTATTAGTTTAATTTTGCTTAAATTGCATTGGATTGTTGTTTTTATTGATGTGAATGCTTCATATTAAAACTATTTTGAATATGTTTTGCATCATATGTGTTGTATCACTTGTGATATTTAAGTTGATTATAGTGTACATTGCTTAATAGTTAAGCTCTTAGTTTATTTTACTTGAAATGCTTTGATGTTTTTATTTATATGAATGCTTCGTATTAGAGTTTTTTTAAATCTCATCTGCATCATATATGTAATGTCATTTGTGATACTCTATGTCATATCTTTTGTTTTTTATGTGTTTTGTTTGTTTTGATGAAAGTGTTTCATAAAAAACAAAATGGTTCATTTGTGTGTTGTTGTTAGGTTTTTGCTCGCTGTGGGATTCTATGTCGACACATATTTTGTGTGCTCAAGAATTGTAATATCATACATACCCCAAAACAATATATAATGAGGCATTGGAAAATGGATTTAATGTCACCTGATTTGAGAAAGAAAAAATCGTTACTTGTGAGAAGAATGAAATTATAGAAAGACTTGCAATTTAGGCATCTACTTTAGTTTACTTGTGTGTACATATACTCAACTATAAATTTTCTATGTTTGAGAATTTATTTTAATAAGTGTTTGAGGAATTTGTGTTATGTTTTGACTTTTAAAAGATTTAAATGGATGTTAAATTACTTTCAGTTTTACATGAGTTTTCACTTTTATTTATCATTTGTGATACAACACTTTAAAGCAAAGAAAAGTGAGTTTTAGGCGATGCCGAAGCCGAAGGCTGAGCCGTCGATAAAATATGACAAGTGATATTTATTATTTCTATCATATACACTTGGTATAATACTAAATTTATTATCACATTTGATAAGAATGTGATATTTCATATTCTTAGTTGAGTGTCACAATTGACAACACATATGTGTAGAGAACAAAAACCATAATCATTAACATTTTATATGAAGTTGATTATCTCTTGTGATAATTCATATTCTTAGTTGGGTATCCCAATTGATAACACATTTTTGTGACAACTGGTAAATTTTGAAACTTATTTTTAATACCACACCACTTTAAATTTTAGCAAGTTAAACATTCAGCTATAATCTTTCGATAATTTTGCAGAATATCACGTTGTTGAACCTTCTGTATAGCATTTAATTATGCACTACTATACTTCGGCACTAAGCAAAACATAATAATTCGAGAACTTGAGAAAATTTCTTGTCTAGTTCCCATAAGCGTATTTATGATCGATTTTATTGGAAAATCGTAACTAAAACTTTTGGCGCACTTATGAAAACCCGTTAGAGTTTTATGTGGAAAATACGAGCTCGGAAAGTAAGGATCGGAAACTTTGAAAATTCTACATGAGTGATCCTTGTGGTTATAACCGGTCGCGCCCCCCCCCCCCCCCCCCCTTTTTTTTTTTTTTTTTTTTTTTGATATTATTGATTATTTTGATTTTCTTAAAAGAGTAAAATACATAAATATCCATGTGGATATGTTGGATCGATATACTTTAATCAAACTAACTTTAACTAGCTTGTTAAGGTTTAATAACCTCAGATAAATCCTAAGTTATTAACAAAGAAACACTGAGCAATCTTTATCAAGTACGCGGAATTTACTTAACAAAGTTAAGAAGAATAACTTTTATTATAAACTCTAAATCTGCTTATTATACAGATACTCTAAACAACTCTAAGATTATCGAACTTCTCTCTAATACACTAAATAACTTGTGAATTCGTAAACTCTAAAACTCATAGACTCGTACCTCTAATGCCAATCTAGGAGTCCTTTTATAGGCTCAAGGATATCCTAGTCGGTTTACAATTTGTATTCTTGTACGACAAGTAATCTAAACATAGAATACAATACTTTCCATAAACGAATATAACAGTTCTTGTGTTCTTGCAGTACTTTGACTTCATAGTGCAATACTTTGACTTTGTCTTTAGCAGTACTTTGACTCTTTGACTTCTTCCAGTACTTTACAGCTTACAGTACTTTCATATCTTCAGTACTTTCATATCTTCAGCACTTTCATATCCCAACAATCCTCCCCTAACTTGAATTCTACTTGCTTGACTTCAAGTTCCCTTTTGTGAATATATCTTTAACAACTTCATCTTTAAGGACAGATTGTTTCTTAGTCTTTGGATTGTATCTCTGTAGTGTCTGTGCTTGTCAAAGTATCTCTAAATTATTCTTTCACAGCAGCATCCAGCAAACTCCATCTTTTCAGCAACACAGCAACATATGACAATTTGTACATTAATTCAGTTTAAAGTTGCATACTATTCTCATCACTTCCAGGTGTGTTAACTCCTGTGAGAGGTGAATCATTGAAAACTTAATGGATTTAGATCTCTTTACCAAAGCCATTATCTCTGGAGTAGCCAAATGTTTTGGTGTGTAAGACCATGGTACACTGATAACCATATGATTTTTAGCAAATCATCAGCTATCAACAGATTTGTTTTGTCTTTACCAAAAGCTGTACCCTTCTGGACTAGTTAGTTCTTCTATCTAATGGTGAACTAATTACCAATAATGGTTTTTCCACAGCCTTTACCACAAGCCATTTTCTTGTGGGCTAGCCAACTCTTCACATTACTGATATGGTGAGTTGATTACCATCCAACTTATTAGCAAGCTGTCAACTAAAAACGGATTTGATATATCTTTACCAAAGCCGTTTGCTCATGGATTAGTCAATCCTTTTGTAACCATGGTGGATTGATAACCTATTGATGTTACCATCTCAAAAACCATTTATTCAACCTTTATTTCAAAATATTTATTACTTAGCAAAAGGTTTCTTCTAAAATTCATTTAACTGGTTTATTTCTGCAAACAGTACTTTGATGAAAGTACTGTCTGATCAGCAGTACTTTGAATAAAAGTACTGATATATCAAAAAGTATTTATTCAAATAAAATTCATACCAGTTATTGATCATCCTTAGCAATAGTAGTCCAGTTGATAAATAAGTTGATAACCATGCAAGCAGTTTCATTATCCTCTTCTACTTCCATTCCATGCTCTAGCATTCTTCTCATGAGCTCGACTGTGAGAGGGTATCTTCTTTCTGCAAACATGTGTATCATTGTTCCATTTTCCAGCTCTAAAACATGAACTCCAGACTCTTCAAAGAATCTCCAGCAAACAATTTCCCAGCTTTCTTGATTCTTCCAAATATCATCAGTGCTCTCTTCTTCAGTTTCCCATATAGTTATGAGATCACCATGTAAAACTAAGCCAATCCCTTCTAATGGATTATGTTCAAAATAAGCTTTCACCACATGATATAAATAGAATAAATCTACTCTATCTATAATGTGCAATAAGTCCCATAGCCTATTGAAAACTTTGAAGCTTTCATCTTCTTTATGAAAGATCATATAATCTCCATCCTTGGATTTCACAACTTCAAAAGCACTAATCTTTGATATGTTCATCTTCATGTCATCATCTTCTTTAGAGTAATCAAAATCTACCACTCTGAGATAATTCTTTAATTCATCACTAGTCTCAGATCTTAATTCAACTTTTTCTTTCTTTGAGAACTGAACATCTGTAACTTCAGTTTTCCTTTTTCTTTTCAAACTCTTCTTTCTTTCAGCTTCAGTCGAAGTAGCTTCTTCTCTAAAATCTTTGATGTCTGCAACATTCTTCTTATAATCCTCCCTAGCAGCATCATATAATCTTTTCATCTCAAAATAATTAAACTTCTGTAATCCTTTATACCCTTGACTTTTAAGATAAGCCATCATAGCATTTTTGTCTTTAGCTTTATTAAGTCTTCTTGGCATAAATCTAACAGGAACAGGTGACTGTAATGGTTCAGCAGCTTCAGCATCTAATTCATCTTGTACCTTTTGAGCTGCTTCTCTATTCTGAGCTTCTTGAGCTTCCTGAGCTTCTCTATCTTTAGCATTTAACTCTTCTTGAACTTTTCTAGCTACAGCTTCATTCCTAGCAACTTCAATTGCTCTAAGTTCTGCTAAAGTTAGCTTTTTCTTCTTAGTTTCAACCAGAACACCCTTTCCTTTATCCTTAGGATCAATAGCATGTTGAGAAGTTCTTTGTTGTTCTTCTTCTTGTACTTCTCGAATAGTAACTCCTCCTCTTGGTTGTGATAAATCTCCTAAAATTGTAGCAATGAACTCATCATCACTTGCAGAATGAATAGGTTTGATAATAGCTTCCTCCTCTTGGAAAACAGTTGAGGGACCAACAACTTCTTCATGTACAGTTGTTGAAGGACCAACTTCCTCATCAAAGTCTAATACTCTTGGAGTTATCACCTCTTGTCTGAAAGTATCATGAAAACCAGTACTTTGTTGTTCAGTACCTTGATCATCAGCAGTACTTTGAACTTGAACTTGCTCATCAGTATCTTGAATGATCTTTTCTTCAGACTTTTTAGAACTTTCAGGTTCATTCTCTTTAACCATATCTTCTTTCAATTTCTGTTCTTCTAAATTCCTCCCCAAGTTGACAGAAGATGGTTTATGAACCTTTTGGTGTTTACTTGTCTTGGACTGCCTTTGTGCTTTCTTCTTTGATTTGACCCAAATACGAAATTCTTTAATCAAAGGCCAGACAAAAGTTTTTAGCCGTCTAAATTTTAGCTTCAATTTCTTTATCTGCTTAGCTTGAACCCTAGTAGTCTTTTGCAACTTAACAATCTCCCTTGTCAAAGCATAATTATCCAAAGATAAACCTTCACGAGGTATAGTATGTGGATCATCACCTTGAATATGTGAAGTTTCCTCTGATGTAACAGGAACAGATCGTTGTGGAGATGGAGAAGGTGATCGTGCAATTTCTTCTTGAACCTCTGGGCTTGGGGAAACAGTACCCTGTGGAGATGCAGTACCTTCTGGAGAAGCAGTACTTGCAGATGCAGTACCTTCAGATGCAGTACCTTCAGATGCAGTACCTTCAGATGCAGTACTTTCACTTGCTGCATCAGCTTCATCATCAGCTCTAACAGCCTGAACAACTTCCATCATGGAAGTAGTTAATGGTGTATCTGGACCTCTAAATAGATCACTTCTTCTAGCCATAAAAGTAAAAATCTTTGATTGTTGAACAATAACAGGCATTAAGTCTGTAGGCTTAGGTACATCAGCAAGTTGTTTGTTCAGAAAAACTTGTACAAACCTGGGATACATTAACCATTTTGATCCATGATTGATGTGAGAAAGCATGCCATCAAGAATTAGCCTTGAAAAATTAAAAAAAAACACGATCTGTAGCTAATCCCACCATAGCAGATGCTATATTAGACCCAAACTGCTCCCAAGAAGTACTTTTAGCACTAATACAATGTAACAACACATGTATTAAAAACTTCCATTGAGGACAAAACAACTGCTTTCTGAATGTTTGTTCTGTTAAAGAACCTTCATAACCAATATGCCCAAAAGTTTCCCAAATCAATTCCTTGGCAAAACGAATAGCACCATCATCATCATTAAACAACAAATCTTCCCTAATAGATGCTTCAGTAATCTTCACGGTTCTTCCAACAACTGTAGCCCTAATATAGAATTCTTCATTCTCCATGTTATCTCTTGCAGTAGCCCAAAATTCTTGAATCCAAGGCTCAATAATATCCGGCTCCACTAAAAGAGCATAACTGATGGGCGACCCAGTTAGATAATCAATAATATCATGAAACGACTCATTATCTTCAGTCTTGTCTAAATTTGCTACCATGTTGTGCTTTGAAACAGTAGGTCGATTCGCCATTGGTGATTATGTAAGCACAATAAGAATTGAAATCGAATAAGAATGAGAGAAATATGGAAACGATGCTAATGTATGAATATAAGAGGGAAAATCGGAAAGTAGTTATTTATAGGTGAGATTTGAAAAATTACTGCCCAAAATAAAACAACCGTTAGCATTAATTACCCCTCAATATAACCGTTGGAACAGTACTTTAATACGACAAACAGTACTTTCCACGTATGCAATACTTTCCCAAAGCAGTACTTTCCAAGCAGTACTTTCAGGAAAAACAGTACTTTGCCAAATTCCTCCGTAGAAACTAAGTATACACAAATATCCTCCCCTCAAGCAATACACAGGACTATACGAACACCTTATAGTCCTCCCCTCAAATATAGCTTAGTAGTTAATATACTCCAAAACACCTGACAGAAACTTCTTGTCTCCTGTCATGCTCACAGAACAACCACTAATAAAATAATCTTTAAGCTCCTCTTCTGGGTTGCCCTGTCTAATAAGATGAAAAAGTTAGTTGCTTTGAGGAACCCAAGCCATTACTGACTTGTGTTCCCCTTGTGGGGTGACATACTCACATTCTTTGAGTATATAATTTCCACTGTGTTCTAAAGCATGATCCAATATTTTCTTGTTATTCAAAACATGTGGATTTTCAAAACTTTCTGGATTTTTAACAAAACTCTCTTTTGTAGATTCACTCACTTTATCTTGTATCACAAAAACATCTGATTCACTTTTTGTTGAAAGTACAGTTTGTCCCTCAGCAGTACTTTCCCTCTTAACCCATTCTGGTTTAACACGTGGTTCCTGTGATCTAGATCCCCTATGTGAATTGTAATACCTTCTAGGTTGATAGTGAGATCTCCTAGGATTCCTATTCCAAGTAGTGTGATCAGTACCTTGTTTTGGCTGAGCAGTACTTTGGAAAGTACTGTGAGATACTGAAGGTTTTGAAAAAGGTTTTCTCTGATGTGGGTATCTGTGATATGGTGTGAAGTTTCTGTAATTAATCCTATTTGAATTATTCCAAACTGGTTTGTGCTCTCTAGGTGTGTGGTTGGCAGATCTGTTCTTTGGAAATTTTCTAAGGTATTCTGAGTGTCGATCACAATCTTTGATTAAATGATTAGGACTATAACACACAAAACAAAGTTTTTGACCCATATGTCCAAAGTGATTTCTTCTATATCTATGCCCAAAATTATTTTGCCTTCTTGGAGAATGATGAAAACTGTTTTGACCAAAGTTATCCCAAAAAGGTTTAGCAGTACTGTTTTGAAAAGATTTTGCAGAAGGTACTGCTTGTGGAGCAGTACTTTGATTTAAAGGTACTGCTGGATTTTGAACATTATTTTTAACAGCTTCTTTGGGTTTTTCAGACCTAGATTGAGCAACAAGATTCTTCCTAAACTCTAGACTGTCTACTCCAAATCGAGAAACATCAGGCCTTATGGGTTGATGACCCAATTATATCCCTTGTCTTTCTTATACGCAGGAGGTGGTTCACTTATTGAGCCCTCATTGCTAGATGTATCTACATAGTTAATGAGTTCATCATCACTAGTGGTTATGTCCTCAAAATCACCTACATCCTGATCACTAGGTTGTTTTTCTTCTATGTTATCAAAGTTCATACCAAAACCTAATCCAGTTCTAATGTATGCTCTTCTTTGTTTTTCAACATAAGTAACATGGGACAGACCAGATTCTTTCCAGGCATCAAACTTAGCTAACAAATCATCTCTCTCCTTAGTTAATTTCTCAATTTCAGCAATTTTACAATTTAGCTTCCATTCACTAAGTTTTAACTGGTAATCCTGTTGTTCATATTTTTCAGCCCAAGCCATTTCATTATTTTCATGGGTTAATATTTTGGCTTCAATGGACTCTAAAGTGATTTGATAACCTGCTACCTCAGACCTAGCCTTAACACAATTATCTCTTTCAATCACATAACTGTTAAGTAGTTTTAGATAAAAAGCATAACAGTTTGAGCAAACCTCAGAGATAGGAGACTGAGTTGGTGAAGTAGCCACCATTGCAAGAAGAACAGGATCATCTTCACTTTCTTTGCTCCAATCAAATCCTCCAAAGCCATCATCAGATTCCAAAGCAGCATGTTCAGATTCTTCATCAAAAGCAGTGCTTCAGTCCAATGCTTCCACTGTGTCTTCAACTGCATCTTCCACTGCTACCATACAGTAAGTCACTGGTTCATCATCAAACTCTTAACTCCAGTCAACTTCTGATAACTTCTCTTAAGCAACCAAAGCCTTTGTTTCAGTAATTGGAATTTCTTTGAGCTCAAGTTTTGGCTTCTCAGATGTTCTGTTTGCTTGATACTTAGCAAACCTGCACTCCCTTGCAAAGTGACCAGTCTTTTGACAATTGAAGCATTCAATTTGGGATTTGTCAAAAGTTATTCCTTGTTTTGGTTTGAAATCAATACTTTTGCCTGTCTTCTTCATGTACTTTTTGATCCTTGCAGTGATCATAGCAACTTGCCACCTGATATCAATTTCTTCAAGTGCATCTTCTTCAATCTGTGCTAGATCCTCTTCATAAGTGACAGGTAAACTGGCTTGTTGTGCAAAGAAGGAGCATACAACTTCATCTGAGTGCAAAGTGGTAGGTGATGGGGCCTGCTGAGCATATGAAGGGGGGTTGTAAACAGCAGTACTTTGAGAAACAGTACTTTGAGGAGAAGCAGTACTTTTGACAGAAGTACTGCCCTTCTTTTCAGATGATAGAAAAGCTATACTGTGAGACTTAGAATTTGATTGACCACTCATCTCATGCTCATACACCTTCAGTTGATGATAGAGATCATCAAAGTCCATGACATCCAAACCTTGTTGTCCTCTGATCATTGTAGCAATCACATGCCATGTAGATGGCAAACTCCTTAGAAACTTCAAATTAGCATCCTCAACTGACACTTCTGCCTTGTATAACTCCAACATGTTGAGGAGATTTTGAAACCTATCATATGCAGCATCAAGACTCTCTCTTTCACCTACTGTGAAAGTTTCAAACTGTTGCTTCAGCAAATTTCTGTGCATCTTCTTAGAGGCTTCATTCCCTCCAAATCTGGTCTTGAGAGCAGCCCAGAGCTGCTTAGCATCTTTAGCATCATGAAATTTGAGAAGATGACCATCTGGAATGGCAGATAAGAGAATGTTTAGTGCCTTTTCTTGATTCCTTAGGGTTGCTGCTGGTAAAACTGCCTTTGGTGCTATAGGTTGTCCAGGAATATTAATAGGTTCTGGAACTACCTCATTGCCATTAACAATTACATTCCATAGAGCATGGTCTGTAATGGCAATATACTGCCTCATCTTCATGCACCAGAGATCATATTCTCCCTTCTTGATTATTGGAATTCTGAGTGAGGTGATAGAGGGTGGTGGAACAGCTTCAGTCGACATCTTGAATATTGTAGAAGTAGGGTTTCTTCCTAGTCAGAGTTTCCACACAAGCTCTGATACCACTTGTTGGATCGATATACTTTAATCAAACTAACTTTAACTAGCTTGTTAAGGTTTAATAACCTCGGATAAATCCTAAGTTATTAACAAAGAAACACTGAGCAATCTTTATCAAGTACGCGGAATTTACTTAACAAAGCTAAGAAGAATAACCTTTATTATAAACTCTAAATCTGCTTATTATGCAGATACTCTAAACAACTCTAAGATTATCGAACTTCTCTCTAATACACTAAATAACTTGTGAATTCGTAAACTCTAAAACTCATAGACTCGTACCTCTAATGCCAATCTAGGAGTCCTTTTATAGGCTCAAGGATATCCTAGTCGGTTTACAATTTGTATTCTTGTACGACAAGTAATCTAAACATAGAATACAATACTTTCCATAAACGAATATAACAGTTCTTGTGTTCTTGCAGTACTTTGACTTCATAGTGCAATACTTTGACTTTGTCTTTAGCAGTACTTTGACTCTTTGACTTCTTCCAGTACTTTACAGCTTACAGTACTTTCATATCTTCAGTACTTTCATATCTTCAGCACTTTCATATCCCAACAGGATATATCCTACATACAAACACACATTCAAACACAATCATCACCCCTCACACCTTTCTCTCTCTCCTTCTCTTGAAACCCTAGCCGTCGGAAAAACACACCACCACCGCTCCACCGTCGGCCACCACCTCTCACCGCCCACTCCAAAAGACTCCCCACCACTCCCTCTTTCCAATCTACTATACCACGCGCCCTAAAACCACCCCCACACTCGTTTCTTTTACCCCACGCGCCACTCTAACCCCACCATAGCACCACCACCATTTCATATTCACGAAGAAGATAAAGGTAGGGTCACGCACGCGAGTTGTAGCTCGTTATTCTTGTAACTCGTGACATGAGTCACGAGTTGACTCGTTTTGAGTCGGGTTTGGCTAGAAAAACGTGGGAAACAAATTTTTAATGACAAAAACGTGGCTAAAAACATGTTGGTATCTGTGGTCTTAGTCGTGTGTGTGCGTGTCGAGTCAGCAACCGAGAGCTTAAGCTCTCGGTGTGGCCTTGTTGTGTGCTTGATATTATTCTTGTTATTATTCTTGTTTGTTTTTGTTTCGGATGAACACTTGGTACCGGCTATTTGTTTGGTATTGAGATGGTGATATTGATGTTGTTGTTGTCGAGTGGGAAAAACCCTCGAGTGGGGTTCGTTTGATGTTGCGTAGACGATGGGTAGGCCGAGACCCATATGGTCTCGGCAAGGTGATGTTGGAGGTTGTGGACTTGTTGGTATTATTGTTGTTGTTGTGATTGTTGGCCGAGGGAAAGGGAAGTCGGGACCGAATGGTCACGACAAATTGTTGTTGTGGAGTTGTAGAAATGAAAATGGGAAAGCGCTTGTGTGACGGTTATTAGTGACGGAGGATAGGTTAGACGTGAGTCATAGACGACCACGAGAAGTTGAAGTTGTTGGATATGGGACTTGACTTTATTTGACTTGATGATATAATTGTGAACTTTGCGCCAAGTCGGTGTCACGTTGACTTTTTAGTCATCTTTGACTCCGACAAGGCCGTGACATGGACTATATTTATTAGACTTGATACAACTTAATAAGTCGAGAAGTAATGACTCGGACTTGTGACTCGAAACAAATGGTAACTCAAGTAAATATAACGATAACTTAAGACGTGAACGATAAACAATAATAAAGTATTTTCATATAATAATTAACAAGTATATTTACTTGTTATAATTTTCCTTTTTAAACAAATAATAAAGGAAAAAGAGAAGTGTAATAAGTGGGTTACTAAATGTTTCGAGGGCACACAAAAACTAGAAGTGTCATAAATGCTAATTTAATACCATTTAATTGCTTGTCACGGATACTTGGCATTAATAAACTTAACTTACTTAACTAACGAACTTATTGGGTTGACGAATCGAGTAAGACCTCGTACGTTATGTCGGAAGAGTTTAGTAATGACAACGTATCCTACGACGCCTTAGAACGTGGTATAGTTTTGGAATAATAAGTAAGGCAAATACATTGTAAAGTTTATCGAGTTGACGAATTCGATAAGTTTTGACAATATATTTAAGAGACTTATTAAACTACAAAATTGACACATAGATTGTTGTGATTTTACTTTGTTGAGTTCTTGAGAAGCGTGTGTTCACATGAATCTTGTTGAGTAGACACAACGCACGCACGGATACCAAACACTAGAAACTGTTACGAGAAAGAGTTTTGGAAATAAAACTGGAATATAGTCGCGATTGGGAACTATTGAATGGAGATGTAATCTAACCCGAGTCTATGTTATTAGGTAGTGTCGAGTCAGTAGTTGTTGTTTCCTGATAGTCGATACTCTTCTTGTTCCTGTTTATTCTTGTGCATTTGCTGGACTAAGGTGAGTTTCATAGCCCCACTTTTACTCGTACTTTGCTTATTAAATCTTGGGTTGAGAAAACATGCACTTGTTTTGATTGGACCGATTATGAAAATGTGTTTTGCTTGCGCTTATTACGTAGTCTAGGCTAAAGTTTAGCCTCTCTTTAACTTGCCAGCTATTAGGTCATTTATTAATGTTGTAGGTAGATCTATCGTGGTTGACCACCCCGTCTGGACTTGTTTGCCCGACTTGCCAGGGTGGCACCTGGATTTGTGGTTGCAAAATTTGCCATGACATATAACATCTTGGTTTTTGGTTTGTGTTTTGAGTATGATGGTTGCTTATTTGTTATGGTTTACTTGCGTAATAAGTGGAATTACTGTTTGGTCCAAATACTTTGTATTTTAACTTAAACCTATGAACTCACCAGCTTTGCTGACTTTTTAGCATGTTTTTTTCTTCAGATAATTGATATGTTAGGCTTGGGCAGTTGATTCGGGAGGCGCTTGGCAGCAATGGCAAGGTCATGGATCTATTTTACTCTGATGTTTATTTGAGACCGCTTTTATGAATTTCATTTAATGGGCTTACTCTCTTACTTTTGAATAAATGTAAAACTTAATTACTATATTTGAAAATATTTTTAAATTTATGGATGAGTTATTCTGTTTCGCTATACTTGTGTTGTGTACCAATTTCGTAGCACCCCAATGTTAGAAAGTCTTCCGCTGAACCTATTTTGGGGGTGTTACACATTTATATAGAGAACATAAACTATTATCATTAGCATTTTATATTACCAACGAAAATATTTTATTACCAGTTGTTAAAACATAACACCAAATACATATTAAGCCACATCATTAGATTTCACACTATTAAAATGTGTAAAGTAAGGTGATTTAACAAAGAGTAAATAGGGTATCACAACAACTAAACAAACATTAACTATGTTTTTGAGATATCGCAATGAAATATCACAAAGTGGTATTAATGTTCTCTTCTGGGTTTCCTATTGCAAACCTATTTGCATACTCTCTTATAAACTTTTTTTTTTTTTTTTTTTTTTTTTTTTTTTAATCATTTATTTCATGTGAAAGGATCTTTGAAGTGTATCTCATTCTCATGTTGTTAAGCTTTTTGGAAGAACCTTTGATATCATAGGTGATATCACATATGTGTTAGCTTCTTCTATTTGTTAAGCTTTTTGGAAGAACCTTTGATATCATAGGTGATATCACATATGTGTTAGCTTCTTCTTTTTGGAAGAACCTTTGATATCATAGGTGATATCTCATGTTGTTTATGAAAATGTTGTGTTTTCTTCAACCATAGCTTTTTAAGTTTGCTGATTCAACCATAGATATTTTCAAATCCCGCCGTAAAACCTATCGAAACATGCACAATCTATCCATTAAACAGACAAATCCACCACAAAATCTTACAGTAGCATCACAATATCTCTTGTTATCAGTTAAACCTAACCTCTAATATTTCATATCATCACAAAAATCTACAATAAACAACTAGAATGAACAAAAATGGAGTAAAATTCATAAATAACTTCAAAATCACAAATAAAATACCGAAATAAGAATAAAATCACAAAAAATAGTTAAATAACAACGAAATAAGTAACTTACCATTATTCGGACTTTCCCATTAGCTCTTTCTCTACCATTGTGGATGCTTTTACGAACTAGACCCTGGCACGTTATCACATGCTTGGTGTTTGAGCATTGGTCATTATACTTGATGTGTGCTAAAATACACATCATTTTATATCTAAAAATTTGCTAAACAAAAAAATAACCATGAAATATGTCAAATTATATTGCAAAAATGTTGTATATGTGTTATTATGTCTTGCAGGTATAAGGGTTTGAAAACAAAGCAAAAACGGTGATTTTCGGATGAGTTTCGACGATATTTCCATGTTTTTCGAAGTTCAAAAGAAGTCATAAAGATTATCCGAGCACACTGTTGGAAAGAGCACGAAATTGCGAGCCCTATGCAGTCCATGAGAATCCACGGCAGTCTGGTAGCAAAATCAAGATCCAATCCCATGCAATGTGTGAAGTTAACTTTGAATATCAAATGTACAAAGTGCAAATTTCTACTGGTCCCAGCAATGGAGGCACGTGCTCTTTCCAACAGTGTGCTCGGATAATCTTTATGACTTCTTTTGAACTTCAAAAAACATGGAAATATCGTCGAAACTCATCCGAAAATCACCGTTTTTGCTTTGTTTTCAAACCCTTATACCTGCAAGACATAATAACACATATACAACATTTTTGCAATATAATT
Organism: Chrysanthemum seticuspe; assembly: GCA_019973895.1. Taxonomy (NCBI): domain Eukaryota; kingdom Viridiplantae; phylum Streptophyta; class Magnoliopsida; order Asterales; family Asteraceae; genus Chrysanthemum; species Chrysanthemum seticuspe. The sequence continues at coordinate 259,758,691 of BPTQ01000008.1, read as the reverse complement.
TGACATATTTCATGGTTATTAGTCCGATTTAGCAAAGTTTTAGATATAAAATGATATGTATTTTAGCACACATCAATACTAAACATTGATAAATGTTTATGTGTTAATTCTATATATCTCCAATCTAAACCATTAAAGGCCATATACTACCAACTAAATCTTGAAATGACATATATACCTAGCATAAAAATCAAATTTGTCACACGAACATAAACATCACTAAAATCAATTGAAAATGAACATCAAATTTGTCACATAAACATAAATATCAAATTTGTCACATTTACCTATTTAATAATAAAAACAATTGACCATGAATTTACATCATTCAAATTTCATTAATTGTACCATCTAAAAATATAAAGTTTGTTTGGCGTTTTAGTTGGTAAAAGCAGTTTGTTATACCCTAATTAATACCGTATTAAGGCCAAATGGTTTGTGTAATTGTATTTAGTGGCGGATAATTAACTAAGTAAATGAAAACAAAACCATACTTAAAGAACGAGGCTTCATGCAACCCGTGCGATGCCCGGTATAGTGGTTGAGGGTTCATGTTTTTACCAATAATGTTGTATATGATGGTATTTAGATACATGTTAGATAATTTGCATTATATTTATTATTTAGATTGCTAATAATGTTATCATTATTTTAATTTATATTATCTTTGTGGAATATATACTTAGATGCCTAATAATGTTATAATTACTTTTGTATTTACATTACTTTATTTCCATTAAAAGTTTTTATTAACATAGTCTTTTCATATGTAGTATTTTAATTTGAGTAAGTTACATAAGTGTTTTGTTTATTATTTATTTGTGTCTTTTGTTATTAGGAATTATATAACTATTTGTACTCTTCAATGGCAAATTTCGAGTTGTTAGAGAATTTGATGAATATTTCAGGATCATCAAAATTGCATGATTGTATGCGTTTGTGGTTTGTGCAACAGGCATGTGAAGATGATGCATTATCAAAGTTGCTTTTTGACTGTTGTCATCATTTGAGGCGTGTAATGGCTAAAAACAACACGATGATTTTGAACATGGAAGCGTTAGGTCATCGTGGTGTAGCTTTAGATTCGATCGATGCTTTGAGAAAGACGCAAGAGAGGCATCGTGTAATGCTTGAAAAATTAGTTACTTTGTTTTGGGAAGCTAAAGACGGTGTTCGTGAGGAAGAGTCAAATGCTAAAAAAATGAATGAGTTTAATTAGTAAATTTTATTTAGATATGTTTTATGGTATTAAAATTTTTAGTGTTTTTGCTTGTTTTCTTTATTACGAAATTTTTAATTAACGAAGATTTATAAATTATAAGCATGGATTTTAAGGTTAAGACGTTAATTGTAATGCATTGTGTATGCAGGGTTTGTTTTATATAAAATGTATAATTGAGGGGGTTATATTGCAATGTTGGACATCTTCCTAAATACTGCATTTCTCATTTATGCATGAAAACTTCAAAGTCTCCAGTAACACCCAAATTAAATGATCCAATGCCTCTTCAGTGTCTTTGTGTTGTTTTTTTTTCAACTTCTTATTTACGAACGTTAATTATTGTGTTTGTGTTGTTTTATTTGCAAATTCTTGTATACCCACCTTAATTATAATGACCACACAATTTTCTGTATATATAATCGAAGATCAATTACTATCTAACCCTAACTTTAACACACACCTCTATCCACAGTAACTCTAAAATCAAAATGTCAACCACACCGAATCTCGATGAATTGAAATCTCTCACTCAAACTGGAAAACTTGTTGATGCTTTCAGGCTACTGATAACTCACGCTAAAGCAGAGGAGGAAGGTTTGATTGCTCGTCTTGGGGAGGAGATCAGTCAGTTAAGGGCAGTGATTGAGAAACAGGAGCAGACAATCAATGAGACGGCTATCACTTTTTCTCGTTTCAATGTCGTGGCAGCAACTGGTCATGATGCTATCCTTGAAATACAACTGAAGGATCGCAGGAAACTTGATCTGTTGGCTCAACTGCTTGTTTTGTGTCGTCAAAGCTTGTTGGAGAAGGAGGAGCTTTTGGAGAAGCTGGATGAAGCTGAAAGTTCTGATGATGAAGATTAGGGCATGCTGGGTAGTTTCTGTTGTCTTTTGATGTATGTAGTTTGTTGGGTTAAGTTAGGTTTGATGTCAATGATGGGTATGTAAGTTGTTTAACTATGTTAATGGAAGAACTGATCTATGATCAGTTATGTTTATATTATATAATCAGATTATGTTTAAGTATTTTAATTTTTACTATTATTAATTTGTTTTAATATACATTAAAAAGGGTAAAGTAAAACCCTGTTGACTTTTTCTCTCACACATTTCTCACACTTGGTAAAACTACCGAATAACGCCTAAATAACATATTTAGGGTTTTTAATCTAACGCCAAATTGATCAAGATTTATAGTAATAGATATATTTTTTTTGAGGGTTATGATAAAGGATCTGATTATCCGTCGATTGATTCCAATATTTCAGGTATTCGATTTCATTATGATCAAATTAAGCGTGCATATTTAAATGTTTGAATTTATTGAGTGTTACTTGGTTTATGATGTTTATTGATTTAAGAATGATATGGGGTTATTTTTTTTTCGATTAAATTGAACAAATAAACATATGTTTTACTTATCGGTAGAAATTTGTAAGAGTTTGAAGTTTTTTATGTATAGTGTTTAAGATGATGATGGTATCTTGAAACAAAGAACATTAATTTCTTTATCACTTTGGATTGTTGTTTTTAACGAATGTTAGAATGTTTAAAACCATTTACAATTAATATTTTTAAAGTCCAATTATGTGTTAAGAATGAGTGTGATTTTCTCAGGCGAAATTTTGGTTGTTTTAAGGTTTATAGTTAAGTTTTGGTGATCAGTAAATTTGTTGAATTGATTTTAAGCTCATTATGTGACAATTTTAATTGTAATATACAGGAAGAAACTTAAACTTAAAACCGGTAAGCATCTGAGGAAATGAGGATGATGGTGGGGTGTTTTAGCTTGGTTAGTGGTGTCGCGTG
>BPTQ01000008.1:259693697-259755558 GCA_019973895.1 Chrysanthemum seticuspe | reverse complement strand
TGGAGTAGGGCAAGGAAGGTGTCCTTGTAGCCGAACCACTATAAATACTCGTGTCGTGGTTATGTGCTTCTTACTCTTTATCTTTCATTACACGTTTATATATCTATCTATCAACGTCCAACATAAACAACCAAATAGATTGACATAAGTCGATCTAAATATTTAAAAGGAAGTTTTAAATTGGTAAAACTATTCAACCCCCCCCCTTCTAGTTTTCCACAGATATGATTACTTGGTCGTAAATGTTAGTCATTTTAAACCGCGAGCGAGCATGAAAATGTACCGAAATTGAGTAAAACATAACTTGTTATACGTTAGCATGAATCTGTAAAGTACATATTAAAGCTACATTTAAGTTATTTTTTTATTTAAATTATTTACACATTAAACCTTAAGCTTTGGTCTTTTGTCGCATGCAAACCCTATACTTTTATACGTTGGCATATTATACCCTAAACTATAAACGTTGATAACATTAAATATTGAAGTTGTGCATTTGGACCCTAAACTTGTGTAACTTGGCATAAATGATCCTTAAACTATTATAATACTCATTTTGCATCATTAAATGCAACATAAATGGCTAAACTTGCTAAATATGGAAACCTGCTAATTATGAAAAGTTACTAAGAGTGAAAACCTGCTAAAAATGGAAAGCCGTCTAAAATGAGTAATCCGACTTTAATAAGCGTTATCCAACTTCATATAGGTTCCGGACGGCGGGATTGATGCATCGTGTGACTTACGTTCCTATTTTGTTTGCTTCGGTTGAGGTACATATATTCTATCCCTTCTCAGTAGGGATTTCTCTCAACTTTTTGACCCTTTGACTTTGGTTCATTTGTGATATTCCATTGCTATGATTCCGATATAATCTTTTTGTACGATTCTGTTCGATATGATATTCGTTTGTTATGATTATGAACCTTCTGACTATGAACCTTATGATTATGAACCTTTGATTATGAACCTCTGATTATGAATCTATGTTATGGAACTCTGATATGAACCTTTGACTGCTGAATCTTTGATATGAACCCTTATGATATGATTATGCTTTGACCCTTCAGTCTGATACCCGAGCCAAATATGTTTCCTAGTCATGGAGGTACCATGACCATGTCATTGATGCACCAATGGCATGACTCCAGTGTGTACGAGTGATGTTACACACCGTCCCCTTTCTGTTATATGATTATGAGCTCAATATATATGTTTGGCCACTATGTTTCTACGGGGGCGTATGGATGCATCCTAGATATGTTTTGATATGATATGATATGATATGATTTATATGGTGAATGATGTCGTGTGCAATACGCGTCTTCACAGTCTGGGTGCTAGCTACTCCATTGGTTACTGAGGTCTCCCCTCCTATTATGTATGGTATTCCGAGGTCACCCCTCCGAATACAATGGTTACTTATGATATGATATGATATGATATGTTACGGGTTCGTGGTAGATTTCTGACAACCCTTACACTTTTGATATACCTATATTGTACTTTCTGTATTCCCTAACGCACCATATTCTGTATTAATTGTTCATTACTCAGTACCCTTATATGACTCACTCTACTACCAAGATATATATATATTCCATTGCTTGATCTGTCACACTCTCATTCCGTTACTTCAGACTAGCGTTCCATTTACATACCGGGTTATTATATGCTTATTGAATTTGATTATGCTATTCATGTTTTATGTGACTACTGATTATCCTACTATGATGTGATTAATATGCGGTTATCTGAGTTACCTGTTTCCATCTGATGATATGTGATCTCACTGTTATGTGACCCTCTGAATTGTCTGGTGACCATGCTAATGTGTAATCGATAGTTTTGTCTGTTTATTATGCGTACTTCATTCAGTTAATCTTGTGGGCTGTGACTATTCCGTTGTGTCCTTATCTGCTTATTGTTGACCTGCCATGTTTACATTTCTGTCTATGCTACGGTTTGATTGGGTAAATGGTTCAACTTGTGACGTCTGGCTTGTTAATTTGTTTTGTTGCCCTGCTATGTCTTTAATTCATTTAATTATATCGTTTATACTGTATTCCTACTTATTACGTGTGACTGCCATGTGTTGACTGCTGTTAGTACTTCTGCTGGTCATGATACTGGTTGTGTTTTTAGCTAAGGGTTTTTGACCTGTGTGATTGCCATGCTCACTTACTAATTAATTGCTTCCGCTTGCCTTTAGATTTCTTTTTGACTTGTATGTCTTCTGATTTCCTAAATTGATTGTATGCCATATATATGTTGTGTGGATACGACGTCTACTATGCTTGCTCATGTTTCAATACTTGTATGCCTGGTTTGTATGTGCTTGTATATATGTCATCGATGCTTTGCTTGGCTTCGTTCTCCTTGTTATCTGTTCTTTTTGGATATTTGTATAATTGTGTTCTGCAGGATCCTCCTTGACTCATCGGTTCCCTTTCGTTGTGACCTTGTTATCAGTTTCCTAATTTCATTTCGCGTTTTGATTTTATTTAGCTTTCGTTTTGTTATATCTGTTCACTGTGATTTTTAAGCTCAGCCGCATTTCTTTTCTTGCGGCAGGTTTTAGGTTTGAAGATGGGCTTTGATGGGCCGAGAGTTGGATTATCTGAGTGGACCAACCCTAGTTACCTTATTATTTGGACTTATTTTGTCAGGCTATTGTTTTGAGATTTCAGTTTATTTGAGACATTTTGGATTTTGTAATTTTCTTATAAGTCATTAGTTTTAAATGACTTGGTACGTTATTCTTAAAGACTTCCGCTTGTAAATTTTAATTGTATGTTCTGATATTACTCCAGAATGTGACACTTCTACCCTTGTCGGGTTGGGGTGTTACAATTATGGTATCAGAGTAAAGGTTTCGTCTTGTTGACCTTAGGATTGACCTGTGAGGAGTTGGGTAGACACTAGGCTTCCGTTTGTTCTAATCTCTTTCGATTCCTTTTGATTGTCGTTCAGATTTGACTTCGATATTCTTTGTCTTCGCTGGTTTGACCTCCTTCCTTTCACATTTGATTTTTGTTTGTTTTATCTTCGCGCATTCGTTGTCGACCGTTTAAATGGAGACTACTCGTGGATTCGAAGGTGATGGTGCCGACCCTGCTTTGCAGCAGCAGTTTCTGAACTGGAGAGGTTCGTGAAGTAGAAATTGCACACGACTACAATGTTGCTGGAGACATGAGGATGCTGCTGGAGGGAGCTGGAAGGATCAACCAGAGGCGCAAAGACAGAGATAGGATTCATCTCGTGGACACTTGGAAGGCGTATGAGCAGAAGAAGTATGACCGTCGTACTTTGGACGTGCGGAGAAGCTACTACCAAGAATCGGGCGTATTGTGGTCAACAGTCCAACCGTTGAGATGCTGAGAAGATTCGCCTGTTTCATATGATTGGGAGCGACTTGTGTTATTCCAATTTGTTTGTCACGCGTTCTGAGACAGTTTGATATTTTGCTATATGATTTGATCGGTATTGCTTTTCTTTGATTTGTTCGGAACTCGGTATGAATCGTGAAGTTTTATCAATTAGCATTTTGGTAATATCTCAGCTTTTCTTTTGGATCGTCAGTAATGAGTCATGAGGAACCGTTTTGTGCAAGTTGGTGGCCTTCTTTCTTTTGTATTATGGTAAGTTGGTTTGATATATTATATGTTGCATGTATGAGAATCTGGTTTGTTTTGGTATGTTACTGCTGCCTATTTGTTATATGTTTTGTTGTGATCTTGGCTGCGTGGTTTGTCATGACCTGAGACAGAATATGATGAAAATAAGGACTTGTTATGTGATGCAAGTATTATGACACCTGGTCATTGTGATAATACCGAGATCATATAATTTGAACTTATTGAAGTCATACGACGTCTTGGGAAATGCTTGGGGTTGGTACGTGAATGGACTAGAACTTATATCCGTTATTTGACAATCCTCATGTTCGTTCGAAATTATGTACCTCCTTGTGAGATTCTCACCGACATCTGTTATGTATAAGTTTTGTACGCTTTGGAACCGAAATCGTTATGATCTGTATGAGACTATGGATGGCTACATCTGCCCTGAACTTGTACGTCTTCGTGTACCTCTGCGACTTCAATTTTCGAGGACGAAAATTTTATTTTAGAGAGGAAGAGTTGTAAAACCCTAAAAATCGTAAACTTGTTAAAAGACTATTTTGCCCCTCAAATTTAAATTTATAAAATACGTAAAATATGTCAAGCTCGGCAAATACGTTTATAACCTAACTAGTAAATACGTAATTTGCACAAGATAAATGAAACCGTCGCGCTTACGTTTAAAACACATTGTACACGTCTATACGTCCTTGCAATGGGCTAAAATTTTTAATTAATACACTAATGCATGACAAGCCCAATCAAGTTGTGAACCAGGCCTTTGCTTTCCATTTGGACTTGGCCCATTTTTTCCCCTTCCTTTGGCTCGTCTAAAACATAACCGGTGTTTCCCCCCTCTTTTTCGTGACCTGCTTACACACAAATATTGTCACACGTGAAACCCTAATATCAAAAAGGTGGCGTCTCAGTTTTCTTCTCCACTTCTGTCAACACAAAGGAGGTCCAAGGAGGCAACAAGAAGGTGCAAAGGGGCTGTGATAGTGGTGCTTGTAAACGTGTATTTTTGGGTTCGAGACTGCGGGTTGTCGTGGTGTTTTGGTGAGGCTGGTCATGAGGTTTAAGCTATCAAGAGGCTGTTTGTCGTGGGTTGCTGAAGGGATAGTGGTGATCGTGGTATCCTAGGTTCAAGGATGGGGGCTGTTTTGGGTCGTGGTTGTTATCATGGGCAAGGATCCTTGGTTTTGCTCTTCTTCCACTCGATCTCACACAAGGGTAACATAACTCATCTCGTCTATTGTTTTCTTGTTTCATGAATTTTGGGTCGTGGCTTTGGTCCTCCTTGCGCATGAGATTATATGAATTAAAACACCCTACACAATGATATGTTATACTTGTCAAATGAATTAATAGTATCACATAAAATCATGGTATAAAATACTATATATGTCAAATAAATATGTACAAATAGTTTGGTCTTTGAATCTGATGTTAACCTCTCGACATGTGCCTTCTTTTTATCAAACTTGAATGAGATAAAACATATGTATATGCTTGATATAAAATGTGTCGACTAGAATATGAATCAAGAGAGTCTCGTTTGGTTTATTATGGGTCGTATGAAGTACCAAGATCAAAAGTGTTAAGTACTGCTAATGGTGAGATTTCATAACCAGAAACCATACTAGCTTATTAACCTTGTTTTATTACAAATATATTACTCTATATTACTTAGTGAAAGAAGCCATGTACTATTTACTTTCAAACACTTATTAACATATGGTCATACGTATATATATATATATATATATATATATATATATATATATATATATATATATATATATATATATATATCGATATTACAAAAGGAAAAGGGTAAGCATGCTCTTGTAAGGGTGAGTTTGAGAGTGATCGCGGATCAAATGGTTGGGTCGTTTGGAGTTTTGAAAGCATGTCGAGATAAGTGAGTCGGGTGTTAGTCGTAAGATATTGTTAATACAAATAAGCCCTAAAAACGTTTATTTATATTTTACGATCTTCTAATGTTTTGTTGATAACAAACGTAAAATCATTTTAACGAAACAAATAAAATACGTAAACTGTTTGAGCCAATAGTTTTCTAACACACTTACTTTTTCACATAAAATACTAAAACAAGTATAAGTGATTTTATGGTTTAGTAATACATATGTACAACAACTAGTGTTTACATATTTGGGTAAAAATATACTTAAACTAGTATATACTAAAATGGGTAAAAACTAACAAATGGTATTGACCCATAACCCATGGTTTTATCCAAACCATTTGACTAGGTATATTGAACTCATGAGATACATTGTATCTATTAAGAAACCCATGGATCAACCCATGACCTATGACCCATACCCAAAATACCCATGGGTAAAGAGAAGCGTCCCACGGATCTTTTGTGGGAGGGATCCGTGGGATCCGAGGAACAGTAAGTTTTCTCCTCTATAAATAGTGAGCCATTTCTTCCTTTTTATGTAACAATTCGCATTTTCAGGATTTCTATCCATTCTCAAATTTTTACTATTCATCTCGAGAAATTACTATTCACTTTTACTATTCACTTTCACTATTCATCCCATAAAAAAATTTATTTCACATTCTCGTAAGATAAATTATTTTATTAATATCCTGAGAGTTTGACAATCGTTAGATCATTTTCGCAAAAGTTATTAAGAAAACATCGTTTTAAAGTTTCGTTTTGGTCGGAACACCATTTAAACATCCCGCGCATAACGAAAATCAACTCTGATTATTTTCCTCACATCAGATTAATTTTTAGATCACTCATAATCAATTAGAGAATTTTTTTAGATTTCATTTTAACATGTTACGAAATTAACCATGAGCCGTACGAGACTAAACTTACGTTTTAAACAATTCTACGTAGACCCAGACTTAACCATTCCTGCACTGTATTTACTAAGATGTTTAGAAACTTTTACATTTTTTGGAAAAGTCAAACATATTTCCCTCCTCCATTGACCGTAAAGAAATTAACCTTGTACGTTCTACATTTTTGCTTAAATCACGTAACATTTAGACTTCACGTATAACTGTTAAGTTATCCCACGAATGACGAAAACCACATTTTAACATCTCATATCACTTTTAGCCTAATTTTAGTCTACTTTAAATAAATTCATGGTCATTTCCCTGAAATTTCGTTCTTTTCTGATAAATTGCGAATTACGCGTTTTTGACCCGTATTTCCAGTTTTAAGCAGCGTTTTTGCACCCAATGAGACTTATCACCCATTTTATATTTTTATATGGAGTATAATGATGAGTTTAATCATTCCTATAAGTTTCATATTTTTACGATACCCGATTTTACGTTTTATGGCTTAACAACTTACGGTTGGCATTTAACGGAACCAAAACTTACTCTAAACTCAAGATAAGACAAAGACTTATCATCTAAGCCTTATCATCACTTCATGGCCGACCTAGGGGGGGAGTCATCATTTTGGTGGCATCATCCTAACCATGGTTCATTTAGATCATTACAAGTGTCCTAACTTAACCATGGTTAATATTTAACCCAATATATGGTTAACCAAACTTACCCTCCTATAAATAGCAAGAAAAATACATCCTAAGAACCCTCATATTCTGTTCTTGGTCGTTCATATCACAAATCATACACATCTTCCATCATTTGATCTATAAACTCCAAGTTTATGCAAGGAAGTTCCAAAGATCAAGCTACTACATCAAATCTCTAGCAAGTTTAAGTGATCTTCTTGAGTTTTAATCCAATCAAGTCACTTAGTACTTCATCACCAACTCTTCAAGTTTGCAAGGGTGCCAAGGTGTGGAAAGCTAGCTCAATCCGAAGTCTTAAGCGATCAATCAAAGTCCTATCCTTACTAACTTACTCCTTTCTTAAGTGAAAGCCAAAAATTGTAAGCAACTTATCACCACCATCATCTCATCTTTATTATTCATAATCTTAACTATTTCATGCTATATATATTGTTACTATGTTGATTCATGATGTACATATACTCAATCACATGTTTTAATTTACATATCGTCATAAAAGTAACAAACTAGTAAACTAGTCATATTCTACACATTTGAGACCATTAAAATCAGTAACCTATGGACTTTCTAACTTACATAATATGGTAGACAAGATAAAAAGGTAAACATATCAACTTGAATCACCCGAAACGGACAAACGAGTCAAAAGTTATAAGCAAAAGAAGTTAGTGAAACCTAAACGCCAAAACTGCCATGTATAAGCTGTTAAGGGTCTGGTCGTGTAAAAAGTGGTACTTCTGGTCTGAATCATCAAAAAGTTAAAACACGAAAGTTGTCCGGAATGACGTTTTCCTTCAATAACATAGAAGCTCGGACCTTGAAAACGCATAAATAGGCCATTATCTTTCAAAAACAGAAACTGCCCCTTTATATAGTCTCATAACTATACTTTTGTCACAACTAAAAGCAAACCAAGAGGCCTAATGGCCTTAAGCCAAGACCACAGCCACGGCTAAGGCCAAGGCTAAGTCTCAAGACCATGGTAGTCTAGAACAAAGCCACGGAAAGGCCATGGCTAAAGCCGAGACCGTAAACCAAAGGCCTTAGCCTTGACAAACCTAAACGTATACAATAAAATTTGGATCTACTCCCTCGATAAACCATGAAACTATACTTGTAATAACAAACTTTACAATTTAGAAACTTGTAAACTTTTCTTTAAACACTTGTGACATAAATTATGACGATACTTGTAATAACAATTATGATTCCTAATCATAACCAAACAACCTTGTAACTTATGTTTGCAAACCATATGGACATTTTTGACACTTATGAAATATAAACAAAACATATGTCTTATCTATTAAAGTGCTACAAAACTAGGGAGCTTCATGTGAGGGGTTTCATTTGAGTAAAACGTATCGACGAGTTGCTGGATTTACGATTTAAAGTGTCCTAGCTCCTCGAACGTTTACTACATGACCTCTGAATTGTGATGGCCCGAACGGTAGTACGATATATATAAACTAAACACGTTTTCACAACTAGACCATTTCTATAAACGACATACACAAAAACCATGTACTACATCATGATCAACATAGAGACGTATATAGGATGGTTTATGTTTTCCTAAACATTATTCCAAACCTAAGTCGCAACATTCTATTTTAGGTTGCTCGTAGAATTTCTCACGGCATATCCATCATTGTCATTATACATTTGATATCATTTACTCTGAGGTGAGTTCATAGCCCCACTTTCTATTACTTAATTATTTTACAAACCCTTGTGGGAGATACATGTTTTATTTTAAACCGAACACATTGCTTTCAAACTATATACTTATCTGATTGTTATTAGCACTAAGTTACCGCATTTGCCAAACTTAAGTCCCTTAATCATGAATCATTAATCACTATGTGAGAGTGGGCGCGAATATTGTGAATAGATCTATTGGGATTGACGAATCCCGTTTGTGTTGACCAGGTCCGGTAAACAAATGCACTATATTTGGGTAACATTGGTAAAAACAACAATTTTACCTGATAGGGCACGCACCGACATTTTCTCCAATTAATTTTGGAACACGTTAACGCCTTGATTGCATGATGCTTAGTCTAATAATAACTGTTTTGGTTTTCAAACCATTGGTATGAATTTATAACTCACACTACAAACATAATGTGTTCAACCATCAAACAAACTCTATGAATTTCACTCAACCTTTGTGTTGACAGTTTTAAGCATGTATTTCAGGTCCATAATGTCGAAAGTTGGCATGGAAGAGCAAGGACTAGATAAAGAAGGCTATAAATATTTTATCATTCACAAAACATCAAAGACTTTATATTGATGTACTTTGTAAACAATGGAACCAACTGGGACCTATTTTGTAAACTCTGATATATTTTAATAATTTGAATGATAAATCCTTTTTAAACAACTCCTTTAGAGATCGTTTTCTATTGTTATGACTGTTGTGCCATGAAGTAACACCCAGTTTGAATTCCGATGCGTATCACGAAATTGGGGGTGTTACATTTTGCTCACCACTTTCACACATACTTTCTCCAAGTATTGTACCTCTCTAACCACTGATCATAAGGGATCTTTCTATGTAGTTTGTCTTTTGTTTTTGTGTGATTCTCTAGGTACCTCTTAAAGGCGAGATCACCACTTCTTGAAGTCGAGCAAGCTCAAGTCCATGAGTTGCCTTGCTTCGTCATCATCAAGACAACTGAGGTTCTCTTGTTGATAGTTCTTTCTTCCTCCGTAGATGTTGTGTTGAAGGCATTAGTGAAGGATTCCGAAAGAGTCAAGACGAAAGCATTAGTGAAGGTTGCTTAACGTCCGTGTCAAAAGCATTAGTGAAGAATGCTAAAGGTGTCAAGACGAAGGCATTAGTGAAAGGTGCCAAGCGTTGTGTCAAAGGCGTTAGTGAAGGATGCCTAGGAATCAAATCAAGTGGCATTAGGGAAGAATGCCTAGGTCGTATAATCGATGAGGTGCATCGTTATACATATAGAATTAGTTTATTTTCAAGGATGGTGATATCCTTGATGGTATTGTAATAAGGAGTGGATCTCCTTGAGATTAGGTGTTGTGTTGTGATGGGTAGTAGTTCCTCCATAGTAATAGAACTAGGTGCTTAGCCTAGTACGTAATAAAAGGTAGGCGACGTTGTGATAGGTGTGGTTCACCTTGGTGTGAAAGAACCCGGTGGTTAGCCTAGTACCGGGAAAAGAGTAGGCGACGTTGTGAAGGCTTCTCCGCCATAAGGAGATTGGTGTCGTGTAGTGTTTACGAACTCTAGAGTAGGTGACTCGGGGAGTGGAGTAGGGCAAGGAAGGTGTCCTTGTAGCCGAACCACTATAAATACTCGTGTCGTGGTTATGTGCTTCTTACTCTTTATCTTTCATTACACGTTTATATATCTATCTATCAACGTCCAACATAAACAACCAAATAGATTGACATAAGTCGATCTAAATATTTAAAAGGAAGTTTTAAATTGGTAAAACTATTCAACCCCCCCCCCCTTCTAGTTTTCCACATATATGATTACTTGGTCGTAAATGTTAGTCATTTTAAACCGCGAGCGAGCATGAAAATGTACCGAAATTGAGTACAACATAACTTGTTATACGTTCGCATGAATCTGTAAAGTACATATTAAAGCTACATTTAAGTTATTTTTATATTTAAATTATTTACACATTAAACCTTAAGCTTTGGTCTTTTGTCGCATGCAAACCCTATACTTTTATACATTGGCATATTATACCCTAAACTATAAACGTTGATAACATTAAATATTGAAGTTGTGCATTTGGACCCTAAACTTGTGTAACTTGGCATAAATGATCCTTAAACTATTATAATACTCATTTTGCATCATTTAACCTAATACGACATTAAATGCATCATAAATGGCTAAAATTGCTAAATACGGAAACCTGCTAATTATGAAAAGTTACTAAGAGTGGAAACCTGCTAAAAATGGAAAGCCGTCTAAAATGAGTAATCCGACTTTAATAAGCGTTATCCAACTTCATATAGGTTCCGGACGGCGGGATTGATGCATCGTGTGACTTACGTTCCTATTTTTCTTGCTTCGGTTGAGGTACAGATATCCTATCCCTTCTCAGTAGGGATTTCTCATGACTTTTCGACCATTTGACTTTTCTTCATTTATGATATTCCATTGCTATGATTCCTTATGCTATGACCCTTTTGATATGATTCCGATATGATCTTTTGGTACGATTCTGTTCGATATGATATTCGTTTGTTATGATTATGAACCTTCTGACTATGAACCTTATGATTATGAACCTTTGATTATGAACCTCTGATTATGAATCTATGTTATGGAACTCTGATATGAACCTTTGACTGCTGAATCTTTGATATGAACCCTTATGATATGATTATGCTTTGACCCTTCAGTTTGATACCCGAGCCAAATATGTTTCCTAGTCATGGAGGTACCATGACCATGTCATTGATGCACCAATGGCATGACTCCAGTGTGTACGAGTGATGTTACACACCATCCCCTTTTTGTTATATGATTATGAGCTCAATATATATGTTTGGCCACTATGTTTCTGCGGGGGCGTATGGATGCATCCTAGATATGTTTTGATATGATATGATATGATATGATTTATATGGTGAATGATGTCGTGTGCAATACGCGTCTTCACAGTTTGGGAGCTAGCTACTCCATTGGTTACTGAGGTCTCCCCTCCTATTATGTATGGTATTCCGAGGTCACCCCTCCGAATACAATGGTTACTTATGATATGATATGATATGATATGTTCCGGGCTCGTGGTAGATTTCTGACAATCCTTACACTTTTGATATACCTATACTGTACTTTCTGTATTCCCCAACGCACCATATTCTGTATTAATTGTTCATTACTCAGTACCCTTATATGACTCACTCTACTACTAAGATATATATATTCCATTGCTTGATCTGTCACACTCTCATTCCGTTACTTCAGACTATCGTTCCATTCACGTACCGGGTTATTATATGCTTATTGAATTAGATTATGCTATTCATGTTTTATGTGACTACTGATTATCCTACTATGATGTGATTAATATGCTTTTATCTGAGTTACCTGTTTCCATCTGATGATATGTGATCTCACTGTTATGTGACCCTCAGAATTGTCTGGTGACCATGCTAATGTGTAATCGATAGTTTTGTCTGTTTATTATGTGTACTTCGTTCAGTTAATCTTGTGGGCTGTGACTATTCCGTTGTGTGCTTATCTGCTTATTGTTGACCTGCCATGTTTACATTTCTGTCTATGCTACGGTTTGATTGGGTAAATGGTTCAACTTGTGACGTCTGGCTTGTTAATTTGTTTAGTTGCCCTGCTATGTCTTTAATTCATTTAATTATATCGTTTATACTGTATTCCTACTTATTATGTGTGACTGCCATGTGTTGACTGCTGTTAGTACTTCCGCTGGTCATGATACTGGTTGTGTTTTTAGCTAAGGGTGTGATTGCCATGCTCACTTACAAATTAATTGCTTCCGCTTGCCTTTAGATTTCCTTTTGACTTGTATGTCTTCTGATTTCCTAAATTGATTATATGCCATATATATGTTGTGTGGATACGACGTCTACTATGCTTGCTCATGTTTCAGTACTTGTATGCCTGGTTTGTATGTGCTTGTATATATGTCATCGATGCTTTGATTGGCTTCGTTCTCCTTGTTATTTGTTCTTTTTGGATATTTGTATAATTGTGTTCTGCAGGATCCTCCTTGACTCATCGGTTCCCTTTCGTTGCGACCTTGTTATCAGTTTCCTAATTTCATTTCGCGTTTTGATTTTATTTAGCTTTCGTTTTTTTATATCTGTTCACTGGGCTTTTTAAGCTCAGCCGCATTTCTTTTCTTGCGGCAGGTTTTAGGTTTGAAGATGGGCTTTGATGGGCCGAAAGTTGGATTATCTGAGTGGACCAACCCTAGTTACCTTATTATTTGGACTTATTTTGTCAGGCTATTGTTTTGAGATTTCATTTTATTTTAGACATTTTGGATTTTGTAATTTTCTTATAAGTCATTAGTTTTAAATGACTTGGTACGTTATTCTTAAAGACTTCCGCTTGTAAATTTTAATTGTATGTTCTGATATGACACCAGAATGTGACACATCTACCCTTGTCGGGTTGGGCTATTACAATATGGTATCAGAGAAAAGGTTTCGTCTTGTTGACCTTAGGATTGACCTGTGAGGAGTTGGGTAGACACTAGGCTTCCGTCTGTTCTGATCTCTTTCGATTCCTTTTGATTGTCGTTCAGATTTGACTTCGATATTCTTTGTCTTCGCTGGTTTGACCTCTTTCCTTTCACATTTGATTTTTGTTTGTTTTATCTTCGCGCATTCGTTGTCGACCGTTTAAATGGAGACTACTCGTGGAGTCGAAGGTGATGGTGCCGACCCTGCTTTGCAGCAGCAGTTTCTGAACTGGAGAGGTTCGTGAAGTAGAAGCCACACATGACTACAATGTTGCTGGAGACATGAGGATGCTGCTGGAGGGAGCTGTACGGATCAACCAGAGGCGCAAAGACGTAGATAGGATTCATCTCGTGGACACTTGGAAGGCGTATGAGCAGAAGAAGTATGACCGTCGTACTTTGGACGTGCGGAGAAGCTACTACCAAGATTCGGGCGTATTGTGGTCAAGAGTCCAACCGTTGAGATGCTGAGAAGATTCGCCTGTTTCATATGATTGGGAGCGACTTGTGTTATTCCGATTTGTTTGTCACGCGTTCTGAGACGGTTTGATATTTTGCTATATGATTTGATCGGTATTGCTTTTCTTTGATTTGTTCGGAACTCGGTATGAATCGTGAAGTTTTATCAATTAGCATTTTGGTAATATCTCGGCTTTTCTTTTGGATCGTCAGTAATGAGTCATGAGGAACCGTTTTGTGCACGTTGGTGGCCTTCTTTCTTTTCTATTATGGTAAGTTGGTTTGATATATTATATGCTGCATGTATGAGAATCTGGTTTGTTTTGGTATGTTACTGCTGCCTGTTTGTTATATGTTTTGTTGTGATCTTGGCTGTGTGGTTTGTCATGACCTGAGACAGAATATGATGAAAATAAGGACTTGTTATGTGATGCAAGTATTATGACGCCTGATCAACGTGATAATACCGAGATCATATAATTTGAACTTATTGAAGTCATACGACGTCTTGGGAAATGCCTGGGGTTGGTACGTGAATGGACTAGAACTTATATCCGTTATTTGACAATCCTCATGTTCGTTCGAAATTCTGTACCTCCTTGTGAGATTCTCACCGACATCTGTTATGTATAAGTTTTGTACGCTTTGGAACCGAAATCGTTATGATCTGTATGAGACTATGGATGGCTACATCTGCCCTGAACTTGTACGTCTTCGTGTACCTCTGCGACTTCAATTTTCGAGGACGAAAATTTTATTTTAGAGGGGAAGAGTTGTAAAACCCTAAAAATCGTAAACTTGTTAAAAGACTATTTTGCCCCTCAAATTTAAATTTATAAAATACGTAAAATATGTCAAGCTCGGCAAATACGTTTATAACCTAACTAGTAAATACGTAATTTGCACAAGATAAATGAAACCGTCGCGCTTACGTTTAAAACACATTGTACACGTCTATACATCCTTGCAATGGCCTAAAATTTTTAATTAATACACTAATGCATGACAAGCCCAATCAAGTTGTGAACTAGGCCTTTGTTTTCCATTTGGACTTGGCCTATTTTTTTTCCTTCCTTTGGCTCGTCTAAAACATAACCGCTGTTCCCCCCCCCCCCTTTTTTTTCATGACCTGCTTACACACAAATATTGTCACACGTGAAACCCTAATATCAAAAAGGTGGCGTCTCAGTTTTCTTCTCCACTTCTGTCGACACAAAGGAGGTCCAAGGAGGCAACAAGAAGGTGCAAAGGGGTTGTGATAGTGGTGCTTGTAAACGTGTATTTTTGGGTTCGAGACTGCGGGTTGTCGTGGTGTTTTGGTGAGGCTGGTCGTGAGGTTTAAGCTATCAAGAGGCTGTTTGTCGTGGGTTGCTGAAGGGATAGTGGTGATCGTGGTATCCTAGGTTCAAGGATGGGGGCTGTTTTGGGTCGTGGTTGTTATCATGGGCAAGGATCCTTGGTTTTGCTCTTCTTCCACTCGATCTCACACAAAGGTAACATAACTCATCTCGTCTATTGTTTTCTTGTTTCATGAATTTTGGGTCGTGGCTTTGGTCTTCCTTGCGCATGAGATTATATGAATTAAAACACCCTACACAATGATATGTTATACTTGTCAAATGAATTAATAGTATCACATAAAATCATGGTATAAAATACTATATATGTCAAATAAATATGTACAAATAGTTTGGTCTTTGAATCTGATGTTAACCTCTCGACATGTGCCTTCTTTTTATCAATCTTGAATGAGATAAAACATATGTATATGCTTGATATAAAATGTGTCGACTAGAATATGAATCAAGAGAGTCTCGTTTGGTTTATTATGGGTCGTATGAAGTACCAAGATCAAAAGTGTTAAGTACTGCTAATGGTGAGATTTCATAACCAGAAACCATACTAGCTTATTAACCTTGTTTTATTACAAATATATTACTCTATATTACTTAGTGAAAGAATCAAATCAAGTGGCATTAGGGAAGAATGCCTAGGTCGTATAATCGATGAGGTGCATCGTTATACATATAGAATTAGTTTATTTTCAAGGATGGTGATATCCTTGATGGTATTGTAATAAGGAGTGGATCTCCTTGAGATTAGGTGTTGTGTTGTGATGGGTAGTAGTTCCTCCATAGTAATAGAACTAGGTGCTTAGCCTAGTACGTAATAAAAGGTAGGCGACGTTGTGATAGGTGTGGTTCACCTTGGTGTGAAAGAACCCGGTGGTTAGCCTAGTACCGGGAAAAGAGTAGGCGACGTTGTGAAGGCTTCTCCGCCATAAGGAGATTGGTGTCGTGTAGTGTTTACGAACTCTAGAGTAGGTGACTCGGGGAGTGGAGTAGGGCAAGGAAGGTGTCCTTGTAGCCGAACCACTATAAATACTCGTGTCGTGGTTATGTGCTTCTTACTCTTTATCTTTCATTACACGTTTATATATCTATCTATCAACGTCCAACATAAACAACCAAATAGATTGACATAAGTCGATCTAAATATTTAAAAGGAAGTTTTAAATTGGTAAAACTATTCAACCCCCCCCCTTCTAGTTTTCCACATATATGATTACTTGGTCGTAAATCTTAGTTATTTTAAACCGCGAGCGAGCATGAAAATGTACCGAAATTGAGTAAAACATAACTTGTTATACGTTAGCATGAATCTGTAAAGTACATTTTAAAGCTACATTTAAGTTATTTACACATTAAACCTTAAGCTTTGGTCTTTTGTTGCATACCCTAAACTATAAACGTTGATAACATTAAATATTGAAGTTGTGCATTTGGACCCTAAACTTGTGTAACTTGGCATAAATGATCCTTAAACTATTATAATACTCATTTTGCATCATTTAACCTAATATGACATTAAATGCATCATAAATGGCTAAACTTGCTAAATACGGAAACCTGCTAATTATGAAAAGTTACTAAGAGTGGAAACCTGCTAAAAATGGAAAGCCGTCTAAAATGAGTAATCCGACTTCAATAAGCGTTATCCAACTTCATATAGGTTCCGGACGGCGGGATTGATGCATCGTGTGACTTACGTTCCTATTTTGCTTGCTTCGGTTGAGGTACATATATCCTATCCCTTCTCAGTAGGGATTTCTCATGACTCTTCGACCCTTTGACTTTGCTTCATTTATGATATTCCATTGCTATGATTCCTTATGCTATGACCCTTTTGATATGATTTCGATATGATCTTTTGGTGCGATTCTGTTCGCTATGATATTCGTTTGTTATGATTATGAACCCTCTGACTATGAACCTTATGATTATGAACCTTATGATTATGAACATTTGATTATGAACCTCTGATTATGAATCTATGTTATGGAACTCTGATATGAACCTTTGACTGCTGAATCTTTGATATGAACCCTTATGATATGATTATGCTTTGACCCTTCAGTTTGATACCCGAGCCAAATATGTTTCCTAGTCATGGAGGTACCATGACCATGTCATTGATGCACCAATGGCATGACTCCAGTGTGTACGAGTGATGTTACACACCATCCCCTTTTTGTTATATGATTATGAGCTCAATATATATGTTTGGCCACTATGTTTCTGCGGGGGCGTATGGATGCATCCTAGATATGTTTTGATATGATATGATATGATATGATTTATTTGGTGAATGATGTCGTGTGCAATACGCGTCTTCACAGTTTGGGAGCTAGCTACTCCATTGGTTACTGAGGTCTCCCCTCCTATTATGTATGGTATTCCGAGGTCACCCCTCCGAATACAATGGTTACTTATGATATGATATGATATGATATGTTCCGGGCTCGTGGTAGATTTCTGACAACCCTTACACTTTTGATATACCTATACTGTACTTTCTGTATTCCCCAACGCACCATATTCTGTATTAATTGTTCATTACTCAGTACCCTTATATGACTCACTCTACTACCAAGATATATATATATTCCATTACTTGATCGGTCACACTCTCATTCCGTTACCTCAGGCTATTGTTCCATTCACGTACCGGGTTATTATATGCTTATTGAATTTGATTATGCTATTCATGTTTTATGTGACTACTGATTATCCTGCTATGATGTGATTAATATGCTTTTATATGAGTTACCTGTTTCCATCTGATGATATGTGATCTCACTGTTATGTGACCCTCTGAATTGTCTGGTGACCATGCTAATGTGTAATCGATAGTTTTGTCTGTTTATTATGTGTACTTCATTCAGTTAATCTTGTGGGCTGTGACTATTCCGTTGTGTCCTTATCTGCTTATTGTTGACCTGCCATGTTTACATTTCTGTCTATGCTACGGTTTGATTGGGTAAATGGTTCAACTTGTGACGTCTGGCTTGTTAATTTGTTTAGTTGCCCTGCTATGTCTTTAATTCATTTAATTATATCGTTTATACTGTATTCCTACTTATTACGTGTGACTGCCATGTGTTGACTGCTGTTAGTACTTCTGCTGGTCATGATACTGGTTGTGTTTTCAGCTAAGGGTTTTTGACCTGTGTGATTGCCATGCTCACTTACTAATTAATTGCTTCCGCTTGCCTTTAGATTTCTTTTTGACTTGTATGTCTTCTGATTTCCTAAATTGATTGTATGCCATATATATGTTGTGTGGATACGACGTCTGCTATGCTTGCTCATGTTTCAGTACTTGTATGCCTGGTTTGTATGTGCTTGTATATATGTCATCGATGCTTTGCTTGGCTTCGTTCTCCTTGTTATCTGTTCTTTTTGGATATTTGTATAATTGTGTTCTGCAGGATCCTCTTTGACTCATTGGTTCCCTTTCGTTGCGACCTTGTTATCAGTTTCCTAATTTCATTTCGCGTTTTGATTTTATTTAGCTTTCGTTTTGTTATATCTGTTCACTAGGCTTTTTAAGCTCAACCGCATTTCTTTTCCTGCGACAGGTTTTAGGTTTGAAGATGGGCTTTGATGGGCTAAGAGTTGGATTATCTGAGTGGACCAACCCTAGTTACCTTATTATTTGGACTTATTTTGTCAGGATATTGTTTTGAGATTTCATTTTATTTTAGACATTTTGGATTTTGTAATTTTCTTGTAAGTCATTAGTTTTAAATGACTTGGTACGTTATTCTTAAAGACTTCCGCTTGTAAATTTTAATTGTATGTTATGATATGACACCAGAATGTGACACTTCTACCCTTGCCGGGTTGGGGTGTTACATTGACTAAACTCTCCGCTTCCAAGGAACCTCCAGACTAGCTTCTCGAAGTCATCATGAATGAAAGAAGTAACACTTGTTCGGATATTCTTAATATCCCTTTCATGCTCATCGATGAGGTCCTTACACTTGTGTGTTTTAGACTCTTGCGTGGAAAGTTGATGCTTTAGATCATCCAATTCAACCTTGTGATTCTCGATCTCTGACCTAGCCTATGTAAGCTATTCCTCCAACTTGATGTTCATGGATTTGAGTTTCTTGTCCTTCTTACGTGACTTCTTGATCTCCTTACGTCACCTACAAATAAGGGCAAGTTAGTTTTCACGTGTGATTTATGTTTCTCAAAGTATTTAAGTCAAAAGTAATAATTATCAAAAAAATATATACCTTAGAGGGCAACTAATTCAGAGGTAAGCCTAGCTACCTTTCCATTGGCACAAACATGTATACTGATCTGGACTTGCCTTGGAACAAGGTTCCACGGAAGCCCAATGAATTGGGAATGTCTTGATGCTAATCTTCTAAGTCTCACCGCGGGAGGGGTTCCCCGGTCAACCTCGGGCGTGAGAGTAAGTATTAGAGAGAGAAAGTGTATGTGAGTTCTAGTGAGAGAATGATACCGTTGGGAGTGATTAATGCACTCCTATTTATAGGTGAACTCCTTTGTCGT
Source organism: Chrysanthemum seticuspe (assembly GCA_019973895.1). Taxonomy (NCBI): domain Eukaryota; kingdom Viridiplantae; phylum Streptophyta; class Magnoliopsida; order Asterales; family Asteraceae; genus Chrysanthemum; species Chrysanthemum seticuspe. Next base: position 259,735,849 of record BPTQ01000008.1, on the reverse strand, counting down.
TTTTTGAGGATCACAGGGCGCGGTACCCTCTATGGTTCAACGGGTAATAACATGCTTGCCTTGAAGTCACGCATGGTGACTATGTACTTTTAGTATTTGGGCAGATATAATCTTACGTCGTGATCCTAGGTTAAACTCCTTAATCTTTTTGGGTTGGCGGTGACTCGGATCCCAAGGTTGTTCCGGACCTGTTTGGCTTCCGCGGCTTATCGTTGTGTCGTGGCTATATGTGGGTGTCTAATGAGTCCACTCGTCTTACCGTATTGGGACTGTTTTGTGTCCGGTCCGGATCTTTATTTGATCCGAGGGCTTTGGGTCTTAATGAAGGTTCTCATGCCCTTTACATACTAGTGTAATACCCGTGCGTTGCACGGGTCACGCGTAAAAAATCAACTAAGTGTTTTCTTTATGACAACCTAAGAATGAATATGTAAACAACATGTATTATCTATCAACACAAATGTAAAAAGGAACATAAATTAACAAAGTAAACATATGATCAGTTGATATCATAAAAAGATAAGATATAATCATAGAACATGATTGAAGTTCAAAGTAGCCGGTGTACGTTGATAAAAGTAAACATGCAAATAAATAATGAAAACAAACGTTTAAGGATGCATATAAAAGACTAAAAGCGATTTAGTCAAGCATCATCAACATCAGGCTCATTAGCTTGAGGCTCACTAACCACAACCTTGTTAACCTCACCCTCATCAACTTGATTGGCCTCAACCGTAGCATCCTCAACTTGAGTCTCAGAAATGTCAATCTTTATGTCAGCTGATGCATGCAAGGAATCTTTCTGTTCACATTGAACAACATCAACATGGACGATGGGTTTATACCCATTGGTGTCATTCATAGTTACCTCCATTGAGCTTGTATTAGCTGCTTGATGACCCTGATCGTCCTTTATATGAGTGATAGGATGTTCGAATTCACAAGCTTGACCCCACATAAGATCATCCATCATATTTTCTTCATCAAGGTTTATAGTTGAACCTATGTTCTCATCACCAATAATAACATAGTCAGCCATATTAAAATCGTTTAGCGACGATGGTATGTTTACATCTGAGTAAACCATACGTGTTGATGAACTTGACGAACTCCCACAATGTTTATTCAAGGAACTAACATCATGACCATAATATTTGGTAACCGTGTACCTACGTACATACGTAGGTGCTAGATTATAACTGTCAATCTTGATTCCGAGAACAACCCACCTACCGATGAGGCTATCAATAAAGTAATCGACTATCCAATCTGGGTTTCCAGCACCCTAAATAAACAATGACACATCTATTTAGTTTGAATATGATATATACGTATTAGTTCGATTTGTAAACATAAAAAAAATTCACCTCTTTTATAGACTTGGTAATCAACTCTTCCGTCGTAAGGCCTAGTAGTAAAATGGCATCTGAGTTGAAAAGTACACAGTTCATTTCTTCGTTGTCATCTTGTACCGTTATGACTAACTTGTACCTGTTAGAAACAAACGTTAACAAAAAAAATATGGTACATTTATTTAAAAATCTATACTTACGTTTGACGGGGGTTCGTGACAATTTTTTTACATCCATCACAGTAATATTGATTGTTTTCTATTATTGCTTTCTTCCAGCACTTGGTACATTGGATGTATTTCCAGTCGTGATTCAAGTCGATACCGATCACCATTCCATATACAATAAACCTTGTTCCCTAATAACAATAAACCAAAATTAGGAGTATTGGGAGCTAAACCATATACATAATCCATATGAATAACACTAAGTTAATTACCACATCAACGCCATTAGCAAGGCGGTTATAAATTTCCGGAATAGGTGTTACTTTCAACTCGTCAATCTTAAGATACGGAGATGTAAAGATGACCGGATGAATAGGCCTATAAAATCAAATGTTAATTAGCACATCAACGCACACATGTTCCCTGATTATTTAAACAAATTTCAAAGAGCAAGTCAAAGCTTTGTTTGCCAAAGAAACATCACTCACATGTAAATTAAATGGCAGCGGAGGTATCTTCATCAAATTCAAAACACAAAAACTCATTTACTTTTACAACAGAAGGTTTTAGATAAACCTATACTGAATAAAGAAAACAACAACACTAAATTCCATCTCTCTCCAGAAACACATAAACACTGTGTGTGTATAACTTTTTTTTGGCTTGTTAAACATGAACTGAAAAGCCTAAAACCTATAAATGCTACCATTAATTCTAACAAAGATAAAGTAAAACAATGAGATGATAACAGAAAGAACTTACACAGAACAGTGTTGTTCCTACATTCTACATAACTTAAATTCTACCATAAAAAGCAAAACATAAAACCAAAATACTTAAAACTAAGAGCTATAGAATAATCAACATTAGCATTTAACAAAAGTTCTTAATGTATCTATTAAGAATTTTGTCACATGTTGGGGATTGATGGTTTTGAGCTCTAGTTAGTTGGCTACTTTATTTTTTTGTCCTATAATAAGCAAATCAAGCCACATAGTTTCTGCCTTGGACCAGAGGAGAGGACACAAAGATTTTATAAATAGGTCGGATCAAATGAACACTAAGACTGGTAAACTACCTGTTGGAAATAAGTCTACTTAAAGGTCTATTTTGTTGTTACCTAATTGAGCTAATTGATCATTGCTAAAAATATCACCTGTTGTTATATGCAACGGCCTCAACAATCGGAAGGTTCAAATGGAATTGTGTTGACACGGTCGTCGTCAGTTGTGGTGCACCTGAGATTTTAGAAAGTTAGTATATGGTTGAATATATCAAACACCAACCATGATATTGCAACATAAAAAACTCATATTCAATCAACACAATACTTTAGTAAACCATTTTTTTCTTTTATGTTAAACCTATGTAACTTAATTTGGTATATCACTTATTCCTTATAAGAAACTCAGGAACATTGGTTTGACTGGGATAATGCTTGGTACTCCATATATATGTAAATTCTAAATGCAAACCTGCATAAGGTCCCACTTTGCAACACGTCAAGACGACCACAACATTGGTATCTTTTATAGAATTAATAAAGCTATCTTCGTACATCAAAGCCATCTTCCCCCACAATGCAACGTTGACTTTCACTTCACTGCATTTGTTTAGTTAACAACAGTTTGTACCTCTACGTAGTGATATAAAAGTGTAGACAGTTGATTCATTTAATGAAAAATACCTCATATCAACAATGACAATTTTGCGGAGTTGTGGGTTACAACCTTGGTTCTTTCCAACTCTATCTTGTAGAGGACCCCATTCTCGAAGAACTCCTATGACATCTAAAATAAAAATAATAAAAAATTATTGCATCAGTAAAGAAATGATAAATCCAAATGAACATACTAATATTATCACCTGTGAGATATGTTTTAACTCCATAACGATCAGGGAGGCTTCCGAATGGCATAAATGAAAACACATATCTATCAAATAGTTCTGATCGAATAAGTGAAGGGGCAGTGGTAGTTGTGAAACAAAATTCCACAAAGAACTTGCGATCCAAAGGCCTGTAGATGATTGTCTCATAATCAAGCACTGTGAAATTGTGGATCTTATACACGCAACCCTCTTTGACACGATCTTTGAATTTGTTAATAAGCTTAAAGGGAAGCTTAGCATGAATTGAAGAACGCTAAAGTTTGAAAGGAAAGAAATAATCATTAGAGGTACATTTATAAGCGATATGCACGTTAGCATTAAAAATTGTAACATTCACTTACACGTTCATCCACTAAAATGAGATCAAGAGAAAGAATGCGATTAGTTGTTGGATTGTAAGTTGTCCAGGCACGTGCAATCATAACATTAATAGTCCATTTGTTAGTGACATTTGGACGCAAGTCACCAACATACTGATAACGGTTGCTCATGGTTGTTGGACGGTCACTGCAAAGATACACAATTTCGTCAAAAAGAAAGATCATAAACTTTATAAGTGTTCACACTATTTAACATACCTATAGGTAAATTATAATACACCTCCTTGTAAACAACATTTTGTGTCAAATTATTAGCACAATAGCCTTTGTTGTCAATATAAAATCGAAGACCAGCACGGGAAGTTACACGAGATGAAACAACATAAAGTTGTCCGTGAGTAAACACTGGTTTTTCTAGGTACGCACATACATGATTAAACGTTTGACCTTGACTCTTGTTTATTGTCATGGCAAAACATACTTTAATAGGAAACTGCCTTCGTATAAATCGGAATGGCCACGATGAATCAGTGGGGGTCATGTCAATCCTACCAATAAATACTTTCTCGCCAATATGACTCCCTGTGATTATTTGGGCCTCAAGAACCTCGCGGGTAATTTGGGTTATGATTAGTCGTGTCCCGTTGCACAAACCTCGTTGCAATCCTGTGTTACGTAACAATATGACTGGTGCACCGACCTTTAACTCGAGATTGTGATTTGGGACACCGGAGAACTTCAAAGTGTTAAGAAATTCAGTCGGGTACATGGTTTGCATTTCCTCCAGGTTTTCGGTTGTTGAACATATGATATCGGCACTATGAAGAATGTGCATGTCACCTGACATACTTTGGAGTACATGAGAGTTAATTGAATCGACGAAATCATTTGTTGCGCATAGGATACACCTTTCTTTTAGGTAATGTATGTCATTGATTCTATTTGGGAGATTCGGAAATGTACTTGATACAATAGACTCGATTGGGTTGTCACATACAGGAAGCAAAAGGTCATCGGGAATTTCTATCCATGTAGCCTCATCTTCGTTATCAATTGCAACAGAAGGTAGCGTGCCATCTCCCATTGCTAAAAGCCAATTATTAAAACGCATCATATCATTTATATCTGCAACATCAAGTGATGGATCAGAGAGTCGCATATTGGTTGTCAATACAAAAACCCTACAGTTATCCCAGATTGCTGATGACTTGTTGATAGCAGAAGCGACCACCACAGCCCGTGGGGCATTCGGAATAACAGGTAGAATTTGTCTAAAGTCTCCACCAAGGACCACAACATTTCCACCAAATACTTGATTCTCAGCATTGGGTTTATCATACTTGCATATATCTCGGAAGGTTCGATCAACAGCTTCAAATGCATGTCGATGCTGTAAAGGTGCCTCATCCCAAATGATAAGAGCCGCTTCTCGGATCAAACATGCTAGATCTGACCCGACATCAATCCCACAACATGATTCGTTGTCAAGATCCATAGGTATACGAAACCTTGAATGTGCGGTTCGTCCACCTGGAAGTAATAATGATGCAATACCCGATGATGCCACAGACAAAACAATTTTTCCAGTCGAACGTATCCAAGCTATAATTGTTTTCCACAAGTACGTTTTCCCTGTACCTCCACTCCCGTATACAAAAAATAAACCGCCATTATTTTCATTAACAGCTAGCATAATATTAGCATATACTACCCTTTGTTCTGAATTCAATCCACCATACAAAGTGGTAAACCGAGCCCATTCTTCGTTCATGTTGTACATCCTTTCAGCAGCAATCAATCTATTCCTTCCGATATTCATCAATGAGTAGTCAATCTGAGGGAGTTGTGGGAAATCAAGCAAGGACTTGTTGTTACCATTTAAAATCGTCTCTAGTTCTAGTAGCGTGTAATTCTGAATCTCTCGATCTGTAAACACCACTTGTTGATTATTCAACAACCTACGCTGCTTGTGAGTAATGTCCTCTGATATATATGGAAAACTATCTGTAAAGAATTTTGCATAATCTGAAACAGTACAAAATAGCAATATAGTTACGAAATGCTCCCGTAGTTGATCTCCTAACTTCCATTGAGACGCTTCTCTTATTGATCGGATCCACTCAACATCATCTCCCAATAAGTTCAACGCTTTGCATGCCGACATGTATGTTGGGTACACAGTTCGATCTACTGTTTTAAGGAATGTATGGCTTGTGGCACCAGGGACGTGGTTCAGCAACATTCGTAGATAGTAAAGTTCACCCATTGACGGATGAACATAATAAATCCGACCAATACTCATTCCACTCTTACGTGGCCTCCATTCTTTATCCCTGTCATGCCATGTAAATTCAGTGGGATAATCGGCATACGTTAAAGTTCGGCCTTCTGGATATATTTGATTTGCTCTCATCCATCCTGTAAACTTAGACATTGCATTGGTAGCCCTTTCAAGAACATTTTCGACTTCGTCTTCATCTCTAAAGTAAACTCTATTGCGTCCTTCTTCATGGAAAGGAAGCCTTTCTACAGCGATAGATCGGTAATGCATTTCAAAACCCAACAATTTCCAACACGCTTCACAAGCAGAAATGTAACGACAATTGAGGTATTGTTCAATCTCGTTCTCATGATGTAAAATTGAACGATATGGTGTTCTAGTGTTGTTGTTGTTGATGTTATCGCTTGTTTGACCTTCTATGACAATTGTGGCACGATCTGGACCTTTGTTAAGATAATTAAATAGATACTTAACCAAAGTACCTTGGTTACACCATTCAACATTGATATGACAATCATATTTAACAATCAAATCAACGTTATGAGGAACAACAAAACGATTATCAAGCATAGTATCACGTTGACCAACTTTAGCTCTCCTTCCATTGTTCGATCTCTTATAACGTGGCCAACCATCACGGGTAATAAACGTTTCCTGACAATACTCCATTGGGTAGCCCTTTGTACATCCATCTCTGGACATACATGGACTTGACCTAAACTGGTCGCCGCATGGCCCATGCATCATATGAGTACGAACAGCTTCAAATCCTATTGGGTCGTCCACCTCTGAAGGTAACTCAGCGGATATGACATGATCTATCTCATCAGGTGATGAAATCTTGTCATCTCTGTGCAGAAATATGAGAGCATGACAATGCGGTAATCCACGTTTTTGAAACTCAATTGTGTATATCACTGCACATGTATGTAAACGAATACTTGCGTAAGAAATCACAAATTTTTAACCTCAAAGACTTACTTATACATAAATTGAAATCAATACGCACCAGCTTTTACTCGGCCAAAATGATGTTCTTTCTTTATGTCGTCCATGAGGTCATCTAGTTTCATTTTAAAAACACGTGTAATGGTGTCTGGTCTATCAGATGTCGGCTGACCAGGTATGTAGTTTTCGACATCACGTTGAATCTCAGGCCATTTTGGGTTGCATGTCATAGTCACAAAAAGATCTGGAGGTCCAGCCCAACGACAAATGGCCATAGCATCCTGATATTGCTGGATCATATGTCTTGGTCCTCCGGTGAACGATGAAGGCAAGATAACTCTTCGGCCAATTGATTCACTGTTTGTCTCTCCATTAGCAATGCGATCATGCAGTCCGTGATACAACTCAGAACGAATTGTATTTTGGTTTCGCTTATACCAGTCAAGATCATGATCAAGTACAGCCGTATAAGCATCAACACAATATGTATGAAACAAACGACCAGCTTTATGCAATGTTTTTCCTTCTTCAACTCGACATTGAAGGCGAAAACAATAGTACTCACGCAAACTCAAATATTTTCTCTTAGTCGTCGGAGGAACATTGAGAGGTATGTGCACATGAAACCCATCTTCTCCATAAGGGAACAACAAAGGATATTGTAAAGCCATAAAACTTGGGTGCAACTCAGAAATACGTTTCACAGGATTATGACCATCCTCTGTAGCACGTTCCTCAACGATTACATCTCGACAATCTGTCGGATTACCATCACCTGGTACTAATGCAGCGACTTCGGAAGCTGTAGGTAAGTTGTATTGTTTTCCACACCGTTGGCGAGTACCAATCAAGCGGAGGGTAACAGGTTGAAATGAAGACTCATTAAACCTATCTTTAGCCATCCTAAATGATTGCACCAATGGGTTAGTTAAGTTGAGCATTGCAATCAACTGTTGTACCAACAAACGAAGATTATTGTCGGCACCAGTTATGTTGAGTGCATGAATTCGGTTGTCAACTTCATGTTCCGTGTCATATATGTACAACTGGGCAAACCTAGGGCGTCCATCAGCATGTGTTGGCAACAAAGTCCCAATACGGTGATGGTTATGGCCGTTCAAACGAAATGTGTAAGGTCCACGTCCATCATTTAATTCTCTGTTTATATTTCCTCCAGTTGACGTAAAAGAGAACATTGCATTAAAAACCTTCATTTTTTTTCGAAACAACTTAGAACGTTCTCCACCATTGTAATCCATCAATTCTTGGAGTAATTGTGGAGCATCACGCAGAAAAGGCAATTCCACCTTTCCTTCACTGCAGCACGTGGAGAATCTGGGATTAAATTTAGATGAACGTCTAACTGTTCTTTCACCATACCAATATCTAGCTTGACAATGTGAACATGTGTATGTGGCATCCCCAGAATCACTATACTCTCTGATCCTACCTGCAATGAGACCAATATTAGTCAAAATAATTTGTATGACTAATTTGGACATGACTTTATAAAAGGTAGGAAACAAAAATAGAGGGTAAAGTTACTTACGATTTTGACGTGCCATTCGATGCAATCTCGTAGGTACGTTAGTGTCATTTTGTAGAGTAGTTGTTGATCGAGACATGTCATATGTTGAAGTCGAGTTATTTAAACCGCGTACAACATTTGTTGTTGGAAATGAAGGGTTACTTGACCTAGATAACTGAGTACGATGGACTGGATTACCATCCTCATCGACAACAGTTATTGATGAAAGCATGACTCGAGGGGTTGGATGTGTTGACATATTTATATGATCATCGTTTCGAGTCAAACCTGTGATCCAAAAAGTTAGTCACATATAATTGTAAATAACTCATTGATATTGATAGTTGTTACATATACTCACGTGGTCTAACATTGCGCTGAGTTGGAACATCATTTCGAGTCAAACCTGCAATACAAAATGTTAGTCACATATAATATAAAATAACTCGTTGAGAGTATTTGTTACATATACTCACGTGCTGTAACATTGCGCCGAGCTGGAACAGCATTTGGTTGTAGTGGAGGCCGACCAGGACGTCGTAACGGTGGTGATGAAACACAAGTGTTTGCAATAACAGATAGCTGAATGGGTGACGATGTAATTCGCGAGGGTATAGTTGTAGATGGTGTTAAACAGGTCCCATTAAACCCCGAGATTAAAGGTGATTGTGGCAAAAGATGTTGTGGAGTAAGTTGCAGTGGTTGAGTTACTCCATTATTATTGGAACGTATAGCCCGTTCGCTTAAACGGGGGCGACCAATACGTGTTCTTGGCTGCGTTCTTACATTAGTGATATCGGATAAAGGTCCCACATTTGTTGTAGATGAAATTTGATTGGATTGTACTTCATTATTATTAGAACGTATAGCTCGTTCACTTAAACGGGGGCGACCTCTTCGTCTAATTGGTTGCGTTGTTTGAGATGACCCACTTACATTAGTGATATCGGCTAAGGGTACCACATTTGTTGTAAATGAAATTTGGTTGGATTGAGAAAATTGGGGAGTACAATTACGAAAGCCATTGATACCATCCACGGTGGGTATATTGGGATCATGGTTTTCGTTTGACGGGTGACTCATATTGAGTATCTACAGTTTGTAGGACTATTTGTCATTCTATGTAATAATTTCATTATATGTTGTTGATATATAAATGTGGCATACAAATAGAGCATGTAATACAGATATAGCAAAGCATAAAAAAAAAATTGACATCAATTATGAATTTTAAACATTCAATAAAAAAGTAGGGTTGTCTGCAAAATGTGTGGTTGGTTCATGGTATTTTTTGGTAAATGGGATGTGGTCTCTATGTCTTTCATATTTTTTGTATGGGTTGGTCTCTCTTAGTGTATTGTAGCCTACTGTATTGTCAAAAAAGCTGGTACTGCATTGTAAAAAAGGTTGTTACTTTTTCTATTGGATGGCCATTGTCTCCTAATACAAATCAACAAACAATAACTTAAATGAAATTATATAAGGAGTAGCATCTCGTTTTACTATAGGTCCTTAAAAGTTGTTACTATACCATCTTCATGACCTGTCACACTATTTAACATACTTTGATATAAGTCAAGGCAAACCAGGTTAATCATAAAATTGGAACATTACGTTAAAAAAGCCTACTGTATAAGCTATTCGATCATGACCTGTTGAGATGTCATATTTACAACATCACTACATATTTACCATTCAATCATGACATGTGCCTCTAATACTTCCCACTCCTAAACAACTTATTGAGAGTCACTATATCGGAAAACATGTGCTGGTACAACTCACGAGTATTTGTTATTATATGCAATAATTAGAGGCTAACCTGTTAAAGAGATGGTGATTCAATACTTGTTAACAAATGGTTCTTCGATTCCTACAAGAAAAGTTAACATTGTTATAACGTAATATGGAAGGATAAATTGCATTAGTAGAGAATCAAAGTGCCTGTATAAGTATATTGCCTATGCAAACATGAAAGAACAAAACATTTTGCAAAGTGTTTTAATGAGCAAATACAAATGTTATTTATTCACTTGATTAGCTTATCTTGAATTTAAACTTCAAATTTACATTTATTTAGAGAGTTGTTACATATTTCATGTTTATCCACTAAGGTTAATATGAAAATTGGTGTGAAATGGCGCCAATTTTTTAGTGTCAAAAGTAGCAAAATATAGTGAGAGTTTGTTAGGAAAGATAGATATTTTGGGTTTGTGAAATGTACATAATAGCTACTATCAATATGGGTAAAAACCTGACCAATATTACTAAAATGGGTAATAATAGTAGTCCTACAAGAAAGTGGATGATCAAAGACTCTAAAGTTTGTGAATATGGAGATTACTGAAAAAGACAACACAATAGTATAAATGGATACTTTTATACAATCTTTTATATTCATCCACCACATATTTAAGTATGTTGCGTCGAATACATTATTAGTGGAGATCATAAGATGAAAAATTTAGACGCGTTACTTATAGTTGCGGCATCTGAGGTAAAGCCGAAAAGGATCACATAAAGTTGGAAGTTTAGTGCAAACAAATAACATCCATTTAGTAGTCACCTGATCATCTGTCATAGGAACACACCTAGAAGGCCGATATCCAAATGCTATAACCCAAAGAATCAGATGTATCATATGTGAAAACATATAATATATCAATCCAAAAACATGGATTTTTTAATATTCAGCAAGGTGCATATCAATAGTCATAAACGCCCTTTCTTCCAAGTTATTTATCCGCGCACTTTCATAATTACTAAGATATTGATGATACTATGGCCTAGCTTCTCAATATAATCAGTATAATTTAATAACTATACCCCTCACTTATATATTATCTTATCACTGATGAATACCATTGGAAAGCCTAGATTTTATGACTTATATATTATCTTATCACTTATATATTATATATCATAGTTTTCATCATCAATTTCACTGGTGCTAGGGTAGAATCATGGCTTCTTTATCATGAAATATTGGTATAAAACAGAATCCTTCGCTGCAGATGAAAACAGACATAGAATCAAAACCATCCTAAATTTTTTATTAATTCTACCAATCAGAAATTGGAGAAGTACATGAACTGAAAAAACATCCTAAAAAGAAACTTATTGGTTAAATCCCAATAAGAGAATAACAATGGAAATAGAAACTAAAAGATTCGACAATACGATTTGAGCAAAAAATAGTAGAAGATGGTCCTAAAACCATTCATCTTCGTCATCTTCATCTTCATTGACTTCCCACGGGTTTTTGTCTTCAACTTCATCTTCATCTTCATCAAGTAGACGGAACAACCTGTTTCTGCCATTGATTTTGATATGGTGTTTCTTATTTCGCTTGAATGGTGCCATTGGAACATCATCATCAAGAATATCCTACATGTAAATATATACTTTTGTTAGTTGAATATGTGAAAAATGAATACAAATTTTGTGTGTCCTTACATGGTGTTCAGCAACTGCATTTGAGACATCGAGATGTGGGACATCGACATCGTCAATGACGACATGTGGGACATCGCCATCCAAAGGTTCAGCAACTTCATGCTTGACATCGACATGTGGGACATCGACATCGTCATCGTCAATGACGATCACGTCAGACCACTTCCAGTTTTTGAGGTTGTCTTCACGTTTTCGTTTCTTGGTTTCATCGAGGAAGTTGTTAGGAAGGTTAAATAGAAAGGGATAGTCATGATGGTTTGCCATTACAATGCAATCAAGTATATATTTGATTTAATGAGAGTGATGGTGGTAAATGAGTCTAGGTTATGCTCCTTTATATAGAGTCACTATACACAGAAATGGTGAGTGAAATGGCGCCACTTTTTTGAAGTCAAAAAGTAGCAAAAGATTGTGAGAGTTTGTTAGGAAAAATATAGATAGAGACTTCTTATCCAGGTAAATGACAAACGTGACTAATAGGGAAATTCAATCCCTAAAAGTTTGGAAAACCATGTTGACTTGTAATTGACTTTTAGTTTATGTGGCCAAGATTGGTTGATGTGATGATCCAATGGTAAATATGTAGTGACAGGTCATGATATTTTATCTATGCTACGTCGGCAATAGAAAGGTAAATTTGGTCCGGACCAATTGAGTCACTAAACGTAGTATAGCTCCCATAAGGCCATAATTGAAAAGGAAAATTAAGAAGCCCAATATAGTAAAGCATTTATATATGGGCTTAGCCTTTTAAATCCGTACATATCAAACACCTCTGACAACTTGATCTGCTAGCTTATCCAATAAAAAATCCAACAAAAGTACAAAACAAACATACCAAAAGTAAACTCTTGCTGTTCTGTTAGTGCTGCCCCCAAAAGTAAACTAGCTTCAATGGCGGGCACGACATTTAACTTCAACTATGCCATCATCAGAAACCCTGTTCTTAATCCGGTCATCGTTTCAGTTTCACCCATTATTATTAAGTCTTCTTTCAGTCTTACTTCTAATACCAACAACAAAAGACCACAACAACAACATTGTCAATGCAGCGTTGACTCTAATTCTGCTGTTACTAATGGTGTGATAACAGGTGTCAGTGATGACATGTTTTGTGTTAATACTTCTGATGATGACTGTGATGTCGATTATCTTGGTGAGAGTACCAAGGGTGACTTGAACCTTAGATATGGTACCCCTTACTAACCTTACTTCTTTCATTTTTGTATTATAGCTCCGGCAACTCTCCTGTTGGAGTGAGCAAGAGCCGAGACTCGAACCCTTGACCTTTTATCCGCAAAATCTCTCCGGTGGGCCCATAGATTGACATTCTTTTGACTTGGTTACATTCTTACCTAGACCAAGAGGTGGCAAAATAGGTGAGTCGGGTAGGGTCACAGGTCTTAACGGGTCATTTGGGAACACATGCCTAAACGGGTCTTCGGTTGGGCCAGTCGGGTTTATCCGCACATTTTCACCAAATTTGTTTTACTCCACATTTTTTATATAATCAAAACTAGCATAAGTAGGCTAGACCGTAGGATTGTCCTTGCAGCAAAAACACTGCAAGACGTAAGTGGATAATGATTTAGAAAATTCAAATTGTTATCGGGTGGGCAAAATTTGCTTTAAAGTGAGTCAAGTTAGTCATATATTTACACTATTTCAAAAGGCCGACTGAACACCAATGTAGCATTGTACACGGGTGGACATACTTGAGGCAGACCCTTTAGTGTAAAAAATAAAAAATTGTTTGGATATTAGAGTTTAACACTAAATGCACACGCTTTTGGTGTTTATAAAAAGGCATAATCTTTGACAAAATTCTATATCCGTGACACTGTTGGCTACCTTTTTCCCAACATCATGTCCTTGAACTTATGTTATCTTAGAGCACTACCAATTATTTGATTGGAAATTTGGAAGTGGGTTATATGTATTCTTACATGTGTATGGTGGTGTTGAAGCAGGGATAAATGGTCAGACAGATGTTGCATGGAAAGGTCCTATTGAGGAAGTTGCCAGGTCTCAAGCAATCGAAGCTGAGGGTTTGCTCAATGACCTAGGGATACAGGTTTTTGTTTATAGTATATTTTATTTCTTTCACGTTTGGAATTGAAGTTCTGACATTTATCTTGTCGTACTGATTCAATTTTATCTTGCTATATGCATTAGTAACGATGGACCATCTGCAACTCTTTGCATACTTTGTTTTCTGCCTAATGACATGCTTAAAATAATATGGTTAATGTTTGAGACTCTTTTTTACTAATGTTTTCTTATGCTAAATGTGATCGCTATGCTAATCCTTCCTTCAATATACCAAATTCTCATTTCTTTGACATATTATTCCTTTCTGTTTCCTGAAGTGTACCATATCTGTGCAGGATCCATCTTCTTCCATTCATTCTTCACGTGGCATATTTTGTACCCGCACATTGAATCTTCGGTCAATTAGTGCAATTGGATATGACATGGATTACACTTTAATGCACTATAATGTCATGGTAAATGCCAATCGCTACTTCGGATTGAGACCATATATAAACAACATTAATATTCAAGCAGTCATATTAAATAAGTCACACAATACTCTACATTTAGTTTCATATGCTGTTCTACTCTTCCATTTTCACAAGTAACTTTGGTTTTATAAACTTTTGCAGGCTTGGGAAGGACGGGCTTATGACTATTGTATGGAGAATCTAAAAACAGTTGGTTTTCCTGTTGATGGACTTGCTTTTGACCCTGACTTGGTAATTCTTCATCAGTTTATCCTTCTGAAAGCTGAATTTCTCATGCTACATAAGTGATCAACATTTTTATTTTATTTTATTTATTTATTTATTTATTTATTTATTTTTTTATTTATAAATTTTACTTGGTCTGATGTTCTAACAGGTTATCAGAGGGCTTGTTATAGATAAAGAGAATGGAAACTTGGTTAAAGCTGACCGATTTGGCTATGTCAAGAGGGCTATGCATGGCACAAAACTGCTATCTACCCAGGCTCTCAGGTGTGGCTTGTAACTTAGCTTTTAAGGACAACAGAGAGTAAATGAACTGATTATTATATCTAGTTAGAATAGTATTTTATATGCAGTTGACATAGTTATTTCTCCCATATCTTATGTTGAGTATCATATGATTGATGAAGTCACACATGCGTCTCTCATTTTTATGTTGATTCGACTATCATGAAGTTGTTTTTTATCTAGTATTTTGTTTATAGTACCTTCATCACATTTATTTTAGTAGTAAGCTTCTTTTTTGCGGAAGTTGGATCTGAATTTGTCTTGCTTTATAATTTTTGTGTGTGTATGAAAGTGAAATGTATGGAAGGGAACTGGTGGATCTGCGGAATGAAAGTCGATGGGAGTTTCTCAATACGCTATTTTCTGTTTCAGAAGCAGTGGCATATATGCAGGTAGGCTATTCCCTTGATGCGAGCTTTTGCATAAATTTCCGTTATTCCTTTTTCTTGAATCTGTGACTGCTGATGTTATCTTTGGCTGTATGCGTAAATGATTCTAGATCTGTCCTTGTATCTGCTATATATGCCTACTTGCACTAGACCTCACAAGTTCATTGCATTTATAAGAAGTTTCATGAAAATTTGCAACTTGTGGTCTATATAATGCAAATAGCGTGAGTTAAATGTGAAGTTTTTCCTTTAAACTTAGCTGATTGGTGAGGTAATAATATAGTATAGTTTAAATTGATCCATTGTTCTTGTATTTCAGATGGTTGATAGATTTGATGAAGGGATTATTTCAGCAGATCTTGGTGTACTTGAGTACAAAGGGCTTTACAAGGCAAGTACATACGAATGTTAATACCTGTATATGTTGTGGGTCAACTTTATGTGTATTAACTTCTACCAATCTATGAATTTTCTTCCTCATTTTCAGGCTGTTGGTAAGGCCCTATTCAGGGCTCACGTAGAAGGTCAACTCAAGGTACATATATAATTGATTTAGGTCTTGAATAGTAGGATTCATAGGCATTAATTATTCCACTGAATTTTGACAGAGTGAGATTATGTCTAAGCCGGAACTGTTTGTAGAACCTGATCCAGAGCTACCTTTAGCACTTCTGGACCAAAAGGAGGCATGTCCTGTGAATCACCTTTTTATTATAAAATACATTTAACTAATAGATAAGTTATGTTCTGAAGTATTATGCTTTCATCTCACCAGGCTGGTAAAAAGTTATTGTTGATCACCAACTCGGATTACATCTATACAGACAAGATGATGCGACATTCTTTTAATAGATTTCTTCCAAATGATATGAACTGGCGAGATCTATTTGAGATGGTTAGTTCAAGCTTCCTGTTATCCACCTTTGACTTTCTTTCTCACCTAATCTGTATGTGCTCGTAGAGCCATATTTCCCTTATATATGCTTGCATGCTCTCATGTTTCTATGTTGGTATGCGTTTATGTTTATGCACGCTTGTCTCTGTTTTTGCTATATATGCTTTCTTTTATGTCATTATCTTTTCCACCACACACACACAACCACACATAAAGTCTATTATCTTGCACGCACACTTGCCGGTCTTTCTAGAAGCAGTCCCTTTTCTCTTCGGTAGGGGTGTGACAGTCTACATCTCACCTCCCCCATACCTCGCTCCGGCGGGATTGGGTATTGTTGTTGTTGTGTATGTGTTATTCTTCAGGAAAAAAACAGGGAACTCTGCTTTTTAAAGATGAAATAGATTACTTAAATTATTTTATCAATGTCACTAATAAATCAACCATAAAGGAACTACTGGAACATAATATGAACCTGAATTCCGCATTTGAGATTCTAGAATGGCATTCTGAATGATCGAATTAAGTAGCTGAATGTAGACTACTGCAACCGCAAGAAAATAAACTTCTACATGTTGAGTTTGTGAAGTCTCTCTGTTTAATGTAGGTTATTGTCTCAGCTAGGAAGCCAGAATTCTTTCAAATGTCACATCCTTTGTATGAAGTAGTGACAAGTGATGGCCTCATGCGACCATGTTTCAAGGCTCGTCCAGGTGAACATATCATGTTCTCTTTGGCATTAGCTCTCGACTAAATTATGAAATCAATCTTTGGACCGTTACAAAACCTGCGACATATTTTTTATATTTTCTTCCAGCCATTTAGTCAGTCCTTGTCTGATAACTGTTGGTATAAACTGCTCAAAGAAATCATTTCATATCAGATGATGACTGATGAGTATAACTTTCATTTCCATATGTTAAAATACATCAGTTTTTGTTTCTTTCCATTCTTCTACTAACCAGCCTCTCCACTTCTTCTGGTTGTAGTTCCGACCATTATGAGTCTGTGATGGTTGGCTGTCAACATCCGGAATTCCGGTAAATTCACATACTTCATTTTGTAGCCACAAAACACAACAGTTACCAGAATCAATATGGTATTTGACAAAAAAATCTTAGGAAAACAAGACGATTATGTACAGTTTCTTGTAGACTTGACGAAGAAGCTTCTTTATAGGCTGGTCTTGATAGACAGTTGACACTCCAAGCTCTTCCTAATTTCATTAGTCCTGCCACAATATCACCAGGTCATCAGATGATTCAGAAACTGGGAGATGGTGCTGATTTGAGTATTCTCTTGGTCACTTCCGCCAGTGACTTCGGAGCTGTGCTTGTAACTTTTGTTCACAATGTCAATCAGAATAGGGGAGAACCTTTCTGTATATTGACATCTTCATGCGTTAGGCTATGATTTTCACCACTCACAAAGAAAGACACAATGATGTTGTAACTCCATTTCCACTGGATCAATCCACAAGTTCATTTGAGAGTTAAATTTCATGTGATCATTCCACAAGTTCACGTTTAGTTATCAGTTTCTGAAGTCTGTTTCTTTAAACTGTAAATATTAGCGAAAATTTGGTGAAGTTGATGGAAGGAAGGACCAATATGCTCAGAGCTCGCTCTAATAGCCAAAAGTGTGTATTTGTAGGGTATTGCTCATGCTATGTTATAGTTCAGGAGATTTAGTATGCTGCTCTGGCTTCTTGAATATGTAACTTAGAAATTATTTTTTGATCGAATAAGCTAGTTTCCAGTCTACCATTCCCTCTATCTGTAACACTTTATGTTGTTCTCACTCTCTGATATATCAACCTAGAACCTCTGTTCCATGCGATCTTCTATGCCTGTAATACATTATGTATATTACATAGTGGTCAATAATATGACATCCAAGTTTAAAAAGGAGTTATTAAAGAATCAGTAAGGCTACTAAATTGTGAAGTAAGGTCATGGTTAAGAGTCAGGACATACTCAATAGAATTCAACCCACTGTCACTATCTGTTTTGGAACAATCTTTACGCTAGCTTGCTCGAAGCCCTTAATTTGTTATAATCTTCCATATATGTATGTGTTTTTTCTGATCTATGTTCAGTGTATTCTTGGACTATATTTCTGGATTTCTCTTTTAGACACCCAAGAATATTCATAACATTTTTCATTTGTTGTTTTCAGGGGGCTTGTATTCTGGAGGAAGTGCCCAGATGGTTGAAAATTCGTTAGGCATTCATGGAGATGAGATATTGTATGTAGGCGATCATATCTATACAGATGTAAGCGTTTCGAAAGTGCATCTTCGCTGGCGGACAGCATTGATTTGTCGAGAATTGGAAGAAGAGGTAAGCTATATAAACTGAAAGCCATGTGTTCTACAACGTCATGGAAGATGAAAAATAGGAAGGCTTTGGCCAAACTAGAAACTCGTGTTAGTTACTATAAATAACAGCTAACAAGTCCTTGAAAAGAGGGAGCTGTTTGTTAGTTGCCAAACAGTTCTGTATGTTTCAAATTCAATAATTAGTAGAATACAGTTTGCAGTCATACATTAACAACAATAAGCAGGGAGCTGTTCCAAAAAACAACTATAAGCAGGGACAGCTATTTCTTGATTGATATATATACCTTTATATATGGAGTGTTTATGGGGTTATATTTAAAATATATTTCTTTTCTCAGTTAAGTGTTCGTTACTAACTGTTTATGCTGCTGCAGTATAATGCTCTGATTCATAGTCGAGAACACCGGGCTAGACTAGTAGAACTTTTAAATCAGAAAGAAGTCATTGGCGATCTCTTCAATCAACTCCGTTTAGCTCTGCAGAGGAGAAACATGGGACGCCCTGCTCAAGTAATTATCTGATTAACTAGTCTGTCACTTAACACTCCCCTACTTCTGTCTGTTTTGCTATCTTCATTAATACTAGTACTTGGAACATCTTTCTAGCTTAATAATCCACCTTAGGATTAATACGAGGCTTGATGGTTAAATTTGGCATATGTTACTTTCTTGTTTAGTGTTTCATTCCTCCAAGCATTTTTTAAGTTAGAATTATGAACGTGTTTTCAATAATAGTGTCACACATCTTTAAAAAAACTTCAAAATGTTCCATATCATACCAATATGTGAATATATTGAGTTCTTTTCTTTTGTATATTTTTCTTAGCAAGTTGGATGTGATTGATATTCCCCTTTTTATCAGCTTATCATGTTGGTTCTTTGGACTGTGCAACATATAACTTTACTATTCAATTTTAGACCCTCGCTGCTACTCATATGGATGATAAAGAACTCACAGAGAGTGTGCAAAAGCTGCTTATTGTGATGCAAAGGCTGGATGAAAAAATAGCACCAATGTTGGAAGAGGATGGTGAACACTTCAACAAAAGGTTAGCATATTAATATGCGTAAACAAAACGTGAATATGAATTATGGTTTCTTGGACTTATTCCTGGAAAGAAGTCATATCACATTTATTGTCATCGGGGTTTTGAAACTTGACTAATGGATCGTTTACTCTTAGGTGGGGATATCTTTCACGTGCAGGTTTGTGGGACAAGAGTCACCTGATGCGACAAATAGAGAAGTACATATTTTTGTGTTTGTTTTTTCTTTTTTTCCTTTTTTCCAGACTTCATAATTAATGTGTCAAATTGGTGATTATTCATAATTTCTGACTATATAAACTTTTTAATGCTCCAAACTGCAGGTATGCTGATATTTATACATCCAGAGTGTCAAATTTCCTTAATTATACACCTTTCATGTATTTCCGCTCACAGGAACAGGTATTATCGCCTTTTACTGAGTCATCTCAAACTAAATAGAGTTATGTGTAATTTAGCTTATTTAAAGAGGCACGGCGGGCATAAAAAAATCAGTTTATTAATTGTGCAATTGATGTAGATAGTTGCCAAGATTTTGGGCTAGCCTAATGGTAACTTATCTTTCACATTACGAGCTTGGTCCCTATCTTATTCTTAAACATCTTTAAATCTTTTTTGTTTTGCAGACTCTTGCACACGATTCATACTCATTTCACCAATCTCGAATCGACCAATGAGTTGATAGATGTGGCAAATTACGTGAGCATAGTAATACCTTGTGATGCCAACGTTGTTCAAGCGTCATATTTTTTCTCCACTTCTTTGCAGTCAAGATTGTGTATGGATGTAACATGTCAAAACCCTATGTGGGTTGATTGAACTATAAACCCTAGGTACATTTAAGTCACGTTTGCAGAAATTCAGGCTGAAGTTCCATCATAGGCTGGATCAGTTTATGATGATAGCGTTGTGAAGGAGGTCCAAGTATCACTGTTGTACTATATTTGGTAGCAATAAGCAAATGCATGGTCTAATCAGGACCCTGATAAAGTTATTGCCAAAATTGGCTCTGTTAATAAGACGGTTGTAAGTATCAGAGTTTGTTTTTCAACTTTTTGTATTCTGCTTGCAGCCGAGCCGAAACCTGTTATATAATTATTCCGTGGGTTGTTCACATAAGTTAGTCTGTAGACAAGAGACATTTTCGAAGATACTCGTGCTCATCCTGCTTCCAAAAATGCTTAGAAGATGTTTGATCTACGAAAGAACTTTTGTGTGTGTGTGTGTGTGTGTGTGGATAGGAATAACATCTGCTGAAGGAATTGGAATTGAATTGTGTTATGAGACAGGATGTTTACTTCAAAATAAAGTCACGTGTGCCACCAACCGATTTGCCCGCCGAAAGTAAACGACTACTCAACGGCTATAATTACCCACCTTGATTTGTAATCTTCTTCCAAACCCTCTCAATTTTGTTGTAACCATTTGGATACAATTGTAACAAATTCACCCTAATCAGTCGTTCGACTACATTTCGAATTACAATTCTGTTCTTGTGATTCTTGATTAGTTGTTAGTTCTTATTCAAATCTTTAGGATCCTGTAAGATCATATCAATTGGTATCACAGCTCTCTGATCTTGGCAATCAACCGTCAAGTTCAGTTGCTCAACCATATATGTGCAATTCTGGTGATTCTATTACGTTTTCCGATCAAGTTGGTTACATTTACGGCCAGTTGATTTACCGTTGGATTGTCAAATTCTTGTTCCATTTCCAAATGTGGATTCATGATAATGATAATGGATTAAACCTGAAAGCCTCGTGGATGCATATTGTTTGGCTTTGTTGCAAGAAGCCACTCACAATTTCATGAAAAAGAGTTCAACTCCACCATTGTTCTCTTCTATGAAGTTAAATGAATCAAAAGAAAAGGAGAAAAATAGCAATGAATTGTTGGTTCTTGATGAAATTTGTGAAGAAATTGTTGAAGATACAAGTGGAATTGAAAAAGATAGCGATTGTGTATGACGATTGTAAAGAAACTGAATCAAGGGTAAGTGGAATGGATGATGATGATAAGTGTTTGGATGATGGAAACACAACCGTAGAAACTGCAGAATGATATAATGGTAAACAAGAATAACTTGAGGAAGATTATGATTTAGATGACAGGAGAAGATAATGTTTTGGTTGTGAGTGTTAATGATTGGAGGTATTTTGAATGTCATAATGGTAAAAATAAAAGTGGTAATGTGGTGTTTGCTTGTGATTATAATGACCATGCATTGTCGAAAAGCAATTTGAGCTGTGATGATAAGTTGCATAAAAAGGAGAAGCAGAAAAAGAAGCTGACTTGGAGTCAACCAGGTTCACAAGTGACTAAAGATACAAGCAATATGGAGATCATTACACTTGGTTTAGAGGCTGAGCACACTACACTACCGATTCATGGTTTTGCACCTTTTGTATCAACAATCCTTTCTGATGGTTTAGTTGAAAGGAGAACAATTGGTGGAGTTGGTGATTCATTATTTCCTACACTTGTTTGAATGGTTTAGGAGATAGTGGTGAGACTTTTGTGCCTGAGTTCCAAGATTGAACCAAATATTGCACCAGTTGGCTCAAAAATATTTTATTGTGCGCTGTATAATTGAATGGTGTTCATCTTAGTCATTTGAAGTTTAACATATGGAAATTGCCTAAGAGGAAAAAAACATGTCACAAAAAACTGCAAATTTGAGCACGAGAAGTGGAAGTTTGACATTTGGAAATGGCCTAATAGAAAGAAAAAAAATGAGAAACTGTAAGGTCCCAGAAAATTTCATATGTCATCAACTATTTAATCATGAATAAAGTACGGATCTTAGAACCATGAAATTTTCTTGACATCGTTTTTGCATATCATCTTGCAAGTGCATCGTAACACATGAATTAAATACTAAAAAACGCACCATTGTGACCCGATCAAGTTTACCTCGACCTCGATAATAATACTTCATTATTTTACATATATAAATTATATAAAATAAATATATAATAAACTTCTAAATATTTTTTTTTATTCCTAACCGGGCCTCAAAGCCCAACCCAAACTCCACCCATTCTTGTCTTGGGCCTCGTCTACACGCCATCCAAACCCAACCCACCTTAATTCCTTTGGGCCTAGTCGTATACTGCCCAGCCCAAGTACACCCATGATTATTTTGTAACACAAGATTGGCAAATGTATTTTTTGTAAAAGCAGATTTAAACAAAAATTACACACTTAAACATGAATAATAAAAAGGCTTGATGAATATAAAATTAACTTATAAAACAGAAATACAAGACTGAAAGTAAAACATTACAGGAACTTTAAAAGAGATAAAAGAAACTTAAAAACATGAAATAAACTGGATTAGATAAAAAACCTAAACACCCTTTTTAAAGGTTTACACTTGTCTATTTATACTAAAAAAAACTAAGTCTTGGGTCCTTCACAGCTTGTCTGTGCTTCTTTTGTGAGTGAGATGAGAATGTGAGCTTTGTGCTTTCTCAGGTTCAATTTTGAGCCATTGAAAATTCTTGGAGCCCAAGTAGACTCATCACAACCCATGATTTTCTTTATCATCATAAGCCAATGGGAGGTTGAAGGATTGCCAGCATGGAATGAGCATGTGATCGTGTTTGTCTGTTTCCATGGAGAAAGGGACATGAGGAGGGAGATGATCAATAGTGTTTTGGCGGGTTTTATCTTTGGTTGACTATTTTTTGACCTGGGTTGGGATAAAAAGGGCAAAACGTGTTAGGTTTTAATGGGTTAAGGGTTTTTAAGTTTTAGTTTTGGGCTTGGGTTAAAATAAAGGGTATTGGGCTTGGGTATTAATTGGATCCAGTTGTAGTAGGTTTAGGATTAGTAAAAGTAATTTATTTTTAAGGTTTAGGGTTAAGGTTTAAATTAGGGTTTAGGGTAATTTAGGGGTTTAGGAAAAATTTAGGGTTTAGGTTTAGGATTAGGTTTCTGGTTCGGTTTTTCATGCTCATTCCAAAAATACATCTTGGGATTGATTTTGCCTCCGTTTGACTTGATCAAATGCACAACGTTGTCGAGTTGATCCAAAAATGTCCGTTTTCACTCCGTATTCAATCCTTTTGTACCTATAAGACATAACACAATCCAAGGATATTTGCAATATAATTTGATATATTTGGTTGTTTTTAGTAATTTTTATGGGTTTTACGGGTACAAAATGATGAGTGAATGAGCACTCATCATCCCCCCACACTATCAATTACTAGTCCCTAGCAATCCGATCATATAAAGTTGTTGGGTTCAGTAAATACCCAAACCCCTTAATCTAGGATTTGAATAGAAAATATCCTAAGTGTTTAGACCTTTTAACAACAACAGGTCACTGAGCGCATAGTCTCTCAATGAGCCATCTTTAGGATACTCAGTACGAGGCAACAAGGAAGTCTCTACACTCAGCAAGGCGGAACTTAAAGGGTGAAGACTGAGTCAAGAAGAAGATGGTGGATTCAGTGAGTGATGACAATAACTCACTGAATCCCTAAGACTCCTCTCCAACTACTTACACTGAAGACAAACTGAAGTAGAAGACTGAAGGATATGAAGACTGAAGAATGAGCGGGATAAGGCGGGATAAGTTTGAATCAGATAAGACGAAGTCCTTATCAACTAAAGTCAAGTTTCCCTGAATGGCAAACGATCAGGCTCAGTGTCATCACTGAACTTTAGAAAGCAGTCTTGTCTCTTACCTAAAATAGTCTTTGTAAACAGAGACAAAATACATCAGTATTTTGTCTTCTGTAAGTTGTCATTTTGTCACTTAGGAAAGAGTTAAAACTCATACTTGTATAAATAGCATAAGAGATGGAGTGAAAGATTAAGCTTGTGAATTGTAAAAACACATACACACGCAAGCCATCTTTTCACTCCTCCAAATACAACTTAATCCCTGAGATAGCTCAGTGGGTACTTGGAGTTGTGCTCAGACTTAGCCTGAGCTTCGAGAGGAGTCACCAACCTTTGTCATTTCAATCCCAAGTACTATTCCGCAAGTACTTGGATAATGTATTCTTGTTTGATTCATTTCTAATAAAGAATATTATGTTGAAAATTAATCAGTGTGTTTTACTTATATCTTTTCAGTCATAGATTCACTATTATCTTGTTTTAAATACTTTAACTGTTTTTAAGATAGTGAATAGGGAACAACAAGTGGTATCAGAGCGAGGCTGATTATAAAACCTTTTATAAAATTTTTAAGCCACTCTAAAACCTTTTTAAATCAGGATCCTTATGGCTGAAATTGATGTACCCCAACTAGTCGATAAAAAGGGTGGAGCTTATTCAGCTGTTGCCCCTAGACTTGAAGTTGGTAAATTCAACAAATGGAAAAAGTGTATGTTTTGCTATTTGATTGGGATGGAACCTTATTATATCAAGTGTATAAATGAAGGTCCATTTATCCCAAAGACTGCTGAAGGTTTGCCTAAACCTGAAGCTCAGTGGAACTCAGGATGAGAGAATAGTGGTCAACCAGGACCAAAGACTCAAAAGTATCATCATATCATGTCTTCCTGATGATATTATGGAGTCAGTTATAAGCTGTAGTACAACTAAAAAAACCTGGGATGACCTAGTTCATAGCCATGAAGGCCCATCTGATACCAAGGAAAACAGGATAATGGACCTGAAACTTGAGTATAACACCTTCAGGGCTAGGGACTCAGAAACTCTGTCTCAAACTTACACCCGGTACAAAACTCTTTTAAATGAACTGTCTAATGATGGTGTTAAGTTGTCCAAACATGAAATCAATGTTGGTTTTGTCAATTGTCTCCCTGAGAAGTGGTTGAATTTCTCTCAGGGACTTAGGAATGCTAATCATATCCAAAATCTTGAACTTCCTGAAATTTATGGGAAATTTGTCTATGAGGAAAACCTCATTAACAGATGATACCCTGACTTAAAGAAGTCTCAGGAAGTCAAGAAGTCCCTGACCACCACTTCAACACCCATATCAACTGCTTTCTTTTCTAACAATGTGGTTCAATATTTCCAAGAAAATTCAGATGATGAGCCTGATGAGAGATCAAGTGAGGAGTACCTAACTGAACGTTGAATTTCAGGAAAGGGCACTCCTTGCTAACTCTCGAAGGTTTATAAAAAGAAACAAAGGTTTTTCAAATGCTAAAGCAAATAAGGACACTGAATGCTTTAAGTGTCACAAAAGAGGTCATTTTGCAAAAGACTGTTTTTCAAAAACAATTTCTGAACCCTCTTATAAACCATTAGGGTCAAATCAGTCCTCAGGCTTTAGCAAATTTCAACCAAAAATCTATCAGTCTCATCAAAACTTTCAAAACAAATATGATCAAAACAAAACTGTTGATTTTGAAGCCAAGTATAGGAAAGTCAAATCTAAGCTAGCATTGCTTGAGGCCAGTCCCTTAGAAACAACAAAAAGTGTTCAATCTGTGCAGGGTAAAAACAAAGATCTTGTTGCTGAAACCTTCGACTGGGATGTAGAGCCAGTCTCATCTGATGATGCAATGGTGCATGTCAGTGCACTGATGGCCCTCTCAGAGGAAGACAAGCTAGCTGTTGGAAAACATCATGCCAGGAATGGAGAATGGGTCAACATCACAATGAAGAAGATAAATATTCCACTTTCTATGGATGATGACTCTGATTGGCAGTCTTATATGAACTATATCAATGTTGACCTTAAGTTTGTTGAAGAGCAATGATTGAATCTTTTTTCAAAATACAACAAGCTAAGTTTTGAATTAAATAAGTGTAGAGATGAATTACTTTTGTTAAAAGAAGCTAAGCTTGAGGCTGTCACTTTACAAATTCAAAACGGGTTATTAGACAAAAAAGTTACTAAAGTTTGCGAAATAGTTAACCTAAGTTACTATTGTTTTTTTCGTTACAAAGAGGTAACCAAAGTTTAGTCACCGGTTACTTAAGCCACTGAAAATGTTTTAACCTTGTGATACCGGTTACATTGCCAACGTGGCATTTTTTATTCCTTTTTTTATTAATAATCTTGACTTAGGGTTTGACTATTATAAAGGGTCCCCAAATCAGATCTCATTTCATTTTCGCCCGACAAAACAATATCACTCCCCCTTTTCGATTACATATTCTCTAAAAAACAACAATCCAAATTAATTTAATCAAGTGTTATTAGGGTTTGCATCTACCCCAAAAAAGGTTAGTTTTGGACATTAATTAATATTTTTTAAAGTTATCCAGTCATAGTTTAATCGTAACAAATAATTAGGGTTTTGTAAATTTAGGGTTTTATTTAACAAAATTAACAATCTTTATTGTTTTATATTGTTTCAGATGGAATCGGAATCTCCAGCTTCATCTTTTTTGATAAAGTATCATCGGGGTGGGGTGTTTGTAAGAAATCCTCTCTCATATGACTATGAAATGCTTTCTGAAATACCTAATGTTGATCTTGTTTCTTTAGGTTTACCTCATTTTATAAAACTTTTGCAAACTAAATTTACTAGTCCTGTGAAGTCTCTGTTTTATTTGGTGCCTGGCTTAGAGTTTCACTTAGGATTGAAAGCCATAAAATCTGACAGTCACTTTGATGAATGTGTCCAATGTGGTGTTAAGAATGACAATGTGTTGCACATATATGCCTCACATGAGGAGTTTGAACTGAATGCCACAACTAGTGAGCACAATGTAGGAGGAAATGATGAGCCTTTGACTGATAGTGGTAGTGATTTAGAGGATGATGATTATAATGTGTATGATTATTGTAGTGAGACTGAAAGTGATACTGCATCTATTGACCATTTGTCTGAAGGTGAGGAAGAAGTCTTAGCTACTAGGACTAAGAAAAGAGACCCTGCACCTAAGAAAAAAGCTTCTAAGATGTTTGATGAGAATTTTTTGACAAGTGTTTTCAATGGGTTGCCTAGAGATGACTTTACTGAAAAATAATTAGTGCATGTTGACCCTGAAGATGATGAAGATAAGTTAGGTGATCACTGGCCTGTCCATGATCCTGATATCAAATGGAAGTCCATGAGACCACAGTTAGGTGAAAGATTTGAGGGTCCTGAACAACTAAAGAGAATGCTTGCTTTCTATGCATTAGCAAATGGGTACAAGTTATACTATGAGGTTAACAACCCTAAGAGACTCATGGCTAAATGTTCAAGAGATGATAAAGAAAAGAAATGTCCATTCAGGTTGTGGGCATCTTGGATGCAAAAAGAAAAGTCTTTTCAAATCAAAACACTCACTGATAAACATGTGTGTTCTAGGTCTTATGAGTATGGTACACTGATAACAAGTAACTGGATTGCAAGAAATTATGCAAACAAGATTTTGATTAATCCTGGTATAAAAGTTAGGGACATTGTGGCTTTAGTACTTAAAAAGTATAAATGCAAAGTTAGTATAAGTCAAGCTAGAATGGGAAAAATCAAAGCTTAAAAAGTATAAATGCAAAGTTACCATCAATGGAAAGATTGTTAGGTGCAGAGGAAAAGGAGATGGTTCAAGATCATTTAGGTATGCTGGTGGAATGAAGCCTTTAGGTTATGGAGTTTCTTGGGATCCAGTGGATGGAGAAGCCATGTTAGGGGTAAGTAATTCTTTTGTTTTTTGTTTTATAAAATTAAGATTATTACATTAGTTACATTTGTGTCTTTAACATTTGCAGAACATTCAGGGATTACCTGTTCCAGCTTGGCCCATTGGAATCACACCTGAAGATTATAGAATCCATGCTGAAGCACCAGAAAAGGAACCAGTTGTTGAACAAGAGCCTATGCAGGAACCACTTGTGAGAAGACTTGCACAATACAAATTGCAGCAAGCTAAAGAAAGGAAAAAGGCATCAAGCAGTGCAGCAATAGAAACAAGTGAAGTTCATGAACAACAAGTCATGGAAGAAGAAGTTCAAGCCCCACCAGTGTTCATAAGGAGGGAATCTGAGAGGATCAAGCATCTAAAGTTCCACAAGCCACCATCACCTGGACCAGGGTTAACTCCAGATGATGCAATTTCATTGGAGCAGACTCACAAAAAGTTTGACTAAATATGGCTAGCTACTTGTGAGGCTATTTTGTACATCTGCCATATGACTTGATATGTAACCACTTTAGGATATTTGGTAACTTGCTGAAATGCAGTATAACTTGACTTGATATGCAGTATAACTGCCACTAATTTTGTATGGCAAGCCACTTGTGAGGCTATTTTGTAAATTTGCCATATGTAAACACTTTGATCAACTGTTAATGCAAGTTATGTATATGCAGTATGTAAACTAGTTCATTTCATTACATAGTTAAAACACTTACATTCTTGCCATTTCATTTGATTACATCTGATACAAAAGATAACATCCCCTACCCATACTACAATACTAACAGACCCTTACCAAAAGAAACCATACCCTTACCAAAAGATAACATACCCTTACCAAAAGAAACCATTACATAACTTACAACCCAACAGTCTAACACTACATCATCACCTAAATAAACCTAGCAATAAACATCACAGCAATGACAACAATCAAAACCCTATTGTAGAATGCGGTTCTTGAGTTTTGAGCAATTTGAGCTTGTGCATTGACCAAATTAGCATGTTGCTGATACATGATTGCTTAATACTAAGGAATATGTAAAGGTCCATCAACCCACCTAAAGTAGTTACAATTTCTTGTTGGATCCATGAAGTTAGGACAACCAAGAAACCTTCGTCCAGGGTTGTATTGTGTCCAAGATGTACGACACTTTGCTAGTTCACCACAGCCACAAAGAATCGACATTTTGTTATTGAATTGTAGATAATTGTATTTGGGTGGAGATGGGTTTTTGAAACCCTAATTATTTTGGAGAGGAAGAAATAAAAGGGGAAAAGTGTTATGTTGGGGTTGGTGGGGTATTTTACCCTTAAATAATCCAAAAAAACAAAATCCCAAATGGTAACATGGCTGACGTGGCCCACCCTCGCAGTAACATTTATGTAACTTTTTAATCTTTGAGTAACCCAATTACTAAACCCGTTTACTTTGGTTACCTCTTTGTAACGAAAAAAACAATAGTAACTTAGGTGAACTTTTTCGCAAACTTTAGTAACTTTTTTGTCTAATAACCCAATTCAAAACACTGAACTAGTCAAAAGAAATCAAGCTCTTCAAGATGAACTAAAAAGGGAAAAAGATATCATTGAAGGTTGGACTGCTAAGAATCCAAGGGTCTTTGATGCTGTGGGAGCCCCCAGTAGCAAAAAGAGAGTCATAGGTGAAACTCATCTCCCTGACTCTCACAACAAAGACCATAGTCACAAACCATTTGTGTCTGGTGGCATGATCACCAGTATGTTGACTAGTCCCAAGCCCAGTGATTGGATTGAACGGGTTAATCCTGAGAGTAAGCTTCCAAACTTTGATTCTGGAAGAATTCTAGAGCCTGAAAGTCAAGCTCTAAAGAGCATGCTTGGACTCCCTGATGTGCCCAATAGTACTGAACACATCTCTGAGTCTGAAGCTGAATCTCAAGCACCACTTCCACCCCTGGAACCTCTTCAGGGTGCTGCTTCCAGCTATGAGCTTACTCCATTGCAATACAATCCACACTCACCAAAAGAAAGGTCTGGACTTGGTAGAACTATCCTGAAAAGACCATCAAAACCACTTCAAAAATAATCTACCCCATTGAGACTTCCACATCCTCTGTCCCTACTGAAGCTGACCAAATTCAGCAGCTGACTGAACTTGTGAGGAAGCTAACTGAAAAGATGGAATCCATCGAAAAAGTTCCTGAATCAATCAAGGAGACAAAGTCAGCTTCCTCTAGTTCCTCAAAGTGAAAAGCCAACACCAAAACCAAACAAAAGTGTGATCTATGCCACTATACCAGTCATACCACTGACAACTGTTATAGAATCCTTTTTTGTATGATCTGCAAAAAGGATGATCACATAACTTCTGATCACTTACAATATGTAAGTTCTCTCAGTAAAGCAAACTATACCAAAATTGGTCATCAGTATGCTTCAACCTCCAAGTTTGCTCAAAAGTTTAGAGCAAAACCTTTTCCTCCTTGCCCACACTGTGGCTATAATGATCATCATCCTGATGATTGTCTCATGAACAAATGCTGTGATATTTGCAGAAATCCAGCGCATAAGACATCCCAGCATGACAGTGTCATTCAAGCAAGGAGAAGTTCCAAGCAACCCAAAATCACTGAGTCATCCTCAGTCTCCAAATGCAAAACCTGTGGTAGCACAATGCACTCAACCACTGACCATGAGTCAATTGCCAAATTCAAAGAGACCTTCAAGCCCAAGCCCACTAGTATGTGGGTCAGCAAGAGAAACTAATCCTGTCTACTATTTGTGCAGACATACGCTAGGGAGCCTATTTGGCATCTAGATAGTGGATGCTCAAGAAGCATGATTGGCGTTAAGGAGTATCTGCACAAATATGTAAAGGAACCAGGACCCAAGGTAGTATTTGGTGATAACTCATCATGTCCCACTGAAGGTTATGGTTCAGTATACTGCAATGGAATAGTTTTCTCTAGAATAGTTTATGTCAATGGTCTCAAATACAATCTCATCAGTGTCAGTCAACTATGTGATGCTAAGTACATTGTGCAATTCAATGACAAACAAGGCACCATTTTTAATGCCAACAAAGAAGTTGTGTTGATAGCTCCTAGAAGAGATGATCTTTATGTCTTAGACATGTCAACACTCTCTCAAAATGGAACTTGTCTCTTTGCCAAATCCACTGAAACTATCAACTGGCTGTGGCACAAGAGACTCTCACACTTAAATTTCAAAAACATCAACAACTTGGCAAAACAAAACAAGGTCCTTGGCTTACCATCACTGGTTTTTGCAAAAGATAAACCATGCTCAGCCTGTGAGAAAGGCAAACACCAAAGAGCATCTTTCAAAACAAAACAAAAATTTCTCAATCAAAAACTGCCTTCACCTCCTGCATATGGATCTCTTTGGACCAGTTAGTCCTAGATCAATCCAGCATGAGAAGTATACACTTGTCATTGTTGATGAGTTCTCAAGATACACTTGGGTATACTTTCTTTCCAAAAAGAGTCAGGCAGCTGATACTATAATGTCATTCATCAGGAACATTGAAAACCAGAATGACATTACTGTAAAACAAATCAGAATAGACAATGGTACTGAGTTTAGAAATGAAGAGCTTGAGGATTTCTGTGATGGAAAGGGAATCTCCCAAAAAATTTCATCTCCTTACACCCCTGAACAAAATGGGGTGGCTGAAAGGAAAAACAGAACTCTCATTGAGGCTGCAAGAACCATGTTAAATGGCTCAGCCCTCTCAAAGCATTTCTGGACTGAAGCAGTTAAAACAGCCTGTTACACTCAAAACAGGTCAATCATTGTCAAAAGACATAACAAAACCCCATATGAGATATTCAAAGGTAGACTCCCTGATATCAGCTACTTTCATGTGTTTGGATGTCCTGTGTTTATCCATAACCACAAGGATCATCTAGCCAAGTTTGATGCTAAAGCTGATGATGGATACTTTCTAGGCTACTCACTGATCTCCAAAGCCTTCAGGGTATTTAACACAAGGAGACAACAAGTTGAGGAAACCTTTCATGTCACCTTTGATGAAAGTTCAGAAAGCATCAGGTTCACCAACACCTCAGTGGAGGAAATAGGAATTGATAACTCATCAAGATATCCTCCTGATGAGTATAACACTAAATTCAATTCCTCATACCAAGCTGATGATGAAATCTCATATTATGTCTTGCCTCACAACCTGTCACAACCAACTATCAGTGAATTCATTGATAATCAATCAGTCCCTGCTGGGATAGGTAACACTGAACCAAATGTTCAGGAACCTGTGATTCATGAACCTCAACCTGAACAAGACATCTCAACAGATGTTCTTAATGATTCTGTGGCTCATGCACCTGAACTCACTCCTGAGTCTCCAGTGACCTCTTCAAGCTCAAATCCTAGACCACAAAGTAAGTGGACTAAATCTCAGGACATTGAGCTTGTAAACATCATTGGTGAACCCACTGAGGGCATGCTCACTAGAAGCATGGATGCTAAGTTAACTGCAGCTTCAGCCAATGAATGTCTATATGCTGATTACCTATCAAATATAGAACCCAAAAGTGTCAATGAGGCTCTAAAACACCCAAGCTGGGTTCAGGCCATGCAAGAAGAACTTCAACAGTTTGATGAAAACAAGGTCATGACCTTGATCAAATGTCCTCAGGATGTCATTGTCATAGGAATGAAGTGGGTTTTCAGAAACAAAACTGATGAAAATGGCACTGTCATTAAAAACAAAGCCAGAATTGTAGCTTAAGGTTACAGTCAACAAGAAGGCATTGACTATGATGATACATTTGCTCCTGTTGCTAGAATGGAAGCCATCAGGATCTTCCTTCCATATGCTACCTACATGAACTTTAAAGTTTACCAAATGGATGTAAAAAGTGCATTTCTAAATGGTGAACTCAAGGAAGATGTGTATGTTCAGCAACCTCCTGGCTTTGAGAGTAGTGAATTCCCTGACTATGTCTGCAAGCTTGATAAAGCCCTTTATGGACTAAAGCACGCTCCCAGGGCATGGTATGAAACTCTCTCAGCCTTCCTGATTCAAAACAAGAGTGTCAGAGGAAAGATAGACAACCCATTGTTTATCTATAGGACAAAACAAGATGTGATACTGGTCCAAGTATATGTTGATGACATCATCTTTGGCTCAATAAACTACACTCTTTGCAAACAGTTTGAAAAACTGATGACAAAGAAGTTTGAGCATGATGGGTGAACTCACATACTTCCTTGGACTACAAATCAGGCAAACTGATAAAGGAATCTCCATCAGTCAAGAGAAATACACCAAAAATCTCTTGAAGAAATATGAGATATCTGACTATGCCTCAGTGAAGACACCAATGGTCCCTCCTAACAACCTTGGACCTGATCTCACTGGCAAATCAGTCAATTAAACCCATTTCAGAGGGATTATTGGCTCACTGATGTATCTTACTGCTTCCAGACCAGACATACAATTCTCAGTCTATCTAATAGCAAGATATCAGTCCAATCCCAAAGAATCCCACCTCACTGCAGCCAAAAGAATACTCACCTACCTGAAGGGAACCCCAAGCCTTGGACTCTATTATCCAAAGTGCTCAGGGTTTGATCTCAAAGGTTACTCTGATTCTGATTATGCTGGTTGCAACATGGACAGAAAAAGTACCTCAGGGTCCTGTCAATTTCTTGGAGGAAAACTGGTTTATTGGAGTGCTAAAAAGCAACAATTAGTGGCTATGTCTTCAGCTGAAGCTGAGTATGTGGCTGCTGCAGGTGTTGTGCCAATGTTTTATGGATGAAGAGTCAACTAAGTGACTATGAAATCCATTACTAAATGATACCCATCTTCTGTGACAACACCAGTGCCATTGCAATCTCCAACAACCCCGTCCTTCATCAAAGAACCAAACATATCGATATCAGATATCACTTCATCAGGGACCACATAATGAAAGGAGACATAGAGATTCATTTCATCCCTACTGAATATCAACTTGCTGATATCTTCACCAAACCCTTGGATGAACCTACCTTCAGGAGACTGAAAGCTGAATTGGGAATTCTTGACATTGAAAGTCAGCTATCTGAAAACCAATCTCAGTAAGTTTTCTCTGAAATGGTTCCTCCTCCCTGAACGAAACCCATAAACAATCCTCTCACTGAATGAGTAAGACTCATTCAGGGACCTTGACTCTAGACATTGAGCATTGAATGAGTAACTAAATGCATCAAGTATTAGTTACTTAAATGTCCTAGGTTGGAAATCACACCAATTAAATATAGGAATATATGTCTTTGTATCTTACTGTCAGGGGTCCCTCATACTTACCTCATCCCACTTGGCATTAAATGCCTCCTCTCACATAAAATATCTTGTGGATATTTTATTACTGCAAAAGTGCACTTTTACTTTACACTGCAACTGTTTTCTTGAAAAACGGGATTTTACTGCGGGTAGTGGAGTGGTGGCATTAAATGTGGAAATTCAAAATGTTTTCAAAAACCGACTTTACAAATCCACATTTGTACACAAACTACCTCTCTCATCACTCTATAAATACCCCTCACAAAATCCTTAAAACATACACAAAATATTTCTGCTAACTAAACTCTGTCAAAATCTCTTTCAAACCCAGAAATATTTGTGTTCTTCAAATCTTTTTCTGAAAAATCTTCTTTGTAAACCTTTACAAAAGTTTTTCATCACAACTTGAGAGATTCAAAACCCTTTGATTGTTCTTGTCAAGATATTTTTCTCAAAACCCTAAAATTTTTAATGGAAATGGCAAGAACACAATCTCTCCAGTTTGCATCACAGTGGGTAGGTGATCTCAGTAACGTTGAATTTAAAACCAATAATGTCATAGGCAATTTTGAATACCCACAAAATGTCCCAGCCTACAAAGACATAATGAAATTTTTGTTCAACTGCCCACTGAAAACGGCCTTTGTTCAGTGTCCCTCCATTATGTACCAAAACCTCCTCAGGGAGTTTTGGGCTACCGCCACGGCCTATGACCCGTCACCCTCAACTAATGAGACTAACCTAAGACCACTCAGGGAGTATCTCATTAAGTTCTGTAACACCCCGCCTTATCTGACCACAATATTGTCCGCTTTGCCCGCAGGCTCACGGCTTTGTTTTTGTGGCCTCATGTGAAGACTTCCCGGCAGGTCACCCAAGCCAGTACTACTCTCAAATGAGCACGCTTAACTGCCAGTTCCTAAGAACTCCACCCGCAGTAGACCACAAAACGCGTTGTGTCATTGTAAGGCGAATGTTATCTTATGAGCCCAGCATCTCTCCAGGCCACAGCCGATGTGGGATTTGCCTAGGGTGTTACAAGTTCAGTCTGTTTAATGGGGAAAGATCAGTCACCCTGGATTACAAAACTTTTTGCACCTCAACAGGGTTACACTACAACAAGGGAGTTTATGTCACCCATCCTGAACCCTCCACAGTGAAGGATGGGTTAAAACAAATAGTTTTGGATCCAAAATTTTTGGACAAGACCCCAGTCACCAAGAATTCATTTCCCGTGGCTTGGAGGATCCTATTCACTTTTGTGATTCAGGTCCTCGGCGGGAACCACTCATCCACTGAACAATTTAATTCTATTCAGTTGATGATGGCATACTGCTTGATGAATGGGGTCACTGTCGATATAGGGGAGATCATTTACAGTGATCACGTAACCAAGCTACTGAGCAAAACTAGGACGAAATACATTTCGTATCCTAGGTTTGTCGCATGTGCTTTGCAATTGTTACTGGGTTGTAATTATCCTCAGGAAGAAAAATATTGTGCTTTACCTGGCATCCTGAGTCAATCTAATTTTCAAAAGGACCCATCCATTGTCACCAATATTGAATTGATGGCCCATATGGTTGATGTAAACAACCAGAGGGACTCAGTGTCTCCTAACCCTGCTCCTAAAAAGAGAAAGGGGAAGTCTCAGACTGGGACTAAGACCAAACCCAAGTCTCAGGGCCCTGAGGCTTCAGGAACACAACACAAAAGGCAAAGAAAGCCCAAGATTGATTTGCCACCCACTGGAGACCAAGCATCATCCACCCTAGTGACAACGAAGGACACTGATAAATCACAATCAATGCCCTTGGTTCCAACTACTACTCCCCAAGATCCAGAGGGAAACATACAACCCGCTAGTAGGGGAGCGCCTTCCACTTCGCCCAAGGATGACATTAGCAAATCACAGCCTTTGTTTGAGGGCACACTGAATGATCCCAAAGACTCAGAGGGAACTAAACAACCCGCTGATAGGGATATCACCTTCACTGACTCCGCTAAAGGCACTGGGAAAGACCCATTAGTGTCTCAGGGGTCTCAAGGGGACAAAGACTTGGAGGGAAAGGAACAACCTGCCGATACGGAATTCACCACCAATCCTGACTCCAGAGAAGGCACTTGGAAACGCCCACCAGTGTCTGAGGGGTCAACGGGGGACAAAGACTCAGAGGGAAATATACCACCCGCTGATACGGAACCCATCACCCCCACATTGTTAATTGTTGCTGAGGTCGCTGATCTGATATTCTCTGAAGAAGAACAAGCTCACAGTGAAGATGCAATTTTATCAGCAGGAGAAGAAGTGGACGCTGATGCTCAATCTGAACAAGAGCCTCAACCTGATCCACAAGGGCCTAAAGAGTCACCTTTACAGCATGAAGATAATGACTCTGACTCTTCTGCATCTTCCTTTCCTGAAGAATTTAGGAGATTTGATAACACTCTTCCACTGACAGAGAGGCAACTGGTTATGTGGATCACCAAAGCTTCAAGGAAGCTATATTTTGGAGTCACTGAAACTTTATGGGATCAACACACTGAAGCTGCTGTCAGCTATACAGATATGAAAGCTGAAGTTTTTGATTAACACCAACACCGATGAGCACATGGATCTGATGTATGACAATCTTCACAGACTGGATGAAAACTTGGCTAAATTTCTCAGGCACCTTCAGGGTGTAGGCACAAAGATAGATGAAATCAGGGAATCTGTCAAAGAAGACCCAACGCTCAACTCTAAAGTGCTGGAGGCTACTGAGGCTTACTTGAAACAATCCTCCAGCCTCACTGAACTGATCGAAATGCTCAAATATGCAAATGTTCAGGGTCTTTAATCTTCAGTCCAATCTCTTCAGGCTACATTGGGCTCTTTGGATACTCAGGTGGCTACTCTGGCTCATGCATCCTCTTCTCTGGCCTGGAATATTAGGCCCAGAATGACTGCTTTGGAAGTATCTCAGGCTAATTTGGAAGCAAAGGTCACCGGTATTCAAACAGATACTTCAGATATCAAGGCAATGGTCACTGAGATTTATCAAGCCTTTAAGGGTTAAGCAACTCAGACTCCCTCAGTGCCACCTACAACTCTTGCCCTCACTCACGCTACAGCAACAGTTGAGGGGGCGAATACAGCTGAAGAAACTCCTCACACTGAGGGGGAGCCAACACCACTAGTCCAAGCTGTACCCATTTCATCAATCCCACCCTCATCATCAACAACAACATTGGCTATGACAGTTACACCCATCACAACAACAACACCACCACTAGTAGCATCATCATCTTCCTCAGGCCAGGACAAAGGAAAAGGTATAATGAAAACTCCTGAGCCTGAGAAGATTCCCTACAAAATCAGCGACACTGAATACCTGCTCTCACCACAACAGCTAAGTGCCTATCTAGAAAAAGAAGAAAGGAAACAGAAACTAGCTGAGGAGGAAAGGAAGAGCAAAGAAGCACTGATAAAATTTGTCGCTGAAGAAGCTAAAAACTTAGGAATTGATCCAAAAAACTTGAAAAGGGTCAGGCAGGACAAAAGTTCAAGGATGCTCAGGCTGCTAAGATGGCTGAAATGAGAAAATAGTTGGAAGAAAAGAACAAAAGAACTGCAGCCATCAGGTAAGCAAGAATTGATCACTACAACTGGTCAATGACTAATAGAAGACTGACTGAGAAAATCACAGATGTCAGAATCATCCCCAAGTCCAAACCACTGGCCATGAATGTTTACAGAGGGGATGACAAAAGACATTTCGAGGTTCATGATCCCCTAAAATTCACAGAATTTGGGATCACTGAACTCGATGAGCTTAGTCCTATAATTGAAAAGAAGTAGAATACGGTGGTTAAGGAGCTGATAAAGATGCTCAGCAAAAGATATGAAAGACTGAGGGATGCACCTGCCCAACTGGGAATTCAGCCAGCCTTAACTGCACCATAAGGATCTCAACCTCAGTCATCCAAAGGCAAAAGAAAGAGGGTTGAGTTCCAGCCTGAGTTCAAAGTGCCTGGACTAGAGTGTAATAGGGAGCTACCTGAAGGGGTAAAGTTTGTGAACTGTCTTGTGATAGAAAAGCCTGAAAGAGGACTTTTCTACATCGATGTCTATGGAAATCCATCATTCCAAAGATGGAGTGACATTGACCTTGCAGGAGTGCCTACAATGGCAAGTTATCTACCAGTGGCTGCTCAATTCAATACTCCTGAAAATGTCAGGTTCTGCAAAGACATGAATGCCAAGTTAAAAGAGCACCCTGACAAAGAAGCACTCCTCAAGAAGAAGTCTAAACTTGAAGCACTGGGAATCCACCTTGATTGACATCATTTTGATTTATCTTTTTGTACTAGTGATAGGAACCATGTAATATGATCAATAAAAGATGTATGTTTTGTTAAAATACGCAGTGTTCCTTATTGTATTCATTAGTACATTCATTGTAAGAAGAAGCCATTTGCTCACTTACACTGATCAAACACTTAAGCTATTTGTATATCCAAATAGGGGGAGACTGTTGGGTTCAGTAAATACCCAAACCCCTTAATCTAGGATTTGAATATAAATTATCCTAAGTTTTTAGACCTTTTAACAACAACAGGTCACCGAGCGCATAGTCTCTCAGTGAGCCATCTTCAGGATACTCAGTACGAGGCAACAACGAAGTCTCTCCACTCCGCAAGGCGGAACTTAAAGGGTGAAGACTGAGTCAAGAAGAAGATGATGGATTCAGTGAGTGATGACAATAACTCACTGAATCCCTAAGACTCCTCTCCAACTACTTACACTGAAGACAAACTGAAGTAGAAGACTGAAGAATGAGCGGGATAAGGCGGGATAAGTTTGAATTAGATAAGGCGAAGTCCTTATCAACTAAAGTCAAGTTTCCCTGAATGGCAAACGATCAGGCTAGTGTCATCACTGACCTTTAGAAAGCAGTCTTGTCTCTTACCTAAAATAGTCTTTGTAAACAGAGACAAAATACATCAGTATTTTGTCTTTTGTAAGTTGTCAGTTTGTCACTTAGGAAAGAGTTAAAACTCATACTTGTATAAATAGCATAAGATATGGAGTGAAAGATTAAGCTTGTGAATTGTAAAAACACACACACACGCAAGCCATCTTTTCACTCCTCCAAATACAACTTAATCCCTGAGATAGCTCAGTGGGTACTTGTAGTTGTGCTCAGACTTAGCCTGAGCTTCGAGAGGAGTCACCAACCTTTGTCATTTCAATCCCAAGTACTATTCTGCATGTACTTGGGTAATGTATTCTTGTTTGATTCATTTCTAATAAAGAATATTATGTTGAAAATTAATTAGTGTGTTTTACTTATATATTTTCAGTCATAGATTCACTATTATCTTGTTTTAAATACTTTAACTGTTTTTAAGATAGTGAATAGGGAACAACAAAAGTAATGAAAGGATCAAAAGAATACCAAGAATACCCTGTCACGACTTTTTATTAAATGCGAGAAATTTGAACTTGAACAAAAATAAATAACATGCTTGATTTTCAAAACATGGCATCACGGAATGGGATTCACACAAATTGGGTGTCTCCGGGGAATTGTAATCGTCATCCTCTTTTTGTTACTCTCAAGCCAAGCTTAAACTTATTGTGCAAACGTTTTTGTAAAATGCCAACACTACTTATATTAATAATCGATGTAACTCGAGACTTAACTTTTCACTCCCAAAATTTTTAGAATTTAGGTGAGTGTGCTCATTTTCAAAAGTTTGACCACTAAAATCGACATTTATTATGGTTGTCATTTATTTAAGACAATATTACTTTACCGGGAACCTCGAAATCTAAGGATCAAAAAGGGTCTTTTCCATGTAGCGGCTTTCTTCTCAGCTTGTCCTTTTAGGAGGCTAGGTTTTCAC
The DNA here is from genome assembly GCA_019973895.1 of Chrysanthemum seticuspe. Taxonomy (NCBI): domain Eukaryota; kingdom Viridiplantae; phylum Streptophyta; class Magnoliopsida; order Asterales; family Asteraceae; genus Chrysanthemum; species Chrysanthemum seticuspe. The sequence goes on along the minus strand of BPTQ01000008.1, from coordinate 259,695,441 downwards.
CCTCGAGAATAGTACCAGAATCAGCGGGATTTTGATTTTCAAAAGATTTCCGATATTCCCGCTAAGCTAATATTACTTAAATAGATGGAAACCGACGATCATTTGGAGATTAAAGACGCAAATGAGAGATCAATCCATGTGGTGACTTTCTTCTCAGCTTATCCTTAGTAGAACTTAGGAGGCTAGGTTTTTACACCCTTGAGAATAATATCAGAGCTCACGGGACCTTTGAAATCAACAATCTACCAAATTACCGTAATCTTTAGACAACTTTAACGAATACTAGTTCAAATTCCGATTTAAATTTGAGAAAAAGCAAGTTTCGCACATTTATTCATAAGCAAAATAACAATTTTATTCAAGCAACACATATATTTTTTTTTCATTTCATTTTTTTTTAATTTTTTTTTATTTTTTTCTCTCTTTTTTCATTCATCATTTTTTTTTTCACTTTGACTTCATACTTGCAATTTAACTCACTTCACTTTGCAACATTATTGCAATTTTAAGAAATTATGATTTTCCAAAAAATTAAATAAAAAGTTGAACTCGGAATCTAAATCAATTTTGCATAAAAACTTTATTATTGCATAACAAGACTATTTTTAACATTCAAAAGTTTGAAAAGTGCACGTATTTAGTCCGATTAGTTATCTTCTAGGAGAAAAAGCCATAGATTACTTACATAAGCTCTAAAGAGAACAACTACTCCACGCTTAGCATTTTGATTTGCACAATTCGTAAAAACTTTGTCTAAATGTTAAGAGAGCAGCCAGATCAACACTCTGGCAGAATCAGGATTCCCCTTGTTCTAGCCTAATAAAGACTAAACTTCCGTTAATACTGAAGCATTAATGCATTATTTTATGTGCAAAGCACTTCTGTTTCATGCAATTTCTTAATTTAAAACGAGAAATTTTTTAAAATTTTGGTCAAAACGGGGCTGCTAGGGTACTAATAGTTCAAATGTGATCAAAATTCGTTAGATTTCCTAAAGATTAGATGGAGGAACATTAACAGAATGTTCAGAAATCTTATCCATCATTTTAGAAGATAAAACATCCGTATCGGGATTAAAGAAAATTCCATCATCCGGTGGTTTGTGTGACAACTCGCAATTTCAGGTCATTTCTCGAAACAATTCATGCCTTACAATTTCAACATTTATCGTAAACTAGGTTTACGTGTGCCAAATTCGCGTAACCCTTATGGTTTAGCGGCGAATTCATGATCATAACATCACGAACATATCATATGGACTAAGTTTAGTCTACATTTCATTGACATCATTTGCATCATATTAGTTCATTCATAACATTTCATTTCACATTTACCGCGTAATTTTTATATATTAAATAAACGTTATCGCGTGAGTTATTATTTTGAATATTTAATCCGTTACTTTCAAAAATGATCCCGATGTATTTTTAAACTTACATTTAGTTATAAAAACTATATTTTGAGTTTAACTAGTGTTCTAAATTTATTTTGAATATAAATCGTTAAATTTATATTATTACGACGCTTTTCTTAAAAATTACACGATAATGATTATATCACTCAAATTTTACAAGGAATGTATTTTTACAATTTTTATGATCTCATTATACTTTATTTTGATCTATTAAAAATTACTTTCACCTAAAACTACCTTAAATACATTAATGTATACACAAACCTTACAAGATATTATTACATAAACATTTACTTACATCTTTTTACAATTACATACAAAATATATATA
>BPTQ01000008.1:259655838-259693597 GCA_019973895.1 Chrysanthemum seticuspe | reverse complement strand
CGTGTGTATTGTAGTAAATGGTAAAGCCGAGGTCGTCTCAAGAGCTATGTGTGTCGGATAATTACTAAGTCTAATTGTCACAGAATATTAAATGGTTTGATAGGGTTTTAAATAATTAAACTACTAATGCAGAAAATAAAGTAAAAGCAATTAAATGTGTGAAGGGAAATCAATAGAGGAATAGTGGTGCTAACCTAGTTAATCCTCCTAGCTAGTTATGTCTACGTCTACCTACTTCCAATTACTTCAGGTGGGGTCAAATTCGAGAGGAAAGCATTTGATCAATTCGCCCTAACCTATCAGCAAAGATGCCACCACAGGAGAAATCAGGCGCACCGTCATAAGTCCTGTTGTTCCTGGTCCCCTATGCCTAGTCATTAAGTACCGCTACATGCTAGATTCTAAATAGTGAGTGCCCGGCCATTAGGAACTTAGACACTACACCCCCCAATTCTTAAGTTCATCCAAACGATAGGTGATCAGTTGGTCAAATCGCACAAGTAGAAAGGGTCGTCAGTTGGTCATATCTTACCCTTCCTGTCTTAGTCTGCTCACCTAGGGTCAGTTGGTCATATCTCCTAGGCAATTGGCCTCTATCGCCATTCAAAACTACCGAACCAAGGGTGACTACCAAAGAACTATGCATGCATACACTTAGAAATAATTGTACGGAAGTAAAGGTAAATGTAAATAAAACAATTAAGGAATCATAACTAGACTAGCACCAAAGGGTGCTTAGCCGCTCATATTAATCATGCAAATCAATTCAATATTAAAAGGTACGAAATACATGAATTGCAAAATAAATAATAAACGCTAAAGCTTATCGTAATGGTGTGACTTCTCCCTTGGAAACAGCTCCGTATGCTTCCCTAGACCTCCTTTGAGCTTTTTCCCACGTTCTCAGAGTGTTGTGTGTGGAATGGGATGCTTTGAAATGCTGGAATTCATGGGGTATTTATAGGCCATATCTGGGTTACGGTGTAACCAAAAGAGGAGTTACGCCGTAACCTTCTATTTCATCATAAATGCACTAGATCTGCTAGTTACGACGTAACCTTATAAGTGGTTACGCTGTAGTCTTCAATAAACTCGGTTACGTCGTAAGTATCAGTGGTGTGGAACCTCTTTTGACCTAATGGAGTTACGTCGTAACCTTTGGGAAGAGTTACGCCGTAACCTCTTGGTAAGTTGGACTTCTGGGTCACGCAATAGTTACGGCGTAATGTGAGAGATGAGTTACGCCGTAACTTCTTCAAAATAAGCATACTGTGATAAATCTTTAGTAATGTTTCTATTTCCGCGTCTCTTTAGCTCCAATGCTCGTAATTTACCTAAATGCGGAAAACAAGCGTAAATCCATATAAATGATATAAATAACGAGCATTAACGGGGGAAATTGACACTTAATATTCAGGACTATTTGATGTTATCAAATATCCCCCCACTTGAACTCTACTTGCCCTCAAGTAGACCTTATTAGATAGATTCCTAAAAAGATATCTCCCAAAACCTGGAAAATATGAGTTTAAAAATCCCTTATGCTAGAATAAAACAAAGCCGAACACCTCACGAAAAGGGAACAAACACTCAAATCTCTCAACTATTCTAAGTGTCAATTTCGGGGTGATCACTCAATCGCACAGTCATAGCATGTATTCTATCATAAGCTTGGCGGTTACACAAATCTCCACCACTAGAGTTAAGGGCTAAACAATTCTCGAAGGCAATATGGGTAGACACGACAAAGGTTAAGGGGTGACTCGTCATTACTAACATGTCACGGCAAAGTGGACAAAATCAATGATACATGACCAAATCCATGGCCAAGACACCAAAGATTGCTCGCTGCATCACCTAGACACGCTTCATGACTAAAGGGTAGGATAAGACATGGGATATATAATTGGTGTAAAATGAAAAACAAGCAGGTAGTCTAAATCTATAACTAAGTCATCACCACTTACCGTCCGCCCAAAGTTCAAGCTTAGAAGTCTAGAGACCGGATCATGAAATGCAAGGTAGATGTGTCATTAGAGGACGTCGTGATGGGCACACTACATTTTCTTCTTCAGTTGGTATAACTCCAACTCCAATCTTCAAATGTGACCGAGGTAGCCTCCTCGATACTAAACAATAAAGCTCATACTATAGTGCTTATAACATCGCACTTTACATAAATCAATCAACTCTCTTTTTTGTTTTTTTTTTTTTGTTTTTTTTTTTGTTTTTTTTTTGTTTTTGAACATAACATAATAACATAACATCCCCCCACTTGAGATGAACAATGGGAATTTGGGGGGTCTTCAATGATCTTCATAATTGTTGTCGATGAAAGCGTGATTTCCAAACCTTTTCCACTCGAACCTTGAACTTAGGCAAATGATGACTTCCTAATTACAAATAAAGACTACAGGGTAGGCTAAGGTGTAAGGGTGTAACGAAACAATATATTGGGGTGACAAAATGAAAGGAATGGCTCAGAAGGGTGTATCTAGGGGTATCTTGCACTAAAGGGGAGTGCAACAAAAAAGGGTTTCACATGGGGGTCGAAAAGTCGAGGTGACTGATCGATAGACTCATAATGGTAGGTTGTTTGAGTGAAAATCCTATAATACTGCCTTCTAAAACTGAAAAGTCCAAATACATCGAGCTAACTCAACATACATCGTCTATGGTCTCGAAATGATGCAAAGGACAAGTTCTAAAGTTTACAAGCTACCGGCACACTCATAATTTGGTGGATTTGGGTCAAAATATTGGAAACGGAGAAGGCTAATCTCACCATGTAATATCAAGGGTTGTATGTGCTCGGCTAAGGTCTAATCTAGTTATGTTCGGAAAAACATGTCAAAATTTTAAAAATGGCATAATTTTTCAAAATAAACTAGAAAAATGAGGACGAAGTAAAGTTCAAGAGATAATTCTACTCCCGTCCCCCCACTTGAATTGTACAAAGTCTCTTTTGTACTAGGCATTAAAATAAAGGTGAAGAGAAAGGTAGAATTATAGTGAGAACTTCCCTGAAATTTGTTCCAAAACGAAGAAGGCCCACGAGAAAGGATCGTGCCTTCGTTTAAGCGTCATGAACAAACTTCAATCCCTGAAATCACAATACCGACAAGCATAATTCAAAAAAGAAAAAAAAATAAAATGAAAAACAAACCTAACTCACTTTCGTAGGAATCACGGTTGCATTTAGCGAATACAACAAGCCTTTTAAACCACTTGGTGTCCCAAGTGGACGAGTGAAGTCTCGTGAGGGTTTACAGGGAACACATCCACAAAGTTCATTTAAAAACTAATACAAGGTTACTGTGTTTTAAAATGAAAGAATTAAAGCAGAGGAGAGTTACGTCGTAACTCCTATGAGAGAGTTACGCCGTAACTGGAAAAACCTGGTATGAGCTGTGAAGTGAATAGTTACTGCGTAACCACTGAGATGGTAATACGCCGTAATTGGTAATGCGTCAAGAATTCTGCTGCGAAAATGTTGGTTACGGCGTAATCACCAAGATGAGTTACGCCGTAACTCTGTTCAGATCAGGAACTGCAGCAGTAATTACTTCATTGTCTCCTGCAAAAAATGGTTAGAAAACACAAAACCCAACAGAAATGAAATAAAAACAGAAGAAAGGGATAATTCGGGTTATCTACCGAAAGAGCACTTTTCTTTATTAACGAGTCTTTAAGTTAGACTCAGAGCTGCGGGGCTCCTATGGGGGTCTTTGGACATGCCCCACTTCCATCATTCGTTGGTATTCATTCATCCAATCATCAAGCCCTTTTTTTCTTGTAGAATTATTGAGCCCAATTGTTCCCAATTTATGTGAAAGCCATTTATCACATGATTCTCCATGGTCATCATCTTTAGTAATAATACTATCAGTAATGCTGATGTTTGATCTTGTTTCGCCTATGATGTCAGTGAGATGGTTGCACCCATACTGTTTGATTAGTTCTTTAATAAATTTCGAGCTTCCAAGCTTTAATTTGTACCAATCTTCCAATGCTAATTCAACATCATGTTTCTCTCCCTTATGAGGGTAAATCCATTCATTAGCTTTTCTTTCACATTTTTGAGGACGAGTGAATGGTGGCCATGCTGATTCGCATTCTTTGGTTGACATCTAGTTGCAAAAATGTTTGTTTGGACTTAGAGTTTCCTCAATGCTTTGGGCAATTTCATCCTGTTTCTGCTTACAATGATCAACACTTTCTTTACGATTATCAGTAATAGGCTTAGAGTGTAGAGTGGGGTTCAGTGATTGAACATTATTAGAAATTTCAGTTTTTGGTTTTAAATGCTCATTCATACTAAAAGTTATTCGTTCATTTTTGTTCCCCAAGGAAATTTGTTTTTCAAAAACCATAATTTGAGCCCTACAAGTGGCCAAAAAAGGTCTTCCAACAATCAAGTTGTAAGCCTCCCGCTTTCCCATGTCAATAACTACAAAATCGGTGGGGAAGAAAAATTTTCCAATTTTTAAAAGCACATTGTTCACAATCCCCCTCAGTACAGCCTTAGAGGAGTCCGCCATTTCAATTATAATAGTTGTTTCTTTTAAATTGGTAAGTTTGATTTTTTCGAATAAAGATTTACATTTAAACGGGGATAAGAGATGAGGTTGGATTTTCACAAAATGATTCGATCTTAGAAATGAGAAGATTTACATTCAATAATTTTTCACGAAGTATATCATCCTCGATTTTTGGAACATCAAAATCTTTCACTTCCTCTAAGCCGACGAGCTCAGACGGTAATTCCTCAACATAATCGATGTCTCCACAAGATTAAGAATCATCATCAAACAAAGTAGAATCATTGTTAGAGTCGGAGTACATCTCAACCGGATCATTTGGAATGTCAAGAGGAGGAATATTATCCTCAAAAGGCATATCACACATATTACAAGAGATACCCTCAGACTCACTTGGGATTGGGACAAGGTTCTCAAACACTAGACGATTCCATTTCCGGAATAGTGCTAAGATGCTTGTCCCCCATACTTAGAGAGTCAACGGGCTCTTCGGTTGGTAAGACAGGTGTGATTTCGATTGACGAATTCTTATAAAATTCACAAATTTTAATAGTATCCTCATCATTGTCATCGATAATGAGAGCCTTGCGAAATTGTTAACCCATTTTAGTTGCTCGTTCTTTGGCTAGTAATTCTTCAATAGATTTCTCGTTGCGAGCTGCTTGTTATTCGGCAAGTAATTCTTTAATAGATTTCTCATTGCAAGTTGCTTGTTCTTCGACAAGTAATTCTCCCATAATTTTTTCATGAGGATATTGATTAATGACGGAATACTGTGGGGGTTGGAAATTGTCAAAACCGGAAGTATTATAACAAGGATTAGGTTCATAGTAATTTTGATTCCATGGTTGACATTGATAATCATCATGAGGACCTTCACACTGTGCACAAGAAAATTTCGGTGTATTTGAAATGATGTATCATTGAAATTTGGATAGTATGGTTCTTGCTCATATGAATTTTGCGGAGGGTGGTAAAAATCTTTTTGAGGATAATTGAAAAAGTTCGGATTAGAATCATAAGCGAATGTATTTCCTATTTCAAAAGGGCAACACATACAAAGTCCATGACTAAATCCACATTCCTTGCAAAAACACCGTTCACAAAGTGAACCATCTCCTAACGGATCCTTACAATTAAAGCAATAATCCTGATCGAATGAAGACATCTGGGCTGTAGAGGGTAGTCGGAAAAATTTGGAGGATCATTGAAAGAATTTGGATTAATGAATGATTCACACACATTACAAAATCTATTTCTACAATTATTTTCGCACCGCTTACACATACACTTGTAACAACGATACCCATCATCATCCATTCGGATTTTACAAAGAAAACAATGACGGTAGTAGAGTGTCACCATAAGAATTAAACATATAGAGGGATAAGAAGATAGAATTAAATGGTTAAGAGGATAAAGAATATTATTTTTGATATTTTACAAAATATATTTGAAAACGAGTGCCCATGCACTAAAAACAAATCAATTAAAACGAGGCTGAATAAAAAAACAGCACAACTTAAACCAATAATCACAAGCGTACAGTAGCTCTCTAAAAGAAAAATGCACAAAGGAGCGAGGAGTGGTAAAGCGCGAAGCTATTAAAAACCTTATCCTTTCGGGTCGTAGTTCGTTGAAACAACCCTCCTTAAACCCCTCTTATAGTGTGTTTATCAATTAAAGGTGAGCCGATTTTTGCAAGTGACACAAAGGCAACTTTTTGATCTTTTGTTTTAGAACTTATTATGATAACACTCAAGTTGAGAGTGTTATACTGTTGATGTCTTTATCTTTATTTAACACAATAAAAAGGAAATGTTTTTGTTAGGAATTAGAAAATTCCATGTTAAAGAGTCGGTCACCCCAATAATGGTCTAGCATATGTTAGCTCGTAGATTTGTCGTTGTTTACGTTATTTAGCAGTTTATTAGTTAGTTTGTATCGTAGTTTAGTTTAGAGCAACACCGTGGAGGAAGGACGGGTCTTTACCCACTGTATCCCTGATCCACAGGCCGATAGGAGGTCGTTGAGTCTGTAACTATAAATACCCCTTCCATCCATGGAAGGGGTGGTGCTTTTCAATCTAATATTTCATACTTTGTGTAAACCTCTAGCAAGAACACCCTCTCTCTCTACTTTCTCTCTCTAAAATGGAAAACATGTATTTTGATCATCCAAGACCACCCGAATCATCAACACAATAAAAATAACGATCCTACAATTGGTACCAGAGCCAAGGTTATGTTGTTTTGATGATTTACATGGTTACTTGTTGGCGGTTTGATGCGGCAGTTGTGATGATTGATGTGTTAATGTGATGATGTTATTGTGTTACGGTCTAGTGGTTTGATACAGATGGTTAATACAAGACCTGGTATTTAAATTGTTTTTACCAAGTTTGTCAAAGTTCTTATTAGCGAGTTACTTTATTTTATGACTTTGTTGAATTAGTGTCCAAACAGTGGTCTTGGTGTCATATGCTTGCTGTCATGGTGTCTTGTCACAAAACAGTCCTGTTTACTTTCTTCTATGACTTTGTTGAATTATTGTCCAAACTATACTTGGTCCAACAGTATTTTTTTTGTCATATGGTCAGTTTTTTTAATGTCCAAGCAGTGGGTCTTTTGGGTCAAACAAAGCAATCTTTTTATGCATTTTTCTGGGTCAAAACTAAGTTTTCTGGGTAAAAAGTTGAAGATGAACGGAATATGGTCAGAAAACTCGCCGAAATTTCATATTAGCGACTTGGCCTCATGTTTGTCCAGATTCACTGGTTCTCTGTAGCGACTTGGTTAATCGTTGACTTTTTTGAAAGTCAATAGCGAGTTATGTATAAAACTAAGTGGCGACTTGATACTGAAAATGACCTAGCGACTTATATTGATAAGTTAGCGACTTGAAAGATGAAGAAGTTAAAGAATTGACTCATGACCCTAGCGACTTGTGTTTTGAAAGAATAGCGACTTGTTTTGACATATCGCTAGCAACTTGACTAATCCGCTTTGACTATTGAGTCTAGCGGCTTATGTGATGAGATGACCAAGACCACATGTAAATCACAACATGACCTCAGGTTGTAAACCTTCATCAGTCCATGTAATCAGCAGTACTTCGAGCCAACATCTTAAGCCAACAACAAATCCATAACTACCTACCCTACATCTTCCATCTCATGGCTACGATTCACATCTATTCAACAAACATCAAGTCTCGTAATTTGACAACTTATCTTAGATTTTTTCGTGAAGTAACATAGTCTTAGATCTAAGATCATAAACACGAAAAGTATCATCATCGATCACACCTCTATGACCAAAAACAGATCCATGCTCAAAAGACAAATCAAAAACTGTAGTAAAGTATTACACTTGTTCATATTCGATTCTTCAATAGATGATGATAAACAACTTGTGTTTAACACCTTGTACAAGATTCGGATGTTGAGGTTTTTCTCAAAGAAAAAGTAATGAAACTAAAACTTGAAATACAATTAACTTCATTACTCGATCTATTTTGAAGCTTCACTTCATCTCTTTGTTCGAACTCAAATCAGGAAAGATCATAACAAGAATGCTATACCTTTTCCTTTGGTTCGGTTATGACTCAAAACAATATGGAAAGTAATTAAAACCTACCTGAGTCTCATCATAGAATCTTGATGCCGTCTCTAACAAACATCGAGCCATCTCTGTGGCAAAGGCTTTTAGAAGACTCGTACTATAGTAAGCCTCTTGGTTTGTGTTCTTAAGTATCTAATCTAAAACCATCTCTGTGATAGCAGATCTGTGTTGAGGTGAAGATATGTTTGAGATTGGTGAGAGAAAAAGTCAGGAAAGAGGCGGATTATAGAAGTGATTAGGTTTTGATAATGTGAGATTTCTTAGGGCGTTTTAAGTATATACCGGTTATTTCAATTGCTGGATCGGTTTTTGAACTGGGCCCGGGTACATCATTCATTTGCATAAGGGCCATATCGTGTGAACTGATACTCAATGTTATATTATTGGGCCTCATCTTAATTGATGTTATAACCTGTTGAGGGATGGAAAGTAATATTGGACGAGGGACTAATTTCACTATTGTGTTAATAGGGTTTCCAATAGTTACTCATTAGTGGACCTTGATTCTATTTGGATCATGCACTTTGATGATGAAACCTGTTATTCTATGAGAGTTGATAACATGTGTTTTATGAAACTTTAATGAAATGGGATTTGTTAAAGGGATTTGTCGATGAAAATAATGATAATGTGGTTTGATGATGTTTTTTTTGTGTGAGCTGTTGAGATCCGTTGTGCTATGAGGATTGATACTCTGGTTTATACATTTTCACTGAGAATATTATTTCACGGCTTGAGTTATCATTTTATTGTGTGGTCATGGCTCCTATCCGGTATCATTGACTTGGTATTGAAATGTCGGTTCAAAAGCTTTTAATTGGACTTGGGGGTCGGGTCAAATTCTCTGCAATTTGTTATTGCAAGAAATTTACAGTGACCGGATCGGGTTGAACATTTATTTGAACCAGGCTTGAAATTATATGTTAGTGAATGAAGGACTGATGGGCTTCTCTTAATTGGATTGTAGTTGATGAGACTCAATCATGAGATTTGATAATGAGATTTTGGTGTATGATGAGATTTGATGATGAGATTCGATGGGTTATGGGGTTTGATACTTTGGTTTATGCACTCTCACGGAATATATTATGTCTCGGCTTGAATTGATTGTTGAACAAAACTGACTACGGGGTTGTTTGGTTGGTATTTCTCATTTGAATTTGAAGTGAGGTTTTTCTGGGCGCGTTTACTTATTTCGTCTTCTTTCCTTCTTCCCTTCCGCGAAGATGACTTGTTTGGGCGTTTAATGGTTGTGATAAAGACTTGGCTATTTAATTACGGTTGTGATTGTCTCTCGCTTAACCCACAACGTAACTATCACTTCGGTGTCTCACCCAGTTGAGAATGTCAAGAGGTTTTGTACATTGGGTACACCGTTTCTTTTTCACGAGGATTAGTACAAGTTTAAGTAACAAATCTGGAGAAGTTCACTTCATGATCAAGTTTGGCATATCTGGTTTACTTCACCGTGTTGTCACTGCAATAGCCGACAGATTGCGTGAATGATGTGTTTACCAAAGTGTTTATTGGATGGTTGTTGATTTTGGTTGTTGTTGGATAATGAACCATTGATGAACCGCTGCATGTTCCCCTAAAACAGATATTCACCGAAACCAATGCTGTCATAACACATTCAAGCTGATATTGTTTACGGTTTTGTCTTGATTTTGTAAAATCCCGCGAAAGAACCTATTTCTCGGTTTAAATCATAGACTTGTAAAATCCCGTGACTATGGAAACATCCTGGTAATGGTAAAGTGCATTTCCGGAGCTATCTTACGGTTTATTCCTGGTTTTGTAAAATCCCGCGAAAGAATCTATTTCTCGGTTTAAACCATGGAATTGTAAAATCCCGTAATGATGGAACCATCTTGGAGAAGAGAAAGTGTAATTCTGGATCTTATTTGATGCTGGTGCTACGGTTTCTGTTTCGAAGAAGGGATAAAAGGGTGTACTTCATGAATTGGATGTGTTTTTGGATATTCGTCATGGCAGCATGGTTATTACATGGTTTTACGGGGTTATGTGCTTTTTAACCATGGTCGGGATGAAACCATTATCAATGTTCGTTTTACTGTCAAAGAAGGCTAGATTTGAGCTGTTAATCAGGAGATGTGACAACGGAGTTAATTCACTATTATTTATTTGAGGTTGAAGTGAATTATCACGGGCGAGTGTACTTAGTATCTGAAGGTATCGGGGATGGATGGATGAAGATTCTTCGAGATCCTTGTTCGAGCTTATTATCAAAAACGAAGACTTGGAAATCTAGTTATTGTTGGGTGTCTTTTTCCTTTTCTTTTACCACTTGGGGGAATTGGGCTCTTATCACCACAAAATAACTATCACTTAAAGGAGTTACGTTGTAGTGCTCAGTGTCACATTCAATTGTGGATTTTCAAGAGGTGATATACGTCTAATACTCGATGGTTGGTTGGTTGAAGAGTATAGAGTACTTAGAGATTCAAATGGGCATGAAGTCTCGGCACCGCTCTTTGTTTCATATGTGCAAGTTTAAGTCACGAGTTCGGGTTAATTTTACTTCAGGGTCAAATTCATCATATTGGGTTTTCTCCATCAGCTGTCACTACAAAGATCCTACTGAATGATACTGGGGATGATTACATGTTTTGCTAAGAGAGCTGAAAAGAGAGAGATTATGACGTCTGTTCACTTCAGTTCAGGCCTCGTACTCTAAAGAAAAGAAAAGTGTACGTTTCAGTGCGCTTTATCTTTGAAAGAAGAGAAATCTTCTAATGACGTCTGTTCACATCAGTTCAGGCCTCGTACTTTAACATAATGACGTATAAACACAACAGTTCATGCCTCGTTCTCCAAAGAAAAGAAAAGTGTACGTGTCAGTGCGCTTTATCTTCTGAAGAAGAGAAATCTTCTCTATTATGACCATTCTCATCAACATGCTTCATACTTTTTCCATGCGCTTCAGTCATCAAGTGAACCGGGCTACTGTTGATTGTTTTCTGATTCCACTTTCTCAACTATAATGACGATGGTGACATCCTGTGCTGATTTTGCGGGGGAGAAGTGTGAATAGACTACATTTGGATAATGTTCACTTGTTTAATCAAGAATGGCATCTCCGTATGCAATTCTTGAGGGGGAGACGAAGTGTGAATTTTTTGCATTGTTGATTGATATTAGAGAATACAAATGGTCATACGGCTCTAAACTCATGTAAGAACCGAGCTTCTTCTTATCGGGTCATCTTCACATGGAGTTTTTCTCTTCTAAGAGCCGTTGGTTGACATCTTCACTCGGATTGATGAGTTTATCGACAAAGTGCTTCTAGTTAATGCTACGCGTATACATCAACATGATGATTCCGAACAATCTCTCTGTTCTTGTTTGATGTGATTGGTAGTTTGGTGTTACCATCTTATGTGTTCGTTGCGGCCTGATTGCTGATTTCCTTGATGAACATCTTTCTGTTCTTGTTTGATTGGGAGGGATTTTAGTTAAGGGGATTTGCAAGATGTAAGTTAATTGGGATGCTTTTTGGTGAGATCCTTTTTTGGTGTGAGTTGAAGATGTTAACTATCTATTCCCCAACTGCACAATCTTGAAGAAGGTCGAGTCTACAGTCTGTTCTACATTTTCTGCTACATGTTAGAAGACTAAAGACGAGTTGCATTTAACAATCTAAAGACTTCTTCTTAATCTGGGCATTTATCAAACAGATTGTCGGTTTAGGGGAGAGCACTAATTGGGAGAAGATTCAATTCCCAATTAGACTTGCTCATATTCTTTAGCAGCGACTACTCGAGACGTTGATATTGACTATTGTTGGACATTTGATACAAGGTGATTACTTCGGAGTTAATCATTTATCACTTATTTGATATTGAAGTTGACTTTCACAAAGGCGTGTTCTTATTTGATAACTTGCTCGGGCTTAAGAATTTGAGTTGAAGACTTGGCTTATCTAGTTACCAGCAGTCGAGGTGGATGGTTGAAGACCTAGTTAACTATCACTATTAGGAGTTACTTTGTTTTACTCAGTGTCACACGCATATGACGGTGTGGATAAACGCAAGAGGTGTTAATGTCTCATACTTTGTTTGGGTAGTGAGTACTTAGAGAGTTGCTTGAAGCATAAATTCTCTACACCGTTCTTCCATCATTAGGTGCAAGCTTAAGATACAAATGTGGGGAAGTTGACTTCAGTTTCAAGTATGGTATAGCGGGTTTTCTTCTTAAGTGGTCACTTCAAATTGTCTACAGAAGGGTTGATATAAATAGTCAGAGAGAGTCTTCAGCAAGTTGATTCTCACAAGAGTTCAAGTGATCTTCTCAACAAATTTCTAGTATATGGACTTATAAAGAGTTGTTGATTCTGAAGTGTCAAAAACCAGCAAGGAGTAAGGAGATAAGCACCTAAACGCGAGTAAACTTGATGATCTTAATACTTCTAAGTAATTGAAGATACCCCGGGAAGACAAATGTTATTACCGCAGAGAAACTCAAGGTTTGACTCATGACGAGTAAACTTGATGAACTTAATTCTTCTAAGTGATTGAAGATATCCCGGGAAAACAAATGTCATAACCGCAGAGAAACTCAAGGTTTTACTCATCAAAGCGTTTAGTGTTAATATTTCATCTACGTGGGGGAAGTGATGTTAGAGAAAGTTTCTGAAGATGAATGAGGTACACCGGTGTGTGATGATCTCGATGTTATCGCAATCATCAGGGAAGAGAGATTGTGTACATTGGGGATGCTCAGCTGTTTTACTTAAGGGCTTAATATGTGATTCAGAGATATAATCACTTATTCTGGTGTTGGCATCCGCAGAGATTGTCACCCGCAGAGATAATCAGTGATTCGGCCTGCTTCTTCAATGTTATCGGTTGTTCTCTCTTTGGGGAATGTGTGTACTTCGGGTCCTTGAGCTTCATACACGATCATCAGGGAAGAAAGCCATTGTTTTTCCACAAACATTGGGGAGGTGTTTTCCTTCCGGGCATGATGTGTACTCGGGAGAGTTCTTGGATATTGGTGTACTTCGGGTTCTTGAGCTTCATACACATTCATCAGGGATGAAAGATGTGAACATTGGGGAGTTGTTCTTCATTAACCTAATGATGTGTATTCGGGAGAGTTCTTGAACATTATACAAAGAGACTGACTGCATCAATTCAACTACTTGGGGGGAATTGTTCTCTTGACACCTTTTGGAATGGATCGCTTCAGACGTCAGTTGAAAGGAAATTTGAGAAGTGTTATTTATGTGTGGGATGATATGTTGCTGTTCTTTTGGATGATATAACCTCGAACGAAGAATCACGGTGACTATTCTTAAAAGGAGCAGCAAGTCCGATGATAATGGTGTGCTTCTTTGTGCACCTGGCTAAGAGAAGCTTGAAAGAAAGCTTTGAATCTGCTCAACTAAAGGATTTTCGGTTTGGGGGGAAGCTGCCAAAGTCTCTCTTTCTCAAAGGCTCATGTTCTATCTTCTATTCTGGAGCCCTGGAAGCTTTGGTGGTGAATGTTTAAGGGATGATGACTTCTATCTTCTACAACGGGGCTGCTCGATATCCTTATCTCGGTTCTCGTATCATCATCTTCTTTAACTATATCATCTATTCTATCTTTGTATATATTTATCAGAAAACAAAATACAAAAATATAAAACCAGCAAAACAAAATACAAAAATATAAAACCAACAAAAAGAAAATAGAAAAATATTAAATCTTCAAAAACCCATAAAAATCAGAAAATTTGAAAAATACCAAAAATATGTTTTCTCAAGACATGTCTTCTGGTATCGATAACATCTACGGTCTTAGAAATGTCATTCAATAATGGCACGGGACTTTAGATGAAGTTCGAGCAGGAGGTGTAAATATTCTTTTCCAAAACATGTCTCTAAAAATGGCTTACAGTTATTTCAGACTGTAACCCGGGCTTCAAATAATGGCTTGCAGTTACTTCTGACTATAACCCGTGCTTAAACAATGGCTTGCTATTATTTCTGATAGCAACCCGCTCTTTTAAAGAAAGGAAAGTGCTACGCTAAACAATTTTCAAATATTTCGTGCACTTATCCTAAAACAATTTGAGGAAAGTATGTCGAAGGACTGTTGTTCCTACACAAATGTTTTTCCGTCTAAAATTCTTCAGAAAAATATTTGTTGTTTTTCAAAAATGGTGGTAAATGAGTTGCTTTAAAAACAATCAGATTCAGAGTTTTTGTGAAAATTGAAAACTCAATCAATGACTTCAACGCTTTTAATCTTTTCAGAAAATAAGTCATTGATTGAGGGGGAAAATGTTTTCAAATTTATATCATCTAACGGACTTTCTTAATTATCCTACGTGCTTATCTGAAAAAATATAATTGCCTATGTTGAAGGACTAGGTTTCTAGGATATGATTGTTCGGTTTAGATGATTAGAGTTTGAGAAACACATTATACCCATACCTTACATGATCTGATTGATATGTTGGATTGACTTTTATTAGTCGATTGTTGTTTGGGTGTTGTCGACCACCATATATTTGTATGTGTGTTCACTAACATATGCAGGTATATTAGTATATAAGAATGTTCCCGATCCGGATCCCACTAATGAACATGATTGGATGCCGAAAGGAAAGGGTAACGATATCTTGGGTTGACAAATGAAGAAACGGAGCTTAATTGGACTTCTATGGAGAGTTGGCATAAATGCAACGTAAGAGGTCTCACTGCATCAGCAGATGGTTTTCTTCTAAGTGATTGAAGAAACGGAGCTTAATTGGACCTTAGTTGGCATTCAAAATGCAACATAAGAAGAAGTCTCACTGCATATGCAGACGGTTTTTCTTCAAAGCCCTACAGCAACAACAGAAGCTTCTCAACCACCTAACGTATCTTTGTGCAGGATACCATTTTTAAACAATTTTGAATATTGAATAAATTGTTTTGAAAGTGGAATATATTGTTTTGAAAATATATTGGACTAAATTTTGAAAATCACCGGACTTCATTTTATCAAAACTTAAGTCACTCAATTATCGACTTCGGTCATCGATTGAGGGGGAGAGTGATTTAATTTAAAATATTTTCATACAATATATCTTCAAAAAGTCCGTTTTTGTACAACAAAAAGTGGTGATCTAAAGATTTAATGTTATGTCATGGTATGATTTTTTCTTTAGAATCAAGGTCTTTCAAAATGAAATCTTTTCTGTTCTTGTTTGATTGTGAAATTGTTTTGTTTTACTTAAAAGATCTCTTAAAAACTATCATACCTGACACTAACAATCTTTAATGTCTTAAAATGGTCCATATCTGTCATCTTTCAAAATTGAATCTTGCCACGTCTTTCCCCAAAATTTTATAAATGATTTAAATCAGTTGGGATCACAAATCTCAAATGGTTTGATATTTCTGATCAGGGTAGAGATCGTGTTTTAAATCTGAAATCTGTTTTAAATGGAATTGGTTTTAGTCTTTTAAAGGCACTCCTGCCTCCATGTGCCAAACGATTTCATACATAATGCATATGTTGTGGAGGAGGATTTATCCAAAAACCAGATGAGTATTTAAACAAGGCCACATTTTCTCCCATGTTTTCTAAACCTTATTAAATCACTTGGGATCCAAAATCTCAAAGGGTTTGATATTTTTGATCGGGGGAGAATTTGTGATTTAATAATGAAATTTGATAAAAGGTGATCGTTTTGATTCAATTGTGCAGGTTGCTCTCTCGTATGTGGTAAACGCTTTCGAATCTCGAAGCATATATTGAGGGGGAGCATTTTATAAGAAAATAAACTATCGAGGTACAAAAGCTTTTATGTTTTAACATAATGTACCTTGATTGAGTTTTCAAATGGTTTCTTAAATGGCTTTTGTAATCGTGGATGTGCTTCAAAAGAACTCTTGCCTCTATGTGATAAAAATGATTTCAAATTTCCTATGCACATATTGAGGGGGAGAATTTTACCATGAAAATCAAATGGCTTTTTCATATGAAAATTGTGATCAAAGAAAATATTTCAAAGTCCTCTTGCCTCCTTGTGCTAAACAACTTCTAAATCATACGCACATGTTGAGGGGGAGGTTTTCTAAATGATCAAAACCATTAAGGTACAAAATGCTTTGATCTCGTATCACAAGTACCTTGATTGGTTTTCCAAATGATTTTTAATTGGTTTCATGAAGGAAAGAACAATACCAAAAGACCGACCAATTTAATTTATGCATGGTGTTATAAGGATGGTTAGGTTAGGTATTTGTTCCCATGATCCGCCAGAACCGGAGGGATCTACCCAGGGACAATCCACTAGATAGTGTAGAGTCCTTAGGTATATTGAAAAAAGGAGAAAAATGAGAATATGGGAAGAGTGCGGATTGAGACAGAGCTAGTACTGGAATAAACCCAACAAGGTTCTAGTAATGAAGTCTCGGTAAGCACTGAAGGGGTTGAAGAATGAAAAAGAAATGAATATGAAAAAGGGTGAAAAGAAATAGCCCTCCATCAATTCAACCTTAGGGCAGAAACCGCGTTCAATACATATGCTACTGGTGGTTACTAAGGTAACGCCGGTATTGAAGACAAGACGTCATGGACCCAGTGACGCACTGCACTAAACTTTCCAAACTACTCAAGTTCCTCTTAAAAGGGCTTGTTTCATTCTCACGGGGAACCGACATAATCTATCGACTTTCTCTTAGAGATTGTTGATATTGAAGAAGGAGACCCTCTCCCTAGTCTCCAACACAGGAACCAAATGTGCACTATTGAGTCTAGAGCCAAGAGATCATCCATAATATCTCATTAGGACACTAAATTCTTGAATACTTGCTGTTTCACACAAAGTGGAAAGTAAGAATATATTAAGAGTCCTACGCATTATCCTTGTGGTATTGCCAGAACATCTGAGTGATATGCATACATATTCACAATGAAGATGGAAAGCCTTCTGGAGCCAACATCAAACAAGCTCCTGGTAGGTGGCATGTGAGCTCTATTCTATAGATCAACCATGTGACAACTGGATAGAAACGATGGGGCGATTCACTCGTGAATCAACCTTGGTCCAGGAAATGGATTGACGGATGCTTTTGGAAAAACCGTTCGATGTGCAAACCTTCTTTTCTCTAGCACGTCGAATGTGTATTCATTTCAAATTCAAAAAGTATGTCTAATTGAAAAATACTTTTAGAAAAACCGTTCGATGTGCGAATCTCTTCTTTTCGCTAGCACGTCGAATGTGTACTCATTCTCTAATACAAAAAGTATTTTGTTTGAAAATTGATCTTTCTCATAAAACCTTCGTCGTATTGCAAAACTCTTTCTTCAAGCAATACGCGATTGTTTTTCAAATCATTTTTCATCAATCAGTGAATCTCAATTTGCTGGTTCACTCACTCCGTGTTGTCTTCTTTGAGACGTTCCGGTTTGAGAACAGCTAGAACAGCTGCGAAACCCTGTCAAGGTGATTCTTAGGAATCCTACCTGATCACAGGCAGTACTTGTACTGATCAACGGGGAACCGTGGGCCGTGTACCTCAATTCAACGAAAGTAATCAAAGACACTTTCGTGCGCTTTATTGCTAACTGTCGTATGCAGGTACACCCCGACGATTGCAGCTGATCAGAATTGAGGAGTCAATCCAAAGCCGCATGTTCACAGCAACCACACTTAATTGAAGAAATCATGACTGGTGCATATCTACATAACCTGGTTCTGATATTTTTAGACTATGCTTATGCTTCGCTGCTGCAAATATCATGAACCAGTAAAGCTTCCGCTACTCTGATGGAAAGATGTCATGATTCAAAAGTGTGAGCATGTCGGTCCAAAAGTCACAACTTCACATGATGGCAACACAATAAAGGGTGATCCAGAGATTTACTGTGGCTGATGATCTCAATGAAAGCTCGAAGATCATCAAAGATGTGGATCAGTTCAAAGACCTCCACTGAAAGTACTAAACTATGCGGACTTTGAAGTATCACTGCTAAAGCACAAAGATTGAGAAAGTGAAGAATTGAAGTCTACGAGCTCCAGAACGAAGTCAAAGATAGAATGCTAGGAAGCAAAAATGTATTTCATGGGGTGACCTCCCTTAGGGGGAGATTGTTAGGAATTAGAAAATTCCATGTTAAAGAGTCGGTCACCCCAATAATGGTCTAGCATATGTTAGCTCGTAGATTTGTCGTTGTTTACGTTATTTAGCAGTTTATTAGTTAGTTTGTAGCGTAGTTTAGTTTAGAGCAACACCGTGGAGGAAGGACGGGTCTTTACCCACTTTATGCCTGATCCACAGGCCGATAGGAGGTCGTTGAGTCTGTAACTATAAATACCCCTTCCATCCATGGAAGGGGTGGTGCTTTTCAATCTAATATTTCATACTTTGTGTAAACCTCTAGCAAGAACACCCTCTCTCTCTACTTTCTCTCTCTAAAATGGAAAACATGTATTTTGATCATCCAAGACCACCCGAATCATCAACACAATAAAAATAACGATCCTACAGTTTTTGTATTTTTATCTTTTATGTATATATATAAAGAAAAGAAAAATCTTTTTGTGTTTTATATTATTTTTTTTTGAAAAGCAATAACTTCACGAGGAAGGATCTGCAAGTCACTAATCGTCAAACCGTAACGATATTTTCGTAACACAATCTCCCGGGCAGCGGCGCCAAAATTTGATATTCTAGTATTATAATATATCAAATAAAATACGTGCGCAAATCGACGAGTCAACCCTTTAGGAAAAAGGTCAACACGCAAAACCCGCAAATACGATATATGATACCGGGCAAGTCATACCTGGGTTGTTTCTCATCGAGGTGTGAATCGAGGATTTTGTTTGAGGTTTGTTATTAAAATGCTTGAAATAAGGGTTTTCACATTTTTTGTTTGTTTTCTAAATTCAAATTAAGATACGGGAAAGCGTTTAAGGCAAGAAATAAAGGGAAATCCTAAATAAACAATTAATAAGTAAATAAAGCACGAAAACGAAGCTCAATTAAGTCCTAATGCACTTAAACAAAAAAACGAGCTTAACCGGCACGTAACGAGCTAGGAAAAACCAAATTTTGCAACTTAAAGCCAATGATGCTATTTTATTTTTTCTAAGTCGTAAATGACTAAAAATAATTATAGAAAAAAGCTGTGTATTTTTTTGACTTTTATATTTTTTTTATTATGAACTAAAAACATATTTAATTAAAAGAAATGATTAAAATAGTAAATGATTATGGAAAATTATCAAAAAATAAGGGAAAGTAGCTAATGTGATAAAGGTTGTAGGAAAAATAAAATCAGTGCAAAAGCTAATCCAAACAAGCAGTAAGAAGCTAAATTAATAATTAAGCTAGAACTAAAAAGTGTACTTAAATATTAGATTGTTCAAGATAAGGAACATAAGTCCCTAGGGCGCTATTGGTAATGGGTGTGTGTTGTGAGGTGTTTAAAGGTTGGAGGTCAGGGGTTCGAGCCTAACTCACCCCTGATTTCCTCTTTTATTTTATTTTTTTGGAATTTTGTTTTTGAAATGTGTAAATAAGTTGATAATAAGGGATTTTTGCAAAACCAAAGTTTTTTTAAACCTTAAATAAGCTGAGAAATAAGCTGTTTAAGACAACATTTACACTAAAGAATGAAAACAAGACTGAGCAAACTGATTTGAAATGCACAAGCTTTTATAAGCTTGTGCAAGGACTAATAAGTTATTAAGACCTTAAAAGCAAGCCTAATAAGCACATCAAAACTAGAAAATAAGCTAGAAAAGCCGATTAGCATAGCAGATTACCTAAAGGGCTCAAAAGCTTAAATCCTAAACTGATTTGAATTAAAAGTTGTTATAAGCTTATGCTACACCTAAAAGCTACTTAAGAACCTAAAACTAATCTACTTAAGCTATTCTAATCCTAAATTAAGCAGGGAAATAAGCTGGAAATCTAAAAGGCACAAAATAAGCTCTATGCTAAGCTGCAGGCTAAACAGCCCGAAGGGGACAATTTTAAGCTAGTTAAAAAGCTACCAAAGCTAATCATAAAAACTATAAAACATCATACACCATCATTCAAAGAATCTGTAAAAGCAATATTAGGAATATTGCAGCTTATAAAGAGGCTGATAAGCAAGGGGGTTGGACAGACCAATTTGGATTTTTTTCTTTGAAACAACAGACCAACAAGCTACTTTTAAGGCATAACAAAGCTAAAGCTAGGTATAAAACCTAAAAACAAAATAAAGTCAACATCTAATGAACTAGTAAAACCAACTTGTTTGGACTTTAAAAAACAAAATAACCTTAAAACAAAATAAAGAAATGGACAGTTCAGACACTACTCTTGACCTTTTTTAATTTTTAAGAAAACTTGAAAACACAGATAAGACTAAAACAAACTTGTGTCACTTGAACTAAACTTGAAAACATGTTTGATAGACTGAATTTGAACTAAAGAAAACAACAACAACAAAAAAAAAGATTTTGACAGATTTTTCAAAAGTAAGCTGTTAACAAAGGTTTTGACTAAGAAACTTGGATTTTTAATCTAAACACTATCACACCACTTGAAACAGCTTGAAACAACTTTTGAACTATTCTTTAAACTGATTTTAAGATTAAAACAAATGACTTGTAACTAAAAACTCTTGAACTCAACTTATGCCAAACACCCCCTTAGAACTTGAAACTTGCTTTTAAAAACAGTTTTCAGACATAATGCCTAAAGATTTTTGTTAAAAAACTAATTTATATGACTAAATGAAGCTGTAAAAGTAGATTTAAAATAACATTACACACTTAAACATGAATAATAAAAAGGCTTGATGAACATAAAATAAACTTATAAAATAGAAATACAAGACTGAAATTTAAACTGAAATTAAACTTTCAAATTAAAATATTACAGGAACTTTAAGAGACATAAAGGAAACTTAAAAACATGAAATAAACTGGACTAGATAAAAAACCTAGACACCCTTTTTAAAGGTTTATACTTGTCTATTTATACTAAAAAAAAACTAAGTCTTGGGTCCTTCACAGCTTGTCTGTGATTCTTTTGTGAGTGAGATGAGAATGTAAGCTTTGTGCTTTCTTGGGTTCAAATTTGAGCATTGAAAATTCTCTGAGCCCAAGTAGACTCATTACAACCCTTGATTTTCTTTATCATCATAAGCCAATGGGAGGTTGAAGGATTGCCAGCATGGAATGAGTGTGTGATCATGTATTTATGTTTCCATAGAGAAAGGGACAGAAGGAGGGAGATGATCAATAGTGTTTTGGTGGGTTTTATCTTTGGTTGACTGGTTTTTGACCTGGGTTGGGATAAAAAGGGCAAAATGGGTTAGGTTTTAATGGGTTATGGGTTTTTAAGGTTTAGTTTTGGGCTTGGGTTAAAATAAAGGGTATTGGGCTTGAGTATTAATTGGATCTGGTTATAGTAGGTTTAGGATTAGGAAAAGTAATTTAGTTTTAAGGTTTATGGTTAAGGTTTAAATTAGGGTTTAGGGTAATTTAAGGGTTTAGGAAAACTTTAGGGTTTTGGTTTAGGATTAGTTTTTGTGTTCAGTTTTCTATGCTCATTCCAAAAATACATCCCGGGGTTGAGTTTGACTCCGTTTGACTTGATCAAATGCACAACGTTGTCGAGTTGATCCAAAAATGTCCGTTTTTGCTTCGTTTTCAATCCTTTTGTACCTATAAGACATAAAACACAATCCAAGGATATTTGCAATATAATTTGATATATTTGGTTGTTTATAGTCATTTTTACAGGTACAAAATGATGAGTGAATGAGCACTCATCAGCCCACTAACGCCGTAACATGTCTTCAGAATATATTTTTGCATGTGTTGGCCTTTTCTTGTATCTTTTCTGCTTCAATGCCTCATTTATCTTGAAATGTAAATATGAATGAATGTGAATGAATTAAGTACCATATTTACATAAATGAGGCAATAAACACGGGAATTTGATATGTAAAATATGAGGTAATTTGATGTTATCACTCTCTCTTATACGCATCCACAAGTTTACATGACACATCATTTTATTTGTGTGGAAGATTTTTTTTTGTAAAATTTTGTAGTCCTAGCAATCTTCATCCTTTAAACAGATAAATTACTGCCCACAATGGTCATGCATGACCATTTGTGAGAGTAATTAGTCACGCACGACTCCATTGTGGGTGCCATTAGTCAAGTGTGAGGATGCCAAAATCAAAGGATGAAAGGCGACCTGCTCACCTTTCATACATTGTGTATTTGTGGGTCCTCTGAGGTATTTTTATTCTTAAATTTTTGATTTGTGAGTGTGTGGGGGTACTTTGTGAGGTATATGTGGAAAACTAGAAGGGGGGTTGAATAGTTTACCGATTAAAAACTTTGTTTTGAAACTTATTGAAAGATCACTTGATATTGATCTTGGATATGTTAGTGAATGATAATCAATATGCAAACAATATATAAAGAGTAGATAAGGAAAGAAACAATCAAACCACGACAAGTTGTTTATAGTGGTTCGGTCTACAAGGACTCTTTTTCCTTGCCCTACTCCACTCCTCGAGTCTCACACTCGAGAGTTTAACTTCACTAGTCAACAAGCTCCTTTCACCGGCGGAGAAACCTTTACACTTCGCTTACACACTATTTCCGACACTAAGCTAGGTGTCGAGTTCTTTTCAAGGGTACAACCACTCCCACACAAAATGTATTTTAAGGACTAAAATACTAACCACTCACACTCACAAGATTATGATGGTTTGGTACAACAATGATGTATGAATCAACACAAGATCATACAACAACAAATAAACAAGACTTCCAATAACTTGTTGAAGCTTGAATATGCCTTGATCTTCTTTGCTACAAAAGAGATCACTAATATGATATGAAACTGAGTTAGAAATATTAGAGAGAAGGAATGTATGTGAATATGATAGAAAGGGATGAAAAACAACTTGGTTTGGCTTTGCTATTTATAGCTAAAATACTCAGCAGGCACCACGGACCACGGATCCCTCAAAAGGGTTCCATCCGTGTTAAGTTTTGGTGCCGTCGGGGTCTGACAGCAAGATCACAAAAATCTTACCAAAGTCAACCATATCTACCCAAGATTGTGTAAGATATGTAGAGTCTAAATCTACACAAAGTATCTAGTGAAATCTTCTAAGGATTTCAATGATGCACTACATGATGTCATGTGTTTGTTTTTCTATTTTTAGAAATATGTTGAAATGTAAATACATATGTAATGTTTTGTTTTAAGAAACCAAAACATTCTTGATCTAAAAATACTAACATACATTATGGTTTAGAGTCATATCAAAATATGATTAATCAAATTGTAAATGCTTGAGTGATGAAGATATTATTTGAAAAGTTTGTTTTAATATCTATTAAACTTGAAAAGCTTTAAGCTTTATAAAAATTAAATTTACTTTTGTCATTAAAAAAACTTAGGTAAAGATCATAAAATATAAATAGCGTTTAATGACGATATTTGTATTAACAATCTCCCCCTTTCTGTTCAGGACAAAACATAAATTTTATTTTTATAAAAGATGTAAAGATTGTACAAGAGTTATAAAAATATTAGTTTTAGAACTTGAAAGATAAAGATGATAATGCAAGTATGTCCAATTTAGACATGATGTTGATTTTTCAGAAAGTCAAAGTGTGCAGTTGACTTTTTGTAGAAGTCAAAGTCTTCATAAGTTGAAGTATGATGTTGACTTTTCAGAAAGTCAAAGTATGCAGTTGACTTTTTATAAAAGTCAAATATAAACTAGGACCCTCCTATTGAGGTGGTGGATGAGCAAGAGCATTGATGCGCTCTAAGATGTGATTGAGGATGAACCTCATTTCGTCTTGAAGCTCATGGACCATCACCCGGGTCGTTTCGGTAATTTGGGCGGTCCGCTCACAATTGGAGCAACCGTGTCTAGGAGGGTAGTATGGTTCATGATTTTGTGGTGGTGGATAGGTGGAGTTGTTGGTGTTGGTGGTTGGAGTGGTGATTATGGAGGCTATCAAAGCACTTTGCATTTGCATGGCACCACTAAGATGAGAATCCATCATTTTGGAAAATTGGTGGAGATGATTGAGCTCGGCTTCAATCTCTTCTTTAGTGGGGTGATCATCCCACATGGATTCCTCAATGTCCTCTATATGAGAGGGCATTGATGTTGTAGGTAGTGGTTGATCCCCATACAAAGAACCATGGATTTCCTTGTGGATGAGATGGAAAAGAAGAGGTCTTGGCCTTAACGGGGCGTTTGGGTCAAATGATGGACTTGGAGACTCATGACCTATTCGCTCAATAGTACTAAAAGATGGTAGTGGTGGTGGATGATTGGGCCTAGGAGGCAAGTCCTCCAAGTCTTCCAAAAATGGATTTGGAGATGTAGGTGGTGTAGAGAATAACTCTAATGGAATGAGTGTTGGAGATTTTGGGGGTGATGGTGATTTTGATGTTTGGATAAGAGCCGGTGGTGGTGAGCTATGAGTCTTTGTTGGTGGTGGAGTAATGACAATGATAGGTGATTGTGGAGGTGGTGTAGGAGTAGCCAAAGTGAGAGTTGTCTCATCTCTTATGGGAGAGGAGATGGTTAATGGAGAGGACTCGAAAGAGGAGCTTATGTTGACAAAGCAACAAGGTCTTACGCTCATTCTAGCGGTTCTTTTGCAAGGCTTGGTTTATGGTGAACACTTAGTCATTTTGGCTCAAGTTTTTGCTAGTAGATGATAAGATTTGAGAAGGTGTGAAGATGATCATGGTAAAAGCTCTTTATTTATAGGATTAGAAAATTATAGAGAAATGTGTTTGATTTGATGTTAAACCATAGAAGAGATGAGGTTCCTAATGATTTTGAAGTGGGTTTAATGCTAGTCATATTTTAAAACCCTAAAATCTAAATCGCGTGAAATGACAATTTTGCCCTCCAATTAAAAATTATAAAAACTCGGGAAACACGTCAACATCATTTAACAAGTTATATGATTGATAATAATCCCACATTATGAAGATAATAAACTTATGATATACAATAAAAGAACTTGAATAATTAAAAGTCTAAGTAACATTAAACCTTACAACTTGTACACTACTAATCTAGACTTGAATAAGGACTAAATACATGATTGAAATGTTAACTTGGAAAGTTGAGAATTAGTCTTTTGGACTCCATTATGGCCGGCCACATTAGGCCTAGAATCACTCCTCATATCAATTTGCATTTAACCACATTATCTCATTTCCATTTCATTTCAAAATACACACAAAACCCTAGCTCTCTTTTTCTCCATACATAGTGGCGGCATAAATTGTTTTCTCCCATTCAATCCGAAAATAATACAAACCAAGGTGTTCCAAGGAGGCTTGTGATCGTAGGTGATCGTCTAGTGGGTGCCGTGGTCGTGTTTGGTTTGATTTGGAGCTTGGTCGTGGGTGTATTAAGGTGTACGTGGGGTTTGATTTGGCCAAGGGAGACTTGGTTGGTTTTGTGGTTTGATTCTTGTTTTCTTTGTCACATTCACGCTACGAGGGTAACGTATCATAATCTTGAATCTCTTCTCCTTGTTTCTTCATCAATTCGTGGCACCTATGATGTTCTAGGGCTTGTTATTTGATAAAATAGATCACATAAAATCATAACTATATGAAATGATAACACATGAAATGATAAAACCTTGAATATTGATCTATACTATTCGAATGATATGTGACATATAATATGAATATGAAACTGATTTTGAGTCTTACATATGTCGACTTATATTAATTTATAAAAGGGTTTAATGATCTTTTGATTACATGATTACGTATATGTGTCTTTTAATCTTGTTCTAATCGAGTTAGAATGGTTTAAAACGAATACGTAATCATAATCTAAAGCTAGGGTTGTATTTTCATGATTTAATAAAGTTAAGGGGTTGTTTTGTAAATTATGAAACTTGATGGATTAACATGTTAATATTCTAACTAAATGGATTAAATGAGTAAAATGAGTAAACTTGCTATATTTACACTTTTAACCCTATACTTTGCAATATTGACATTTTAAACCCTAAACTTTTGTAACTTGTCATAAATGATCCTTAAATCATATTAATACTCATTTTCATTATTTAACTATAGATAAGTGACTAAACTTGCTAAATATGGAAACCTGCTAATTATGGAAAGTTACTAAAAATAGAAAGTTTCCTAAAATAGAAAGTTACTTAAAATGGAAAGGTTACTAAAACGGGAAACTTGCTAAAAATGGAAAGCCGTCTTAAACGAGTAATCTGATTCTTATAGAGCGTTATTTAATTCATATAGGTTCCGGGCGGCGTGATTGATCTCATTCTTGACTTTACTTTCATTGTTTGCTTGCTTCGAATAAGGTACAGATATTCTGACCTTATCTCTTAAGGTTTCTCGTGATTCTCATACATCCTTCGATATTAGCTTGAACTGTTACGTTGTACTCTAAGCCTCATGATTAGGGCTTCCCTATGACTTTGCTATGCTCCCTTTGATATGAACCTTTGATATGAAACTATGATATGAAACTTTGATATGAAATCTGATATGAACCCTTATGATATGATATGCTTTGACCCTTCAGTCTGATACCCGAGCCAAAATTTGTTTCCTAGTCAGGAAGGTAACCTGACCGTGTCATTAATGCACCAATGGCATGACTCCAGTGTGTACGAGTGATGATACACACCGTCCCCATTTTGATATGATTATGAGCTCACTATATGTATATGATTTGGCCATTATTTGTTTTGGGGGGCGTATGGATGCATCCTAGATTTGATTTGTTTCGAGGGATTTAATCTGATTGCAGCTTTGTTTGGTGAATGATGTCGGGTGCAATCCGCGTCTTCACATTTTTGGGAGTTGATCACTCCATGGTTATTTGAGGTCTCCCCTCCTTTATATGGTATTTCGAGGTCACCCCTCGGAATACAACGGATATGATATGATATGATTTGTGTTTGATATGATATGGGCTTGTGGTTGAGGACTGACCTTTCATTTCTATTTCTATTCGTTATCCTTTGTTATGCCTTATGATATTCCATTTGCACACTATGATTATGATACCTTCGTTACTTAACCTTCGATTATTCGTTTGTTATATATATCTGTTCACTGGGCTTTTTAAGCTCAGCCGCGTTTTCTTTCCATGCGGCAGGTAATTAAGCTAGATGCTGGGATTCTTAGCTATGGGTTTGAGTGATGAGCGGATATGCGGACTTATGGCTTTAGTCATCTTAGTTTCTACTTCATTATGTTGACATTTTTAGACTCGGATTATGCTTATTTATGTCTTGGATATTTCCTTTGATTCCTTTGAACTTATGTAACGTTTAAGCCGTGTTGGCTGGATTTTCCTTTGGTTATTTATATAAGACTTCCGCTGCTTTGTTATGTTCATTATGTATGCTTTGATATTACACCATTTTGTAATACTTCTACCCTTATCGGGTTGGGGTGTTACAATTATGGTATCAGAGCTCCGGGTTTACAACTTGTAGTCAGGACCTGTGACATATGGACCCTAAGCGTTATCCGTAGAGCTTAAGTTTTGACTGGTGAGGTTTGGGTAGATTCTAGGTTCATTATCATCGTTTCCGTTCATGATCTTCATCTTATTTTCCTAACCTTTGCTAATCGTTTAATGAACTCTTCATATGGTCCAAACTCGTAGGAACGGCGACGACAACGGGGATGGAAATCCTAATTTCGAAGCTTTGATTGCACGCGCTCTGGCCTCTGCCATGCCCGAGATGATTGCTACCATCACTCAGAACGTTCGGAATGGCGCTAGCTCTTCTGGTGGGGATACTGGTAGGGGTGCTAACCCACCTACACCCATTCATGTATGGATCGAGCGCTTTAACAAACTTAAGCCAATCCCTTTTCGCTCAGCAGCTTCACCTAATGAGGCTGAGGACTGGATCACGCACTTAGAAAAGCTGTTCAATGTGTTGGGTTGTGGTGATGATGTGAAAACCCGTCTTGCTGCCTTCAAACTCGAGGGTGATGCCCTAAATTGGTGGAAGGCCTATCTCTTGTCCAAAGAAGAGAACTTTCTTGATACTTGTGCTTGGAATACCTTCAGGGGCATCTTCTACAAGCAATATTTCCCTGAGTCGGAACAGCTACGATATGAGAGGGAGTATGAGTCCATTCATCAGTTGGATAAGGAAAATTCTCACGAGTACATGCAACGATTTATGAGGATGGTTGGGTTTATGGGTGCTACAGTTGCTGGAGATGCTCGTCGTCAGGCTCGTAAGTTCAAATGGGGGTTAAAGAAGTGGGTGCTAGACAGGATGATCAACCATCAGTATACTGAGGTGGCTGCAGTTGCGGATGATGCACGCAACATTGAGATATTGCATGAGGAGCAGGGTTACAACAAGAGGAACAGGGATGGTGATCGTATTCATCCTCGGGGTCGACAGGACCAGACTCAGGAGTTCAGGGGTAGACATGACCGTGGTCACGACCGTGGGCGTCAGGATACTAGGGCACATGGTTCTCAGAGGTACGACAGATCGGGAAATGACCGTCAGGGTCGTGATGCTGGGGGTCAACGTCAGGTTAGGGACCAATCTTATCGTGGTGGTCAGCAGGATCGTTCTTCTGGTTCGTCATATCAACGGAGGCCCGCTGAGGTTTTGCCTCCTCCTCCACTTTGCAACACTTGTGGTAAGCCTCATCCGGGCGTTTGCTTCAAGGCCACAGGTGGTTGCTATGGATGTGGATCTACTACTCATAGGGTGAAGGATTGCCCTACTCAGGGGAAAGTGACTACTCCGGGAAACACGGCCAAACCAGCTCCGACTAGGGGCCGTGTGTTTTCTGTTACTCGGGACCAGGCAGCAAACACTCCAGGTACCATTACCGGCATTATTCATATTGGTGATATTTCTGCTTTTACTTTATTTGATACCGGCGCTACACATTCTATGATATCTACTTCGTTTATAAGGAAGTTAAATATGACACCCACACCTTTGTTAAACCGAGTCTCTATTTCCACCCCTATGAAAAACCAAGTAATTATTGATCGTGAGTATGTGGATTGTCCCTTACGTTTCGATGATGGTATTCGTTCGGCTAATCTTCTTCCTTTGGATATGATTGATTTCGATATTATTCTGGGTATGGATTGGTTGGCCTTGCATAGGGCTACCATTGACTGCTATGCTCGAATTGTTATCTTTGGTAATATTCACCAACCTGATTTCGTGTATCACGGTGCTCAACCGCCTAAGTCAGTTAAGATCATCTCGGCTATGAAAGCTCGCACTCTCATTTCGCATGGTTGCCTTGGTTTTCTGGCATCCATTAAGGATACTTCTCTCGATGTTCCGACCATTGAAAGTCTTTCTGTTGTACGCGATTTTCTCGACGTTTTCCCTGATGAACTCCCTGGTATTGCTCCGGCTAGGGAAGTGGAGTTTGGCATCGATTTGATTCCTGGTGCCGAACCTATATCTAAAGCTCCTTACCGTATGGCACCGATCGAATTGAAGGAGTTGAAGGAACAGTTGCAAGAACTGTTGGAGAACGGCTTTATTAGGCCTAGTGTTTCACCTTGCGGCGCACCTGTGTTGTTTGTTAAGAAGAAGGATGGTAGTATGAGGTTGTGTATTGATTACCGTGAGCTGAACCGTATCACTATCCGTAACCGTTATCCCCTTCCACGCATCGACGACTTGTTTGATCAATTTCAAGGTGCAAAATTCTTTTCTAAGATTGATTTGAGGTCTGGTTATCATCAGTTACGTGTGATGGAGCAAGATGTTCCTAAGACCGCGTTTCGTACTCGCTATGGCCATTATGAGTTCTTGGTTATGCTGTTTGGTTTGACTAACGCACCTGCAGTTTTCATGGATCTTATGAACCGTGTCTTCCATGAGTACCTCGATAAATTTGTAATCGTCTTCATCGATGACATCCTTGTATATTCTAAGAGTGAGGCTGAGCACGAGCAGCACCTTCGCATTGTATTGGAAACTCTTCGGCAGCAGAAGTTGTATGCAAAATTTTCTAAGTGTGAATTCTGGCTGAGTCAAGTTTCTTTCCTTGGTCACGTTGTGTCTGCTGATGGTATCAAGATGGACACATCTAAAGTCGGGGCTATCACAAAATGGCCGAGACCTACTACCGTGACAGAAGTGAGAAGTTTCCTGGGCCTTGCTGGCTATTACCGTCGTTTTGTTGAGGGTTTCTCTAAATTGGCGTTACCTTTGACGCAATTGATGAGAAAAGGGGAAAAGTTTGAATGGACGGAAGAGCGTGAAAAGAGTTTCGAGGAGTTGAAACGTAGATTGGTTTCTGCGCCTGTTTTGACACTTCCATCGGGTTCCGGAGGTTTTCAGATTTATAGTGACGCGTCAAAGAAAGGGTTGGGTTGTGTGTTGATGCAGCATGGTAAGGTGATTGCCTATGCTTTGAGGCAATTGAAATCGTATGAGGAGAATTATCCTACGCATGATTTAGAGTTGGCTGCGGTGGTTTTTGCCTTAAAGATTTGGAGGCATTACTTGTACGGTGAGTCGTGTGATATCTTTACTGACCACAAAAGTTTAAAGTATATATTCACACAAAAGGAGCTCAATATGAGACAGCGGAGATGGCTAGAGCTTCTTAAGGATTACGACACTAACATTCAGTATCACCCGGGTAAGGCTAATGTGGTTGCTGATGCACTAAGCCGAAAGTCGGGTATGATTGCTAGTTTGGAGATTGAACCCAGGGTTCTTCACGATCTTGAGCTGATGGATGTGGAGTTTTGTTTTCGGGGTTATGATGGTTATTGGGCGAGCTTGAAGGTTGAGTCCAACCTTATATTGCGAATTAAGGAAGCTCAGTAGGATGATGGTGAGCTTTGGTCTATAGTTCAGAATATCGAGGCGGGTAAGCAGATGGACTTCAGTGTTGATGGTTTCGGCGTTGTATGGTATGAGGGTCGACTTTGTGTTCCGAATGATCCTGCTTTGCGTGAGACTGTTTTGTCAGAAGCTCATAGTTCCCCTTTCACTATTCATCCTGGTTCTACCAAGATGTATCGGGATCTTAAGCAACATTTTTGGTGGAATGGTATGAAGCAAGATGTGGCTTCCTTTGTGGCTAGGTGTATGACCTGTCAGCAGGTTAAGATTGAGCATCAGAGGGCTAGTGGTTTATTGCAGCCGTTAGATATTCCTACATGGAAGTGGGAAGAAATCTCCATGGATTTTGTCACGGGTTTGCCTCCTACTCAGAAAAGACATGACGCGATTTGGGTGGTTGTTGATCGACTAACCAAATCTGCTCATTTCTTACCAATCCGGAAAGATTATCGTGTTAGTAGATTGGCGGAGATTTTTCAGCAAGAGATTATTAGATTGCATGGTACTCCTACTGCTATTGTTTCCGATAGAGATCCGCGCTTCACGTCACAGTTTTGGAAGAGTCTGCAGAAAGCTTGGGGCACGCGTCTTAAGTTCAGTACTGCTTTTCATCCTCAAACTGATGGTCAGACGGAGAGGACCATTCAAACTCTTGAGGACATGTTGAGGGCTTGTGCATTGGAATGGACTGGGAACTGGGATGAGTATCTGTGCTTGGTGGAGTTTGCCTACAACAATAGTTGGCATGCTAGCATCAAAGGAGCACCGTATGAGTTGTTATATGGGAGGAAGTGTAGAGCACCTATTTGTTGGGATGAGGTAGGTGAGCGTTCGATTGAGGGCCCTGAACTCATTGAGATTACTAATGAGAAAGTGGCGATTGCTAGGGAAAGATTGAAGGAGGCTCGTTCACGGCAAAAGAGTTATGCTGATAAGCATAGACGCGACCTGGAGTTTAATGTTGGTGATCGTGTTTTTCTGAAAGTTTCGCCGTCCCGTGGTATTAAGCGTTTTGGAATCAAGGGCAAGCTCAGTCCTCGATTCATTGGACCTTTCGAGATTCTGGATCGTATTGGGGAGGTTTCCTATCGTCTAGCTCTACCTCCTCAGTTATCTCATGTTCATGACAAGTTTCATGTATCTCTGTTGCGGGGATACAACTACCATTCGTTGCATGTGGTTTCATATCCTTTGGATCAGATTCAGCCAGATATGTCTTTACCGGAGGAACCCGAAGCTATTTTAGATCGACGAGATCGAATCACGAGAAACAAAGTAATTCCGTTTGTTAAGATTCTTTGGAAGAATCACCTAGAGCGTGAAGCTACCTGGGAGATCGAGGAATCTATGCGAGCTAGTTATCCACATTTCTTTTCATCATCGGGTATGTCTTCGTTTATTGCTTCGTTTCCTTTTCAATTTTCGGGGACGAAAATTTTCTTTTTAGAGGGGAAGAGTTGTAAAACCCTAAAATCTAAATCGCGTGAAATGACAATTTTGCCCTCCAATTAAAAATTATAAAAACTCGGGAAACACGTCAACATCATTTAACAAGTTATATGATTGATAATAATCCCACATTATGAAGATAATAAACTTATGATATACAATAAAAGAACTTGAATAATTAAAAGTCTAAGTAACATTAAACCTTACAACTTGTACACTACTAATCTAGACTTGAATAAGGACTAAATACATGATTGAAATGTTAACTTGGAAAGTTGAGAATTAGTCTTTTGGACTCCATTATGGCCGGCCACATTAGGCCTAGAATCACACCTCATATCAATTTGCATTTAACCACATTATCTCATTTCCATTTCATTTCAAAATACACACAAAACCCTAGCTCTCTTTTTCTCCATACATAGTGGCGGCATAAATTGTTTTCTCCCATTCAATCCGAAAATAATACAAACCAAGGTGTTCCAAGGAGGCTTGTGATCGTAGGTGATCGTCTAGTGGGTGCCGTGGTCGTGTTTGGTTTGATTTGGAGCTTGGTCGTGGGTGTATTAAGGTGTACGTGGGGTTTGATTTGGCCAAGGGAGACTTGGTTGGTTTTGTGGTTTGATTCTTGTTTTCTTTGTCACATTCACGCTACGAGGGTAACGTATCATAATCTTGAATCTCTTCTCCTTGTTTCTTCATCAATTCGTGGCACCTATGATGTTCTAGGGCTTGTTATTTGATAAAATAGATCACATAAAATCATAACTATATGAAATGATAACACATGAAATGATAAAACCTTGAATATTGATCTATACTATTCGAATGATATGTGACATATAATATGAATATGAAACTGATTTTGAGTCTTACATATGTCGACTTATATTAATTTATAAAAGGGTTTAATGATCTTTTGATTACATGATTACGTATATGTGTCTTTTAATCTTGTTCTAATCGAGTTAGAATGGTTTAAAACGAATACGTAATCATAATCTAAAGCTAGGGTTGTATTTTCATGATTTAATAAAGTTAAGGGGTTGTTTTGTAAATTATGAAACTTGATGGATTAACATGTTAATATTCTAACTAAATGGATTAAATGAGTAAAATGAGTAAACTTGCTATATTTACACTTTTAACCCTATACTTTGCAATATTGACATTTTAAACCCTAAACTTTTGTAACTTGTCATAAATGATCCTTAAATCATATTAATACTCATTTTCATTATTTAACTATAGATAAGTGACTAAACTTGCTAAATATGGAAACCTGCTAATTATGGAAAGTTACTAAAAATAGAAAGTTTCCTAAAATAGAAAGTTACTTAAAATGGAAAGGTTACTAAAACGGGAAACTTGCTAAAAATGGAAAGCCGTCTTAAACGAGTAATCTGATTCTTATAGAGCGTTATTTAATTCATATAGGTTCCGGGCGGCGTGATTGATCTCATTCTTGACTTTACTTTCATTGTTTGCTTGCTTCGAATAAGGTACAGATATTCTGACCTTATCTCTTAAGGTTTCTCGTGATTCTCATACATCCTTCGATATTAGCTTGAACTGTTACGTTGTACTCTAAGCCTCATGATTAGGGCTTCCCTATGACTTTGTTATGCTCCCTTTGATATGAACCTTTGATATGAAACTATGATATGAAACTTTGATATGAAATCCCTTATGATATGATATGCTTTGACCCTTCAGTCTGATACCCGAGCCAAAATTTGTTTCCTTGTCCGGAAGGTAACCTGACCGTGTCATTGATGCACCAATGGCATGACTCTAGTGTGTACGAGTGATGATACACACCGTCCCCATTTTGATATGATTATGAGCTCACTATATGTATATGATTTGGCCATTATTTGTTTTGGGGGGCGTATGGATGCATCCTAGATTTGATTTGTTTCGAGGGATTTAATCTGATTGGAGCTTTGTTTGGTGAATGATGTCGGGTGCAATCCGCGCCTTCACATTTTTGGGAGTTAATCACTCCATGGTTATTTGAGGTCTCCCCTCCTTTATATGGTATTTCGAGGTCACCCCTCGGAATACAACGGATATGATATGATATGATTTGTGTTTGATATGATATGGGCTCGTGGTTGAGGACTGACCTTTCATTTCTATTTCTATTCGTTATCCTTTGTTATGCCTTATGATATTCCATTTGCACACTATGATTATGATACCTTTGTTACTTAACCTTCGATTATTCGTTTGTTATATATATCTGTTCACTGGGCTTTTTAAGCTCAACCGCGTTTTCTTTCCATGCGGCAGGTAATTAAGCTAGATGCTGGGATTCTTAGCTATGGGTTTGAGTGATGAGCGGATATGCGGACTTATGGCTTTAGTCATCTTAGTTTCTACTTCATTATGTTGACATTTTTAGACTCGGATTATGCTTATTTATGTCTTGGATATTTCCTTTGATTCCTTTGAACTTATGTAACGTTTAAGCCGTGTTGGCTGGATTTTCCTTTGGTTATTTATATAAGACTTCCGCTGCTTTGTTATGTTCATTATGTATGCTTTGATATTACACCATTTTGTAATACTTCTACCCTTATCGGGTTGGGGTGTTACACATATCACCCAAGTCAATCCATACAAGAAGGATGGAGTGAAGTGACAAAGATTTGCAATAAATGTGTTCAAATGATTATGAGATCTTTAGAATCAGATCACCCACGGATTGCAAGTGTAAGATATAACTTTTCACATACACATCAAACCATAACACAAAGTAGCATATAGATGGAATTCTAGAGAGAGAAAGTTAGAGGTTTAGGGAGCTTAGTGAGAGAAAGTGAAAGATATTATTATGAGCTCCAACTCTCTACCTTGGAAGGTAGAGAGTATTTATAGTCTTACATAAATCGCCACACATCGGGCTGTGGATCAGGCATACAGTGGGTAAAGACCCGTCCGTCCTCCACGGTGTTACTTAACTAAATTACTACTTAACTTAAAAGAACTACGACTACGAGCTTTCTAACGATTACATATACTTGAGGTGACCGACTCTTTACTACCGGGAATTTCTAATTCCTAAAAATCTCCCCCTAAGGGAGGTCACCTCAATCATGTACCAAAATTACATAGAATACAAATAGATATTACATTAACAATTGATCATGTATTCTTGATGTAGTCCTTTGCTCCTAAGCTCCTAGTCATTGATTCTTCACATTGCATGTTTGGATATTCCAAGTGGAGGTCTTTTACTGATCCTTGTGATAATAAATTTGAGCCAGCATTTGTGATCATCAGCTATCAAAAATCTCAAAGACATCCTTTGTGGTGTTGTGACTTTAGGACCGACATGCTCACATTCTGGATCATGATATCTTCTCATCAGAGTAGCGGAAGCATTTGTTGAATCATGATATTGGCAGCAGCGTAGCAGAAGCTTGGAGTGAAAATATCAGAGTCATTGATGCACTAATCATGATTTCTTTTGAGTTGAATGTGTTAAGTGAGCATGCGGCTATGGATTGACCGCTTCATTCTGATCAGCTGAACACGTCGGGTGTACCTGTATACAACAGTTAGCAATAAATCGCACGAAAGTGTCTTTGATCACTTTCGTTGAATTGAGGTACACGGCCCACGGTTCCCCGTTGATCAGTACATGTACTGCCTGTGATCAGGTATAATTCCGAAGAATTTCCTTGACAGGGTTTCGCAGCTGCTCTAGCTGTTCTCAAACCGGAACATCTCAAAGAAGACAACACGGAGTGAGTGAATCAGCGAATTTTAAGTCCACTGATTGATGAAAAAAGATTTGAAAAACAATCGTGTATTGCTCAATGGAAATTGTTTTTGCAATACAACGAAGGTTTTAATTGAAAATCAATTTTCAATCATAAAAACACCTTTTGTATTGAAAAATGTGTACACGGTCGATGTGCTAAAGAAAAGAGTTTTTAAGCACAAAGACCGGTTTTTCAAAGGTATCCGTCAATCCATAACCTGAACCAGGATTGATTCAAGAGATTGAATCGCCCCATTGTTTCTGTTCAGTTGTCACATGGTTGATCCATATAATAGATCTCACATGCCACCTACCAGGAGCTTGTTTGATGTTGGCTCCAGAAGGCTTTCCATCTTCATTGTGAATATGTAAACACATCACTCAGATGTTCTGGCAATACCACAAGGATAGTGCGTAGGACTCAAGATATAATCTCTCTTTCCACATTGTGTGAAACAGAGAGTCTTCATTGAAAGTGTCCTAATGAGATTTATTGATGATCTCGTGGCTCTAGACTCAATTTGTGCATATTTGGATCCTATAACGGAGACTAGGGAGAGGGTCTCCTTCTTCAATATCAACCATCTCTAAGAGAAAGTCGATAGATAATGTCGGTTCCCCGTGAGAATGAAACAAGTCCTTTTAAGAGGAACTTGAGTGGTTTGGAACGGTGAAGTGCAGTGCGTCACTGGGTCCATGACGTCTTGTCTTCAATACCGATGTTACTATCAGTAGCATATGAAGTGAACCCGGTTTCTGCCCTAAGGTTGAATAAATGGAGGGCTATTTGTTTTCAC
Organism: Chrysanthemum seticuspe; assembly: GCA_019973895.1. NCBI lineage: Eukaryota > Viridiplantae > Streptophyta > Magnoliopsida > Asterales > Asteraceae > Chrysanthemum > Chrysanthemum seticuspe. Next base: position 259,656,533 of record BPTQ01000008.1, on the reverse strand, counting down.
CCTTTTCTCATTCAATTCCTTTTAATTCTTCAACCCCTTCAGTGCTTACCGAGACTTCATAGCTAGAACCTTGTTGGGTTTATTCCAGTACTAGCTCAGTCTTAGTCCGCACTCTTCCCATATCTCATTTTTCTCCTTTTATCATCATACCTAAGGACTTCTACACTAACTAGTGGATTGTCCCTGGGTAGATCCCTCCGGTTCTAGCGGATCATGGGAACACATACCTAACCTTATCATCCTTATATCACCGTACATAAAGTAAAGTTGGTCGGTCTATTTGGTATTGTTCATCTGCCATTGGAACCAATTGAAAACCATTTGAAAAATCAATTCAGATACTTGTGATATATTATCAAAACATTTTGTACCTGAATTGTTTTTGATATTTTTAGAACGAGAACTCCCCCTCAACATGTGCATCAAGTATTCGAAAATGTTTTGCACACGGAGGCAAGAGAAAGAATTAACTTCTTTGATTACCATTTTCTAAAAGATATCAACATCACTTCCCACATCAAATCAAGTAGATATAGCATTTCCGGGAAGGATGAGGTTTCCATAAATTTGCTCCCCCTCAATATGTGCCTCGAGGTTTGAAAAGAGTTTTGCACATACTAGAGGGAACCTGCACATTGGAATGAATGATCACGTTTCAAATCAAAGGTTTAAGATAGATGCTCCCCCTTAACATG
>BPTQ01000008.1:259602662-259653968 GCA_019973895.1 Chrysanthemum seticuspe | reverse complement strand
CTACGAGGTAAACTTTTGTATAAACGATGAGGACTTAGTAGTAGTCTTGTTAGAAGAAGTCCTCTGTAGCTGAGTCGATGGAGTCAAGGAGTTGTTGACGGTGTACTTGTGGAGTCTTTTACCTGAGTGCTAGTAGGTAATCTGTTGTAGTAACCTTTAGGGAGAGCAGGACATAGTTGGGCCTTTGTTGAGCGTTGGCTACGGAATACCACAAAGAAGTTGAGGCATGATAGATTACTAACTCCCATACATCAAGACGATCAAACTCATGAATTTCATCTTGCATGGCATTGAACCAGCTATCTTCATTCATGGCAGTTTTAACATCTTTTGGTTCGATCTTAGATAGTACGGAGTTGAAGAAACACCATAAGGCATCGGTTGCGAGTTGTTTCCGGGTTGATACAGGACGAGAGGGATTTCCAATGATGTTGTCTAATGGATGATCGTGAGTCCATTTTCTGAGGTGTTCATGTGGCAGTTGTTGAGGAACTGAGGTAGCTGAGTCGATGTCTCCTGAAGAAGATTGTTCTGATGATGATTCAGGAGTAGCAAATATGTTTTCAAATGGAGCATCTTCAGGAGTAGCAAAGGGATTAACTTCATCATTGATGCTAGAAACATTTCCATGATGTACATTTGAAGAATGATGATTTGTTGATGAGACTGAAGGATCAGCAGCAGGTGCTTCTTGACTTAAAGATATTGAGACTGAAGGATTGACTTCATTCACTGGAATACGAGCATCCTCTGTTGTAGGGATCAGCACCTCATTAGTAATTGAATCATACAGTTCATCAAACATAGGATCAAATAATTTCTTTACATCATCTTCAGATGGAGGTACATATGGAGTTTCTTGAGAGGAGTTTGGAACAAGAGATGATCCAATGGGACTGTTTTGAAGTGCGGGTCCTGATCTGGAGTGTCCAGGAGCCATTTGACCGGTCAGCTCATCAAACGTAACGTGAATTGTTTCCATGATATTTCGGGTTCTTTTGTTGTAGATTCGGTATCCCTTTTTGTTTGATGCATATCCTACAAATACTCCAATGTCAGCTTTGGCCCTAAGTTTGCCTAAGTCTTGACCCTCATTAGTTGGATAGCACAATGCACCAAACACACGAAGGAAAGATAGATTAGGTTTTCTGTTGTGGACAAGTTCATATGGAGTTTTTCCATGAACAGTGTGAATCAGGGAACGATTTTGTGTGTAGCATGCAGTGGCAATTGCTTCAGCCCAGAGAAACATTGGAACCTTTGAGTATATCAACATTGTTCTAGCGGCTTCAACAAGAGTACGATTTCGTCTTTCAACTACACCGTTCTGTTGAGGGGTTCGTGGAACACTTCTTTGATGGCTGATTCCAACGCTTTCATAGAATTCACTAAGTTGTTTGTTGACAAACACAGTTCCATTGTCTGTTCTGATAATTCTGACAGTTTTGTTTAGTCGAACCTGCAGCTGTTTGATGAGTTTGATGATGATATCAGGAGTTTCATCCTTTGTCCTTAAGAACTTGACCCAGGTGAATCTAGAGTAATCATCAACCACAACTAACACATATTTCTTCCCAAAGATGTTCTGCACCCTCATAGGTCCACATAAATCCATATGAATCATATGAAGAACTTTTGTGACAGAGTTAGTAGGTTTGGGTTTATGGGCATACTTCTTGCTTTTTCCCAATTGACATGCTGAACAAAGATGGTCCTTTTCATACTTTAGTCTAGGTAAACCTACAACTAAGTCTTTTCTGGAAAGATCGTTGATGGTGCCGAAGTTCAAGTGATTGAGACGACGATGCCATAACCATGACTTTGTTTTTGAAGCCTTTGATAACAAGCAGATTGGAGAGGCCCTCATCATGTCATCGATAGAGATGGTGTAAAGAGTTGAGCCACGAGTTCCTTTTAACAGTTCCTTACCATTAAGATCTCTAACAAAGCAGGTATGTTTTCTGAAGGCTACTTCTAGATCAGAATCACAGAATTGACCAACAGAGAACAGATTGTGACCTAAACCTTCCACATAATACACTCTAGAGATGACACTATCACCAACAACATAATCTCCATAACCCATAATAGCACCGAAATGATCATTACCAAATCTAACAGTCCCGATGAATTTGCTCACGAAGTTCATGAGCCGTGACCGGTCTCCAGTCATATGCTTGGAACAGCCTGAGTCCAGGTACCACAGAACGATTTGAACGATCTGCAGTTGAACACAGACAAGAATGGATAACTGGATAATTGGGATCCCCATGCAAGAATGGGTTCCATTTGGTTAGTAGCAACAGTTGGAACACCCACATCAGAAATATAAGCATTCATATCCGAAAGTGAGGTAATGGAATCATTGTGAATAGATGCAATACTAGTGTCTGTATTAGCCCTGTTTACAGTGTGACCACTTCTTAAGGGAATAGTTCTACCAGTAGGCATCCATTTTCTAGTGGGCATTATCTGATTAGTCTTATGACCAACAGGTATCCAATAAAAGCCTATTCTGCTGAATGTTCTTCCTGTGGGTTTCCATTATTTTCTAACTTTCTTTCGCTTTTGCCTTTTTGCCTTTTTAGCATGAATTTTAGCATTAACAATATTAACTGGACAATTAACATCATTAGGCAAAACATTGACACCACATTCATGATTAGAAACAGAATTCAAGCAGTCATCAGTACAAGGTTTGCAAATAGTATCAGAATTCGAATTAATTACAGTACGCCTATGGCTAATACTAGAATCAACACGATTCGTTTTATTCAATTCAAGCTTAAAGTTCCTAGATTGTTCTTCTACTCTTTTCCAGTGCACATTCTTAGCTTGCGAGGTCCTATCATTCCTTGTATTGTCTTGAGACTTTGACCTGCTCCCTTTAATGTCACTGATTACTCCTGTAGAGGGAATGGGAACATTAGTTTGTTTTACTACTCTTTGCACCACCTGTTTAGATGTGCTAGGATCTGAACTACATGCAGGTGCACTAAGATTCACTTTCTTAAAACTAGAGGTACTGAGATTAGTACTCCTAGAAGGCATCTTTGAGTTCTCTCTCTTAGCATTGACTGATCTAGAATCCGAACTACTCAAGGGTACACTACGGTTCACATTCAGAACATTGGGAATCGAGTGCATATCATACTTGGCATTAGGCATCGAGCATGGAATCAAAGGATTAACTCTCTCACCTAATGACTTTGGGCAAATTGTGATCAAGCATTCTAAGATTTCTTGGGATCGTTTGGCATATAAGCATGCATGTCCAATTGCATTATCATGAGGTTTCTCTAGCTTATCCTCTTTAACAATCTCACGCAGACATTGTAGACAATCCTTAAGGGATGAGAAATATGTTTGAATGGCAAGTTTGTTGTTCCTTAGATGAGGGGGGACATATGTCACAGATAAAGCATATTTATTACCAGAGTGAACCTTTGATACAACATTCTCCCCATTGATCATTGGCATTTTCCCTTTTACCTGACTCTTCAGATTCTCAATTTCCTTTTGCAATGACGCTACTTGTTCGTTGTTTTTGTTACGAGTGACTTTAATTGATTCAAACAACTCATTGAAATGACGTTTAACCTTTTCATTTTCGTCTAGAAAACTTTCGTTTTCCTTTTGTAAAGCATTTACTAGGTTTTGAAGATGAAACGTTTGAGAGTTCTGAGAATCTAAAGGAGGAGGCATTTGGGAGCCTGTCATATTGTTCGTTTGACCCTTTAATTGAGAGATTTGGGCTTTCAACTTTCTGATCGTGTTGCACTGAGCTTGAATCTGTTCATCACGTTTGTTAATTTGAAAAACTGCATCAAACTCTGGAGCATCTGAAGATGTCTTGACATTTGAAGTTTTGACATTTTCTTTAAGATGTTGATATTTTAGTTGTAAATTAAAATGCTCAACTTCTAGTTTAGAAAAATGTTTAACGAAATTGTCGTGATCATCCAGTTCAATTTTATCGTTTAGTTTAGAATTAGTTTTTTCAAGCTCAATGACACGATCATGGGAGACTTTCAGGGCCACAGATAGTTCATGGAATTTGGAAGCATTAATAGAGCAATTTGAAGCAGTGAAAAACACATCTTGAGCAACACATTCAGTAATAAGATTCTCATTTAATGTATGCAAGTTCTTTCTCTCAATCTCATTATATTTCAGTGCACGCTCATAGTCACTAACTTCAACAACCATTGCATCAAATTCCTTTTCCATTCCCTTAATATCAGTTTCTATCCCCTTTTTAAGACTCTCAAAGTGATCTTTTATAAGTTTAAAGAAGGGCATGACCTCAGTCAAATAACATTCTTTCATTTGTTCAAAACCCCTTTCTCCTTCAGTTATACCAGTGGGTGTGATCCTTTTCTTGCAAGTTTTCTCAAAATCAACAAATAGTTGAAATATAACGTATTGGTTAATTAATGTCTTGCTTTTAGTGGCAATTGTTCTAGGTACAAGATGCATTGGTGTATTAGGAGGATACACAGTAGCTCTAGGCATTTTCCAAAGGGGAGGGTTAGTTTCAACAATATTTTCCGCTTTCTGCTTATCTAAATCCTTTTTCCAGAAGACTTGTTCGGGAGTCAACAATGTCTGAGGCTTAAACTTGTTTAAGGAAATCCAGTTTTCCTTCTTGTAATCATGAGGAGTGATAATAATGTTTTTCTCTTTGCATTTGGGATCACTTTGTTTCTTATTCATCTTTTCCCTAGTAATTTCATTTGATTTCTTATCTTCCTCAGTGCACTCAACGCAACTAGGTTTCTGCCTAGGCTTAAGGATTTCATTACCATCATAAAGCACCTTATGAGCATTTCTAGCCTTTTTAATTACCTCTGGATTTGGTTCCTCAACAAGGGGAATGCTATGCTTATCGCTTAAGACTCGATGTTTAGTGACCATGTGAGCAGTCTGGATGGTGTTTCCTTGTATGTACAACTTGTTTTCAAGTTTGTTTTTCAAAGTTTTCAGATTAGAAAAATCTCTCAAGAGTTTTGATTCCTTTGCATTAAATTCTTGCTTAAGCATTTTCACATTTTCTTGAAGTTCTTGTTTTTGCTTAGCTGTTTTAGAAAGTTTTTCTTGCAAGGAATGTAATTCTTGTTTCAATACTTCTTCTCTAAACTTACTTTTTCTAATTAATGTACTCACTTGGTCATCCATTTCCTGCTCACGAGTGGTCAACTCAAATTTTGCACGTTGTTCATAAATAGCAACACGTTCCTTATATGCATTTAGTTCAGAAATTACGGAATCATCAGGAGCACATGCAGTGTATTCATCAAAGACATAGTCATTGTTGACTGCAGAAGATGCATCACTTGGTACAACTTCACTTTCACTTTGTTTCACGTATTGATCGTATGGGACAATATTGTTATTACCCATATTTTCAACATTTGATTCAATAGTTTCAGTTGATTGTACTTTGTCATGCATCTGTTGCACATCAGCATCATCGTATAGTTTTAATACCTCTGAGATGAGTTTGTCCTTGGATGTGCCAGCTTGTGGTGAAGAAGAGACCTTGGGAAAAACCATTGGAGAAATGCTAGCCATGAAAATTGTGTGTGCAGTAGGTCCATCATCTACATCAGAGTCGTATGCATCACAGTCAGCGACTTGAAAGGCATTCTGATGATTGTGACCTATCTCCTGAATAGGCTGCTCATCCACATCTGCATCATAGGTCTTGGCATTGCCCTCAGCAAGAAACAGCAATTCCTCTTCATCCAAAGCAGCACCATTGTCCTGAGCTTGTGCCAGCAGCATCTTATCTTTGAAGTAATCAGCATTTTGTGGACGCTTTGGAGATGTGCAGTTCCTTGCAATGTGTCCTTCACCACCACAGTTATAACATTTGATTGGCTTAGCTTGACCTTGGTTACCATTTCTTCCTTGATTCTGGTTGCCAACATAACCTCTCCCAGCTCCACCTCTTCCTTGATCATACTGTCTTTCCTGAACTGGTTGCACCACGATCCTTCCATCTTTAACAGTGGCTTGATTGTGTGGGTTAGATGCAGTTCTGAGGTTGTTGTTGGTTTGTGGGAGAGAATTCATGTTTTGACTAATGAGAAGAGCTAGTTGATTAATGAAGTTACCCACGTGAGCATCAGCATCAGCTTGTTTGAACATAGGATCAGGAATGAGTTTGTGATTACCATTTCCCAAGGGTATGACTTGTGATGCTTTGGTTGTGATTCCTATGTTTGAGTAGAAAGCTGTTGAGTCATTAGCCGAGCTTGTCTCTCCCTGGTTGGTTTTGAACTGATTGAGAATCAATTTTTCAAACATAGCATGTGTCTCATTCTGAAGGAGGAAGGCATAGAGTTGCTCATAGTTTGTATTCTTCAATCCTTTAGTGAGCTTCACAGCGGTGACAAACTTGTGCCATTCGGGATTCATGTTGTTCACAAATTTTGAGTTCAGCTGAATGTTAGGCATAGTCATTCTGATGTTCCTCATGTCATTCACTAACTTATGAAATCTCACATAGTACTCATAGACATTCTCATCTGGTTTCATCTTGAAGTGCTCAAATTCATCATAGAGTTGGGATTCTCTGTCTTCCATAGTTAATTCTGAACCTGAGAGAAGCATCTTAACGTTATCCCAAACTGCCTTTGCATCAGTGTTATGATTGATCAGCTTGTAGATGTCTTTAGGAAGACCTTGAAGAACAATGTTTGAAGCCCTGATATCTGCATCGAATCTCTTTTTCTCCTTATCATCAAGCTCATCATACATCTTAGGTCTGTCCATTCCGTAAACAGGAGTACCATCTTCATTAGTATCAAGTATGTCTCTAGTCGTTTCAACTCGATATGGTCCTTCATCTATGGATTTGAGAATGTTGACACCATTTTCCTTTCCAAGGCAATACAATCTGATTCGTTGAGCCCAAGAATCGTAGTCAGTTCTGTCAAGCATGGGTGGACGAGTATCTGAGCCAGCTGCTTGTACATCCTCGGCAACAGTGGAGATGATAGTAGGGACGTTGGTAGACATGTTAACAGATTATACGGGATTTTATAACTCTATGATTAAACCGGGAAATAGATTCTTTCACGGGATTTTACTAAATCAAGAGAAAACCGTAAACAATTACTCAAGTCGCTAGAAGATAATGCACTAAGTCGCTAGAAGATAATGCACTAAGTCGCTAGAAGATAATGCACTAAGTCGCTAGAAGATAATGCACTAAGTCGCTAACCCTTAATTCGCTACACCCCTAAGTCGCTAGAGTCCCAAGTCGCTAGACAAAAAGCAAGTCGCTAAGTAGTAACTCGCTAAGCCTCAAGTCGCTAGCAAAAATTTGGCAGCAATTCGCTACACAAGTCGCTAGAGATACAAGTCGCTAAAGAGCAACTCGCTACAGACCAAGTCGCTACCACCAAGTCGCTACTCGTAGTGGAGAGTCCACTACTTGTACTTTAACTCGCTAGATCTAAATCGCTAGGTTTAAAACTGTAACTCGCTACAATTTTGTGAAGCAAGTCGCTATGAAGAAAAATAAACCGTGAGCTAAGTCGCTAGCAAGAAAAACCTTATAACCTCGCTAAGCCTCAAGTCGCTAGCAAAAATTTGGCAGCAATTCGCTACACAAGTCGCTAGAGATACAAGTCGCTAAAGAGCAACTCGCTACAGACCAAGTCGCTACCACCAAGTCGCTACTCGTAGTGGAGAGTCCACTACTTGTACTTTAACTCGCTAGATCTAAATCGCTAGGTTTAAAACTGTAACTCGCTACAATTTTGTGAAGCAAGTCGCTATGAAGAAAAATAAACCGTGAGCTAAGTCGCTAGCAAGAAAAACCTTATAAACATCACTTTTCAATCCAAAAACAACCCAACCAAGATGATTCAAGCTAACCAAATGAAAACCTAAACACTTGTAATGATTCTAAACATGAAAGTACTAACAAAATTCAAACTTTAACACACGAAATCAACCAAATGATGCAAAAACCACTAAACTTTTTCAAACTCAAAAACCACCTAAAAACCACTAGAAATCCAAATATGTGCAAGATATGATCTAACCATGGCTCTTGATACCAATTGTAAGATATAACTTTTCACATACACATCAAACCATAACACAAAGTAGCATATAGATGGAATTCTAGAGAGAGAAAGTTAGAGGTTTAGGGAACTTAGTGAGAGAAAGTGAAAGATATTATTATGAGCTCCAACTCTCTACCTTGGAAGGTAGAGAGTATTTATAGTCTTACATAAATCGCCACACATCGGGCTGTGGATCAGGCATACAGTGGGTAAAGACCCGTCCGTCCTCCACGGTGTTACTTAAGTAAATTACTACTTAACTTAAAAGAACTACGACTACGAGCTTTCTAACGATTACATATACTTGAGGTGACCGACTCTTTACTACCGGGAATTTCTAATTCCTAACAGCAAGGAACCAAATTTTTGGTTCCTTCCTTTATGAAAAAGGGTTCCTTGGGTGGATTTTTGAACATTTTGAATTTTGGTAGGAAATGGATATCCTATATGCCTAAGTGTGTTACACTAGTTCTAATATGGGTAAGAACTAGTTAAGACTAACCTAGAAGCAATGTATGGTAATTTGGAATGTTGAAATAAGTGAAATTTAGAAAATTACCTGTAGGATCCACGACACCAAAAGTTTACACAGGCGGAACCCTTAAATTGGTGCCGCCTGTTCCGCCTGTACAGGTATGGAGGTACCAAAATCCATAACAGACGAAACCAAATTAATGGTGTCGTTTGGTCCGTGGAGACCAGAAATCTTCACAGACCTCATTTTTAGGGGTCGGGGACTTTTTCAAAACCTGAAATTTTGCTTAAAACATGTGACATTAATTATTTCTAGTTAGGAAAAGTCGATAACACATATACAAACATAGTGGAGCATAGAATTTGACCAAGGGCTATCCCCCTACATAAACCGGTTAGCATACAACATTGTTTTAAGTCATATTATCATTCTACAAAGTAAAAACAACCAAATTGTATCATACACCATAGTTATTGTCTTGTTCCAAACACTCCTTCAAATAAACCTCACTTATCCAACTTGTTAATACAAATAAATCGTAAAAACGTTTATTAATATTTTGCGATCTCTTTGTGTTTTGTTGATAACAAATATATTGTTATCTTAAGTATAATTATAAGGATACATGTTATTTTTGTAAAGCAATTACATATAGCCATTTAAATACAAAAATGTAGTAATTAAGCATTTGTTGTAATAGTTTATTAGGATGGGTAAAAACCATAACCCATGGACCATAACCCATGGATCTTAATCCATACCCAAGTAGACTAGATACAATGTATACTTAGATACATTGAATCTAAGAAAACCCATGGACCAACCCATAACCCATGACCCATAACCCATAACCAAAAAATTCATGGGCAAAGAGGAGCGTTCCACGGATCCCTAGGATTACACTAGACGGATCCCAAGTGGAAGGGATCCGTGGGATCCGGGGAACAGTGAAGAATTTTGCCTATAAATAGAGAGCCATTTCTTCATTCTAACTCACCCCTCTTCTTACTAAATCTCTCATACACTCTCATTCTCTTCTAACATATAGAATACTTGATCTACAGAGTTGTTCTTCTTTCTTTCTATTTGTGATCCTCATATAGGTCCTTCTCTAAGGCGAGATCACGAGCATTCTACAAGTCATCCAAGCAAAGGGTCCTTGATTGATTTGTCACTCCGCAAGATTTCTGTAGCGAAGATCTTGTATTTGATATTTCACATATTTGTTGTGTAATAGTTGTGTTGGTTTGGTCCACCGTGCTACGGACTCGGTATCTAGCTTTGTACTGGAAAAAGTGTAAGCAACGTTGTGAAGGCTTCTCCGCCAAGTAAAGGAGTTTGTTGACATAGTGCTTGAACTCTCGAGTAGGTGACTCGGGGAGTGGAGTAGGGCAAGGAAGGTGTCCTTGTAGCCGAACCACTATACATCGGTTGTGTCTTTTCTTTCCCTTCGCTTTACTTTATTTACTTGCTTTATCATTAGATCTATACTTTCTCTACATCCATAAGATCTCACATATCAACGAATCTAAAAGTTTTTGAAACTAACGTAAAATAGGCAAAACTATTCAACCCTCCCCTTGTAGTTTTCCACAATTGGTATCAGAGCTAAGTTTATAAAAGTTTTAAAGTAAAATTGTATTTTAAAAACTTTTCGATCACTATGGGTTCTGAAAATTATAAGGAAGGGCAATCTATGCAACGACCACCACTACTTGAAACTAATGGTTTTATATATTGGAAAAATAGATTCGAAACATATGTGAAATCTAAAGATATTGATCTTTGGTACATTATTGTTGAAGGCGATTTTGAGGCTACCTCAAAAGATGATAAAGGGAATGTAGTTAACATACCTCATGATAAACTAAATGATGATTTGAAGAAAAAGCTTTCTAAAAATAGTGAAGCAAAAATGGTTTTATATAATGCTTTACCGAAAAAGGAATTCGAAAGAATTTCTTTGCTCAAAACCTCTAAAGAAATTTGGAATTCTTTAGTTGTAACTCATCAAGGCAACGAACAAGTTAAAAATAATAAAATTGATTTATTTGTTCAACAATATGAACAATTTTCAATATCGGATGAGGAAACTATAGATCATTCATTTGCTAACTTTAATACTATTATTACATCTTTACAAGCACTTGATGAATCTTTTTCTAGCCGTAACCATGTTAGGAGATATCTAAGGGCACTTCCATCGAAGTGGAGATCTAAGGTGACGGCGATTGAAGAGTTAAAAGATTTGACAACCCTCACCCTCGATGAACTCATAGGCAATCTAAAAGTCTACGAGCTTGTTCTTGCTAAATATTCCGAAGCCTCAAAGGTAAAAGAGAAACAGAAATCTCTTGCCCTAAAAGCCAAAAAGGCTTCAAGCGATGAAGAGAACTCTTCCTCGGGTAGTGACGACGAGGAGTACGCTATGGCGGTAAGGGAGTTTAAAAAGTTCTTTAGAAGAAAGGGAAGATACGTCAGACAACCGTATGGCGATAAGAAAGGCTTTCAGAAAAGCAAAGAGGACGAGAAGCCAAAGGATGATCGTACTTGCTTTAAATGTGGGGACCCAAACCACTTTATTAGTAAGTGTCCCAAACGGGATGATCAAAAGGCGTTCGTGAGCGGCACGTGGGGAATGAGCGACGAGGGGGACGAAGAAATTTGTCTCATAGCAAATGACGAGGTATGTCACGAATACTATGGTAGTTCATCACTTGATGACGACTCATTGCATAATGAATATGACAAACTATGCAATATTAGCTTAAAACTAATTAACAAAAACAAGCTTTTAAAGAGTCAAAATCAACGTTTAGATAAAGAAGTCATAGAATTAAAAGCAAAAGTAAAACGTTTAGAAAAGGGTAAAATAGCAAGTGGTGAATGTGAACTTTGTGTTCAACTTCAAACACTAGTTGATCATCTAGATTCTACAATTTCTAGAATGAGTACGAACACCTTAGATACAATACTCGATGGTGTTAAAACTGGTAACAACCAAAAGGGTCTAGGTATTCAACAACTTGATCCATCAACTAGTGAAAGTAAAGAAACAAAATTTGTTAAGGAACTAGAAAAACCAGCCACTGTTGTGGCGGATCCCACGGATCCCCTAAAAAGGGAACCGGCTAGTGTACAGACAGGGATCCGTGGATCTGCTGAAACAACTAGTGGTAATAACGTAGCCTCCTCATCTAGAACTGAGTTCGTTATCGTTAATAGGAAGAAACCAACTCATGTCACCACTAGACAACCACCTCCAAAATATAATCCTACTTTTGCAAGAAACAAAGCACCATCTTTTTCAAAACATAATGCATCTAGGAGACCTAATAACGTTTATCCAAGAAGTAACCATCAAATGGGATGGAACCCTAATATGCAAAACGGTTTTCCTTTTCAAAACTTTGCTCCATGGAATGCATACTCATCTTATCCATACATGTCTAACATGAATGGAATGTTTAACACTAATGGACCCATGAACAAATGGGGACCAAACTTTTGAGTTTATTATTGTTTTAGGTGTGCTTAAAGGTCGACCTAGACCCCGATGAATGGGTCAAGGATAGCGGGTGCACGAGGCACATGACCGGCAATAGGGATCTATTCTCCACATATGAATCCGTAAATGGAGGTAATGTGGTGTTTGGAAATAGTAAAAGTAGAATCATCGGTAATGGTACGATTTCTAACAAATCTCTAACCATTAACGATGTGTGTCACGTAGAAAACCTAAACTTTAACCTCTTAAGTATAGGACAAATATGTGATAAAAAGTGCAATGTACTTTTTACCAAAACCGGTAGTAAGATACTTAAAAATGGCATAACCATAGGAAGAGGAATTAGGAAACATGGAGTCTATGTCATTAAAATTGGTAATGAACCTAAAGACAAACTATGTCTTACCTCTATGGATGATACTTCGACCATTATGGCATCAAAGATTGGGTCACGCCAACATGCGACTTCTTCAATCGCTATCATCCAAAGATCTAGTAAGAGATCTACCTAAGTTAAAATATGAACATCATTTTTGTGATGCTTGTAATGTAGGAAAACAGGCTCATTCAAGTCATAAAGCTAAAAACATGGTGTCTACAACTAGGTGTCTAGAATTACTACATATGGATTTATTTGGTCCATCCGCTATCCAAAGTTATGGAGGCAACTACTACACTTTGGTAATAGTGGATGACTACTCTAGGTATACATGGACAAAATTTTTAAAGAACAAAACGGAAACCTTTAATTATTTTGAAATATTAAGCAAAAAGATCCAAAGACAACTAGGAAGTCCTATAGTGTCCATTAGGACGGATCATGGTAGGGAATTCGATAATGAAGTGCAATTTGGAGCCTTTTGTGATGCTAATGGTATTACTCACAACTTCTCGGCTCCACGCACTCCACAATCGAATGGGGTAGTAGAAAGAAAGAATAGAACCCTTCAAGAAATGAGTCGAACCATGCTTAATGAACAATCCATACCTCAAAAATTTTGGTGTAATGCCGTTGATACTTCAACGTACATACTCAATCGAGTCTTAATTAGACCAATCTTAGGTAAAACTCCATATGAGTTACTCCGAGGCAAAAAGCCTACGTTAAATCACTTTAGAGTCTTTGGAAGCAAATGTTTTATTCTTAACACTAAAGATTACCTTTCAAAATTTGATCTTAAATCAACCGAAGGTATCTTTCTAGGTTACTCGCCAAATAGTAAAGCTTACGTCATATTAAACAAAGAAACAATGAAGGTAGAAGAGTCATTAAATATAAAATTTGATGAAAGTCCACCCAAACCCTCTCCACCTCTTGTCGATGACGAGATCATAGAAAGTGAAGCTATAGTAATAAAGAAAAAGATAAATGAAGAAGAAGAACCTTTAAATGATGAAATCATAAACATTAAAGAGTCCAAAGATCACCCCGTAGATAAAGTCATAGGAAAGCTAAACGAATGAACATTAAGGTCTCAAGTTCAAAACCAAAGTAGCTTGTTTTGTTTCGTTTCAACCATAGAACCTAAGAACACACAAGAAGCCATAAAAGATGAAAGTTGGGTAATGGCTATGCAAGAAGAACTAAATCAATTCGTTTCTAATGATGTTTGGACACTTGTCCCTCCACCTAGTAATCAAACCATAATAGGAACAAAATGGGTTTATAAGAACAAATTAGATGCAAATGAAGTAGTGTCTAGGAACAAGGCTAGACTCGTTGCCCAAGGGTATAACCAACAAGAAGGAATAGACTTTGATGAGACCTATGCCCCCGTGGCTAGATTAGAGTCTATAAGAATACTTCTTGCGTATGCTTGTGCTAATGATCTAAAGCTTTATCAAATGGATGTCAAAAGCGCGTTTCTAAATGGTTTCATTAATGAAGAAGTATATGTAGCTCAACCTCCGGGCTTCATCGATTTTGAAAAACCCAAACATGTATATAAATTAAAGAAAGCCCCTTACGGTCTTAAACAAGCTCCAAAAGCTTGGTATGATAGACTCAAGTCCTTTTTAATTAAACACAACTATACCATGAGGTTAGTTGACAACACACTTTTTACTAAGAAAAGAGAGTCACATATAATCATAGTGCAAATATATGTAGATGATATTATATTCGGATCCACTTGTCAAGACATGTGTGATGATTTCTCTAAATTCATGCATGACGAGTTCGAAATGAGTATGATGGGAGAACTTAGTTTCTTTCTTGGTCTTCAAATTAAACAAGTAGAAGATGGTATCTTCTTTAATCAATCTAAATACATAAAGGAGATGTTAAAGAAATTTGGTCTAGAAGAGTCGAAACCAATTGGGACACCAATGTCATCCGACACCAAACTCACAAAAGATGAAAACGGCGAATCCGTAGATAATACTAAATATCGTGGCATGATAGGTAGTCTTCTCTACCTCACGGAAAGTAGGTCGGATATCATGTTTAGTGTTTGCTTATGTGCTAGGTTTCAAGAAGACCCCAAAACATCACACCTAGAAGCCGTAAAAAGGATATTTAGATATATTAAGGGTACAACACAATTAGGATTATGGTATCCTAAGGGCACGGGAGTAGAAACAATTGTATATGCAGATTCTGACCATGCATGTGATTACGTTGATAGAAAAAGTACAAGTGGGGTGTGTACCTTCATGGGATGTTGTTTAACGTCTTGGTTTTCTAAGAATCAAACGGCACTAGCAATATCAACAACCGAAGCCGAGTACGTCTCCGCCGGCAAAGCATGCCAACAAGCACTATGGATGAAACAAGCGTTAGTAGACTACGACATTCATCTAAGCGACATAGCCATCCTATGTGACAACAAAGGTGCCATCGACTTAAGCAAGAATCCGGTATTGCATTCTCGCACAAAGCATATAGAGATTCGTCACCACTTCTTAAGAGATAATGTTCAAAAGTGGAACATTTCTATTGAGAAGGTAGCATCCGAAGACAACATAGCCGACGTCCTCACCAAACCGTTGAAGCGGGAACAATTCAACTTACTTCGTCTTGGTCTTGGTCTAATGGAACAAACATCGTAACTTATTTGACTCTACAAGGTATGTAAACACTAGCCTTCTTCTTTCTGAGTCTAGGATCTCTATTTCACACACAACTCACAAACAATACGGGAATTTTCAAAACCAAAGATGAGTTTTCCACTTATAGCTTTCTAATTTTTTAATATATACACATTTTCAAAGAAAACCTCCTTTCACAGTGTTTTCTAAAAGGATGATACCTTCCCGTATCAATTTCACAAAAGCAATTTCTCACGTCTAGAACAAATCGCTTTTTCATTATTAATACAAAGTAAAAACCCGTTTTCATTGCATCTCATGTCTTTTGAATGCTAAAGGGGACACATAAATAATATGTGTTTTCGGGTACATTCATTTAAGCAACAATGAATTAGGAGCATTGATAACACAAAATTACGTACTCATGTACTAAATATGTGTTTTCGGGTTATCTTAATAGGATGTTTTTATACTTCTAGTTTATTTTCTATTTCTTTTTAGGGGTCGAGGTAACCGCAACTCCAAATAGTTTGCATATAGGCACACACTAGGAAAAAATGTTTCCAAACGGAAAATTTTGTGCTGCCTGAATCACCAGACCCACGGATCCCAGCCTTCATGCTGGACGGATCCCTCAAGGGAAGGATCCGTGAAACAGAAGCTGTTTTTACCTTCTATTTTTTCACTTTGGATGAAAAATCCACATTTGTTTCATTTTTGGGAGTATGCTCTTTAATGCTTGTGTTCTCATGATCACATGCCTTGAATTCATATCTAATCATTAGATTTTAATCCACATTTTGGGTCAAGCATTCATTACAATGCTTTGTTTTTCTATATATAGAACTCCCAAAATGCTTGCATAATCCATCTCATCCTCACATACACAATACACCATGTCATCCAAAAACCCATTAGATAAATCACCTAGTACAAACAATCATTTTCATGATACCCAAACCTTTGTACTACTACCATCCAAAATACCACAATCAAACTCTAGGATATCCGCACGGATTAGTATACGATCTTGTTGTTTAAAACCAACCTCAAATGGTTCATCCTCAACAAATAACTCACCACAAGATGCTTCCATTATAGCACCCCCCTCATCACCAACAAGTACACCGACTTCATCACCACCTAAAGTCACTCTTTTGGAACTCCTTAAGACTCCAACAAGATCTAACCAACCTAAAGAAAAAGAAATAGTCTTTTCAACACCCCCACATCTCCAAATACTATTTTTCAAGATCTTGAAACATCACCACCATTAGCTCCCATCACATTACAAGAACATCTAGGCTCTTTTCCACCACCATTTACAAACATTCCGGATGTTGATCCTTATTTTCCTATTTTTCCACCACATCTTCCGCACAACTCAAATCAAAACAACCTGAAAAACTTCCGCACTCATTACCCACATCATTTACATTGTGAACATTGCCAATCCACTAGGGAAATCGCAATAGAAGTTAGGGAAGAAATGCGTTTCATACTCAACCTCATCCTTGATCGCATCAATACCATCACTCATCAAAACCTCCATCCATAACCTTATGCAAGCATGGAAGGAATCACTACAACTATTTTCTACTTTTAGTATTTTTTTCTTTTGAAGTCCTTTTCAAGAACAAGTCTTGTTCTTATTTTTACATGCTTGTAAGTGGGATAAATACCACTACAATTTGTTGTTTTATTACAAGGCCTTGTTTACATACCTTGGCTCCCAATCTTGATTCTCGACAATCACAAGATTATTTAAGCATGTTACTAACCTTTCTTTTTGTAGGATTTTTATTTTTCTTCACTTGACGCCCCAAGCTAGGGGGAGCTACCGTCAAGGGGGAGTAAGAAATACGTGGACTACTTTTTCAAAATATTATTGTTTATTTCTTCCAAGGGTTAACTTTTTGTTTCGACAAAAAGGGGGAGAAGAAGTAAAACTTAGGAGCTTTCAAAACTTACATCTACTCTTAAGTTTTACTCATCATAACATTATATTTTGTCATCAACAAAAAGGGGGAGATTGTTAATACAAATAAACCGTAAAAACGTTTATTAATATTTTGCTATCTCTTTGTGTTTTGTTGATAACAAATATAATGTTATCTTAAGTATAATTATAAGGATACATGTTATTTTTGTAAAGCAATTACATATAGCCATTTAAATACAAAAATGTAGTAATTAAGCATTTGTTGTAATAGTTTATTAGGATGGGTAAAAACCATAACCCATGGACCATAACCCATGGATCTTAATCCATACCCAAGTAGACTAGATACAATGTATACTTAGATAAATTGAATCTAAGAAAACCCATGGACCAACCCATAACCCATGACTCATAACCAAAAAACCCATGGGCAAAGAGGAGCGTTCCACGGATCCCTAGGATTACACTAGACGGATCCCAAGTGGAAGGGATCCGGGGAACAGTGAAGAATTTTGCCTATAAATAGAGAGCCATTTCTTCATTCTAACTCACCCCTCTTCTTACTAAATCTCTCATACACTCTCATTCTCTTCTAACATATAGATCACTTGATCTAGAGAGTTGTTCTTCTTTCTTTCTATTTGTGATCCTCATATAGGTCCTTCTCTAAGTCGAGATCACGAGCATTCTACAAGTCATCCAAGCAAGGGGTCCTTGATTGATTTGTCACTCCGCAAGATTTCTGTAGCGAAGATCTTGTATTTGATATTTCACATATTTGTTGTGTAATAGTTGTGTTGGTTTGGTCCACCGTGCTACGGACTCGGTATCTAGCTTTGTACTGGAAAAAGTGTAAGCAACGTTGTGAAGGCTTCTCCGCCAAGTGAAGGAGTTTGTTGACATAGTGCTTGAACTCTCGAGTAGGTGACTCGGGGAGTGGAGTAGGGCAAGGAAGGTGTCCTTGTAGCCGAACCACTATACATCGGTTGTGTCTTTTCTTTCCCTTCGCTTTACTTTATTTACTTGCTTTATCATTATATCTATACTTTCTCTACATCCATAAGATCTCACATATCAACGAATCTAAAAGTTTTTGAAACTAACGTAAAATAGGCAAAACTATTCAACCCCCCCTTCTAGTTTTCCACACAACTTCTTGTAGATCTTTGTCATCATCCTACCAAGGCACTTGAACATCCCCTTGGTTTGCTTGAACTCCGCCGATTCATTCTCAATCTCGAGGAGAGATGCATAGTACTCTTGAGGTGGAAGGCGAAAATTTGGGAGACCGTCCTCGGAGCTATTTGATGATGAGGATGAAGGAGTTGGAGGTTTTGCCCTTTTTCCTTTAGTCTTAGCCACTCGCTCATCACTTAAGGGCACAAATATGTGAGGGATGAGAGCATAGTCAAGCTTCAACCCTTTTGGGCTTGGTGGAATGGGTGCAAATGCTCTATAGAGACGGGTGAGAAGCATCCCATAAGGAAGATCGACCGATCCTTGAGTTGGAATGTCTATCATTATCCTAGCAATGTAGTAGGCTAAATTGAATGGTTGACGGGTGGACAAGTTGTAGAGCATGTGACAAAGGCAAGCATTGATATGGTCCCTATTTCCTATAGTGCTAATGACATTGGCTCTTAGGAGTTCCTCCCACTTCTTAAATTCGGGCTTAAGCTCATTGAGCTCCTTACCATTTGGATCTCGGTTCACTTCCTTTCCCTTTTGGGTGACACGGGTTGGAGCGGCCCTTTCGTTGAAAAGGTGCTCACGGATGACGTCCTTATCCGCTAAAGGAGTTTGGTAGGGAAGAGAGCGGTCATTGATTGCATCAAGGATAGTGAGTGACAATTTATCCGAGTAGACACATGTACCTGGGTTGGGAATTCCTAGTACTTGATCAAATTGGCTTAAGGAGATGGAGTAGTCGTTTTGCTTGATCCTAAACCTAAGAGCCATTTGATCGTCCTCATAAGTGAAAGCGGTAACACTAGCATAGAATTCTAAAACAAACCTAGGACAAATGGGTTCATCGATGTCAAGGAGACAATCGAAGTTAATGGTGGCAAGTTCTTGATGGAGATTGGTTCCGTCGACAAAGGAGGAGTGAATGGTTCTACGCTCATGGAAGTACCTTTGCTCTAGACTCTTAAAGATTTCAACTTGTTCTTTGGAAAGGCCCTTGGTTTTGTGGTGTTTAGGGATGTAGTTAAGAGTATCCTTGTGATCATAGAATCTTGCGGCTACCATGGTTATTCCTATGAGCAAGAATTTACATGTTAAAAATAAGAACAAACTTAGCGTTTTGGTTCTAGTGTGTGCCTATATGAAAATGATTTGGAGTTGCGGTTATCTCGACTCATTTTATGCATAAAATGGTTTTTAGTGGGGGTGTTTGGCAAAAGGCATGAGATAACCCAAACGCTCCTAATTCAATGTGGCTTCATTTAAATATACCCGGTAATGCATATTAGTTATGCATTACCTTTAGTATTGAAGAGCATTATGCAAGTGATGAAAATTTACGTTTCTATTTGTATTAACAATGAAAAATTGTTTTCCTACAAGTGAGAAGCTTTTCAAATTTTTTGACCTGGGGTGTTTGCTTATTTAGAATAAGGCCTTATAGTCATTATCTTTTGATTAGTGGTAAACATGATTCGTTTATGCAATGTGACAATGTAGTACCTAATTTCAATAACTAGTTATGCAATTTGCCAATTGAATCCATGTTTTGTACAAGAATATACATAATCCCCATGTAATGATTTCGTGCACAAATTGGAATCCTAGACTCAGAATTAGGAGATGTAATGTAGTTAGGATACTTACAATGATGCTATCTTTAGTGATTAATGGGTGAGAAAGTGTCAACAATGAGT
This sequence comes from Chrysanthemum seticuspe, assembly GCA_019973895.1. Taxonomy (NCBI): domain Eukaryota; kingdom Viridiplantae; phylum Streptophyta; class Magnoliopsida; order Asterales; family Asteraceae; genus Chrysanthemum; species Chrysanthemum seticuspe. Next base: position 259,634,047 of record BPTQ01000008.1, on the reverse strand, counting down.
TAGATATGATGTTGAAACGTTTTGGTAAAGTGGGTTGTGAGGAAGAAGATATTTTGTAGGTAGTATTTTTGCTACCGTTGTCACCACGGACCAGACAACACCAAATAATTGAACCGTCTTTGTTGTCGTTTGGTGCCGTGGGAACAGTAGCAGAATTAAACTAATTTGTTTTGTTTTGTTTGTTCTAAGGTTTAGGCTATGTTTTAATTACATGTTTGGTTCCATTAGCCCTAAACCAAGTCTAAGAAGATTAAATGGTTCTGTTTGAGAGGCTTAGTTAGAATGTCAGAAATGTTGTCTTCGGAGGATACTTTCTCAATTGAGATGTTTCCTTTTTGAACATTGTCGCAGAGAAAGTGATGGCGAATTTCAATATGCTTCGTACGAGCATGTTGGACGGGATTTTTGCAGAGATCAATAGCTCCTTTGTTGTCACAAAAGATAACGATATTGTTGAGATGAATTCCGTAATTCACGAGAGCTTGCTTCATCCAAAGAGCTTGTTGACATGTTTTTCCGGCTGAGACGTATTCGGCTTCAGTAGTTGAGATAGCTAGAGCCGTTTGTTTCTTTGCAAACCATGAGGTGAGACAATGTCAGACAAAAGTGCAAATACCACTTGTACTTTTTCTATCGACATAGTCACCGGCATGGTCTGAGTCGGCATACACTATAGTTTCTACACCCGTTCCTTTGGGATACCATAATACTAAACATGTCATTCCCTTAATGTATCTAAAAATCCTTTTCAAGGCTTCTAAGTGTGATACATTGGGATTTTCTTGAAAGCGAGCGCATAGACAAACACTAAACATAATGTCGGGTCTACTAGCCGTGAGAAAGAGTAGGCTACCAATCATTCCTCTATATTTAGTGTTATCTACCGATTCACCTTCCTCATCCATGGTAAGTTTAGTGTTGGGATATAAAGTCAAAGTACTGCTTAACAAGATAGTCAAAGTACTGCTTATGAAGAAAGTCAAAGTACTGCTCGTCAAATCGTTTAAGGATTGTTATGTAATTCTAGAATATTCTTAGATTAGAATTAGTTTACTTGTCGTACAAGAATTGTAAACCAACTAGGGTTTTCCTTATGCCTATAAAAGGACCCCTAGATTGGCATTAGAGATACACACACAAGTACGATATTAGAGTTATTTAGCAATTAGGGTTGTTAGTGAATCTGTATAATAAGCAGGTTCAAAGTGTGGTTTTAATATAATCGTTGAAGTTCAAAGTTATTCTTCTTAGCTTTGTTGAAGTAGATTCCACACACTTAACAGAGTTATATCAGTGTTTCATCATTAGTAGTTTTGGATTTATCCAAGGTTGCTAAACCCTTACAAGCTACATAGTTAGTTTGTTCAGAGTATATCGATCCAACAAGTGGTATCAGAGCTTGTGTGGAAACTCTGATTAAGAAGAAACCCTTAAAACCGATTTAACTACAAACCCTAAAAGATGTCGACTGAAGCTGCACCAATCCCATCCATCACCTCACTCAGAATTCCTATCATCAAGAAAGGAGAATATGATCTCTCGAGCATGAAGATGAGGCAGTACATTGCGATTACAGACCATGCACTATGGGATGTGATTGTCAATGGTAATGTCGTTCTTGAAGAACTTGTAGCAGTTCCTGGACAACCTAAACCACCTCAGACTACCTTTCCAGCAGCTACAAAAAGAAATCAAGATAAGGCTCTCAACATACTGTTGTCTGCTATTTGTGATGGTCACCTACTAAAGTTTCATGATGCTAAGGATGCAAAACAATTATGGGCTGCTATCAAGACAAGATTTGGAGGTAATGATGCTTCCAAGAAGATGCATAGAAATCTATTGAAGCAACAATTTGAAACATTCAATGTTGGTGAAAGAGAAGGTCTTGATGCTGCCTATGACAGATTCTAAAATCTTCTTAGTATGCTAGAGTTATATGAAGCAGAGGTATCTGTTGAAGATGCAAACTTGAAGTTCTTAAGAAGTTGGCCATCCATATGGCATGTGGTTGCTACTATGATTAGAGGACAACGTGGTTTGGATTCTATGGACTTTGATGATCTCTACAACAATTTAAAGGTGTATGAGCATGAGATGAATGTTCAAATAAATTCAAAATCTCACAACATTGCTTTTGTGTCTTCTGAAAATAGAGGCAGTACTTCCACTAAAAGTACTGCTTATCCTGTTCAAAGTACTGTTGGTGATAAACAACATATTTGCACAACCATGACTACTACCTCCTCATCACCATCAAACATCATTAACTCTGATGATGTTTTATGTTCCTTCTTTGCTCAACAAGCCACTTTACCTGTTACTTATGAAGAAGATTTGTTGCAAATTGAAGAGGATGATCTAGAAGAAATTGACATAAGATGGCAAGTTGCCATGATCACTGCAAAGATCAAGAAGTTCATGAAGAAAACAGGAAGAGGTATTGACTTCAAAGCCAAACAGGGTATAATATTTGACAAATCTAAGATTGAATGCTTAGTTGTCAAAGGCCTGGACACTATGCAAGAGAATGCAAGTTTGCTAAATATCAGGCAAATAGAATGATTGAGAAACCCAAGGTTGAAATAATGGAAGTTCCTATTACTGAACCAAAACCAAAATCCTTGGTTGCTCAAGAAAATCTATCAGAGGTTGACTGGAGTGCTGAATTTGATGATGAACCAGTAACCTACTCTATGGTTGCAGTGGAAGAGTTTGATTGGAGCACAACTTTTGATGAGGAACCAGGATTTGCTGCTTTGGAATCAAGAGATGGCCTTGGAAGCTTTGATTGGAGCATGGAAAGTGAAGAAGAACCTGTTCTGCTTGCTATGGTAGCTACTTCACCAAGTTCATCCATTATCTCTGAGGTATGCTCTAACTGTAATGATTTTTATCAAAAATTGCTTAAAGATTATGTGACTGAAAGAGATAATTGTAGAAGGGCTAGGTCTGAGGTAGCTGGTTATCAATTGACTTTAGAGTCAATGGAAGCCAAAATAATCACTCATGAAAATAATGAAATGGCTTGGGCAGAAAAATATGAGCAACAAGATTATCAATTAAAATTGAGTGAATGGCAAGTTAGGATGTAAGGTTTCTGAACTAGAAAAGATGACTAAACAAAGGGATGAATTGTTAGAAAAATTTGATAGTTGGAAAGAATCTGGTCTTTCACATGTTAGTTTTGTTGAAAAACAAAAAAGAGCACACATTAAAACTGGCATAGGTTTTGGTGTTGAGTATAGCAGTACATAAGAGAACCCAACTAGTGATAAGGAACAAATTGATTCAGAGGAGATAACAACTAGTGATGATGAACTCATTAGATCAGAAGAAAACACATCTAGTAATGAGGAATCAATTAGTCAAATACCTCCTGAATTTAAGAAAGACAAGGGTTATAATGCAGTTCCTCCACCCACTGGTAGTTTTCAACCACTTAGGACAGATGTTTCTTGTTTTGGAGTAGACAATTTAGAGTTTAGGAAAAAGCTTACTGGTCAATCTAATTCAAGTCCATCTAGTTCTGAATCCTTAAAAGAAACAGTTGAGAAACCTAAGGATGATAATGTTAAGAGTTCAGGGTGTGTTAACAATGATAAAAGGTTTCCTAAAGCTTTTTCAAAACAAGCAGTACCTTCAAAATATTCTCAAAGTACTGCTACACATTCAACAGTACCTTCAAGAAAAAAATTTCAAAATACTGCTAACTTTAGAAAATCTTTTAATCATTCACCAAAAAAGTCAGGACAGTTTTAGAACTAAAGGAGGAGAATTTGGGATTATGGGTCAAAAATTATGTTATGTTTGTTATAGTCATGATCATTTGATTAAGGACTGTGACTTTCACTCAGAATATTTAAGTCAATTCCCAAAGACTACATCTACCAACCATAAGCCAAGGGAGAATAAACCAGTTTGGAATCAATCACATAGGGTTAACTATAGTAATTTCTCAAAAGACTATAGGTACCCTCACCAGAAAAGACCTTTTTCCAAACCACCAGTACCCTCAAGCAACACTTTTCAAGGTACTGGTAAGTCAAATGGTTCTCAAGCAGTACCCTCTCAAAGTACTGCTAGGTTTTCACCCAATCAAGGTACTGCTAGCACTTTTACGAATGAATGACCAAGGAGATCCAATTACAATCAACCTAGAAGGCATTACACCTCAAAGAGAGTACCTAGATCAAAGAAATCAACACCGAGTGTTAAAACCAGCTGGGTTAAGAAAGAAAGTACTGATGGGGGACAAACAGTACTTTCAGCAAGTAACGGTGAAAAAGAGAATTTTGTTGAAAAAAAGAGTTTTGTTGAAAATCTAACACAAGTTTTGGAACAAAAGAAAATAATTGATCATGTTTTCAAAAACAGTGGAGATTACATACTCAAAGAATTTGAGTATGTCACTCCACAAGGGGAACACAAGTCAGTAATGGCTTGGGTTCCTAAAAGAAACTAACTTTTTCATCTTTTGTGCAGGGCAACCCAGAAGATGAGCTTAAAGACCATTTGATTGTTGATAGTGGTTGCTCTGGAAGCATGACAGGAGACAAGGAGATTATGTCAGATTTTAAGACATATTTTACAGGAAGAGTTGCTTTTGGGAATGATCCTAATGGAGGTAAAATTACTGGGAAAGGAACCATCAAGGCAGGATGCATTGATTTTGAGAATGTTCGTTATGTGAAGGAGCTCAAGTTCAACCTTTTGTCAGTATCTCAGATCTATGACAAGAAGCACCCTATGCTATTCACTAACACATAATGTCTTATTCTCTCACCTGAGTTCAAGCTTGTTGATGATCACTTGGTAACACTGAGAGTACCAAGAACCAATGATGTGTATAGTCTAGATTTGAAGAATATTAACTCTACTAACAGAGCAACATGTTTAGTAGCACGGGCAACACTTAAAGAAGCACATCTATGGCATAGAAGATTAGGACATGTGAATTTCAAGAATATCAACAAGTTGGTTAAAGGTAATTTAGTTAGAGGTTTACCTTCTAAAACATACAAGAATGATCATTCATGTGTGGCTTGCAAGAAAGGTAAAAAACACAAAGCTTCATGCAAGAAGATTGAGGAAAGAACTATTAGAGAACCTTTAGAGTTGTTGCACATGGATCTGTTTGGACCTGTTTCTGTTGCAAGCTTGAACAAGAAGAAATACTGCTTAGTTGTAACAGATGATTACAGTAGATTTAGTTGGGTCTTTTTCTTGGGATTTAAAGATGAAACCTTTGATGCTATTCACGATCTTATAATAGCCCTTGAAAATCAATTGAGACTCAAAGTACGATCTATTAGATGTGATAATGGGACTGAATTCAAAAACAAGTTTATGGATGAATTTTGTGCCAAGAAAGGGATTAAGAGGGAGTTTAGCATTGCTAGAACTCCACAGCAAAATGGTGTTGCAGAAAGGAAGAATAGAACATTGATAGAAGCAGCAAGAACAATGCTTGCAGATTCTTTATTACCTATTCAATTTTGGGCTGAAGCTGTAAGTACTGCTTGCTATGTGTTAAATAGAGTATCAGTCACTAAACCTCAGATGAAGACACCTTATGAGTTGTTTATAGGAAACAAACCCAACATTCATTTTATGAAACCTTTTGGCTGTCCTCTGACTATTCTCAATACTATTGACTCTCTGGGAAAATTTGATGGCAAGTCAGATGAAGGATACTTATTGGGTTACTGCACCAATAGCAAAGGATTTAGAGTATACAACAAGGTTACCAAAAAGGTTCAAGATTGTCTTCATGTTGATTTTCTTGAAGATCAAGGAAATCAAAAAGGTAAAGGTCCTGATTGGATGTTTGATCTTGATGTTTCGACTCTTTCTATGAACTATGTTCCTGTCAGAGAAGAAAATCAAGTTGTTCACAAAGAAGAAGATTTACAGTACATTGTTCATGGAGTCAATATTAGACCTGATGATGTTCCTGATGCAGAACCCATAACTATTGAAAAGGAGAAAAGTACTGTTGAACCAAAACCCATATTGTCTGATGACGATCAAGCTATACAAGATGAAATTAATAGGATGATTTTTAAAGAAACAATAGCAAAATCTTATGAAGATGATCAAAGAAGAGCTTATGAAGCAGAAAAGAAAAAGGGTAAGTCTACAGATTACTCTCAGAGTACTTTGGATCACATACTTTGGATCAAAGTACTGCTGAACCAGTTGACAATACTTCTGATGATTTGAATGATCCAAACATGCCTGAGTTAGTAGACACTGATGATGAGTTAGAAGATGAAGATATTTTCTCAAATTCCCATGAAGAACCTGATTTCACAAATTTGGGTGATGATCTTGAAGTTCCACCAACTCCTACATTAAGAGTTCATAAAGATCATCCTGCTGATAAAATCATTGGACCTTCTACTTCAGGAGTGCTCACAAGAACAAAATCTAAAGGTATTTCTAAGCAACATAATGCTTTACTTAGCTTTGTTTATAAATAAAACAGGATGAATCATAAGGATCAACAAACATGCTTATTTTCCTGATTTATCTCTCAAGAAGAACCCAAGACTATATCTCAAGCATTAGCTAAAAAGAGTTGGGTTGAAGCCATGCAAGAAGAACTTCTTCAATTCAAACTTCAAGATGTTTGGGTACTATGTGATTTACCAGATGGAAAGAAAGTAATTGGTACAAGATGGGTTTTCAGAGTTAAGAGAGATGAAAGAGGTAATGTCATCAAGAACAAAGCAAGATTGGTTGTACAAGGATATAAACAAGAAGAAGGAGTGGAATATGATGAAGTGTTTGCTCTTGTAGCAAGGATTGAATCCATAAGATTATTTCTTGCTTTTGCATCTTATATGGGATTTCCTGTTTTTCAAATGGATGTCAAAAGTGCCTTTCTTTACGGCAAAATTACCGAGGAAGTCTATGTAAAACAACCTCCTGGTTTTGAGGATCCTGCACATCTAAACAAAGTCTACAAAGTTATTAAGGCTCTATATGGCCTTCATCAAGCTCCTAGAACTTGGTATGAAAAACTCTCCACTTTTCTATTGCAACATGGTTACAGGAGAGGTGCAATTGATAAGACTTTGTTTATCAAGAGAGACAAAAAGGATATAATGCTTGTTCAAGTATATGTGGATGATATTATCTCTGGAGCTACAAAATAGTCAATGGTGAAAGAATTTGAGCAGCTCATGCAACATGAGTTTCAAATGAGTTCCATGGGTGAATTAACTTTCTTTTTGGGGCTTCAAGTTAAACAATCAAATACTGGAATATTCATTAGTCAAGATAAGTATGTCACTGACATTCTTAAAAAGTTTAACTTCAGTACTATCAAGCCGGTCACCACACCCATTAAAGCTTTAAACTCATTAGGAAAAGATGAAGATGGAGAAGCTGTGGATTTCAAACTTTACAGATCAATGATTGGTTGTCTTATGTACTTATCTGCATCTAGACCTGACATCATGTTTGCTGTATGTTTATGTGCAAGATATCAAGTCTCACCCAAGGTCTCTCACATGAATGCAATCAATAGGATTTTTAGTTATCTCAAGCAACAACCTAAGTTAGGGTTGTGGTATCCTAAGGATTCACCTTTTCACTTGGAAGCTTTTTCAGACAGTGATTATGCAGGAGATAATTATGATAGAAGATCAACCACTGGAGGATGCCAATATCTTGGAAGAAGATTAGTCTCATGGCAATGTAAGAAACAAACCATTGCAGCAACATCATCCACTGAAGCAGAATATGTTGCTACTGCAAGTTGTTGTGGACAAGTACTGTGGATGCAGAATCAACTCTTGGATTATGGATTCAATTTTAAGAATACTCCTATCAACATTGACAATGAGAGTACAATTTGTATTGTGAAGAATCCTGTTTATCATTCCAAGACCAAGCACATTCAGATTAGGCATCACTTTATTCGTGATTGTTATGAGCACAGGCTCATTAATGTTATCAAGGTCCACACAGATGGCAATGTAGCTGATCTACTCACAAAGGGATTTGTTGTTTCAAGATTCAACCACTTAGTGGTGAGTATTGGTATGATTAGTTATTAAGCTACATTTAAGGGGAGGACTTAATTTAGTTTAGTTTAGTCCTATGCATTGTTTGAGGGGAGGCAACACAATGCTCTTTGATGTTTTTGCTCTTGTGGAAAAGAGGATGGAAAGTACTGCTTGGAATTCACTGGAAAGTACTGCTTACATGGAAAGTACTGCTGTTTTGTCAAATACTGTTCCAAAAGTCATAAATAAGGGGTAAAAGTCAACAACTTTGCTGCGGAGGGGGTAAATGCCAATTCCAACAGTAACTTTATTAATTGGGCCTTGATTTTTTAAAATCTTACCCATAAATAACTACCCTACCGATTTTTTTTACTCTCATCTTTATACTTATCCATCCATTCATTCTTCCATCATCACTTTTTTCATCAAATCCACCTTCGCCAATCCATTCATACTTCTACCAACAACCAATGGCTAATCGTAACACCTGTAGTAAGCACAACATGATCGCTAATTTGGACAAGACGCCATCGAACATCCATTTTCATGATATTATTGATTTCCTAACTGGGTCATCAATCAATTAGGCTCTCCTGGTCAATCCTGACATTATTGGACCATGGATTCAACAATTTTGGGCTACTGCTAGATCTGATTTGCAAGATGATGAATCATTCATTCACGCTAAGGTTGCTGGAAGGACAATTCGAATTACTGAGGCTCCAATAAGAGAAGATTTATTGTTTCATGATGAAGAAGGTGTTGTTCGTTTTGAAAATCAAGTACTTTGGGATACACTCAGAGATATAGGGTATGAAGGTTCTCTCACTAAAACTACTTTTCAGAAGCCCTTATTTAGTCCTCATTGGAAATATCTCATTCATGTTTTACTTCACTACTTGAGTCCCAAGAGTACTGCATGGGAACAGTTTGGTGCAAGCATAGCTTCTGCGTTAGTGGGATTAGCTACCAATCAACCTTTTAATTTTTCACGAATGATTCTGGATGGTATGCTTTCTCATATCACTAATGGTTCACCATTCCTGATGTACCCTAGATTTGTTCAATTATTCCTGAACAAACAGCTTGAGGATATTCCTAAAAGGGCAAATGATAAAAAAATGCATCGAACTTAACACTTTATGTGATTGTGTGTAGCCAACTATTTTTTTTCTTATTGTATGTACTGAACTTTCAAATTTCGATCATTATGTGTATTTTATGACTATTCTGCCATGTAAAATGACCATTTTACCCTTCAAAATTTGAAAAAATTAAGGGTAAAATGGTCACAAAATACATACAATAATTGAATTTTGAAAGTTCGGTACACACAATAAGAAAAAAAATAGTTGGCTACACACAATCATAATAAGTGTCAAGTTCGATGCATTTTTTTGTCATTTGCCCATTCCTAAACCTCCAAGCTTTTTACCTGCTGTCGTACTTCCTAAGAAGGTGTTTACATTTATGGCTAAAAAGAGTGATAAGTTTTCTGGGAGAAATACACCTTTGACTGCTCATATATTGGAAGTAGCACAAGCTGTTAGAGATGAAGCTGATTCAAGTAATGATACTGAGCCTTCAGATTCAAGGGAAGGAGTTGTTTTTCAACATACTGCTCCATCACCAGATCATGAATTTTCTCAACATACTGCTCCTAAGAGAAAGTACGGCTTCTTTGAAAGGTACTGCACATGATGATTCAGAGCAAGATGTGAATCAACCACCATCTCCCAATGATTATACTTCCACAGATGGGTCTCAAACATTTGGAGGAGATGAGGGAGTAATGGCTAATGAGGGAGTTCTAGGATAATTCTGCTTTCACAAGGGAATTAAGGAGGTTGCAGAAGGATAATGAAGCTCAAGCTGCACAGCTATTGAAGTTGAAAAATAAGTTCAAGAGATTGAAAAGATTTGTTTGGCCACTAGTTCAACATCACAGGTTGTGGGTGAAATCACATAAGCTACGTGGTCAGAAACCTAAGAAGGTTTCTAAGTCTAAGGGAAAGAAGCTTAAAAAGTAGTCTTCATTCACATTGGGGAGGAATTTGGAGAATGAGAATTCGAATGAAGATGCTGAACCTCATGAGAATTTGAATGAAGAAGCTGAGCAAATTGAGCAAGTTAATCTTGAAGGTACTGGTGTTCAAAGTACTGATGTTCAAGCTACTGATGATCAAGGTACTGGTGTTCAAAGTACTGATGCTCAAAGTACTGGTGTTCAAGGTATTGTTCCTCAAGGTACTTTTAGGCAAAATCTTATTACACCAAGAACCTTGGATTTTGATGAAGAAGCTGGTCCTTCAACAATTATACATGAAGAAGCTGGTACTTCTAATCCGATTCAGCAAGAGGAACACAGTGCTAGTGATGACGAGACCATTGCTCATATGTTGCTCAACATATCAAGACCTAGAGGTATTAGTATTCCTGGAGTTGAACAACCCTCAAGTCTTACAACCTTCTTCTCAACCTACTCAAGAGTTAGATCCAAAAGATAAAGGAAAAGGAATCTTGGTAGAATCCAATAAAAAGAAGAAGAAGCTTACTTTAGCAGATTTAAAAGCTATTGAGGAAGCTAAAAATGAAGAAGCTGCTAGAAAGATACATGCTGAATTAGATGCTGAAATTGAAATACCAAAGAAGTCAACTGTTCTACCAAGAAGACCACAAGGTATTGCTAAAGAAAGGAATTCCATGATGAGTTATCTGAAGGGTCAAGGATATAAAGGTTTACAGATGTTAAGATATCCAGAGATGAAAAGCTTATATGATGCTGTTAGAGAGTCTATTAAAACGGAACTTGATGGTATTATTTCTTTTGATTCTGAAAAGCAAATTGTGGTTGCAAGAAAAGTCAAAAGAAGTTCAAAGAGAAAGAGCACAACTAATGATGAACAGCTATCAAAGAAGTTTAAGTTGAGAACATATACAGTTGATGAGCTGAGGAACTATCTAAGAGTTGTTGATTTTGAGCATCCAAAGTCAAAAGAAGTTGCTGAGACAAAGTCTAAGATTTCTACATTTGAAGTTGTAGAATCATCAAAAGAAGGAGATTATCTCATCTTTCATAGAGAAGATGAAAGTTTTAGAGCATTCAACTTGTTATGGGACATATTGCATGTGATAGATAGAGAAGATTTGCTTCATTTGTATCAACAAGTGCAAGCTTATTTTGAGCATATTCCACCAACAGGAGTGGGTTTAGTCTTGCTGGGTGATCTTACAACCATATGGGAGACAGAAGAAACAAGTAATGATGCTCTCTGGAATAATCAAGAAGATTGGGAAATCATAAGTTGGAGATTCTTTGAATCATCAGGAAGTGCATGTATTGGAGTTAGAAGATGGTACCATGATTCATATGCTAGCAGAAAGGAGATATCCTCTTACAAGAGATCTTATGATCAGAATGCTAGATCATGGTATGGAAGTTGAACAAGAGAATGAAACAACACTCATGGTAATTGAGTTGTTCATCAAATGGACAACTTTAGCAGATGATGATGCATGATTACTGGTATGGTTTTAATTATATAAATCTTTTGAATAATAAGTAATTTATTCAAAGTACTGCTGGACAAACAGTACTTTATCAAAGTACTCCTTGCAGCACAAAACCATTAAAGTTTTTTTAATAATGAGCAACTTTTGTAAAGTGCAAAATAATTTTTGAAGCACAAGATAACAGCAACAAATTGTTTTGAGAATAACACATGGTATTAGTACTTGTACTACACAACAAATGGTAATCAACTCACCATGTTTAATAAACAAGAAAGAGTTTGACTCATCATGAGGGTACGGCTCTGATGTGATTATCAAGTCCATTTTTAGTTGACAATTTACTAAAAATTGTATGGTTTTCAACTCACCATATATGTAATAGTGAAGAGTTGGCTAGCCCACAAGATAATGGCTTGTGGTAAAGGCTGTGGAAAATCCATTTGTATGGTAATTAGTTCACCATGGTAGTGATTGTACTAAAAGAACTAACTAGTCCAAAAGCAAACGGCTCTTGGTAAAGACTTAACAAATCCGTTGATAGCTGATAATTTGATAAAAATCACATGGTTATCAATGTACCATGGTTTTTAACCTAAACATTGGCTACTCCAAAGTTAATGGCTTTGGTAAAGAGACATCAAAATCCATTATTTTTCAATGATTCACCTCTCACATGAGTTTATACACCTGGAAGTAATGAGAATAGTATGAAACTTTGTGATATGATGTACATTTTTCCATATGTTGCTGAGTAGCTGAAAAGATTAGTTGCTTTGAAAATATCATATGTTGTTGATAAAGATTGCTGATAAAGATTAATTTGATGATGACAATACAAACACAGTTAGTACAAGACGAATCTGAAGTTAAAGATACAATCTTTCCTTGAAGACAAAGATGTTGAAGTTAAAGATACAAAGGAACTTGAAATCAAGCAAGTAGAATTCAAGTTAGGGGAGGATTGTTGGGATATAAAGTCAAAGTACTGCTTATGAAGAAAGTCAAAGTACTGCTTATGAAGAAAGTCAAAGTACTGCTCGTCAAAGTATTGCTATGTTAAAGGACTATTATGCAAATCGTTTAAGGATTGTTATGTAATTCTAGAATATTCTTAGATTAGAACTAGTTTACTTATCGTACAAGAATTGTAAACCGACTAGGGTTTTCCTGATGCCTATAAAAGGACCCCTAGATTGGCATTAGAGATACACATGCAAGTACGATATTAGAGTTATTTAGGGATTAGGGTTGTTAGTGAATCTGTATAATAAGCAGGTTCAAAGATTGGTTTTAATATAATCGTTGAAGTTCAAAGTTATTCTTCTTAGCTTTGTTGAAGTAGATTCCGCATAATTAACAGAGTTATATCAGTGTTTCATCATTAGTAGTTTTGGATTTATCCAAGGTTGCTAAACCCTTACAAGCTACATAGTTAGTTTGGTCAGAGTATATCGATCCAACATTTAGTGTCCGAAGACATGGGGTGTCTTAGTTGGTTTTGAGTCTTCAAGACCAAATTTCTTAAGCATATCTTTTATGTATTTAGATTGGTTAAAGAATATGCCATCTTCTAGTTGTTTAATTTGAAGTCCTAGATAAAGTTTAACTCACCTATCATACTCATCTCAAACTCATCGTGCATGATTTTAGAGAAATCATCACATAGCTCTTGACAAGTTGATCCGAATATGATGTAATCAACGTATATTTGAACAATGATAATGTGTGATTCTTTTTTCTTGATAAAAAGAGTATTATCTACTAATCCCATGGTGTATTTATTTTCAACAAGAAAAGTCTTAAGTCTATCGTACCAAGCTTTTGGTGCTTGCTTAAGACCGTATAATGCCTTTTGAGTTTGAAGACATGATGTGGTTTCTCAAAGTCGGTAAAACCGAGAGGTTGAGCAACATATACTTCTTCGTTAATAAACCCATTAAGAAATGCACTCTTAACATCCATTTAAAATAATTTAAAGTCATAAGCATGCATATGCAAGCAAGATTCTAATAGACTTGAGCCTAGCTACCGGTGCATAAGTTTCACCATAATCAATCCCCTCTTGTTGATTATAACCTTGTGCGACAAGCGTAGCTTTGTTTCTAGACACTACACCATTTTCATCCATTTTATTTCGAAAAACCCATTTCGTTCCAATTATAGTTTGATCTTTAAGTTTTGGAACTAACTTCCAAACATCATTTCTAACGAATTGGTTTGACTCTTCTTGCATAGCAATTACCAAAGATTCATCTTTTACTGCTTCATTTATGTTTTTCGGTTCAATGGTAGATACAAAGCAAAAATGATTACTTTGATTTTGGGCTTGTGATCTTAACGTTCTTTGATTTAGTTGTCCTATGACCTTTTCTAAAGGATGACTTTTGGATTCTTTGATGTTTATAATTTCATTATTTAATGGTTCATCTTCCTTGTCATTTTCAATTAATTATTGACTTTCTACAAGTTGACTTTCAACTAAGTCATCATCTACCAAATGTGATGTCTTAGAGGGAGGTGGACTTTCGTCGAATGTTATGTTCAATGATTCCTCGACTCTCATTGTTTCTTTGTTTAAGACAATGTAAGCTTTACTAGTTTGTGAGTAACCAAGAAATACACCTGCATACGACTTTGTGTCAAACTTGGTGAGATAGTCTTTAGTATTAAGAATGAAATATTTACATCCAAACACTCTAAAATATCCTAAAGTTGGCTTTTTACCTTTATATAGTTCATATGGTGTTTTTTTTAAGAAAGGACGTATTAAGACTCTCTTTAAAATATATGTAGAAGTGTCAACGGCGTTACACCAAAACTTTTGAGGAATGTTTTGTTCATTAAGCATTGTTCTACTCATTTCTTGAATGGTTCTATTTTTACGTTCTGCAACTCCATTTGATTGAGGTGTTCGAGGAGCAGAGAAGTTGTGTGTTATGCCATTTGTATCACAAAAGTTTCCAAATTGTATTTCATTGTCAAATTCAAGACCATGATCCGTTCGGATCGACACAATGTTAACACCTAGTTGATTTTGAATGTTTTTGCTAAGAATTTCAAATTTATCAAAAGCTTCATTTTTAGTTTTCAAAAACAACGTCCAAGTAAACCTTGAGTAATCATCTACTATGACCAAAGTGTATAAGTTGCCTCCATAGCTTCTTATAGCGGATGGACCAAACAAGTCCATATGCAAAAGTTCTAGACACTTAGATGTGGACACCATGTTTTTAGCCTTATGACTACTATGATTTTGTTTACCAATTTTGCAAGCGTCTAAAAAATGTTGGTCATATTTAAGTTTCGGTAAATTCCTAACTAGCTCTTTCGAAGATAGGTTTTGGATAAGTCTCATATTAGCGTGACCTAAGAATCTATGCCAAAGAGTTGTGCTGTCATCTAATGTTGTTAGACAAAGTTTGTCATTAGATGTTTTATCTATTTTCATGACGTATATGTTATTTTTCCTAACTCCTTTAGCTATGGCTGATACCATCTTTTAGTATTTTACTACCATTTTCTTCAAATAGTACTTTATACTTTTTATCACATAATTGGCTAATACTAAGTAGATTAAATCCCAACCTATCGACATGAGCAACATTTTCAATAGTTAGGGAGTTATGAGCGATTGTACTTTTGCCAATGATTTTGCTTTTGAGATTGCTACCAAAAGTGACATTACCTCCGTCATACTCTTAGTATGTTGAGAAGAGGCTTTTGTTGCCCGTCATGTGTCGTGAGCATTCACTATATTTTATCCACTCATCAGGTTCCAATCCAACTTTCAAGCATACCTAAGACGCAAATAACTCAAGCAGTTTGGTCCCCAATATCTCATGGGTCCGTTTGGGTTAAACATATCCATTTACTTGGTTCATGTATGGAAATGATGGGTAAGGGTTCCATGGCATATAATCTGGAGTTTGATATGGTCTAGGGAAGTTTTGATTCCAACCGTTATGTTGATAGTTGGGTTGTATGTTGTGGTTGCTCTTAGGAAAGGGGCGTTTGGCAATAGGTGTTTTATGTCGTTGTTGAGTAGTTTTAGATCTAAATTCATTTCTAGCAAGTCCTACTCCTGATGTAATAGTAGGTTTTAGTTTAACATTATCTTTGGTTTTCTTTGTTACTTTGACAAATTCACTACGGTCCGTATTACAAATATTTTGTCCTGCTGCAGTCCCCACTGCACCAATCTTTACAAAGGATGGAACCCTATTTTTGGGTCCGTCTGGTCCGTGTTGTACTGCAGCAGTTTTGACAGTTTGTTTGTCTTTTTCGGCCGTTTTGGTTTGACTATTTGGAATTAACACTTCATTAAATCCTAGTCCATTCATGTTTCTTGGTGTTTTTTGAACTCTAACTATTTCATCGGCACAAGCAATGTTTTTGTTAAACCTTTTAAATTTAGAATTATGTTCGATTAAAACATCTTGTGTGAGCTTTAGTTTTTCTATTTCAAGATTAAGCTCTTGACATGATTTGCAATGATCGTCATTTGCTTTTCCTTTTTCTAATCATTTTGCCTTTTCTTTTAACTCATAGACTTCATTTTCTAAAAATTCCTTTTTAGTCTTTAAAAACCTACTTTTAGTTATGATTTTTAGACTAAGCTCACACAATTGATTATATTGTTTTTGCAAAGTATCATCATCAATAGAGGATTAAGATGAGTCGGAATGTACCTCGTTTGATTCATGTGCTATTAGACTGATCTCATCCTTGCTTGATTTTACAAAAGCTCGTTGATTTTTGCATTTAGGTGGCTTGGGACAATCTCCAATTAGATGACTTGCATCACCGCATCTAAAACACTTTCTTTCACCTCTACCCTTTTTGTCATCCCGATCTTTTCGGAATGGCTTCTTCTCTTCTCGAGGTTGTCTTACAAACTTTCCTCTTCTTCTAAAGAACTTTTTGAAATCTCTAACGGCCATGGCATACTCCTCATCTTCACTACCGGAGCAAGATTGGTCATCATCACTTGATTTCGTTCTTGCTTTTAGAGCAACGGATTTGATTTTCTCTCTTTTTCCTTTGATGATTTCCTAATCTTTCTCCATCACCATTTCGTGTACTTTGACGTTTCCTATTAGCTCGTATAGTGACATTTTTGAGAGATCTTTTGATTCCTCAATAGCCGTCACTTTAGCTCTCCACTTCGGATGGAGTGCTCTAAGAAATTTCCTGACAAAGTTCTTACTACGAAAAGATTCATCAAGTGCTTTAAGAGATGTAATAATAGTATTAAAGCGAGCAAAGCCACAATCAATGGTTTCATCTTCAGGGATAACAAATTGTTCATATTGTTGAACAAGAAGATCAATTTTGTTATCCTTGACTTGTAAATTTCCTTGATATGTAATAATCAACGATTCCCAAATGTCTTTAGCGGTTTCACACATAAAAATTCGTTCATATTCTTTTCTAGGCAAAGCATTATAAAGCATCATTTTAGCTTCATTATTTTTAGCTATTAATTTCTTTTGATCATCAACATGAATATCTTTTGTTGTAGAACTAAAGTCTCCTTTAACTATAACAAACCAAAGATCTATATCTTTTGACTTTACATATGTTTCAAAACGGTTTTTCCAATAGATAAATCCATTGGTTTCAAAGAGTGGTGGTCTTTGCATAGATTACCCTTCTTTAAAGTTTTCGGAATCCATGTATCGTTTCAAGTTTATAAATACAATATATTTTAGAAATTCTTGAGCAACGAGGCTCTGGTACCAATTGTGGAAAACTAGAAGGGGGTTTGAATAGTTTACCGATTAAAAACTTTGTTTTGAAACTTATTGAAAGATAAATTGATATTGATCTTGGATATGTTAGTGAATGATAATCAATATGCAAACAATATATAAAGAAGTAGATAAGGAAAGAAACAATCAAACCACGACAAGTTGTTTATAGTTTTTCGGTCTACAAGGACTCTTTTTCCTTGCCCTACTCCACTCCTCGAGTCTCACACTCGAGAGTTTAACTTCACTAGTCAACAAGCTCCTTTCACCGGCGGAGAAACCTTTACACTTCGCTTACACACTATTTCCGACACTAAGCTAGTTGTCGAGTTCTTTTCAAGGGTACAACCACTCCCACACACAATGTATTTTAAGGACTAAAATACTAACCACTCACACTCACAAGATTATGATGGTTTGGTTCAACAATGATGTATGAATCAACACAAGATCATACAACAACAAACAAACAAGACTTCCAACAACTTGTTGAAGCTTGAATATGCCTTGATCTTCTTTGCTACAAAAGAGATCACTAATATGATATGAAACTGAGCTAGAAATGTTAGAGAGAAGGAATGTATGTGAATATGATAGAAAGGGATGAAAAACAACTTGGTTTGGCTTCTCTATTTATAGCCAATTACTCAGCAGGCACTACGGACCACGGATCCCTCAAAAGGGATCCGTCCGTGTTAAGTTTTGGTGCCGCCGGGGTCTGACAGCAAGATCACCAAAATCTTACCAAAGTTAACCATATCTATCCAAGATTGTGTAAGATATGTAGAGTCCTAAATCTACACAAAGTATCTAGTGAAATCTTTTAACGCTCTGTTCTCGAGTTTTTTTTTAAAGTAATGGAAGGGGAGGGGAAGGGAAATCAAAAAAAGGGGTGTTCTTGAGTTTTTTTAAGATGGAAAGGTAGGGGACGGGAAGGTGGGAGGGAGGGAAGGGATGGGCTTTTGTGTGTATTTTTGTTCCTCCCAATTTTGGGCGGATTAGGAAGGGAAGCGGGTTTTCAACATTACAAACCTTTGTTAAATTACAATATTAACCTCAATATTAATGCACGATCTTTATATTTTTTGTCTTCTTTTAAATGCTTTCATACTTCGACAGGCATGCTTATAGACTATAGAGTTTGTAAGTAGGTTTTCTGATGTTCCCACTTTAATACTTGGTTTTCTGTGTTCCCACATAATTCGACACGCATGCTTTCACTATAGAGTTTTTAAATGCTTTCATAATGTCTGAATTGTTAATTTGTTACTAATATTTTATATATATGCAATCTGGTAAAGTACTTTCCAGATATTGAAGGGTTATTGATTCTAATGTGCAAGTCAATGGATCAACTATACAACTACAAGTGATTAGATAATCATGTGGCATATGTGTATATGTGGCTGAACATCACTTTATAGTGAAAGTCAAGCTCAGTTTAATACATAGAGCCTCTTTCATCTTTTTGTTTTTGCTGCTGTGTAAACCATGAACTTCACAATTGTTCTGTTAAATAATCAAAGACCGAATCTTTCAACATTGTCTGCATATTTGTCTTTTTTATTTTTTTATGTATGCTATTATTATATGTATTGTGTTCTAGTTTTCTTACATCAACGTAACCTCTTCGTTATCTTCATACCTGATTTTTACTTTAACTACGGTGTTTTAACGAAACAAAAATGTTTATTTATATTGTTAGCTACAAGTATATAAACGAGGGTACTTCTTTGCATTGTTAGCCACAAGTTTAATAAAAATCCAACTATCTTTCTTCATATATAAACGAGGGTATATTGGTAATTTGTGTAGCTTCCCTTTCCTTTCCTTGCTACTTTAAAAAAAACTCAAGAACACAAAAATAAATAACC
Source organism: Chrysanthemum seticuspe (assembly GCA_019973895.1). Classification (NCBI taxonomy): domain Eukaryota; kingdom Viridiplantae; phylum Streptophyta; class Magnoliopsida; order Asterales; family Asteraceae; genus Chrysanthemum; species Chrysanthemum seticuspe. The sequence continues at coordinate 259,614,892 of BPTQ01000008.1, read as the reverse complement.
ACTTTCTTCCCATCCCATCCCCTACTTTGCCCTTCCCATCCCATCCTCATCCATTCTTTAAATGTTAGACTTCCATTCTTTAAATTTTAGACTTGAGAACAGAGGGCAATGATTTCAATGATGCACTACATGATGTCATGTGTTTGTTTTTGTATTTTTAGAAATATGTTAAAATGTAAATACATATGTAATGTTTTGTTTTAAGAAACCAAAACATTCTTGATCTAAAAATACTAACATACATTATGGTTTAGAGTCATATCAAAATATGATTAATCAAAATGTAAATGCTTGAGTGATGAAGATATTATTTGAAAAGCTTGTTTTAATATCTATTAAACTTGATAAGCTTTAAGCTTTATAAAAATTAAATTTACTTTTGTCGTTAACAAAACTTAGGTAAAGATCATAAAATATAAATAGCGTTTAATGACGATATTTGTATTAACAATATATTTATATAAAGTGAGTATTTTATTGAAAGATGAGGGGTGATGACTATTTTGGGTGACAATGGGTTTAAATCTTATGAATTATTTAAAAGAATAGAAACAGTGATTAAAAAAAAAGGTATGTATAGACGTGTGGAAACTAATTTGGACCACTAATAGAGAGAGAGAGAGAGAGAGAGAGAGAGAGAGAGAGGGAGGGGGGAGAGGGGGGGAGGGAGAGGGTGAGAGAGAGAGAGAGAGAGAGAGAGAGAGAGAGGGGGGGGGGGGGGGGAGGTGGGGAGGGAGAGAGAGAGAGAGAGAGAGAGAGAGAGAGAGAGAGAGAGAGTTTATGAAAGAATGAGGAAGAAAGAGATTAGGAGTGTATTAATTTAAAGGAATGGAACACGATTTATGTTTTGAAAAATCAGAATAACCTTTAAAAGAAGGTTTCCTAAAATTATGAAGTTAAAATGGTTAATTTGCTTATGTTTTGATATTTTTAATTCAGCATATTTGTCTTGAGAAATGTTATGTACATATAGTTTTATCCACGTGCACGAACAAGATTTAAACTATAAATACAGCTAATTAAATTTTATATATAAGTTTTGCTTTAATTTTGAATTATTCTCATGCAAATACAGATTTTTAGCATTACAACTAATTTAATTAAAGTTATTTTAGCCGTATTTTAATTTTTTAACCCGTGTACGCACAAATTATTTAGATTTACAAGTTACTATTTAAACAATTTGTTAATATTTGATCAAAATTATGTGGCTAAGATCGAACCTGCATTTCTCACTCTGTTTATTTTTAAGCATTTTCCAATGCGAAGTATATCAATGCAATATTTTTCCTGGAATTAGTCACCACATAGCTTTTTATCATTGGAGTAGAAACTTTATTTAAGCAATAACTTGAGCTTCCTCAAGTATTTAAATGTACACTTTAAAAAGACTTTTTTCCATTAGAGTAAATAAGGTTTTTAAAATCAAGATATTACTCAGGATTGTTTTTGTTTTTGCAATATTGAAACTGTAAGATCGGATTAGGATCTTACGATTCTACTATAATGTCATTTTTTTAATAGTTTTTGTAATATTATTCAAATCTACAAATTATTATATATAATAAACACAAAATTATATAAATGTTTCATGAAAATGTTGACCTAAATTAGGAATATGGTATGCATATGAAGATTAACATGTTATTCTTTAAATTTTTTTGAAACATAATCCGTTACTTTCTAAATTTTTAGTTTGCGGTTCGAATAAAGTAAGATCATATCGGATTAGATCTTTAGATCTTATAGTCCAGATGAAATTTGATAAGGTTTTAAAATGTACCTTTTTGAGGGGTCGTTTAAGCCCTTATTTGATCACTTTTGTATCTGTTATTACTTAATATCGTTCCTTTTCACTTTTTAGGTCTCTTGAAGGCAAATTGCTGGAATGGCACTTATTTGGACGAAAAGGCGCGGATATACGAAGAAAATGGCCAAAGTCAAGAATCGAGACACTCAAGCTGCTGAAACACAAGGGGACGGCGTCAGGTGTTATCTGTGATGCCGTCGCATCACTTTTGTGACGGCTCAATAGCCAAATTGCTTATTTTCAAGTGACGGTGTCAGGCTTTAAAAGAGTAGGTCGTCGCAACTCAGACGGCCTAGATTTGATGCAGACGGCGTCAGAGACTGAAGGGGACGGCGTCACAAGCATAAGGTGACGCCGTCGCAAGACTAACGTGGCTAAGACGAAACCCTAATGACGGCGACCCGACGGCGTCACAATTCATAAGGTGACGCCGTCGCGATTGTAATCTTATATATAGAATCCGAATTTTTCAGTTTTAGTGTGTAGTCTTTTGGAGTAAAAACCTAAACCGAACCAAGGCTGTCTTGTATAGTATTTTAGGGTTCCAAACCCTATCTTACATCAAGATAAGTGTTTTACTTCATTAATTCAATTATGTCTTCAATTATTTGTGTGTATACTTGCATGTTCTCCATGTCCGGCTAATTTACTTGTGTGTTTGCTTAGGGAATATGAAACTTAATTATTGAATATTGATTGGTTGTCTCTTATCTTAATTATTAATGATCTAGTAATGCGATAGGTCATTCGTTGTGTAGTTAATGCTTGATTAATCTTTGTGAACCTTAGACTATAACACCTAGAGTAGTTGTAGGCTAAACCATCCAAAGAGTACCTTAGAGTTAGAGTTTATAATTCCTAGAGATTTCGTAGATGAGACCCTTTAGTAGTTTCAAAGAGTTAGGGACAAACGCATACCCTACGACTTTAGACACACAACGCGATTAAGAATAAGGACATGACAATTCAACCATCAATAGGAGATAATTAAGGAGTAATAAAAATCTAAGTAAACACATCTTTAAACCATCATACGAGCACACAATAATTAGACATAGACTACATATACCTTAGATTAGATAAGTAGACAAGTAGAGTAATCGGTAGAAATACCAACCCCCAAATCCAAACCCCGAGATTCGTACCTTTCCATTTCATAAAATATAAAAATATAAAAAGATAAAAAAATAATCTTCCTCAACCCCAACCTTAGCGTAGTAACTTCTCACTAGCATTCCGATTCCCCTAGAGAACGATATCAATACCCGTGGCTTATCCTAATACTACACTACAACGATTAGGTTCTGTTGGGTCACAAGTTTTACAACACAAGCTTATAAGAGAAGAGGTAAAGGCGATTGAACAAGTATCAAACACAAACACACAATATGAGTAGTAAGGTTAGGCGTAGTGAGAGTGAATGAAAGAATAACTTGAACAACCAACCCTCAAATGAGGGTTTACAAGAGTTTATATAGGCAAGGAGCTAGGGCAACACTCCCTCTCCTTCCCTATTCCTTATTGGGCTTGGATCAAGCTTATGGGCCTTCTACATAAGCTTGACCTTAAACAAACATAAAGGCCATAATAAAGCTACCTATTACATATGAAATATAAATACTTGAAATACTGTTTAGGAGTGATTCCAACAATCTCCCCCTCAAGTATATATGAATGTAAACGGTGAAGGCGTTGATGTAATAGTAGCTGTGACGTCTTCTGGCATTCTTCTTTCTTGTGAGAGGAATTGCCTTGATTCGAACAATCTCCCCAGTGTAGAGAGATAGTTATCTTCGAACGGTTTAAGCTTCGACGTCATCTTTAACTTTGTTCTTTGATCATTGTTCTTTGTGGTGAAAGTGATAGTATGTTGTTGTCTGCATCAGTCTGCCTCAGGTCTGCTTCGCTGCTCCAGTGTCTCCACATCATTCTTCAACATGCTCACACGCTCTTTGACGGTGGAAATCAGTACTGATGAAGTTCTTTAAGTCTTTAACTTTGTAGATTCTTTGGTTGATGAAGAATCATTATGACTGTTGTGTTGCATTCGAATAGAACTTCCATTAGTGATGAGGTTGGCGTGAGCATGAGAAGAATCAGTACGATCATCCCGCTCCGGAGCTTCCATAAGAAGAAAACATTTCAAACGGTTAGTAATAAGCGGTTTCCGGCACTTACAAGTTTGAACTTCGAGAGTGTTAACAGCATAGTGTGAAAAACACAACTCTAATTCTTACAAAGGCCGTTCCTGAACTGGAGTCCCACAAGTGAGATAACGCGATGTACCGAAGTACATCTACAGTTCAGAAGAGTCGCTGAGGTACACCGAAGCATCACCTCACGACTGTAGACCGTTTGAGACACACTCCGCGTAATCTACGGGGAGTTACCGAAGTGACCTGCTGTCAGGGCTGTTTGATGTTGACCCTGTCAGGAGTTTCCATTCAATCACTGAGGATCACAGATGTGAACCTCTCATAAATGTTCTCGACAGATTGCTAAGATCTGTGAAGGACTCGATATGAACCACTGATAATCTTATTTGTTGATCATCAAGTGATTAAATGTCAAGTGTTCCTAAGAGATCTTTTGATGAATCTCGTGGCTCTAGACTCAATAGTGCGTTTTGGTTTTCCTGAGCGGAGACTAGGGAGAGGGTCTCCTTTTTCAATACCAGCGATCTCTAAGAGAAAGCCAATAGATTATGTAGGGTTCCCTGTGAGAATGAAACAAGTTTCTGTTTAGAGAAACTTGAGTGGCTAAGAAGGTTTAGTGCATGCGTCACTGGGTCCATGACGACTTTTAATCATCAATACCGGTGTCACTAAGTGACAACCAGTAGCATATGAATTGAACCCGGTGTCTGCCCTAAGTTGAATAATCTGGAGGGCTATTTCTTTTCACCCTTTACTTTACATTTCTTTTTGATTCTTCAACTCCTTCTTTCTCCGATTCTCATTTTCTCCTTTTACAATCATTCCTAAGGACTTCTAACACTAACTAATGGTAGTGTCCTTGGGTAGATCCCTCCGGCTCTGGCGGATCATAGGACGGTTATTCCTAACCTTAGTCACCTTATAACTCCATGACTAACCTATGTTTGCCATTATAACCACTGTAAGTTAAAATATCTCTCAAAGGGTTTGTAAATGAAAAACATGTTTGAACCACAGTGAGAGATAAGTTTTTGCATAAATACTCCCCCTCCACATGTGCTTAATAGTTTTAATGGTTAAATGCACAGTGAGGAAAGAGCGCGCACTTTTTGAATTGATCCACTAAAGATAGACAATCTCCCGCGAGACACGGTTACGTTGAATAGTTAAAGAGATATATTGTCAGCTTTTAGGTGACAACTAGCTCTAATAACTACCTTGAAGGTGTAGACAAACCTTGGAAGGTTGTCAAACCCGTCAGAGTTCATGTCTATCAAGAGTTTCTCGAATGGTACATTCTACTTGGACAAGTCCTTTGCGAGACACGTTTACATTACTAGCGAACTAGCTTGAAATTATTACCCGTCCAGGACAAGTCTTTTCGAGTTGCAAACAGTTAAGGATCGTCAATTCATTGGTTAAGTCTTTGCACACGAGAAAGCCAAGGGGCTTGCACATGTTGCTTTACAAAACATATTTCTTATCACACAATTTTCTCCCCCTCAAAAATGGCATATAAAAATGTTATTTTTGAACGGTTGAGAATAAATATGGCCATTTTGAGTGTTGCGGGAAGAGTGACCACTGTGAACAATTTGTGAACAAAGTTTTAATTCAAATACTCCCCCTCAATTAGTGATATAAACGGTTGAGGTTTTGAAAATCTTATGGGGAAGTACTTGTCTTTTTGAGCAAAACCTTGAATAATGAAAGGTTTGATAGGTTTTACTCAAAAATAAGAAGCTTTCACTCCTTTTATAAGGATTGTGGCACTGAGGCGTACCACAGGGTCCTTTCTTGACACTTACGGGTTGTACACTGTTATGTGTGCACAAGCCATTCACATATAGAATCATACATCCAAAATTATATGAAAGAAACCAATTAAGGGGTACCAGGAAGTGCAGTGATATTCCCAGGAGTGCGCACCGGGCGTTGAAAGCCGATGATGTTTCTCCTGAGTCGACCACCAACATAGCTTTCCAATCAGCGGAACTGATCCCTTCTGAACAACCGTTCATCAATCAAGGTGATGATACGTCTCACATCCCTCCTTTCCTGAGAGTTCCAGCGCTTAGGATTCCCAACTTTCATGCGTATATCCTTCAATCTGTACGCCAATCCATCCCTAACCAACTTCAATGTATGATCCCCAAATTTGTGGAGCTCACTACACGCCATTAAGTAGTTTCTTCGAAGTTCACTGCGGTAAACAACGCCGAAAGGTTTGCTGATGAGCGTGAGTTGTTTAAGCTGGTTGATGTCGGGAAGATCAAGCTGTGGTGGAGTGAGGTTTACACGTTTCTGATATGATTCAACAGCCATCTGGATATCTTCGACACGTTCTTTGATCACGATGCGTCTAATGAAGATGAGAACTGACTTGATAAATTCACGTTGAACGTCAGTCGAGAATTGTCTCATACGACCCTGTACTTTGGCAAGATACATGTCTTCGATGTCGTTGAGGGACAAGTTCTCAAAGTCAGCTTCGGAGAATCCATAGTCCTGTTCATCTTGTCGTTTGACTATGATATTCTTTAAGAATGTGTAGTCCCACTTAGACTTGAGATCAATGTGTTTGATGGCCACGATGTCCTTAGAGCTGTACACTGCATGTTGAGACTTCTGAACCAGGCAGCTTCTGTAGTAGATTCTTCGGCGTTCAGGCCAATGATGAATCCCATACAATGCATCTTGGTCGTATGCTTGCACATTGTCAGAAAACAAGTGAGTTGCACGTTCCTCGATAGCTATGCAGTTTGAGTAGATGGCCGCTGGGAATGGAAGAGTCAATGATGTAGTGTATTTTCTCGAACCATCGCCACCATGGAGAAGAAATTCCAGGTCTTTGTTGAAGAAATATCGGAAGGGAATCCTTGGTTCGTCTGCTTGACCAATGGTTGGTAGAGGTTTGGTCCAGTCGGTGTAGTATGGAGGGTTATCCCTTTGTGTGAAGTCAATGTTTGCTTCTGGATTGAGCCAATCCATGTTGTTAGACATAGCTCGAGCGATGTTCTCAAGATGATATTCGACCTCGAGGGCGCTTTCAGAGCTGTCTTTCCATAGTTGAAAAGCTTCATTCTTGATTCGCTTCAATTCAGATTTTGTCATTTTCTTCACATGGAACTTTTCTTGCAACAGTTTTGCATGCTCCAATGTTGAACCATCTACCAATTCTTGGCCTTCATCAGGGTAGGGAGTTTGATTGACAAGTGTGGAGAACCATTCATACTCTTCGGTTTTATCGTCATCTAGCCATGTTACGACTCCAGGTTGAGTCGTCTTCTTCTTCTTTTTGGAAGGCCGAGATGATGATACTGGTTTCTGCACTTGTTTGGGTGAGGTGGGTTGTTGTCGGGGCTCAAGGACCTCTTCATCGTCACCACCCGTATACTCAAAGTGATCACCGGTTTTTTGAGTCAAGGGTGGTAACTCGGAATCGTCCCGAGGTTTATCAGCAGAGGACCGAGGTGGAGGAGACTTATGTTGAGAAGAAGTCCGTGGTGGAGGAGGTGGCATAGATGTAGATTGACCAGACTGTTTCTGACGTTTAGATGCAGAGTCCTTATCCTTATCATCGTCATCTCTTGGCCGTTTGGGTTGATCGGCTGACTCCTTGCATGATGAACTGAGTTGAAAAGCAAGTAGACCTTCGAAAAATTTAGCTTCATCCGAAGTAAACGTTCCAGATCGCTTTGACATTTGCATCACTAGTTTAGCGATTAACTCAGATTCAGAGAGATCAGCTTCTTTGGCCATTGTATGTTTTACCAATGCGACGATGTTAGGGGTGAGTTGTTTGGAAAATATTTCTCTAGTCACACCGGGGACAGTGTCGAGAAGAAACTTGTGGGTTTGATCTCTTGCTGACTTCTCCAGTTCCTTTTGGACTTTAGGAACGACATCCTGAAGGTACTTTTGAGTGTAACCTTCAATCATTTCATTCAGTTCCCCCTGACGATGACTTCTCATGAATTCCTGAATAGCTTTCCTATCTTTCCGTATCTCGTCATTCTCATCATGTAAGTACTGCATTTGTTCAGCATACCAATTAAGTTTTCTTTGAAGCATGTCCTTCTTTCTAACTTGTTTGACAGCTTTCACAATTCTTGCATGTGTTTGAGAAATCCAAGATTTAGGTGGTTTCTTCACTGATTTGGATGATGATCTGGTTGTCTTTGTTGATGGTGGTTGTGATGAATGAGACGAAGAATCCGATGATGAGGAGACATGAGGAGACTTCATGTCCTTAGGAGTTTCTGAGGTTTTCTCCTTTGAGTGTGTTGGACTGTCTAGAAGAAACTTTGAGTAATCATCCTCGTCATCCTTAGACTTTTCTTTCTCAGTTATCTGTTTCTCAAAATCATAGACAATAGTGTCCTCCATAGGCTGTTGTTGTTGCAGAAGAGTGGTGGCACCAGCTCCCTTATCGGGTTGATTAACCGCATCAGGAGATGGTTTAGAGTGGGCAGCTCCACTTGATCCTCCAGGGCCACCCATTTGATCTTTAGCAAATTCTTCGGCCTTGTGAAGGTGTCTGACTTTGTGAAACTTCTTCCTGTATGCATGATCCAATTGCTCTTCTTCATCTTCAGAGCTTTCATCCTGAGGTACAAATGCAGTAGTCTTCTCTTTTCCTTTAATAGTTTGAGGACTTGGAGGTTTTGGTACTGAGGGATTTTCATCCTTTGCAGTTTCAGAGAATGTGATCTCTTCATCTGTGTCAGTAGCCTCAGAATCCTCGTCCCTGAGCTGTCTTTGCGGTTCAAGTGAAAGGATCGGAGTGGCTTCCAGAGAAGGAACTTTCTTCTTAGGAGTGGGTTTCCTCTTTGGAATGGGTTTCTTCTTAGGAACATTCCTTTGACTATCTGTACTTGTGACACTTCCAGCACTTCCTTTTCTGGTTCTCCTTACAGGTGTACCAGAAGATTTTTCGTCGAGGTGACCAACTTTGCCTTGTTTGACTGCTTCCAGATATCTTTTGTACGTTTCGAGCTTTCTGACATCTTCAGTTAGGAGGAAATCTGGCAGCACAGCACCTTGTTTCTTTGTAGACGTTTCCTTGATTCTTACAGATAGAATAGGTTCCGTCAACATGTCGTGATTGTCGGGGTCATTGAGCCTCTTGGGGATGTCAGGATGAAGTCCAAGTGCTCTCTGGATCAACAATTTGGTATATCTGATGTAGGGAATCTTTGAGCCAAGTTTGTTGAGAAATGACATCATGTCATCCCAAATCAGAGCTTCGATAGCGATGTGTTTCTTGTTGACCAATGCCCATAATATTTGCAGTTCCATGAGCTTAGGGTGTTCATAGCCGCTGTTACGACCAGAAACAGACTTGGTGATGATCATGTAGAGTGTTCTCCATGGTTGAGGAATACTCTTAAGCTCTACTAGAGAGTGCTTGTTGATTACTCCTGTAGCCTCGTCATAACCGATATCGATTAAGAATTGGAGAGTGAGCTCTTCAGCAGGTGAGGCATACAGTTTGGTTGGATCGACTTCAGGAATTAGGAGAACAGCCCTTAAGTCTGCAGGTGTAATGATGACTTGTTTGTGATTCAGAGTCACCGTCACAGCAGTTTGTCCTTTGACCCTTTCCATAGTATTCCAGAACTGTTGGATGTAGATCTCAGGGACAGTTGCAGAGTTAGTAAGCATGTTCTGATATGGATGAGTCCTCAGAATATCAATAGCAATAAGACACGAAGATTCAGAGCAAGTGAGGGTGTCAAAGTCAACACGGAGGTTATTCTTTCCAATCTTCATTGGATAGCCATGAGGATAGATATCAGCAATGGAGATAACTTCAGGTGCATCCACATGCATTTGTTCAGCCATGTCGTGATCTGAAATAACATTAGCCAAAAGAACCAACATATCGAAAGACATAATGTTAGTCAACAGAAGGTCTTATTGTCTAGTTGTTGAATGTACAGTGATAATGATTGTTACGAGTCCTAACTCACTTGTATGTTCAATCAATGATATTGTGAAATGTTTCGTGAGTTAGTTAACTTTAAGTCTTAAAGTTTATTTTATCACATATTGTTCACAACATATCAAACAATTTAAGTTTATTAGTGATATATATTTTTTTTTTTTTTTTTTTTTTTTTTTTTTTTTTTTTTTGTGATGATATGATTAGTTTATTTACAAGTTTGTACAAGTAACAATTCATCATGAAGGTCAATCCAGGGTTAAGCGTAGTTTTGGCAAAGATACGCGTAGACAGGAATGATATATGCTTAGGCATAAACTTACGCGTAGAATCCTAACTTACGCGTAAGAAATGTTACGCGTAGAAAAAGGAGACATTATGCGTAGAGCTTATGCGTAGGCATATATTATCCTTACGCGTAAGGCTACTCGTAAGAGTTGACCTTAAGGGTAGGGGTCACTGTTTACGCATATCCTTCACAGGATACGCGTAGTCCGTTGTAGAACCTTACGCGTAGCTGTTATGCGTAGGATTTTCTTACGCGTAACATAACTACGCGTAGGGTAATCCTTATGCGTAGATAATCAAATGACCTTGATTCTGAATTCTAAGTGTAGCAATCCTGAAATAAATTTATCAACTCATCAATATTAGCACACATATTCATTTCAATAACAACACATGGCATGAATTATGCATAAATCAGTTACGCGTAGAATATCTTACGCGTAGACTAAACCCTAGTTCTACGCGTATCAAATCTAGCCATGGATTATGCACCAAAGTTTTTCTGGCATATCATATAAGTTGTGAGAGCATGTAGACCAAGTTTTAACACTTATTATGCAGTGAATCAAAAATACCTAAAGTTTATGAACTTTAAACCCTAATTTCGAATTGATGACCAATTCGTGTTTCTGGGTGGCCATAGACTATGGAAATCATCAATTCAACAACGTAAAAGTATAACACAACAATCTTTTTGACCATATCACTTATCATTCGAAAATACCCAAATCGACTTATAAACCCTAATTTTCAAAAAATCTTCAATTAGTGGTTCTGGGTGGAATTTGATGGTTAAACTGGTATCATTGATGTAATAAGAACGTTTTGACACAAATTATTTAACCACAAACACACAATCTTGATCATATGATCATACACTTATGCGTAGACCACAAAAACGAGATTATACATAGTTTTAACCGTTGGATTTTTGAAAGATTCAAAACCATTGCTTAAAAACATGTTGTAAACGCAGAATCACTTACAAAATGATGATCTGAAACACGGATTTCTTGAGTGAATATTATGCGTAGGATGATAATAGGTGTTTTGTAATAAATGTTAAGTGAATGGTAGGTGGAGGATATTTTTATTCAAAATATTTTTAAGGTTTTGACAGTTTTGGTCCCTCCACCTTTTCCTTTTTCATCCAAAGTTTTTTAACTTCCATTTTGGTTACCAAACGAAGATTTTTGGGAAATAAACTTGACGACACTCCCCCTCGACTTGAGAAAATAATGAAAGGTTATTAATTAAAGTCCGAGGAGTGTCTTTGAACCAGGAAATGTACCACCATTTGTAAAAGAATCAACCGAGATGTGATAACATGCAAGTACACAGATGTTTTGAAACAGTTAATGGATTATTTTCTCCCCCTCAACACTTGATCGGAAAAATACTGAATTTTGAGAGATTGAAGTGTTGACGGAAGAAATGTACTTGCCATGTTGAAAGAAATGTAGATTAGAAGAATATTTTTGTTGTTTTATCGGATTTTATATTTTTGTATTTTGTTTTTGAAAATTTATTTACAAAAGATGTTTTGGTGTTTGACAGGTTTTTAAGACTGTTTTAAGAGGTCATCCAATTCCTCTTGAGTCAAACACCTCATACCAATTCGGTGGACCAACTCATTAAACCTAGCGGGAGGCAAGGCTTTGGTGAGCAGATCTGCCAATTGGTAGTCAGTACCCACAAAGTATAATTCAACGGTACCCTGTTCCACGTGGTCCTTGATGAAATGATAGCGTAGATCGATGTGCTTTGATTTCGAGTGCTGAACTGAGTTGCACGAGATTGCAATGGCACTCCGATTGTCGCAATACATCGGGATTCTGTCAAATACGTAACCATAGTCTTTGAGTTGTGTTCTCATCCAGATGACTTGAGCACAACATGCGGACATGGCTACATATTCTGCTTCAGTTGATGACAGCGATGTACAGTCCTGCTTCTTTGATTGCCAAGACACCAGTTTATCACCGAGAAATTGTAGATCTCCTGAAGTACTTTTCCTTGAGTCTAAGCA
>BPTQ01000008.1:259367056-259600371 GCA_019973895.1 Chrysanthemum seticuspe | reverse complement strand
TCTGTCCGGATCCTCGTGAGTTTGCTTCTTATCCTTCAACGCTGGATTCTTTTCTAGTTATTCCTTACGATTTCATCTTCTTGTGGGATCCTTAGACTTATTTTGAGTACAATGAAGGTGATATCTACAACGCAGACCGTTTACATTATCTTTATCACTACATTGCTTACGATTTGGCGATTCATGGAAACTATAAGTCAGACTACGTGGAACACTATAAACAGCTTTCTCATACTTAAGACTAACAGTACTGTTTACACAACGATTTCGATATTAGAGATCTAATGTCTTAGGATTCTTAACCTTATGGAGGTCCGGGTGATTTGTAAGATTCAGACACGAACCATTTGGTGGAAGAAATCTAAGATTCCTTTGGTAACGATAGTGTCATCGATGGCGAAGTGGAGGATTCTTACATCATGGGGGATCACGAAAGTGATTCTGATTTCGTTTCTCATCAATATCTACCGTTTTTACCTATATATTGTGTGATCCTAAATTTACCTAAGGATTTGAATACTTACACACATATAGACTATATGGACGAAACCTTGGGAGATTGTAAAGCCCAAGGTGTAGATGAAGATAAGGTAGACACAATCTGTATCACCTGCATTACACACAGACGACACAGATGGAATAGAAGTAGATGTGGAACCCGAAATGTTAGAGGGTTCCAAAGCAGGTATATCAGATATACACACATTCATAAGTTTAGGAATCCATTTAAATCCTAGTGTGTTATATATCCATTTTTGCCATCTATAACTACTCTTTGCTTTAGTCTTAGTGAAAGCACTAGGGGGTACTACATTCTTAGGAGGTGAAGCGGTAGCTACTGTGATAGCAATGGTTTCCTTAGAATCTAAAGAAGGTGGTTTACCAAGCACAGACTTAGAATGTTTAGTGGGCCTGGAGGTATTCCAATTCTTAGGATTCTGTAATCTAGAGATTATAGCTTTAGCAACACATTTGTCATGACAATCAGAATTCATACTCTTTCGACAAATATCACAAGGTGCATCAGACTGAATATCAAAGGTACTTAGCGGTTTAGCATTCGTTACATCACTATTTCTATTACATTTGCCAGACGCAACATCTATAGTGGAAGTAACATGAGTTTTATTCAGATTCCTAGGGTGTTCTTCTACTTTAGCATTCCTTATTGATCTTTTCTTAGGTCGCAACTTCCTATTCTTCGTTTGAGTGCTCCTAGGCTGTGAAGTGCGGACGTTTGGAAAAGATGCAACTATTCCTGTTTCAGTAGAGGGAAACACATTAGCAACTTGTGATTTGGCAGTGGGAAGTCTAGGTTCACGATTACTGAGTGTGACTGGTGCTAATCTCTTAATCACAGGAGGAGGAAGTTGTTCATACTTTCCTAACATTTCCCGTAACTTAGATATGGTGTGAATCAGATTTTGATTTTCAGAACGAATATTTCCAGCAAAATTCATGACATCTCTAGTGTGAGCTAGATAGTGATCAAGTTCATTTGATGCTTCAAGTCGAGTCTTTTTGAGTAAATCAAATATGACACCGTATTCCTGTTTAACTTTTAAAAGTTCTTGTTCATATTTTGAGATTTGACTTTTCAAAGACACGTTTTGATCATCCATTTGATCAAATTTAGGATCAGAAGATTTTGCACTCAACTGAGCGATTTTCTTTTGAAAACTAAGTTGATGGTTGTGAATATCTTTTTCACACCAATTGAGACGACGATTTGTACTGTAAAGTTCGTTAAGTAATCGTTGATTTTTAGATTTTAAAGACTCGATCTGAAGCACATTATCGGTGTTCTCAACAGTTACAACAGTTTCAACAAGATCAGCAGAGATATGATCAGATGCATATGGCAACGAATAGAATAGCACAACATTATGGATATCAGCACAGATAACATCTTCCAAGAGTCGATCAACATCTTTTCTCAACAGTTTCTTTTTGCGTTTTGTGTTAGTAATAGATGTTTCTGTTTTCTCGAAAACGTTTTTCATTACCCCAAGTTCCTTATGAAAATCCTTTTCCCAGGCAATTGCACAACTTTTCAAGTTTTTAACATTAGGTAAAAGATTTTTCTGAAAAATGTCTCTTTGTTCTCGCGCCAGAGGCGATTGAAAATGTTCAACTTTGATTTCAGATCGATATTCTATCTCATGTTGTAAAATTTTGAGGTCAGCCATGAAAATGTCAAAATATCGAAGAATTTTTCGATTTTCAGGTTGTGAGTTGACTTCGCTAATGGAAGGTAAGGGACCATAAGTTTGTGCAAAGACTGTTTTGGGATTAACAATAGAGGACTCGGGTGTTTTGATGATAACCCTGGGTGTGTTTGAAGAATCCGTTGGTGTGACGAAAGTGACTGCTTTTTCATAATTAAAAGGTTTGTTGTAAACAACGGTTTTTAATTTAGATCGACTCTCGTCTTCTGCATCTAATTCCTCTTGACGATGGTATTCAACAACACTCATGACAGTATTATCAATTTTGTATTGTGCACTGGAAACTTCAGGAGTTGGTTTGAATGTTTTTAGTGAAAGCTTAGGTTTGTAATCAGCTAGATTTTTTCCATATCCATTTGGATTGGGTTTTAAGGTAAACTTTTCAATAGCTGTTACTGATTCACCATGTTTGTAAACAACCGTTTTAAACTCTTTAATTTTGTTTTGCAAACCGAGAATTTCTACAAGAAGGTCATCTACCCGATTCGTTGAATGCTTTTTGTATGCGGAGAACTGTTTTTGACAATTTAACAACTCAGCCTTAGCTTTTTGATTTTCCAAGGTGAGAGCGTTAAGTTGCTTTTTATGTTCATGTTTCAGTTGTTCTAATTCGGACAACAAAGCATTCTTCGAGGCGGCTAGATCACGCATCTGTCTCTCTAAATATTTTTCGTTTTGATGAGATTTTGCAAAAGCGGCTTCAAAACCTTTTTCACGGTTTTCTTGAGTTTTGAAAAAGTTGAGTTGCATTTGTAAACATTCAAAATCCTTGGTTAACAGTGCATTTTTACTTTTTAATGACTGATTTAATGCATAACATTCCTCCATTTTGATTTTATGGTCTTGAATTAACCGAGCAAAATCCGGATGAGGCAACAGATCATCTTGTTCAACGTGAGTCTCAACATGATTATTCGTTAGATCCTCAAGTACGACCACGGAGTCAATTTGATTATCAAAGGGGACCATAAGGTCATCTTGATCGTCAAATGTAACGACAGGGTTAACTTGAAAATCATCAGAAGAAGATGTAGAAGACTCATTTTGAACAGTCTGATCCGTGCCTGATTCAGATATTGGCGGAGATATTAGTTCAGATATGATGATGGTTTGTTCGGGTACCTGAGACAAGCCATCAGTGTCATACACTGGGCCTGTATCACTCATGTGCAGCTCATGCATATTAGCCATCAACATAACAGCTGCATTCGCCTGCAAGTCCTCCATATCATCATCTGAGTCTGCATCTGCCATAAAGCTCTGTTCTTTGTCTGTAAGAGATCCACTAGCTTCATCCTTAAGAGCCAAAAGTAAAGCCTCTTTGAAGTAAGCACTGCCCCTAGTCCTTGGCTTTGGGCATGCATTAGCCAGGTGTCCCTTCTCATTGCAGTTGTAGCATCTAAGACCATTTAACCGATTCTGAGCATTTCCTTGTTCTACCACTTGAGCTATGTTGTTATTCCTACCCACAGCATTAAACCCTTGACCACCGCCCATCTGACGACCATAATCACGATTCTGAACTTCAACACGTCCATTGTTCACAATAGCTTGAGTCCGTGTGTTAGATGAGGAACGAATACGATTGTTGGATTTGTTGGTGTAACGGCCAAAAGCATTAGCAATCATCACAAATCCTTGTTGCAATGCTTCGAACGGATCGATTTCCTCAGTAGCTTCACTGACATATGCTTGAGCATTGTTGCTGTATGGAACCAATTGATTTTGTTGAGGTTGAGGTTGTTGCTGTGAAGGTGCGTTTGAAGCAGTTGGTTGAGTTGCTGGTTGAGAGGGATAATTCTGTTGAGCATATAAGGCAAGTTGTTGATTGTCCGGTTGTGACTGTTTAGCAATTTGAGCACGGAAAATCCTTTCCCGATCAACTTCCTTTTCATGAGGCTTCAAGTAATCGTACAATAATCCATAAGTAGAATGATGCATATTCTTCGCTTGACGGAGAAAAATGACATACTTCTCCCATTCTGGACCAAGACTACTCAGGAACTTAGTATTCACTGCAATTCTTGGCATAATGATGTTGTGTTTATCCAAATCATTGATGATATCTGAAAAACGATGATGATAGGACTCTAGTGTCTCTCCAGGTTCAATCATGAAGTATTCATAAGCCAAGTAAATTTTGGATTCCAAATCCTCCTGATTGAGTACAGATCCTTCCATAAGAAGACGAATATGATCCCACATTTTTTGTGCAGTCTTTTGAGCATCAACACTACGAAGAATTGGGTTTGGTAATCCTAAGAGGATGTATTCCATTGCAAGTTCATCAGCTTCATAGTGTAGAAGTTCTGTAGGATTTAAATCTGCAACAGTAGCAATGTTGGTATGTTCATCTCTTGGTGGAACAGCAGTTGGATCTCCGGGTACAATGACAGTAGGCATTTCAAATGGACCTTCCAAGATAACCTTCTTTAAGAACTTTCCATGTGGCTTCTTCAGATCACAGAACCTAAAGAACCTTATCACCCATTGATCGTAGTTTCCTGGAGTGAGCATTGGAGGTCTATCAAGTGATCCAGCTTCATGAATTGATTGTTGGCTGCTTAAAGCTTCACACATTTTTGCAAACCAAGTGGGTTCCTTCATAGTGGTCCATGATGGATGTTGATTGAAATCGGTTGTGTAGGGTTGAACTTGAAGGCTTGATTGTGGTTGAACCATTTGTGGTTGTGGAATAGCACCAAGTTGTGGAGTATGTTGCTGATTAAATTGTTGTTGATAAATGGCTTGTTGTTGATTCCATTGTTGATGTTGTGGAGTTAATTGTTGTTGTTGTTGATGATTATAAGTGTGAGGGAAATAGTTAGAGTATGGTGGTTGAGACATGATGATAAACTTGTGTGGTAAGATTGGATCTTTTTAGTCGAATGAACCTTTGTTGATGAAGTGTCCTTAGGCGTAGGAAAGACAAGAACCAAGTAGGACTTATGCGTAAAAACACCAAAAGTTACGCGTAACAAGAATAGTTACGCGTAGGATTTAGCTTACGCGTAAGCAGGAAAAAAGACTAAAGTTATGCGTAAACAATAAGTTAGGCGTAGAAAGTTAGGCGTAGGATTACCTTATGCGTAGGACTAGGTCTACGCGTAAGATGAATCTTAAGCGTAAGATTTTCTACGCGTAAGCTTTATGCTTAAGCGTAAGATTAGGGTTTTATCCCAAGTGATCTTTTACACTTCACAGTGCAAGAGATATCCAAAGTCGACGTATTTTCAGACTTATCCAAGTAAGAAAACACGGAATAAACCAGAAAATTGAAGATCAAACCAAGGAAAGTCTTACGCGTAATTTTAGGGTTTTGTTACGCGTAAGATTACTCGTAACTTTGATTCTATCCAAATGTGTTTCTAAACCAGTTTTTTGTTATGGAATAGCTTCAATAGTACCAAAAGAGCACAAAAGTGTGAATTTTGATGTACCAAAAGTGCTAAACAGGTTACGCGTAGAACGAAACCCACGAACAAAAACAAGCTTAAAAACGTAAATCCACGCGTAAAGTTTGAAACTTTTTGCCAAAAACAAGTATTTTAACACCTTAAAACATTGAAAGTACAAGAATCTTGGATTAAAAAGTGGAAAAAACAAGTTTTTAAGATGACCAAAGATAGCGTTATCTCTACGCGTAAGATCCAAAACCAAAAACTTCAAAAACAAACGTGTACACCCAACTATTTGGCGATTGATACCACTGTTAGGTCACAAGTTTTACAACACAAGCTTATAAGAGAAGAGGTAAAGGCGATTGAACAAGTATCAAACACAAACACACAATATGAGTAGTAAGGTTAGGCGTAGTGAGAGTGAATGAAAGAATAACTTGAACAACCAACCCTCAAATGAGGGTTTACAAGAGTTTATATAGGCAAGGAGCTAGGGCAACACTCCCTCTCCTTCCCTATTCCTTATTGGGCTTGGATCAAGCTTATGGGCCTTCTACATAAGCTTGACCTTAAACAAACATAAAGGCCATAATAAAGCTACCTATTACATATGAAATATAAATACTTGAAATACTGTTTAGGAGTGATTCCAACAGGTTCACTGCCTAGGGTGTTATAAAACTTGCTCGAAGAAAAGGAAGTTCTTTTGACCCCGAACGACGCGTGTAGCGTTATCAAAATTCTTATAAAGTCTTAGGCTCACTAAGATCCTACATAGGATTCAGATCGTTTTTTCTTTGTAATATCGTAAAATCGTAACATCCTAAAATCAAGATCAAGATCTTAACAAGTATGAGTGTAAATTTTGTGATAATTGTTATAAAATAATGGAAAGATGCGATGACAAAAGGAGGAAAAACTTTAATAGATAATTAACATTGTGGATGCTATCATCGAAACAGAATTCTTATACTTTATATTCCAAATATAGAAATTATAGATTAAACACCAAACTTAAAATAGAAATTAAATCAAGAAATTAATAATCTAAACAAAGGAAGATTAGTACTTAAATAAAACCTTGGTAAAAGATTAAACCATAAATGTTTGCATTGATTGTAAGGAATTAAAAATTACAGATAAAATAAGATGCATGTTTTCACTATATTAGACGATTATCCGTGTATAGTGATGACTGTGTACACTAGCATTAATGTATGCATGCAAATTTTTATATGTATATATAGGCTTGGAGTAAGTGAGAGTAAATAAAGTTAGTTGCTTAAATTGTAATTAATTATTCAAATATTTAATAAATTATGTTGCCTTTCACAAGTAATAGTATATCACTCCCACAACGTTACCTTTTTTTTTTTTTTTTTTTTTTTTTTTTTTTTTTTTTTTTTTAGTTTTAAGTTTTAAACAATGTGTTTTCTGTTTATATGTAAGTATAAATTTACGTTACTGTGTAATATAGGTTTTGTATTACGATTAATTTAGCATGTCTTGCTTTAGATTAAAGAGGAGCACAAAAATTGTAGATAAAGTGAGATTATATATTTATTACATTGTTATGATTAATTCAACATTCATTGTTTTAAATTTAAAAAGAACTAAAATCATAAATAAAGTTGGATGTATGTATTTATTACATTGTTATAATAACATCATTACGATATTATGATTCATTGAACATGTCTTGGCAGTCTTGCTATAAATTATAGATGATTTAATCAAGAATGCTCATATCCAAAAGGTTGTGCCTTTAGAAACTAAAAATGGAGAAAGTCATTACGCTTAAGTTTGTTATTTTCACAATATTACTTATCGTTGCAGGTAACCTTTTTTTTTTCTTTCTAAATAGTTTTATCATATATGCACACATCTCGCTTATCTTGCTTTATTTTAATACCGTAAAATATTATCTTGAATAATTTTTCTTTTCTTCAAATAATATGACATACTTGTATTTGCATTTCATGTATATCATTATTAAGCTTTTATATTTATACCAAATGACTTACGTTCTTTAGTTGATACATTGTCTTTTAGTTATGTTTGAAAATTTTGAATTACAATGTCACTTAAAACTAATAATATAAGATGCTTGTGTAATGGAAATGTATTTTGCTTTCATTAATAGGAGTCAATGGAGGAAGGAATAAGGATCAATCTTATCTACAAGTGAATGCCCAATGTTTTCCCCCAACATGTTGCTCTTCCAGTGCATCGAATCCAACCGCATGCCCTCCCAGGCGTTGTGAAATTGATAGTGACTGTAAAGATTATTGTATTGAAGCTTATTGTGACCTGGGAAAACATTGTTGTTGCTTCTGTGGTTGAACTTATTATGATCTATTAAATAATATTTAGCAATAATAATTGCTTTTTTATATCGTATAATAACTTCTTTTCTTAAGATTAATTACTTTTTGGTTTACATACAATTACACGTTTCATTCTAAAACTTTAAAAATTACACCGCTCGTACTTATACTGGTCGATTTGTAATACACCGGCCCTTTGGCCTTTAGTCCACTAAAATATCCCGTTAACCGGTCATGTGCAGGTCATCTGAGAGGCTTTTGATGTTTTTATATTTCATATTCAACCTCGTACATTCTTTTGGGTTTTCTTTGTTTTTCTAATAAAACTAAACAACATAAATATACACCATTATCAAAATCAAAATATCTAACCAAAACTCATCAATAAAAAAAAGATATTGACAATATAAATCAACGAAAATCTATACTCTTATTAAACCCAATTGAAAACCAAATCTTGATCACATACCCGTGTTTGAAAAGAGTTAAGATGAACATAGATCTCATATTCTTCATAAATTCAATGAACCAATAATGGCTATTCATTTTTCGTCAAAATTAATATACAACAAAATTTTACCCTTTTTTTAAAAATAAAATATCTTGCAAACGGTAAATCGTTAGACGACAAAAAATACACCATCGCGACGAGAATTTTTTTTTATATTTTAGTAGATGGTCACTTCGATATACTTTCGATGAACCTTTTTCCGAGTTTTTTTTTTATGTTAAAAGTTGCGTCTTAAAAAATCACATGTGATTTATATGTTTGGAATCACGTGTGATTTTACAAATCACATGTGATTTCATAAAATTACATGTGATTTGAAAATATAAAATCACATGTGATTTCTCAAGACGTAAATTTTAACACTTACAAAAAAAAATTTCGAAAAAAAGTTCCTTGAAAGTATATAAAAATGCCCCTCTATAGATATGATTTAATTCTCGTCGTGATGGTATGATTCTTTTCGCGTAACGATTAGCGGTTTGCGAGATATTTAATTTTTTAAAAAAGGGTGTGTAACATATTGGTTTTCACTAACACATAATCACACATACATATGGGTCAAATGGAATGAGTTTTAGAGAGAGAAAGTGAAAGAGAGTTGGGAACTTTAGTGAGGAAAAATGTATTATGAAAGCTCCAACCTTTTGTCTTGCTAGGCAAAGGGTATTTATAGTTAGTTACATGAGACGCCTCCTTCGAGCTGTGGATCATGCATACAGTGCGTAAAGACCCGTCCGTCCTCCGCGGTGTTACATAACAAACTACTAACTGTCACTAAATGACTACGACTACGAGCTTTCTAACGATTACATATACTTGAGGTGACCGACTCTTTAACTACCGGATTTTCTAAATCCTAACAATTTCCCCCTAAGGGAGGTCACCTCAATTACAAACAGATATTGCAATTTGGTGTTCTTGGATTCTTTGATAAGTTCTTTGCTCTGTAGCTTGTAGTCTTTGATTCTTCATGTTCTGCATGTTGTGTTCATTAAATGAAGGTCTTTAACTGATCCACGTGATGGTGAGTTTCTTTGAGCCAGCTTTGAGATCATCAGTCACAGCAAATCTCTGACTCATCATTTGTTGTATCGCCATTATGTGAAATTGTGACTTTTGGACCAACATGCTCACATTTTGGATCATGATATCTTCCCATCAGAGTAGCGGAAGCTTTGTTGATTCATGATATTTGCAGCAGCGTAGCAGAAGCATGGATTGAAAATATCAGAGCCAGTTGATGAGGATATGCTTTTATCATGATTTCTTTAGAGGTGAACGTGATGTGTGAGCATGCGGTTATGGATTGACTCCTCAATTCTGATCAGCTGCAACCGTCGGGTGTCCCTGCAAACAACAGTTAGCAATAAAGTGCACGAAGGTGTCTTTGATCACTTTCGTTGAATAGGGTTACAAGAACTACGGTTCCCCGTTGATCAGTACAAGTACTGCCTGTGATCAGGTAGAATTTTGAAGAACCTCCTTGATAGGGTTTCACAGCTAATCAAGCCATTCTCAAACCGGAATGTCTCAAAGAAGACAGCACCGAGTGAGTAAACCAGCGAATTAAGATTCACTGATTGATGAAAAATGATTTGAAAAACAATCGTGTATTGCTTAATGGAAAGTGTTTTGCAGTACAACGAAGGTTTTATGGAAAATCAATTATCAATCATAAATACCCTTTATTTTTTGAAAACTTAATACACAGTTGATGTGCTAGAGAAAAGATTTGTTGAGCACAACGACCGGTTTTTCAAAGGTATCCGTCAATCCATTTCCTGGACCAAGGTTGATTCAAGAGTGAATCGTCCCATCGTTTCTATCCAGTTGTCACAAGCTTGATCTTTTGAAAAGATCTCACAAGTCACCCACCAAGAGCTTGTTAGATGTTGGCTCTAGAAGAATTTCCATCTTTATTGTGAATATTTTAAATATCACTCGGATGCTCTGGCAATACCACAAGGATAATGCGTAGGACTCTCAAAATATATTCTTACTTTCCACATTGTGTGGAATAGTAAGTCTTCATTAATTGTGTCCTAATGAGATTTGTTGATGATCTCTTGGCTCTAGACTCAATAGTGCATATTTGGTTTCCTATGCTGGAGACTAGGGAGAGGGTCTCCTTCTTCAATATCAACAATTTCTATGAGAAAGTCGATAGATTATGTAGGTTCCCCGTGAGAATGAAACAAGTCCTTTTAAGAGGAACTTGAGTAGCTTGGGAAGTTTAGTGCAGTGCGTCAGTGGGTCCATGACAACTTGTCTTCAATACCGGTGTTACCTTGGTAACCACCAATAGCATATGAATTGAACCCGGTTTATGCCCTAAGGTTGAATTAATGGAGGGCTATTTATTTTCACCCTTTTCACATTCAATTCTTTTTTATTTTTCAACCCCTTCAGTGCTTACCGAGATTTCATAACTAGAACCTTTTGGGTTTATTCTAGTACTAGCTCTGTCTTAGTCCCCACTCTTCCCATATTCTCATTTTTCTCCATTTTTTTTATCATACCTAAGGACTTCTACACTATCTAGTGGATTTTCCCTGGGTATATCCCTCCGGCTCTAGCAGGATCGTAGGACTAATTTACCACGTTATGCTGTAAACCTCAAAATTATAAATTACGGCGTAACCCTAGGATTTGGTTACGCCGTATCCTTCTTGCCATCATATTTACGCCGTAATACTATTAAGCAGTTACGGCGTAACCTTCACACATAATACTTTTGCCTTCGTAGTTTGAGTTACGACGTAAGTCAATCGCCCACTTACGCCGTAACATGTCTTCAAAATATATTTTTGTATATGTTGGCCTTTTCTTGTATGTTTTTCACTCCAATGCCTCATTTATCCTGAAATGTAAATATGAACGAATATGAATGAATTAAGTACCATATTTATAAATTGAGGCAATAGACACGGGAATTTGATAAGTAAAATATCAGGTAAATTGATGTTATCAAATATCCCCTCACTTGAACTCTACTTGCCCTCAAGTAGACCTATAAATTTATAAAAAGATATCTCCCAAGAAGTCTTGGAATATATGAGATCACCTAAGCTAGAAAATTCCAAATCGAGCACCTCACGAAAAGGGAATTGAAATCACACTCTCACTCTCACTAATCTATGTGTTAACTTTTGGGTGATCACTTAACTGCCCAGTCATGGCGAGCATTCTATCATAGGCTTGGCAAAGATATTAATCTCCATCACTAGAGTCTATAGATTCAGCTATTCTAAAAGGCAATGGGTTGACACAACATAAAGGCTTACGGGATTAATTTGTCATTACTAATGAGCTACGGCGAAGGGGAAAAAACCAATGATACATGACCAAATCCATGGCCAAGACACCAATGATTGCTCGCTTCCTCACCTAAGCTTGATTCACGACCAAGGGTAGGATGAGACATGGGAAAACATTTAACGGGTGTAAATAAAAAGACACAAAACAAATAATTTTCTAAGTCTATAATCGCCCCACCACTAGCCACATTCAATCCTATAGAAAAAACCGAGGGTCAAGAGTCAAGGGGTCTTCAATACACGAGTCAATGCATATAAAATAAAGATTAGTTCCTCATAATCTCCATAAATTAGGCAAATAAGATGCATTAACTCGAACTTCATCATTAAAAAAAATTATGTGTTATAAAAAAATTTAAAATTTGGGTAGATTTAGCACATATTTCAACCAAAAACCATATAATCAGACATTTCTATCTCCCTTCCCCCCATTTGAGTTGTACAATTCCCTTATTGTAAAAATTGAAACTTTAATTAGAAAGGAGAGATAGAAATATACGGGTTTCTAATTTTATCTGTAAGAATACATCAAAACAGATATGTAAAAACTGCACCAGTTTAACAAGGGGAGAACACTAATCATAAACAAACACTTGCTTGCATTTTTTTTGGATGCAAGACAATATATACGAATAAAAATGATACGAACAAATAAAGCATTCCCCAACTTGAGACCAACTATCATCTAAACCCTATCTTCTTCCAAAACCCTTTATTGAAAACCTTCGACTTCCACTAGTGGAACCAAAATTGACTAACAGTGCCCGGACCATGGACATAAGGAAACTACAAGGTAGGCTAGGTGATAGGTGTAATGAAACAACATATGTTGCGCGAACAAAATTTAAAGAATGGCTCAGACGGGTTTACTAGGGGTATTTTGCACTAATGATGAGTGCAACAAAAAGGGTTTAACAGGGGGATTGACTGATCGATGTGAAAAGTAAATATACACAAACATATATATGATGGGCTATTTGGGTTTAATCCTAAAATTGCCTTATATCATAGCTGCACCGATTACACAAAGTTACCTCAGTATAATGCTCATTATAATGGTCTCGAAAAGATATGCAAGGCCAAGTTCTAAAGTCTACTACAGCCACCGGCACATTCATTTTTATGGTATTACGTATAAGGGGAAACGGAAAGGCTTATCCTCGCACAATGTAAATATAGGGTAGGTTTGCTCAGTTAAGATTAATCCAGTTAAGTAATGAAAAACATGTCAAAATTTTAATAATGAAACACTTTTCATTAAAACTAGAAAAATAAAGGCAAGTGAAATCAAGCGGGTGTCTATTTCTAATCCCTTCTCCCCATTTGGGTCATACTAAACATATAAATGAAAAACAAGAAGGGATAAAAATGGAACAGAAAACTCCCCTGGATTTGCTCGGAATGATCGAAGATACACGTGTAAACGTATTTCGCCTTAAGATCCATGAGCAAACTTGAATTACCTGAATTCACTCAAACAACCAAATGCATCATACTAGAAAAACAACAAACAGAAAATGAAAATCCTAAATTACTTGCGTAGGAATCACGGTTGCATTTAGCGTATGCAATAAGCCTTTTAAACCACTCGATGTCCTGAATGAACGAGTGAAGTTTCGTGAGGGCTTACAGTGAACACACCCACAAAGTTCATTTAAAACTAATACAAGGTTATGGTGTGTAAGTTTAAAATAAAATTTCAGTTACAAGAGAGGTTACGGTGTAATAACATAAGTGAGTTATGTCGTAATTAGTTAAATCCTAGAGACCTTCAATCCTGGAGGAGGGTTACGGCGTAACCCTGGATTATGGTTACGCCATAGCAATTGCATATACTGGAAATTCCAGACTGGTTGCAATCTTTGATGAGTTTAAATGCCATTCTCCTTGCTTTATTTCCTGCAAAATATAAATACAAACATACCAAACACAACTATACTAATAAAATGGAAAAAACAATATAGGCATGGGGTGCCTCCCATGATGCAATTGTTTTTGTTCGAGTCACGAGCTTGACTCCACCCTTATTTACTAATTGAAAGGGTGTTCATCTCCTCACTTGAAATCAAGTGTGGGTGAAAATAGCTGAAACAACGTGAGGGTGTGAATTTGTTATGGGATGGGGAAATGATGAATTATAATCATACCTTAAAGGAGATGTCATTTCCCTCCTTACTATACCCATATTTGTCGATGGTTTTAATGATTCGCTCATTTTGTGTTGTTGTCGACTAACTGGCATCAATGCCACATTTGTTTCTCCAACGATCATGTGTACCCCTACATCCATAGAGAATGATAAAGGATCTTGATGCATGTTTTACTGACCAGGTCTTAATATTTATAGTGTCTCGCTATACCTATGGTCTACCCAAATGCACTAACGGGCAGTGTACCCGATCGTGTGTATTGTAGTAAATGGTAAAGCCGAGGTCGTCTCAAGAGCTATGTGTGTCGGATAATTACTAAGTCTAATTGTCACAGAATATTAAATGGTTTGATAGGGTTTTAAATAATTAAACTACTAATGCAGAAAATAAAGTAAAAGCAATTAAATGTGTGAAGGGAAATCAATAGAGGAATAGTGGTGCTAACCTAGTTAATCCTCCTAGCTAGTTATGACTATGTCTACCTACTTCCAATTACTTCAGGTGGGGTCAAATTCGAGAGGAAAGCATTTGATCAATTCACCCTAACCTATCAGCAAAGATGCCACCACAGGAGAAATCAGGAGCACCGTCATAAGTCCTGTTGTTCCTGGTCTCCTATGCCGAGTCATTAAGTACCGCTACATGCTAGATTCTAAATAGTGAGTGCCCGGCCGTTAGGAACTTAGACACTACACCCCCCAATTCTTAAGTTCATCCAAACGATAGGTGATCAGTTGGTCAAATCGCACAAGTAGAAACGGTCGTCAGTTGGTCATATCTTACCCTTCCTGTCTTAGTCCGCTCACCTAGGGTCAGTTGGTCATATCTCCTAGGCAATTGGCCTCTATCGCCATTCAAAACTACCGAACCAAGGGTGACTACCAAAGAACTATGCATGCATACACTTAGAAATAATTGTACGGAAGTAAAGGTAAACGTAAACAAAACAATTAAGGAATCATAACTAGGCTAGCACCAAAGGGTGCTTAGCCGCTCATATTAATCATGCAAATCAATTCAATATTAAAAGGTACGAAATACATGAATTGCAAAATAAATAATAAACGCTAAAGCTTATCGTAATGGTGTGACTTCTCCCTTGGAAGTAGCTCCGTATGCTTCCCTAGACCTCCTTTGAGCTTTTTCCCACGTTCTCAGAGTGTTGTGTGTGGAATGGGATGCTTTGAAATGCTAGAATTCGTGGGGTATTTATAGGCCATATCTGGGTTACGGCGTAACCAAAAGAGGAGTTACGCCGTAACCTTGTATTTCCTCGTAAATGCACTAGATCTGCTAGTTACGACGTAACCTTATAAGTGGTTACGCTGTAGTCTTCAATAAACTCGGTTACGTCGTAAGTATCAGTGGCGTGGAACCTCTTTTGACCTAATGGAGTTACGTCGTAACCTTTGGGAAGAGTTACGCCATAACCTCTTGATAAGTTGGACTTCTGGGTCACGCAATAGTTACGGCGTAATGTGAGAGATGAGTTACGCCGTAACTTCTTCAAAATAAGCATACTGTGATAAATCTTTAGTAATGTTTCCATTTCCGCGTCTCTTTAGCTCCAATGCTCGTAATTTACCTGAATGCGGAAAACAATGGAAAACAAGCGTAAATCCATATAAATTATATAAAGAACGAGCATTAACGGGGGAAATTGACACTTAATATTCAGGACTATTTGATGTTATCAAATATCCCCCCACTTGAACTCTACTTGCCATCAAGTAGACCTTATTAGATAGATTCCTAAAAAGATATCTCCCAAAACCTGGAAAATATGAGTTTAAAAATCCCTTATGCTAGAATAAAACAAAGCCGAACACCTCACGAAAAGGGAACAAACACTCAAATATCTCAACTATTCTAAGTGTCAATTTCGGGGTGATCACTCAATCGCACAGTCATAGCATGTATTCTATCATAAGCTTGGCGGTTACACAAATCTCCACCACTAGAGTTAAGGGCTAAACAATTCTCGAAGGCAATATGGGTAGACACGACAAAGGTTAAGGGGTGACTCGTCATTACTAACATGTCACGGCGAAGTGGACAAAATCAATGATACATGACCAAATCCATGGCCAAGACACCAAAGATTGCTCGCTGCATCACCTAGACACGCTTCATGACTAAAGGGTAGGATAAGACATAGGATATATAATTGGTGTAAAATGAAAAACAAGCAGGTAGTCTAAATCTATAACTAAGTCATCACCACTTACCGTCCGCCCAAAGTTCAAGCTTAGAAGTCTAGAGACCGGATCATGAAATGCAAGGTAGATGTGTCATTAGAGGACGTCGTGATGGGCACACTACATTTTCTTCTTCAGTTGGTATAACTCCAACTCCAATCTTCAAATGTGACCGAGGTAGCCTCCTCAATACTAAACAATAAAGCTCATACTATAGTGCTTATAACATCGCACTTTACATAAATCAATCAACTCTCTTTTTTGTTTTTTTTTTGTTTTTTTTTGTTTTTGAACATAACATAATAACATAACATCCCCCCACTTGAGATGAACAATGGGAATTTGGGGGGTCTTCAATGATCTTCATAATTGTTGTCGATGAAAGCGTGATTTCCAAACCTTTTCCACTCGAACCTTGAACTTAGGCAAATGATGACTTCCTAATTACAAATAAAGACTACAGGGTAGGCTAAGGTGTAAGGGTGTAACGAAACAATATATTGGGGTGACAAAATGAAAGGAATGGCTCAAAAGGGTGTATCTAGGGGTATCTTGCACTAAAGGGGAGTGCAACAAAAGGGTTTCACATGGGGGTCGAAAAGTCGAGGTGACTGATCGATAGACTCATAATGGTAGGCTGTTTGAGTGAAAATCCTATAATACTGCCTTCTAAAACTGAAAAGTCCAAATACATCGAGCTAACTCAACATACCTCGTCTATGGTCTCGAAATGATGCAAAGGCTAAGTTCTAAAGTTTACAAGCTACCGGCACACTCATAATTTGGTGGATTTGGGGTAAAATATTGGAAACGGAGAAGGCTAATCTCACCATGTAATATCAAGGGTTGTATGTGCTCGGCTAAGGTCTAATCTAGTTAGGTTCGGAAAAACATGTCAAAATTTTAAAAATGGCATAATTTTTCAAAATAAACTAGAAAAATGAGGGCGAAGTAAAGTTCAAGAGATAATTCTACTCCCGTCCCCCCACTTGAATTGTACAAAGTCTCTTTTGTACTAGGCATTAAAATAAAGGTGAAGAGAAAGGTAGAATTATAGCGAGAACTTCCCTGAAATTTGTTCCAAAAAGAAGAAGGCCCACGAGAAAGGATCGTGCCTTCGTTTAAGCATCATGAACAAACTTCAATCCCTGAAATCACAATACCGACAAGCATAATTCTAAAAAGAAAAAAAAAATGAAAAACAAACCTAACTCACTTTCGTAGGAATCACGGTTGCATTTAGCGAATGCAACAAGCCTTTTAAACCACTTGATGTCCCAAGTGGACGAGTGAAGTCTTGTGAGGGTTTACAGGGAACACACCCACAAAGTTCATTTAAAAACTAATACAAGGTTACTGTGTTTTAAAATGAAAGAATTAAAGCAGAGGAGAGTTACGTCGTAACTCCTATGAGAGAGTTACGCCGTAACTGGCAAAACCTGGTATGAGCTGTGAAGCGAATAGTTACGGCGTAACCACTGAGATGGTAATACGCCGTAATTGGTAATGCGTCAAGAATTCTGCTGCGAAAATGTTGGTTACGGCGTAATCACCAAGATGAGTTACGCCGTAACTCTGTTCAGATCAGGAACTGCAGCAGTAATTACTTCATTGTCTCCTGCAAAAAATGGTTAGAAAACACAAAACCCAACAAAAATGAAATAAAAACAGAAGAAAGGGATAATTCGGGTTGTCTCCCGAAAGAGCACTTTTCTTTATTAACGAGTCTTTAAGTTAGACTCAGAGCCGCGGGGCTCCTATGGGGGTCTTTGGACATGCCCCACTTCCATCATTCGTTGGTATTCATTCATCCAATCATCAAGCCCTTTTTTTCTTGTAGAATTATTGAGCCCAATTGTTCCCAATTTATGTGAAAGCCATTTATCACATGATTCTCCATGGTCATCATCTTTAGTAATAATATTATCAGTAATGCTGATGTTTGATCTTGTTTCGCCTATGATGTCAGTGAGATGGTTGCACCTATACTGTTTGATTAGTTCTTTAATAAATTCCGAGCTTCCAAGCTTTAATTTGTACCAATCTTCCAATGCTAATTCAACATCATGTTTCTCTCCCTTATGAGGGTAAATCCATTCATTAGCTTTTCTTTCACATTTTTGAGGACGAGTGAATGGTGTCCATGCTGATTCGCATTCTTTGGTTGACATCTAGTTGCAAAAATGTTTGTTTGGACTTAGATTTTCCTCAATGCTTTGGGCAATTTCATCCTGTTTCTGCTTACAATGATCAACACTTTCTTTACGATTATCAGTAATAGGCTTAGAGTGTAGAGTGGGGTTCAGTGATTGAACATTATTAGAAATTTCAGTTTTTGGTTTTAAATGCTCATTCATACTAAAAGTTATTCGTTCATTTTTGGTCCCCAAGGAAATTTGTTTTTCAAAAACCATAATTTGAGCCCTACAAGTGGCCAAAAAAGGTCTTCCAACAATCAAGTTGTAAGCCTCCCGCTTTCCCATGTCAATAACTACAAAATCGGTGGGGAAGAAAAATTTTCCAATTTTTAAAAGCACATTGTTCACAATCCCCCTCAGTACAGCCTTAGAGGAGTCCGCCATTTCAATTATAATAGTTGTTTCTTTTAAATTGGTAAGTTTGATTTTTTCGAATAAAGTAGTTGAGATAAGGTTAACCCCAGCCCTTAAATCAGCTAAAGCGGGAATCTTAATGTTACCAATAGTGCAAGGGAGAAGAAAACTTTCCTGGTACTGCAGTTTCTCAGGAAGTTGGCTTGGTAGGAACTCGTCGTCTTCTGCTTTATCATCCTTTCTTAGGTAGTTAATCCCGGAGAAATCATTAGTGATAGAAGATGTGCATTGCTCCTTTTTTGCTTTATCCTGCGCAAATATGGCTTTGCAGGAAGTGGCTTTAGCATTACTTGTTTCAAGGTTCTTAGCTAATTGCCCAATTTGTGTTTCGAGGTTCTTAATTGCAGCATCTTGGTTACGTAGGTTCATATTGGTGTCCTCCTTTACTTTGACCATCCATTCCTTGAGTCTATCTTCCTTTTTTGTCGATTCTTCAATGTGTCGGTGCATTATTTCTTCAAGGCTAGGTTTAGGAGGATTATTGTTGACTTTTGTGTAGAACCCATGAGATTTTTCACGGTACCTAGGTCCGTAATTATTGTAGCTTTTGAAAGGGAATTCTTTCCCATAGTTCACTTCTCCGATCCTTTTAACTTCTTCATTGGAGGAACATTCTTTATAAGGACGAGCCCCATCTCGCTCCACTTGAATGGAATGCACATTTTCCTTGAGCTTCTTCATTTCTCTTCCAAGGCTTTCTAATTTGTTGTTTATTGCTGCAAGGCCCTCAATATCATTATTTTTACTACGGTTGCTTCCTCCATTGTGCCATTTGTGAGAGTGGTCTGCCATTTTTTTGAATAGTTTCCAAAGCCATGGTGGGTGTCATACTAGGAATTGGCCCTTGAGAATCAATCATTTGTCTTGAAGAGACGTTCAGTCCCTTGTAAAAGACGTTCACTTTTTGTTGGCTGTTAAGATCGTGAGTAGGGCACTTGTATAACAATTCGTTGTATCTTTCCCAAGCTTGGTATAATGTTTCATCACCCTCTTGCTTGAAGTTATGAATTTCTTCCATTTGCTTCGCCGTCTTTGATGGAGGACAATATCTCTGAATGAAATATTTTTTTAAGATAGGCCAAGTGTTGACAGTCCCAGCAGGTAATCGATCGACCCATCTTTTAGCAGATCCCGTAAGAGAAATAGGGAATACTCGTAGCATTATAGCATCGTGTGAGACTCTGGGGATTTTGAATAGGCTGACAATATATTCGACGTTGTCTACATGTTCATGGGCATCATCGGTGATGCTTCCAGAGAAGGGGTTTGCACGTAATTCCCTCATGAATTGAGGTTTGATTTCGAATTGAGCATCATCTGCAATGGCTGGCCTAACAATCCCTGGCCCTTGTTCTTCTTTTGTCAATGCCAAATATTCCTCAAGAGTGAGGTTATCGATGTTAATAGCTTCCATGGTACCTGAAAACTTGAAATATGATCATGAGAAACGTTTTAAAAACGAAATGAAAGACTTAATATCAATCCTAATATAGCTCCCCGGCAGCGGCGCCAAAAACTTGATGCAGGTTTTACTGACCAGGTCTTAATATTTATAGTGTCTCGCTATACCTATGGTCTACCCTAATGCACTAACGGGCAGTGTACCCGGTCGTGTGTAGTGTAGTAAATGGTAAAGCCGAGTTCGTCCCAAGAGCTATGTGTGTTGGATAATTACTAAGTCTAATTGTCACAGAATATTAAATGGTTTGATAGGGTTTAAATAATTAAACTACTAATGCAGAAAATAAAGTAAAAGCAATTAAATGTGTGAAGGGAAATCAATAGAGGAATAGTGGTGCTAACCTAGTTAATCCTACTAGCTAGTTATGTCTACATCTACCTACTTTCAATTACTTCAGGTGGGGTCAAATTCGAGAGGACAACATTTGGTCAATTCGCCCTAACCTATCAGCAAAGATGCCACCACAGGAGAAATCAGGCGCACCGTCATAAGTCCTGTTGATCCTGGTCCCCTAAGCCTGGTCATTAAGTACCGCTACATGCTAGATTCTAAATAGTGAGTGCCCGGCCGTTAGGAACTTAGACACTACACCCCCCAATTCTTAAGTTCATCCAAACGATAGGTGATCAGTTGGTCAAATCGCACAAGTAGAAAGGGTCATCAGTTGGTCATATCTTACCCTTCCCGTCTCAGTCCGCTCACCTAGGGTCAGTTGGTCATATCTCCTAGGCAATTGGCCTCTATCGCCATTCAAAACTACCGAACCAAGGGTGACTACCAAAGAACTATGCATGCATACACTTAGAAATAATTGTACGGAAGTAAAGGTAAACGCAAACAAAACAAGTAAGGAATCATAACTAGGCTAGCACCAAAGGGTGCTTAGCCGCTCATATTAATCATGCAAATCAATTCAATATTCAAAGGTACGAAATACATGAATTGAAAGTAAAATAAATAATAAACGCTAAAGCTTATCGTAATAGTGTGACTTCTCCCTTGGAAACAGCTCTGTATGCTTCCCTAGACCTCCTTTGAGCTTTTTCCCACATTCTCAGAGTGTTGTGTGTGGAATGGGATGCTTTGAAATACTGGAATTCGTGGGGTATTTATAGGCCAGGTCTGGGTTACGGCGTAACCAAAAGAGGAGTTACGCCGTAACCTTCTATATTCAAAGGTACGAAATACATGAATTGAAAGTAAAATAAATAATAAACGCTAAAGCTTATCGTAATAGTGTGACTTCTCCCTTGGAAACAGCTCTGTATGCTTCCCTAGACCTCCTTTGAGCTTTTTCCCACATTCTCAGAGTGTTGTGTGTGGAATGGGATGCTTTGAAATACTGGAATTCGTGGGGTATTTATAGGCCAGGTCTGGGTTACGGCGTAACCAAAAGAGGAGTTACGCCGTAACCTTCTATTTCATTAAATGCACTAGATCTGCTAGTTACGACGTAACCTTATAAGTGGTTACGTCGTAGTCTTCAATAAACTCGGTTACGTTGTAAGTGATGCAGTAGTTACGGCGTAAGTATCAGCGGCGTGGAACCTCTTTTGACCTAATGGAGTTACGTCGTAACCTTTGGGAAGAGTTACGCCGTAACCTCTTGATAAGTTGGACTTCTGGGTCACGCAATAGTTACGACGTAATGTGAGAGATGAGTTACGCCGTAATTTCTTCAAAATAAGCATAATGTGATAAATCTTTAGTAATGTTTCCATTTCCGCGTCTCTTTAGCTTCAATGCTCGTAATTTACCTGAAAGTGGAAAATAATGGAAAACAAGTGTAAATCCATATAAATGATATAAATAACGAGCATTAACGGGGGAAATTGACACTTAATATTCAGGACTATTTGATGTTATCAGATCTTTAGAAAGCAATTCCTCGAGCTCCTTCACATCCTTAGCAGGGTCGCATTCGACTTCTTCATCAACCATGGTAATATCGAAAAGCTCATATCCGAATTCCTTTAAAAGTTTATCCAAAACTGGGTTGGTAGTTTCTGCTGCATAACAATCGTCCGAAGGTGTGATATGTGAGGACATGGGTTGCACTATCATCATAGGGTTAGGTTCGTCATGCACAATAGGTCTAGTATTTGCCTAAGCCTTTCAACATCCTCTACCATGATATCTCACATGTCATACATATTCCATTCATCACATTCCTCCTGGACTTCCTCTTTCTCCTATGTAGTGTCGATATTGGCATAATATGTATCATGTTCACAAACACTAGTAAAAATATTAGTAATGGGATAAATAGGAGAGCTAAGAAGGTAATCACATTCATGGTTCACATCCCCAAATTATTCATAATCACACCCATTATGGACCTCCTCTTGTTTCAGTCTTTGAAGGTTTTCAGCTCGAATTCTGAAAATCTCATCCAATACTCTTACTATCATCAAATCTTTATCATCAAGTTGGGGGTCAGGTGTGTTTTGTGAATAATTACTAAAGTTAGATGTGAAACCGCTAGTGTGATTATTCAAACTATTCTTCATTGATTGGTTGTGTATAATTCTTATTCTTGAATGGTCATGTTATCAATGTCCACTTCATCATACACTTGAGGTGATACAAAACCACCAATAGGTAGATGGTTGAGAAGATTGAAATAAAGGCTTTAGAGGAGGAGATCTCGTAGTAGCTGTGACAACTGGCAAATTTAGGGAGTCTATTTTAGGTAACCGCATTACACTAAATTAAACTGAGATTTGCCTTTAACACTATTTTAATAAACCGTTACTTGATTTTATATCGTCGATTGGTTTTTACGGTTTATTTCATTATTAAATGAGTTATCGTATGAGTTTTAACTCTATTTGGTAGGCACTATTCGATTCGGCACTAGAAAAGCCTAAAACAAGAGTTATTGTAACTTTTAGACCGTAACTCGAAAATTGACAAATAAATAGTCAAAACTCGCGGAAAAACGTAAGTAACGATGTTGGAAAGTTAAATAAATGTAGTGGGACACTCGGGGGACGATATGTGAGCTCGGGAATGGGTAAACGAGATAGATACGAAAAGTTACAACCCGAACCCCCCTCTTTTCCTTAAGGCCGGCGCCCCCCCCCCCCTCTCCTAATTAATTTTTTTTGAGGTCCCTAGCTCCTAGTATATAAGCCCTACTCAAGTCTCATTTCCCCCATCTCTTTCTCTCACTAGAAAAACACACACACTACTTTATCTCTCTAGTTTCTCACTCTAAAAACCCTAAACCACCACCACCACCTTTGGCCGCCACTTTTTCTGGCCACCACCGCCGGATTCCGGCGAGTGTCATCTCACCTCCACCACCAAAAGTAAGATCTCTTTCTCCTCTTTCCAACCATATATCATACACTCAATTTGGACTTCATTAACACCTCCAAATTCAAGAATTAAGATTCGTACTTTTAGGGTTTCAAAAGATTTCAAAGGGCTTTTGTAATTGGTGATTAGAGAAGGTAAATAGAACATGTTTTGAGCTTGATTGGGTGATAAAAAGCCACGAATTGATTTCTAGGGTTTCGACCCATGAACAATTTTTTGGGGCTTTTGGGTGGAACATGAAATTAAAGCTAATTAGTGATGAAATAAACAAGTAATTAGTGTTTGGTACATGTGTGGTGCATTAATTTGATGGGTTTTTCATTTTAGGGTTTAGTTGCATGTTCTTGGTTAATGATAGTTGATGGGTTTTGTGTTTAGTTAGTGTTTGGAGCTTGAATGATTGGATTGGAGTGTTGTAGAATTGAATTGGTTGTGTTTGGTTGTGTGATATGGGACATACGAGCCAAGAAGCCTACGTATGGGTCTTGGTTGGTTTCGTACGAGACCCACTTGGGTCTTGGGTCCGAGTAGGGTCAATTTGGTAGCTTATTGATTGG
Source organism: Chrysanthemum seticuspe (assembly GCA_019973895.1). Taxonomy (NCBI): domain Eukaryota; kingdom Viridiplantae; phylum Streptophyta; class Magnoliopsida; order Asterales; family Asteraceae; genus Chrysanthemum; species Chrysanthemum seticuspe. The sequence continues at coordinate 259,576,284 of BPTQ01000008.1, read as the reverse complement.
TTTAGTTGAGGTTTGAATGAGACGCGTGGAGCCGAAAAGCTTTTAGAAGCTTGTTTGGTTCACGTGGTCTTGACCGCGACCGTGTCATGACCATTAGGGTCATAACATTGGTTTCGAGTATAATTGGTTGATTGATTGATTGGCGAGATTGTTTTGAGTTGGTTTGGGATTGAATTGCGACGTTATGACTTTTAATTATGGACTTGATATATATATATTGTGACTTTGAGCTACGTCGGCGTCACTTTGACTTTTTAGTCAATAGTTGACTCTGACAAAGCCGTAACATGGACTTTAGTATAATTTGGACAATTGATTGATTAAAAGCCGAGAAGTTATGACTCGTGCTTGTGGACTCGAAACGAATAACGTTATGAGATTTATAATGGGATTTGATGAAATATATATTATATATGAAAATGATAATAAAACTATGAAATGTAAATAATAATGGGCTTTTGTACTAAAAAATATCAATAACAAGATTTATCTTGTTATTTACTAGTTTTAAACGGAAACTAACGACTAAATTGGAAAGGTTTTGTAATAAATAAGTAATTATGGTTTCGAGTACACGTTTATCAATAAATGTCAATTGTGGACATTTAATATTGGATAAGTAGTTATTTATTTGCGTTATGTGTGCATGAGTTACGGATAACCTAGCATTAATATTGTTGATCCACGTGGGTAGCGGACTTATTAGGTTGACGAATCTAATAAGAGCCCGCTAGGTGTGTTGGGTAATCTTATTAATGGGTGACTTATCCTTATGACTCTTTAGGATACGATTGATTTATGGGATAATAAGCGACACGAATAAATGAATGAGTTTATCGAGTTGACGAATTCGATAAGGTCTACTATTTATTCTGAAACTTATTGAACTATGGAGCTTATCGTTTAGAGGTCTCATTGTGTCGCATTTAGTTATATATTGGTTGTTTGAGTGCATTCATGGCATCATATTGAGTCGATACACCCACATGAAGATACCAAACACTAGGATTAATGGTGAAACGAGACGTTTTTGGAAATAAAGGAATGGAATATATTGGGGTAGTTAACGTTGATTTTGAGGAATATGTATATTAAGTTGGTCTACATTAATAGGTTGTGCCGAGTCGATAGTTGCTGTGCTGTGATTTCTGTTATCTTCTGCTAGTGATATTTGTGCGTTGATTGTGCTTTGATTGCTTGAGGTGAGTTTCATAGCCCCACTTTTATATACGTTTTAACTACGTTTTGAACTATTTTGGGGTGAGAATCATGCTACTGTTTTTGGACCGTTAAAACTATTTGGATTTGCTTATATGCTTGACTGAGTAGATAGATGTGCGATAGTTGTTGCCTTAGTCTAGATTTAACCATGCCTAACTAAGAATAGACTTTTATCTCGACCTAGCCCGGGGTTGGCAATTGTTCTAGAGGTTGCCACGACAGTGCTGGACTAGAGTCGCAGGGCTTCGAGTAAGTGATTATATGGTTGGTGATCCGGGTAGGATCTGTGTGTGCAAACTGTATTATTCTATCTAAGTCTTGCATAGCAAATTAACTCTTTCAGGTCCAATATGATTTTGTTGAACTTAAACCTATGAACTTACCAGCGTAAGCTGACCTTTTAGCATGATTTCTCAGGTATTTGAGAGATGTTTGGATTACTTGATGTGTGGAAGCTTGGCATGGAGGCGTGGTTCAAGGATCATTTTCTGAATCTGATAAACAATGGGGACCTATTTTGTTAAACTATGTTTTGGGCCTAAAATTTATATCTTCGGATTAAATGTTTGAATATTTGATTTGGGATTGGTTTTAAATGGTTAATTGGTTATCTTTTATTTTACTTGTGTGCGATACCAATCCAAAAAGTAACGCCCCAAAAACTTGATTAAGTCTTCCGCTGTACCGAGATTTGGGGGTGTTACAGTAGTTCTCCTTGATCAAAGATTTCTCATGAATGTTCTATCTTTCTCGCGCTTATACTCCAAGTATTCTTCCAATGTCATATGATCAATATATGGCTCCATCTCCAAGATTTCCTTAAATACAAAACAAACAAAACAGAAAATAAAGGAAAATAAAAAATATAAAAGCAAAACTGAAATTAACATCCTAAATAGCTCCCCGGCAGCGGCGCCAAAATTCGGATGCATGATTTCTGACCAGGATTTAAATTTATAATGTCTCGTCTACCGAAGGTCTACCTATTGCACTAATTAGCAGTGAACTCGGTCTTGCGGAAGTATAGAAGGTGGTAAAGCCGAGGTCGTTCACAAAAGCTATGTAGTTTTAGATTCTATTTAAGTCTAGTGTCACGTCTTTTAAGAGAATAATGCTGAAAGAATAATTGAACTAAATAATCAAGAAATGAAATAGAGGAAAATAAATTAAATTTGTAAACAATAGGGAGAAAGTGTGCTAACCTAATTATTCATCCTATCATATTATGTCTATGTTTTCTAATTATTACTTCCTATCGCTTCAAGTGGGGGTTTAATTTGCTAGACTCCTTTGGTCAATTCTTCATAGCTTATTAGACATAGATTCCTACTTGAAATCAAAGGCATTACCCTTTGGTGTGACGAGGATCTTTAGAAACCTATGCGAAGTCATTAAGTTCCCTACATGCAAGATTTGAAATAATGTGTGCCCGGGCGCTAGCATCTTAGACACACATCCCTAACTTCTTAAGTTCCGCCTTCCAGACGGTGATCCATTGGTCAATTTTCATGAGAGGGATTGATAGTCCTTTGGTCAATTCCTATCAACCCTCGCTACCTACTTCCCTAGGGTCCTTTGCTCAATTCTCCTAAGCAAGCATATACGACCGCATATAAAAACTATCAAAACTATGGTAACTACCAAAGAACTATGCATGCATACACTAGAAGCAATAATAAAAGTTACTTGCTGTAGAAAACTACCAAAACAAAACAAAACAAAACAAAAAAAAATGACGATGATTGCTTGTGAATTCTTTCTTGAAAATGGCTTGGAACTGTTGGAAATTGCCCTGGAGTGGTGCCCTAATCGACTCCTAGGAGAAGGGGAAGAAGAGATACTTAAAAATGCAGATTTAGAGCTGTATTTATAGCCCCCAACAAGGTTAGGGCGGAACCTCAAAGGCTAATTACACCGTAATTAATGACGACGCAAAGAAATTCGGATCTCGAACAATTACGTCGTAACTAAATTCTTTAGTTACGCCGTAACTAAATTTGTATTTACGCTGTAAATAATCATTCTCGTACTTTTTCATGTCATCCACTTTTGAAACATTCATGCCTTTGTCCCCCCTATAGTCCCTGATCGTACTTGTTAGTTTTACTTGTAGTCCTTGGAGTAAATATCATTTGACTTCATTAAGCCCCTGGACTTCAACTCCTTCGCGCTCAAGTTATTGATTACGCCGTAACTAATTTATTCAGTTACGCCGTAATTCTTTGTAAGTATATTCTTATCCGCTCGGTACTTGATATGTGTCTAAATACACATATATTTGTATTATATAAACCCACAAAAAACAACCAAAAACACACAAATGACTCTCAAAATGATACAAATTCATAAAAATGTGTTTTTATGTGATTCAGGTACAAAAGATTGAAAAACAAGTGAAAAATGATCAATTTCACAACAATTGTCGTTTTCAGTCCCTGAAGTTACTCAAATTGTCAAAACTAGTCCCTAAATGTTTAAAATGAATGAAAAGTCAACTTAAGTCCTTGGGGAACCAAAAATATTCACAAATGATCCCTGGATGAAAGTTTACACAAAATGGCAACTTTTACCCTTCAAGTTACAAAATTGGCAAAAATGGTCCCTGGGTATTCAAAAAATGGAAATTTTACAAAATATACCCTTGTACTATTCATGAATTTACAATTTGGAACTATTTTGATAACTTTGAGGAAATTACAATTTAACCCCCTAAACTTTGGAAAATTACATAAATGGTCCTCGGGGTATTTTAAATTGTAATAAAATGCAAAATAAGTCCTTTGGTTTATCTAACTTAACAATTTTAGTCCTTGTGAATACTTTGGAATATTGCAGGTTCAGTCCCTCAAAAATTCAGAAGTTACAAGATTGGTCCTTGGGCTTATTAATATTACAAACCAAACGGATCCACTTAATACCCAAAATCCAAATCCAATCCAAATCTTTTAAACCGGCTGGCCCAATCCATAGCCCAAACCCAACACCCGTTATTATTAGCCAGGTCAAATGGTCAATACCCCGCCAAAACCAGGGGTACTGTTCACTGTCTCCCCCAAGGCTGTTTGAGCCAAAACCAGGTGGTTTTGTGCCGCCTTCCCCCTTCACTTGCCTACCCCAGCTCACACCCTACCCTCTTACACCATCTAAACATCAACCCACTCCATAATAAATGCATCCCCACCACTTTTTCACCCATATCCCCTGTTTTCCTCTGCTTGACCCAAAAGCTTCTCCAAACTATCTCAATTGTCCCCTTGCCACCTCCACATAACTCCACAATTCCTTAATTGTTCTCAGACCACCTCAAATCCACGTGTACACTTTTGGCGCCAAAAGTGTTTTAAATGGCTGAGATCAATTGGACATCATCAAGGGTCAAGATTGAAAGAAAAGAGTTAGGAATGGTCTCCAAGACTACTGAGACTATAAAAGAGAGAAGAAAGACAGAAGAAAAACCACCTTGGCCTTAAGCCATTGTCACACTATGGAATAGCCATAGTCTTTACTATTTAATTTACTTATCATGTCATTTACAAGCTTTAATAGTGTAATTAATCTCAAAGTAGTGTAATGGATCCTCAATTTACAGTTTTAATGCAAGTTTTTTTTTTAAATTTCATGATTTTCATAATTGTCTTTTAATTTCAAGTTATTTACATTTCTGTTGGATAATTGTTGTTTGATGGACTCTATAGGTCACATAAGCTCCTGACAAAGCTTGTTAAGCTTTTAGATACATTAAATCAGCTTGGTCTTTTCAAAATCAAATATCACTAAAAAATAGAGAAAAATAGGAAATAATCAAAAATCAGATTTATGAAGAAGGTGATGAAGCAGGGTTGGATTTGGAATGCTATGGGGTATTAGGAGCTTAATGGGAAGCTATTGGGTGTAACCTTGTCCTTGGTTTCTATGTCTCAGTCCACTTTCTCATTTGTAAGCATTTTTCTAATTTTTTGCAATTTACTGTTTTACTGTTTTAGCTGCTTTGATTTTCATGTTTTCATGTTTCTGTGTTGTTAGTTTATGATGTTATAGCTTAATATCAGGTGTTTATGTTTTGAAATTGGATTGTGGTTTGGTATTTCATTAAACTGCCAATATACTTACTTTTGAAAATCATAGACCTAGACTCTTGTGACTACTTGTTTAGGTTGAATAAGGTTTGGTTTGACACACTAAAACCTCTGGATTTGATAAATCATGCTTATACAGTCAGATGTTATGAAAACCTCAAAACAATCCCTTTTAAAATATTGTTTGGATTTGCTGATACATGAGCAGTCTAGTGTTTGTGTGTTGTTGTTTGTCATTGTTCTATGTGACATTAGTATCTAATAGTTCAATGCAAGCATAATATTCAGTCCTTACTTGTTAAAATAGTCAAATCATTTTTAATCTTTCAATTGTAGCTTACTGTTTAGGATTTGTAATGCAAATTTCATCACAGTAATGTATAAGTATAATATCTAGCTTTATTTCATGTTCTTATAGTTTTATATAACATATTAAGTCAGTAGATTAAGTTTTAAATTCATTTAAGTCAAACTTTTATGTTCTTGTGAAAAGTCAAATTTTCAAATAGTCGTTTTTGAATAAAATGTATAATTTTGTGTAGGACTCAGTGTTAAGTTTTAGTCTTAGTCCTTTTGGGATAGTAAAATTTAGCTGCTAAACTTAAATAGAAAAATATTAGTTCACTATTTCTCAGCTTTTTAAGTGCTTATTTTCAGCCTTTCTTTAGATACCTGTTCAAAAACCATGCTCTGTGCACAGGTTTAGGTGTCAAGTTAATGAGCTTGCATAAGCTTCATTACTTGGTCCTAGCTTGTGCACTTTACTGTTTTATGTAGCTTTTGTGGCCTTTTCATTATTTTCATGCTTGTTTTTATTTATTCAGCTTATTTGCATAGCTTAATTACCCAAACTTTTTTGTCCCATCTCATCCACTACACTGAAGCAAACAGTGTAGTGGAGTAGTTTTCAAAAGCTTATAAAAAGTTCCTTACTAAGCTTGAGCTTGTGAGCTCTGGTTTTTCACAAAGCCAAGCTACCATAATCTCTAGTGCAGTGTTTGTTGAGCTCTTATTAGCTTATTTGATAGTCCTATAGAAACTTGTAGTTTGCCCATTCCCAACAGTTCACATTTGAACTTACACCATTACCTACAGGTTCTTATAAGCTCACAAAAAGCTCTCCAGTATACCATAACTTGTAAATCTTGGTTCTTTAGATTGCCAACCTAGTCATCTTGAGGTTCCAAGTTTACTTTTCAATTTTGTAGCCTATTAATAAGGGCTGCAATGAGCTTTTTGATTGTCCCATATCTGAGTATATAGGCCTACTCAGTGTATTCCTAGCATCTTCATAAGCTTTGCATAAGCTCATCTGTGATCCTCATAAGTTGAGTTGTAGCTTTTTGGAAAGCCAACCAGCATGCCTTGCTACTCCAACTCTTTATATGGCTTATTCAGCTTATTTGATAAGCTGAATCTGTCCATCAAATAAGTTGCAGGGGTGTTTGGAACTGAGTGCATCAGAGAAGTGCTTATTTGCTTATTTTGAGCTTATAAGTGCATCCCTGTGCATAAGCTTGTATATTCTAGTCTATTATACTTGTACATAATTGCCTTTTGCTTTTGTTTCCTATGTATAGCTTATTTCAAGCTTATTTTAAGCTTGAGTTCCAACAGTCAAGCCAAAAGCTCAACTGTTGGACTCATAAGCTTATAATGTGCTTATTTTTCTAGTTTGTAAAGTTTTCTTTTCATTAAATATGTATAATACTTGTATATACTCAGTTTTATAAAGAGAAAAACCAAAAAGACCCTTTACCAATAAATGATAGCTTCTATTTAGAAGTTGAGCTTAAAAAGCCATCTGTTATGGAAATAAGCTGCCACAGAGCTTATTTCCAAGTTTTGGATAAGTTGGTTTTGTTAAAGTTACATATTTTAGCTTAATATACATTTTTGCAAAAAGAAAATTAAAAAAAAAATGTTTTTGCAAAAAGGGGGTAGGCAGGCTCGAACCTGAGACCTCCCCCTTATGGGAATGATAGTGGGGGTACCTGTAACCATTGCGCCCTTGGGTCTTTCTCGTTAAAACCTTGCACTATCTATCTCTTATATACGTTTTATTCATTTTAGCTTAAACGAGATTTTAGCTTATTTGTAGCTTATTCGTAGTAGCTTTTTCCAGTTTTGTAATTTTAATAAATTTGTATTAGTAATAAGTATTTTATAAAAAAGTTTCGGATTTTTCTCATTAGTTTTACTATTTTTAAACATTTAATTAGTGTTTTATAGTATTTAATTCATAATAAATAAAATAATAATCTAAAAAATATAATTCTTTTTTGTAAAATTTTCTTTTATCAAATAGTACGTAATAAAATTAGTTTTACACTTGTAGGACTTTTATTTCATAAAATTTACGTTTTATCTTGCGCTCCAGCGTAATTTTCGTAAATAACGCTCGTTTCCATTTTAAACAACGTTTTTAAGTAATTCAAGTTTACGTTTTAGTTAAAATAGTTTATTTAATATATTTTATTTCATAAAATCACAAAAACATCAATTGTACAAATAGTGATAGAATTTATTTAATAGATTTTAATATTTTAATTCTATTTAATTTGCATTTAAGTCGCTAAGACATGCAAATCCCTACTATAGTTATAATCGTTTTGTTTTTATACGTTTACGTTTTAGTTAAACGTACGTTTATACATCTTTTACGTTTTTAGGTTTCTGATTGAACGTTTTTAATGACGTAGCTGTGACAGAGCTATTACTATTCACATTCTTAGTGTTAGTCAATCAGATTCCTGTTTTCCTATACTAATATTACTTTCAACAATTCACAAGTCATTGTACCAGAACGTCACGCCTCACCAGGACATAAACGATCCAAGGATATTTTTAATCCTTGGTAAACTTGCAATTTTCTCCCGGGCTGTCGCCCTTTTATCATCTGTTACGGTTGACCGTTCACAAGCGGTTGATAAGTGTGACGGAGAAATAAAAGAAGGTAGTTCGGGAGGAATCAAATTTTGGCGGCGCTGCCGGGGAGGCTAGCTGCGTATTATGACTTGTATTTTGTACTTTGTTGAAATACCTATCCTTGTATGTAAATTACATATACTTCATTTCATATAAACAATATAAAATACAAAAATATTTTATGGTTGAAATCTATCTGTGCTTTGATTTGCATTTGACTGTCAATTTTCCTAATCTTGATATTCCTAGGTCTAAATTTTGGCTAAACACCATGTTTACACTAAAAAAGGATTTACTGTGCTTAGTATAATTCCTGGAATGTGATAGATTAGGTTTAAATCAGTATCATGTATTAAAAATCTCATTTAGGTTTCCTTTTTAGCCATTTCTTTGTATATATATATAAAAGTTAAAAAAAATACAAAAACATTTTTCGTTTCTGTTTATATTATATCAAAAACCCAAAAAGATTCTCCCTACCTTTATCTTCATAATTCTGTGAGTGAACCCCACTCCAATTTCTCGTCAAATCATTTTCACTTTTCTTACCTATTTCTAACACCTAAGTGTGGGGGTGTGCCCCACATTTCGTACATAGATTTATAAAACGTTGAGAAAATTGTATATATTAAAAAAGAGAATAATTGTTGTGTTTCTACACTTAGCTAGTAATGTTATCTTTTTACGTTCAAGGATTCGGCATGATAGCCGGGACTTTGAATATTGAGGACAATATTCATTTCTAAGTGTGGGGGGGAAATTCTGGCGAATTTGATCATAAATGTACCCTTTTAGTCCCTTTTTCCCCAAAAATGGCAAAATTTTAAAATTTTTTTATTGGAAGTACTATGTACTAAACACAACAAATGGTAATCAGTCCACCATGTCTAACCCACATAAGGATTGGCTAATCCAGGAGCAAACGGCTCTTGGTAAAGATATCTCAAATCCGTTTATGGCTTGCTATTTGCCCAAAATTGTATGGTATTCAGCTCACCATATCCTTAAAAGTGAAGAGTTGGCTAGCCCGCAAGTTTATGGCTTGTGGTAAAGGCAGTGGAAAAACCATAATTGGTAATTAACTCACCAAAGATAATATTTATAATTTATCTAAGAGTTGGCTAGTCCAGAAGGGTACGGCTTCTGGTAAAGACAAATCAAATCCGTTTACAGCTTATGATTTGCTCAAAATCATTTGGTTATCAGTGTACCAAGGTTCTTACTTGAACTAAAACAATTGGCTACTCCAGAAGTGATGGCTTTTGGTAAAGAGTTTTTTTTCAAATCCATTAAGTTTTAAATAAAAGATTGCTAGGGACTAGCAATAGTTTAGTGTGGGGGATTTGATATGTGTCTAAATACACATATATTTGTATTATATAAACCCACAAAAAACAACCAAAAACACACAAATGACTCTCAAAATGATACAAATTCATAAAAATGTGTTTTTATGTGATTCAGGTACAAAAGATTGAAAAATAAGTGAAAAATGATCAATTTCACAACAATTATCGTTTTCAGTCCCTGAAGTTACTCAAATTGTCAAAACTAGTCCCTAAATGTTTAAAATGAATGAAAAGTCAACTTAAGTCCTTGGGGAACCAAAAATATTCACAAATGATCCCTGGATGAAAGTTTACACAAAATGGCAACTTTTACCCTTCAAGTTACAAAATTGGCAAAAATGGTCCCTGGGTATTCAAAAAATGGAAATTTTACAAAATATACCCTTGTACTATTCATGAATTTACAATTTGGAACTATTTTGATAACTTTGAGGAAATTACAATTTAACCCCCTAAACTTTGGAAAATTACATAAATGGTCCTCGGGGTATTTTAAATTGTAATAAAATGCAAAATAAGTCCTTTGGTTTATCTAACTTAACAATTTTAGTCCTTGTGAATACTTTGGAATATTGCAGGTTCAGTCCCTCAAAAATTCAGAAGTTACAAGATTGGTCCTTGGGCTTATTAATATTACAAACCAAACGGATCCACTTAATACCCAAAATCCAAATCCAATCCAAATCTTTTAAACCGGCTGGCCCAATCCATAGCCCAAACCCAACACCCGTTATTATTAGCCAGGTCAAATGGTCAATACCCCGCCAAAACCAGGGGTACTGTTCACTGTCTCCCCCAAGGCTGTTTGAGCCAAAACCAGGTGGTTTTGTGCCACCTTCCCCCTCCACTTGCCTACCCCAGCTCACACCCTACCCTCTTACACCATCTAAACATCAACCCACTCCATAATAAATGCATCCCCACCACTTTTTCACCCATATCCCCTGTTTTCCTCTGCTTGACCCAAAAGCTTCTCCAAACTATCTCAATTGTCCCCTTGCCACCTCCACATAACTCCACAATTCCTTAATTGTTCTCAGACCACCTCAAATCCACGTGTACACTTTTGGCGCCAAAAGTGTTTTAAATGGCTGAGATCAATTGGACATCATCAAGGGTCAAGATTGAAAGAAAAGAGTTAGGAATGGTCTCCAAGACTACTGAGACTATAAAAGAGAGAAGAAAGACAGAAGAAAAACCACCTTGGCCTTAAGCCATTGTCACACTATGGAATAGCCATAGTCTTTACTATTTAATTTACTTATCATGTCATTTACAAGCTTTAATAGTGTAATTAATCTCAAAGTAGTGTAATGGATCCTCAATTTACAATTTTAATGCAAGTTTTTTTTTTTAAATTTCATGATTTTCATAATTGTCTTTTAATTTCAAGTTATTTACATTTCTGTTGGATTATTGTTGTTTGATGGACTCTATAGGTCACATAAGCTCCTGACAAAGCTTGTTTAAGCTTTTAGATACATTAAATCAGCTTGGTCTTTTCAAAATCAAATATCACTAAAAAATAGAGAAAAATAGGAAATAATCAAAAATCAGATTTATGAAGAAGGTGATGAAGCAGGGTTGGATTTGGAATGCTATGGGGTATTAGGAGCTTAATGGGAAGCTATTGGGTGTAACCTTGTCCTTGGTTTCTATGTCTCAGTCCACTTTCTCATTTGTAAGCATTTTTCTAATTTTTTGCAATTTACTGTTTTACTGTTTTAGCTGCTTTGATTTTCATGTTTTCATGTTTCTGTGTTGTTAGTTTATGATGTTATAGCTTAATATCAGGTGTTTATGTTTTGAAATTGGATTGTGGTTTGGAATTTCATTAAACTGCCAATATACTTACTTTTGAAAATCATAGACCTAGACTCTTGTGACTACTTGTTTAGGTTGAATAAGGTTTGGTTTGACACACTAAAACCTCTGGATTTGATAAATCATGCTTATACAGTCAGATGTTATGAAAACCTCAAAACAATCCGTTTTAAAATATTGTTTGGATTTGCTCATACATGAGCAGTCTAGTGTTTGTGTGTTGTTGTTTGTCATTGTTCTATGTGACATTAGTATCTAATAGTTCAATGCAAGCATAATATTCAGTCCTTACTTGTTAAAATAGTCAAATCATTTTTAATCTTTCAATTGTAGCTTACTGTTTAGGATTTGTAATGCAAATTTCATCACAGTAATGTATAAGTATAATATCTAGCTTTATTTCATGTTCTTATAGTTTTATATAACATATTAAGTCAGTAGATTAAGTTTTAAATTCATTTAAGTCAAACTTTTATGTTCTTGTGAAAAGTCAAATTTTCAAATAGTCGTTTTTGAATAAAATGTATAATTTTGTGTAGGACTCAGTGTTAAGTTTTAGTCTTAGTCCTTTTGGGATAGTAAAATTTAGCTGCTAAACTTAAATAGAAAAATATTAGTTCACTATTTCTCAGCTTTTTAAGTGCTTATTTTCAGCCTTTCTTTAGATACCTGTTCAAAAACCATGCTCTGTGCACAGGTTTAGGTGTCAAGTTAATGAGCTTGCATAAGCTTCATTACTTGGTCCTAGCTTGTGCACTTTACTGTTTTATGTAGCTTTTGTGGCCTTTTCATTATTTTCATGCTTGTTTTTATTTATTCAGCTTATTTGCATAGCTTAATTACCCAAACTTTTTTGTCCCATCTCATCCACTACACTGAAGCAAACAGTGTAGTGGAGTAGTTTTCAAAAGCTTATAAAAAGTTCCTTACTAAGCTTGAGCTTGTGAGCTCTGGTTTTTCACAAAGCCAAGCTACCATAATCTCTAGTGCAGTGTTTGTTGAGCTCTTATTAGCTTATTTGATAGTCCTATAGAAACTTGTAGTTTGCCCATTCCCAACAGTTCACATTTGAACTTACACCATTACCTACAGGTTCTTATAAGCTCACAAAAAGCTCTCCAGTATACCATAACTTGTAAATCTTGGTTCTTTAGATTGCCAACCTAGTCATCTTGAGGTTCCAAGTTTACTTTTCAATTTTGTAGCCTATTAATAAGGGCTGCAATGAGCTTTTTGATTGTCCCATATCTGAGTATATAGGCCTACTCAGTGTATTCCTAGCATCTTCATAAGCTTTGCATAAGCTCATCTGTGATCCTCATAAGTTGAGTTGTAGCTTTTTGGAAAGCCAACCAGCATGCCTTGCTACTCCAACTCTTTATATGGCTTATTCAGCTTATTTGATAAGCTGAATCTGTCCATCAAATAAGTTGCAGGGGTGTTTGGAACTGAGTGCATCAGAGAAGTGCTTATTTTCTTATTTTGAGCTTATAAGTGCATCCCTGTGCATAAGCTTGTATATTCTAGTCTATTATACTTGTACATAATTGCCTTTTGCTTTTGTTTCCTATGTATAGCTTATTTCAAGCTTATTTTAAGCTTGAGTTCCAACAGTCAAGCCAAAAGCTCAACTGTTGGACTCATAAGCTTATAATGTGCTTATTTTTCTAGTTTGTAAAGTTTTCTTTTCATTAAATATGTATAATACTTGTATATACTCAGTTTTATAAAGAGAAAAACCAAAAAGACCCTTTACCAATAAATGATAGCTTCTATTTAGAAGTTGAGCTTAAAAAGCCATTTGTTATGGAAATAAGCTGCCACAGAGCTTATTTCCAAGTTTTGGATAAGTTGGTTTTGTTAAAGTTACATATTTTAGCTTAATATACAGTTTTGCAAAAAGAAAATTAAAAAAAAATGTTTTTTGCAAAAAGGGGGTAGGCAGGCTCGAACCTGAGACCTCCCCCTTATGGGAATGATAGTGGGGGTACCTGTAACCATTGCGCCCTTGGGTCTTTCTCGTTAAAACCTTGCACTATCTATCTCTTATATACGTTTTATTCATTTTAGCTTAAACGAGATTTTAGCTTATTTGTAGCTTATTCGTAGTAGCTTTTTCCAGTTTTGTAATTTTAATAAATTTGTATTAGTAATAAGTATTTTATAAAAAAGTTTCGGATTTTTCTCATTAGTTTTACTATTTTTAAACATTTAATTAGTGTTTTATAGTATTTAATTCATAATAAATAAAATAATAATCTAAAAAATATAATTCTTTTTTGTAAAATTTTCTTTTATCAAATAGTACGTAATAAAATTAGTTTTACACTTGTAGGACTTTTATTTCATAAAATTTACGTTTTATCTTGCGCTCCAGCGTAATTTTTGTAAATAACGCTCGTTTCCATTTTAAACAACGTTTTTAAGTAATTCAAGTTTACGTTTTAGTTAAAATAGTTTATTTAATATATTTTATTTCATAAAATCACAAAAACATCAATTGTACAAATAGTGATAGCATTTATTTAATAGATTTTAATATTTTAATTCTATTTAATTTGCATTTAAGTCGCTAAGACATGCAAATCCCTACTATAGTTATAATCGTTTTGTTTTTATACGTTTACGTTTTAGTTAAACGTACGTTTATACATCTTTTACGTTTTTAGGTTTCTGATTGAACGTTTTTAATGACGTAGCTGTGACAGAGCTATTACTATTCACATTCTTAGTGTTAGTCAATCAGATTCCTGTTTTCCTATACTAATATTACTTTCAACAATTCACAAGTCATTGTACCAGAACGTCACGCCTCACCAGGACATAAACGATCCAAGGATATTTTTAATCCTTGGTAAACTTGCAATTTTCTCCCGGGCTGTCGCCCTTTTATCATCTGTTACGGTTGACCGTTCACAAGCGGTTGATAAGTGTGACGGAGAAATAAAAGAAGGTAGTTCGGTAGGAATCAGTACTTCTCCCTAGGATTTGGTTATGCTGTATACTTTTGCCATCATATTTACGCTGTAACATTATTAAGCAGTTACGGCCGAACCTTTACACATAATACTTTGGCCTTCGTAGTATGAGTTACGGCGTAAGTCAATAGCCCACTTACGCCGTAACATGTCTTCATAATATATTTTTGCATATGTTGGCCTTTTATTGTATCTTTTCCGCTCCAACGCCTCATTTATCCTGAAATATAAATATGAACGAATATGAATGAATTAAGTACCATATTTATATAAATGAGGCATAAAACACGGGAATTTGATATGTAAAATATCAGGTAATTTTATGTTATCACTCTCTTTTATATGCATCCACAAGTTTACATGACACACCATTGTATTTTTGTGGAAGATATTTTGTAAAATTTTGTAATTCTAGCAATTTTCATCCTTTAAACAGATAAATTACTGCCCACAATGGTCATGCATGAACATTTGTGAGAGAAATTAGTCACGCGCAACTCCATTGTGGGAGCCATTAGTCAAGCGTAAGGAAGCCAAAATCAAAGGATGAAAGGCGACCTGCTCACCTTTCATACATTGTGTATTTGTGGGTACTCTGTGGTATTTTTATTCTTAAATATTTGATTTGTGAGTGTGTGAGGGTACTTTGTGGGGTATATTTATATAAAGTGAGTATTTTATTGAAAGATGAGGGGTGATGACTATTGTGGGTGACAATGGGTTTAAATCTTATGAGTTAGTTAAAAGAATGGAAACAGTGATTAAAAAGAAAAAAAATGTATGTATAGACGTGTGGAAACTAATTTAGACCACTAATTGTTCTTTTAGTCTTAAAACGTTTTATTTTATTTTATTTTGATTGAAAAGTGTATAATACTAAAAGAATGGTGACTTGATACATACACCCTTAATATCTTGACAATACACCATCATAATTGTGTTTTATATATATTAATTTTTTTATTTTCGACGCAAAAGCCAACACCAAATGTTGATTTGTTTTTTTTAATTATTAATATTTTTTTCAATTAACATTGTACTCTTTTCTAACTCAAAATGTATGTATCTCTTTTTCTACCTTTCAAACTAACACTACCTTATTTATCTTTTTTTCTATCTTTCCACCAATGCAACCAACTAACCACGGTCATCTCTAGTCTTCCACTGCCTCTGCCGTTGTCGGCTGTTACCACTCTCTTAAAATAAGTCTAAGTATATTTTTTTATTTTCTATCTTATTTTTTATAAGTCCAATAGTGATGGCGGTTTATTGGTTTGGCGGTGTTGCTGATAGTGATGATGGTTTCTTGGCGTCGCCGGTCATGATGGTTGCTTGGCGATGTAGCAGAAAATGATGGTGGATTGGCGG
The DNA here is from genome assembly GCA_019973895.1 of Chrysanthemum seticuspe. Taxonomy (NCBI): domain Eukaryota; kingdom Viridiplantae; phylum Streptophyta; class Magnoliopsida; order Asterales; family Asteraceae; genus Chrysanthemum; species Chrysanthemum seticuspe. The sequence continues at coordinate 259,560,540 of BPTQ01000008.1, read as the reverse complement.
TGGAGGTAGTGTTTAATGGACTTGGTTTGGCTGGTGATCGACGATAATGGTTTTAACTTTTAGATGGTAATAGGTAAGATGGGAAAAAGTAAGAGAGAGAGAGTGTGTGTTTATGAAAGAATGAGGAAGAAAGAGATTAGGAGTGTATTAACTTAAAGGAAGGGAACATGGTTCATGTTTTGAAAAATGAGAATAACCTTTAAAAGAATGTTTCCTAAAATTATGAAGTTAAAATGGTTAATTTACTTCTGTTTTGATTATTTTTAATTCAGCATATATGTCTTGAGAAATGTCATGTACATATATTTTTAATCCACGTGCACGAACAAGATTTAAACTATAAATAAAACTAATTAAATTTTATATATATCTGTTTGGTGTGTACTTATAAGTTGTGTTTTAATTTTGAATTATTCTCATGCAAATACGGATTTTTAGTATTACTACTAATTTAATTTAAGTTATTTTAGCCGTATTTTAATTTTTTAACCCGTGTACGCACAAATTATTTAAATTTACCTGTTATTATCTAAACAATTTGTTAATATTTGATCAAATTTACATGGCTAAGATTGAACCTGCATTTCTTACTCTGTTTATTTTTAGGCATTTCCAATGCGAAGTATATCAATGCCATATTTTTCCTAGAATTAGTCACCGCATAGCTTTTTATCATTGGAGTAGAAACTTTATTTAAGCAATAACTTGAGTTTTCTAAAGTATTTAAATTTACAATTTAAAAAGACTTTTTTCCATTAGAGTAAATAAGGTTTTTAGAATCAAGATATTACTCAGGATTGTTTTTGTTTTTGCAAGATTGAAATTGTAAGATCGGATTAGGATCTTACGATTCTATTATAATGTCATTTTTTAATAGTTTTTGTAATATTATTCAAATCTACAAATTATTATATATCACAAACACAAAATTATATAAATGTTTCATAAAAATGTTGATCTAAATTAGGAATATGGTATGTATATAAAGATTAAAATGTTATTTTTAAATTTTTTTGAAACATAATCAGTTACTTTCAAATTTTTTAGTTTGTGGTTCGAATAAAGTAAGATATCATCGGATTAGATCTTAAGATCTTATAGTCAAGATCAAAATCTTATAAAATCTTAGGCTCACTAAGATCCTACATAGGATTCGGATCGTTTTTGCTTTGTAATATCGTAAAATCGTAACATCCTAAAATCAAGATCGAGATCTTAACAAGTATGAGTGTAAAGTTTGTGATAATTGTTATAAAATAATGAAAAGATGAGATGACAAAAGGAGGAAAAACTGTAATAGATAATTAACATTGTGGATGCTATCATCGAAACAGAATTCTTATACTTTATATTCCAAATATAGAAATTATAAATTAAACACCAAACTTAAAATAGAAATTAAATCAAAAAATCATTAATCTACAAAAGGAAGATTAGTACTTACATAAAACCTTGGTCAAAGATTAAACTATAAATGTTTGCATTGATTGTAAGGAATTAAAAATTACAGATAAAATAAGATGCATGTTTTCACTATATTAGACGATTATCCGTGCATAGTGATGACTGTGTACACTAGCATTAATGTATGCATGCAAATTCTTTTATGTATATATAGGCTTGGAGTAAGTGAGAGTAAATAAAGTTAGTTGCTTAAATTGTAATTAATTATTCAAATATTTAATAAATTATGTTGCCTTTCATAAGTAATAGTATATCACTCCCACAACGTTACTCATTTTTTTAAGTTTTTAAGTTGTAAACAATGAGTTTTCTGTTTATATGTAAGTATAAATTTACGTTACTGTGTAATACAGGTTTTGTCATTATGATTAATTTAGCATGTCTTGCTTTAGATTAAAGAGGAATACAAAAATTGTAGATAAAGTGAGATTATATATTTATTACATTGTTATGATTAATTCAACATTCATTGATTTAAAATTAAAAAGAATTGAAATCATAAATAAAGTTGGATGTATGTATTTATTACATTGTTATAATAACATCATTACGATATCAAGATTCATTGAACATGTCTTGGCAGTCTTGCTATAAATTATAGATGATTTAATCAAGAATGCTCATATGCAAAAGGTTGTGCCTTTAGAAACTAAAAATGGAGAAAGTCATTACGCTTAAGTTTGTTATTTTCACAATATTACTTATCGTTGCAGGTAACCTTTTTTTTCTTTCTAAATAGTTTTATCATATATGCACACATCTCGCTTATCTTGCTTTATTTTAATACCGTAAAATATTATCTTGAATAATTTTTCTTTTCTTCAAATAATATGACATACATGTATTTGCATTTCATGCATATCGTTATTAAGCTTTTTCATTTATACCAAATGACTTACGTTCTTTAGTTGATACCTTGTCTTTTAGTTATGTTCGAAAATTTTGAATTACAATGTCACTTAAAACTAATAGTATAAGATGCTTGTGTAATGGAAATGTATTTTGTTTTCGTTAATAGGAGTCAATGGAGGAAGGAATCAGGATCAGTCTTATCTACAAGTGAATGCCCAATGTTTTCCCCCAACATGTTGCTCTTCTAGTGCATCGAATCCAACCGCATGCCCTCCCAGGCCTTGTGAAATTGATAGTGACTGTATAGATTATTGTATTGAAGCTTATTGTGACCTGGGAAAACATTGTTGTTGCTTCTGTGGTTGAACTTATTATGATCTATTAAATAATATTTAGCAATAATAATTGCTTTTTTATATCGTATAATAACTTCTTTTCTTAAGAATTAATTACTTTTTGGTTTACATACAATTACACATTTCATTCTAAAACTTTAAAAATTACACCGCTCGTACTTATACTTTTCGATTTGTAATACACCGGCCCTTTGGCCTTTAGTCCACTAAAATATCCCGTTAACCGGTCATGTGCAGGTCATCTGAGAGGCTTTTGATGTTTTTATATTTCATCTTCAACCTTATACATTCTTTTGGTTTTTCTTTGTTTTTCTAATAAAACTCAACAACATAAATATAAACCATCATCAAAATCAAAATATCTAACCAAAACTAATCAATAAAAATTAGATATTGACAATATACATCAACGAAAATCTATAATCTTATTAAACCCAATTAAAAATCAAATCTTGATCACATACCCGTGTTTGAAAAGAGTTAAGATGAACATAGATCTCATACTCTTCATAAATCCAATGAACCAATAATGGCTATTCATTTTTCGTCAAAATTAATATACAACAAAATTTCACCCTTTTTTTAAAATAAAATATCTTGCAAACGGTATAAAAATAAAATATCGTGCAAATGGTAAATCGTTAGACGACAAAAAATACACCATCGCGACGATAATTTTTTTTATCTTTTAGTAGATTGTCACTTCGATATACTTTCGATGAACCTTTTTTCCGAGTTTTGTTTTGATGTTAAAAGTTGTGTCTTGAAAAATCACATGTGATTTGTATGTTTGGAATCATGTGTGATTTTACAAATCACATGTGATTTCATAAAATCACATGTGATTTCATAAAATCACATGTGAATTGAAAATAGCAAATCACATATGATTTCTCAAGACGTAAATTTTAACACTTACAAAAAAAAATTGTCGAAAAAAAGTTCCTCGAAAGTATATAGAAATGACCCTCTATAGATATGATTTAATTCTCGTCGTGATGGTATGATTTTTTTCGCGTAACGATTAGGGTTTGCGAGATATTTATTTTTTTAAAAAAGGGTGAAAGTATTTTTTTTAAATATTTTTTAATTTAAATAAAAAAATGGATAGCTAGTATTGGTTTATCGTATGTTTAGAAAATATTTGATCTATATTGAACTTTTCTCTGTTTGAAAAAGCAGGTTTCTAAACAAAAATCTTTGCAAGTAATTTCTTTAACTTAGGTCTCGATACCCAAATATATTTATCAACAATCATATGTGCAACAACAAACAACAATATTAACATATTCAACATCGATCACTGGAAAACACCCCACCAGCAACTATGGCAGTGCCCACACCGCAACAGTTGTCTTCAAGTAACGGTTCCATGTTGATGTTTTCAATTTGGGCTCTTCATCTTATTGATTTTCAAAATCAGATATGTGATATTACAACGTCTTTTAGTGAGGTAGCGGTGGTGACGGTCTTCATGGTGGTGGGGCTGGTGGCAGTAGTCTGGTTGTATTCAACATCAAAGATAGTTTTCACTAATTACTAAATACAAACTGATAGCGTATCAATATTAATAACTCAAGCCCATTAATTACACGCTCGAATCAAGCCCATCACCAAGGCCCAATCAACACTTAATAAAGGCCTGGCTTAAATTCTAGGCCTGGAAGGACCTCTCAGGCCTAACCGAATGAAGACAAAGATACTGCTCCCCAACTGTCACTAGCGGTTAAGATGTGCCATGTGACACAGTACAGTGGGGACGCACGACAAACCCCACTACGAGCTAAAGGACGAATGACATATGTCCTCCTTGTCTACTCCGGATGTTCGACACTTGGCACCCTGGCGGCCGTCAATCACTCCCAAAGGGTTTATCTCTAAACCCTACAAAGCCTCTCTATAAAAGGAGAGCAACATGCTACATCACAAAATTTTCACACACTTAGGAAAATACTGCCTCACAGCAGTGAAGTATGATTCTTGTTTAAGTGTTACCCGAGCTTCTTGATATACATCAATCTCATCGGGTCCTTACCATTCAGCACGGGAAACCAAACAACAAAACCATTCCCATCCCATCTCTAAACTGATTTTCCTACCATACGTAAACATGGCGCCTTTCGTGATACAAAATAGCCACAAATTTACGAATTTTCACCTATTTTCACTCATTTCTCACTCAGAAAACAATTTTTTTTCTTCAAAACTACTAGTTTCCCGGTTAAACATGGTTGATGACCAACACCCTAAAATTTAGGAAATAGCCAGAAACCACCTCGGAGCTATCCGAGTAGAAAACCTTCCTTGCACGAAGAAAACCAACAAAAACCTAAAAAGGAGACTCACTAGCCACCTGGAAACACGAAAAGAAATTATGAAGAAGACACATGCGTTACAGGACCTCCTAGTCCTGTACGCGTCATCCTTCTCTAAGAAGCCAGCACGGTTATACAGGCGAGACTACCCTCTCAGGTTACTCACGCAAGCTCGAAAACCGCAAACACACAGGGTCCAAGGCATAGTAAGAGGTGTCGAAGGATGTCAGGAAATGAATCTGACAAGCGTACAACTCAGGCCACGATACACGAACTTATCAGAAAAAACTAAGGTAAACACATTCCAACTCACTTTTCTTTATCCATTTTAATTCATACATGACGCTCAGAGCAGACCAGGACCTGGGAACCACCTCAGGTATAGCACAAAACAGGGCATCCTGACATCCTCTCCTAACCTACTCCCAGGCCATAATAGGCAATCCACCCTACGCCTAGGGAATTTAACCGGTTCAACAAGACCTACCTACCCTAACACATAACACTGTATAGAAAATAATGCCCACATGGAACCAAACCCCGTAAGAGGATAGATAAAGAGTGTCAACATGATCCAACCATGGCACTTAGGCATGAATAGAAACAATGAGGTCATCGAGACCTGGCAACGTACCCTACCGAGAAATACTTCGTGGGACGTGTTCATACCATCATCAACCTAATCTTCATAACTACAATGATAGACTCACACAAGGTAAGCATAATATATATGGATGGAGGAAGCTCAGTAGACATAATGTATGAGCATTGTTTCAACAAACTCCCAAAAAACATTAGGTCAGGCTGTTAGGACAACATTAATTAGTTCTCCTTATGTTTTAATGATGACAAATAAACATTCGCAATACATTTTACGTATTATTTAATCATGTAACGGGTTTACTCCCTTATTGGTCAAACAAAGTCAAAGGTCACTTTGCGTAAATGCATCCTTTCCCGTTATAGGATATGCTTTACTATGATTCAAAGCATTTAGCTTGTTTGCATCAAGATGATTATTGATTACATCGAGTTGTGAAAGTTCATGAATTATGATATTATGAATATTCGACATTAGGTTATTTCGGATTATAAGTAACATTTGATTTTCTTATCCAACACACAACCCATAATCATCATTGTCAATTCTTTTCTTTCTTAAAGATAAAGTGATTAAGCATTAATCAATCATTTTATTATCTTCTACACCAAATAAACCTTCTAACCATTTCAAAGTCCTTCCAAATCTTATCCCCAACATTCCCTTAATATTCCTTGTACTTGCATTGTACCTTTGTTCCCTAACATTCTAACATTCTTCACATCAACCTCTTTTTCACCAAATTTACTCTCAACCACTACATTTCAAACACATCATCCATTTACCTATTCACTCTTTTCTCCAACTCTCTACTCTCACACACAACCCTTTTGAATTCAAATTTCACACACATCCTCTCATAAACCTTCTCTCACACACACAAAACTAGGGACGAGCATGGTTCTGGAACCGAAACCGGAACTGGTGGATCCTAGAACTGATTTTTTTGAAAAGTGGGAACCGAGAACCGAACCAAATATAGTTTTTGGTTCCGGTTCTGGCTCTTTGGGTCTACCCGGATAGGAACCGCTTTTCTGATAGAAAAATATAATCTCAAGCATCAATGAATTAAGCTAATTAAAAACACATATAATTAAAGTTTTTAAGAACTTGCAACCATCTACGTTTAAACAAATAACAATTAATAACTAAACCATAAACTCAAATAAACAATTATTTTATAGTTTAACTTGTTCATATTTTTAACAAAACAATAATGCATAACTATCATGAAAAAAAAAATAACTTCAAACTTTGTCCATCAAAATAACTAAGACCGTTTATAGTTCCATAATTTGTTTCTCTTTGTCTCATCTGATTAGTTTCTCTATTTTTTCTTCCATATCCTTGACAATCTCATCATCTTTAATAAGATCTTCAACATCATCTCAATTAATTTGCGTTCTCGACTTTCTCACCTAATCTTGGGTGCAAATCAAAGCTTCAACAATTGGTGTCGACAAGCGAGTCCTATAAGCTTCTAGTAAACGTCTACCCGTACTAAATGCCGCTTCGAATGCCACAGTTTAGATTTGAATTTCCAAGATATCTAACACAAACAAAAAGTATAAAATAGTTAATGCATAATATGTAAATAAAAAAGTATTATTTGAAACTGAACAATCTAGTTCAAGTAAGATTCACACCCATTATTTATTATAATAATGTAATGTTCGTATAAATAAACTTGTTATTACCTCTAGCCATTTTGGCAACAATCGGGAAACGAGGACCATTTACCTTCCACCCTTGAAGAATGTCAAGACATTGACCTTTACGTAATTCAATCCTCCGCTCTTTAAGGTACCTATCTAACTCTGTTTCAGTTTCATATGAGCTGGTAGCATCAACATTATAATAATCATTAAAGAAATCTTTATCTCCATGATTAGGAGATGTAGCTTCAGATTCCTTGTGCTCACCCATACCCGAATTTGACGTTAAGAATCAAACCTTTCTTTATATGTGCCAAACAACTCTCCCATTTTAGTCTTAACCTCTTCAATCATATTCTCAATCTTGCTCTCAAGTTCTTTGTTGCTCATAGTTTTTTCCTTGGTTATACCATAACTAATAATTTTCTAAAACCATGAGCAAGTAAGTGACACTTCTTGGTAGGATCAAACAAAACCGCAAAATACATAAAATCATTTATTTCTCCAATTTTCCCCAATAATCATCTTATTTTTGTTTCATTATAGACGCCATAATCTTATAAGTGGGTTTTGATTGCCACTTACGAATATGATTGTCTACATCAAGAATCTCACCAAAAAACCAAATGAGACAAAGGTTTAGTAGATGCCGACATATTTTCGGTTTTAACATTGAATTTTTCAAGAAATTGAATCATTCCTTCACATACCCCAAAATGGTTATAGTCGGGAACTTCTTCAAGGTCATTACTATATTCTGAGTGTCTAGCATCATATAAATAAAATGCATCCTTTAAATCATGGGTGACTTTTAACATCTGTTGGAATCACTCCTAAACCATTTCTCAAGTGTTAGTAATCAATATGTAATAGTTAGCTTAATTAAGGCTTTTATGTTAGTAATTAAGGCAATGCTCATGTAGAAAGCCCTTGAGCCTATGCATAAGCCCAATAAGGAAATGAAGGGACTAAATGTGTTGCCCTAGCTCCCTTCCCCTATAAAATAGTCTTGTAACTCTCATTTGAGAGTTGGTTGTTCATTTCAATATCATTCCTACGCATAAAGGTTATTAGTCATTCGTGTGTGTGTATTGTTTTGTTCAACCGATCACTTCTTATCTCTTATTTCTTATATTGATGCTTGTGTTGCAAACATGGGAACCTAACAGTGGTATCATTCGCCATTTAGTTGGGTGAAACATTTTGTTTTTGAATTTATAAAGCATACGCGTGGGTTTCTCATTCTAAAACATTCAAACGCTTAAAAGCTTTAATTTTTACTCTTTAAAACTCAAGATTCTTGTACTTTAAAGGTTATTTGGTGATAAAGTTTAAGTTTTTGGCAAACAGTTTGAAACTTTACGTGTATTTCATTAGTTTTAAGCTTGGTTTCATTCGTGTAGTCTTTTCTACGCGTAAGGTGAATAAGTGTTTTGGATCATCAAGTTTCACACTTTTATGTTATTTTGGTGATATTGAAGCTTTTTCATCATAAAAATCTGGTTTAGAAACACTTTTGGGCAGAAAAATTCAGTTTTGGCAAAGCTTGGTTCATCCTACGCATAGTAAAACCCTAGTTTTACTCGTAAGGATTCAAAGTCTATGCGTAAGCTCGTCAAGGTTTGATCTTCAGTGTTATTGGTTTACTCAGTGTTTTCTTGCTTTGATAAGCCTAAAAACACTACGACTTTGGATATCTTTTACACTGGAATAAGTGTAAAGGATTTTTGGGCAAAACCCTAGTTTTACGCCTAAGCTAATCACTTACGCATAGAATTCTTTACGCCTAAGCATTTTCTTATGCCTAAGCCTTGTCTTACGCATAAGCATTCTACTACTAAGCCTTTTAGTTTACGCCTAAGCTAAGATTTTCCTCAAGTCTACGCGTAAGCTACACATACGCGTAAGCTCTAGTTTTAGGCGTAAGGTGGTTTTCTACGCATAAGGTATTTTCTTTGCATAAGCTGGTTTTCTACGCATAAGGATACTACATCAACAAAGTTTCATTCGACTACAACGATCCATCATCAACACAAGTTTCAAAATGTCTCAACCACCATACTCTAGCTACTTTCCTCATATGTATCCTCAACAACAACAACAACAACTCTATCAACAACAATAATTCTATCAACAACAACAATTTCCTCAAGGAGCAATTCAACCACAAATGATTCAACCACCACCTAGTCTTCAAGTACAACCCTACACAAACTTTCAAAATCAGCATCCATCCAAGTATGCTATGAAGGAACCGTCTTGGTTTGCAAAGATGTGTGAAGCTTTAAGTAGCCAACAATCCATTCATGAGGCTGGATCACTTGATAGACCTCCAATGCCCACTCCCGGAAACTACGATCAATGGGTGATAAGGTTCTTTAGGTTTTGTGATTTAAAGAAGCCACGTGGAAAGTTCTTGAAGAAGGTCATCCTTGAAGGTCCTTTTCAGATGCCTACTGTCACTGTACCCGGAGATCCGAATGCTAATCCACCAAGAGATGATGTCACCAACGTTGTTAGTCTTAATGAACTCACTACTGACCAACTTCTACACATGGAAGCTGATGAACTTGCAATGCAATATATCCTTTTGGGATTACCCAATCCGATACTTCGTAGTGTTGATGCTCAGAAGACTGCTAAAGCAATGTGGGAGCATATTCATCTACTCATGGAAGGCACATAACTCAATCAAGAAGACATGGAATCCAAAATCTACTTAGCATATGAACACTTCATGATTGAACCAGGGGAGACCCTAAAGTCATATCATCATCGATTCTCAAACATCATCAATGACTTGGAAAAACATAACATCATTATGCCAAGAATTGCAGTCAACACTAAGTTCCTTAGTAGTCTTGGTCCTAATTGGGAAAAGTATGTCATTTTCATCCGTCAAGCAAAGAATCTTCATCATGCTACATACGGATTATTGTACGACTATTTGAAGCCCCACCAAAAGGAAGTTGACAAAGAACGGATTATCCGTGGAATCCCTGCTTCGCCTTCACTTCCGGATAATCAAGCTCTAGCTTTGTGGGCTCAAACGTGTTATCCTCAATTCCCTACTTTGCAAACTGTCTTCACAAATTCTCCACAACCAACTGCTACAATTACACCATATGATCCGTCACCGCAACAATCTCAAGAAACTCAATTGGTTCCATACAACAACAACAATGATCAAGCACTTTGGCCGATATTCAAAAAAATCCAACAATCGCATTCGTACCTCATCAAACACAAGGAATTAGGCTGTTGTTAACAATGGACGTGTTGAAGTTCAGAATCGGGGTAATATTCGTCAGATGGGTAGTGGTCAAGGGTGTAATGCTAATGAAAGGAATAACATGGGTGCTCCACACCAACGAGCTCAAGTGGTTGATCAGGGAAATGCTCAGACTGGGATTAATGGTCTTTGTTGTTATAAATGTAATGAGAAGGGTCATCTGGCTAATGCATGCCCAAAGCCGAGGACAAGAGGCATCGCTTATCATAAAGAGGCTTTACTCTTGGCTCTCAAGGATGAAGCTGGTGGCACTCTTACCAACAAGGAACAGAGCTTCATGGCAAATGCAAATTCTGATGATGACATGGAGGACTTGCAGGCTAATGTAGCAGTGATGTTAATGGCAAACATGCAAGAACTCCACATGAGTGACACAGGCCCAGTGTATGACACTAACGGCTTGTCTTAGCTACCGGATCAAACTATATTTATTACTAATCTGATATCTCCGCCAACATCTGCATCTGACGAGGATCAGAGTGTTCAACATGAGCCGTCTACATCTCATTCCGATGATAATCAAATAGATCCCGTAGTTATATTTGACGATCAAGATGACCTTATGGTTAATTATGATAATCAAGTTGACTCCGTGGTTATATTTGAGGATCCAAATAATGATCATGTTGAGACTCACGTTAAACAAGCTGAACTTTTGTGTAATCCAGATATTGAGCTCATGACCTTACTTAAGGACCAAAAATCTCGAATGAAAAAATGCCTTGACATCAATCAGTAATTAAAGGATAAAAATACACTGCTGACTAAGGATAATGAATACTTAATGTTAGGTCACTAGTTTTACAACACAAGCTTATAGAGAAAGAGATGAAGGCGATTGAACAAGTATCAAACACACACACACACAATATAGTATACGGTTAGGCGTAGAGAGCATGTGAAAGAAATAACTTGAACAACCAACCTTCAAATGAAGGTTATTACAATGTATATATAGGCAAGGAGCTAGGGCAACACTCCCTCTCCTTCCCTATTCCTTATTGGGCTTGGGCCTCAGCTTATGGGCCTTCTACATAAGCTGGACCTTGAACAAACATAAAGGCCAGAATAAAGCTACCTATTACATATGAAATATAAATACTTGAAATACTGTTTAGGAGTGATTCCAACAATCTCCCCCTCAAGTATATATGAATGTAAACGGTGAAGGCGTTGATGTAATAGTAGCGGTGACGTCTTCAGACATTCTTCTTTCTTGTGAGAGGAATAGTCTTGATTCGAACAATCTCCCCAGTGTAGAGAGATCGTTAACTTTGAACAGTTCTGCTTTGACGTCATCATTGACTTTGTTCTTTGATCATTGTTCTTTGTGGTGAAAGTGATAGTATGTTGTTGTCTGCATCAGTCTGCCTCAGGTCTGCTTCGCTGCTCCAGTGTCTCCACGTCATTCTTCAACATGCTCACACGCTCTTTGACGGTGGGAATCAATACTGATGGAGTTCTTTGAGTCTTTGACTTTGTAGATTCTTTGATTTGATGAAGAATCAATCTGACGGTTGTGTTGCTTTCGAATAGAACTTCCATTAGTGATGATGTTGGCGTGAGCATGAGAAGAGTCAGCACGATCATCCCGCTCCGGAGCTTCCATAAGAAGAAAACATTGCAAACGGTTAGTAATAAGCGGTTTCCGGCACTTACAAGTTTGAACTTCGAGAGTGTTAACAGCATAGTGTGAAAACACAACTCTAATTCTTACGAAGGCCGTTCCTGAACTGGAGTCCCACAAGTGAGATAACGCGATGTACCGAAGTACATCTACAGTTCAGATGAGTCGCTGAGGTATACCGAAGCATCACCTCACGACTGTAGACCGTTTGAGACACATTCCGCGTAATCCACGGGGAGTTACCGAAGCGACCTGCTGTCAGGGCTGTTTGATGTTGACCCTGGCAGGAGTTTCCATTCAATCACTGAGGATCACAGATGTGAACCTCTCATAAATGTTCTCGACAGATTGCTAGGATCTGTGAAGGACTCGATATGAACCACTGAATCACTGAAGATCTTATTTGTTGATCAACAAGTGATTGAATGTCAAGTGTTCCTAAGAGATCTTTTGATGAATCTCGTGGCTCTAGACTCAACAGTGCGTTTTGGTTTTCCTGAGCGGAGACTAGGGAGAGGGTCTCCTTCTTCAATACCAGCGATCTCTAAGAGAAAGCCAATAGATTATGTAGGGTTCCCTGTGAGAATGAAACAAGTTTCTGTTGAGAGAAACTTGAGTGGCTAAGAAAGTTTAGTGTATGCGTCACTGGGTCCATGACGACTTTTAATCTTCAATACCGGTGTCACTGAGTGACAACCAGTAGCATATGAATTGAACCCGGTGTCTGCCCTAAGTTGAATAATCTGGAGGGCTATTTCTTTTCACCCTTTACTTTGCATTTCTTTTTGATTCTTCAACTCCTTCTTTCTCCGATTCTCATTTTCTCCTTTTTACAATCATTCCTAAGGACTTCTAACACTAACTAATGGTAGTGTCCTTGGGTAGATCCCTCCGGCTCTGGCGGATCATAGGACGGTTATTCCTAACCTTAGTCACCTTATAACTCCATGACTATCCTATGTTTGCCATTTTAACCACTGTAAGAAAAAAAATATCTCTCAAAGGGTTTGTAGATGAAAAACATGTTTGAACCACAGTGAGAGATAAGTTTTTGCATAAATACTCCCCCTCCACATGTGCTTAATAGTTTTAATGGTTAAATGCACAGTGAGGAAAGAGCGCGCACTTTTTGAATTGATCCACTAAAGATAGACAATCTCCCGCGAGACACGGTTACGTTGAATAGTTAAAGAGATACATTGTCAGTTTTTAGGTGACAACTAGCTCTAATAACTACCTTGAAGGTGTAGACAAACCTTGGAAGGTTGCCAAACCCGTCAGAGTTCATGTCTATCAAAAGTTTCTCGAATGGTACTTTCTACTCAGACAAGTCCTTTGCGAGACACGTTTACATCACTAGCGAACTAGCTTGAAATTATTACCCGTCCAGGACAAGTCTTTTCGAGTTGCAGACAGTTAAGGATCGTCAATTCATTGGTTAAGTCTTTGCACACGAGAAAGCCAAGGGGCTTGCACATGTTGCATTCCAAAACATATTTCTTATCACACAATTTTCTCCCCCTCAAAAATGGCATATAAGATGTTATTTTTGAACGGTTGACAATAAATATGACCATTTCGAGTTTTGCGGGAAGAGTGACCACTGTGAACAATTTGTGAACAAAGTTTTAATTCAAATACTCCCCCTCAACTAGTGATATAAACGGTTGAGGTTTTGAAATCATATGGGGAAGTACTTGTCTTTTTGAGCAAAACCTTGAAAAATGAAAGGTTTGATAGGTTTTACTCAAAAATAAGAAGCTTTCGCTCCTTTTATAAGGATTGTGGCACTGAGGCGTACCACAGGGTCCTTTCTTGACAATTGCGGGTTGTACACTGTTATGTGTGCACAAGCCATTTTCATATTTAATCATACATCCAACATTATATGAAGGAAACCAATTAAGGGGTACCAGGAAGTGCAGTGATATTCCCAGGAGTGCGCACCGGGCGTTGAAAGCCGATGATGTTTCTCCTGAGTCGACCACCAACATAGCTCTCCAGTCGTCTGAACTGATCCCTTCTGAACAACCGTTCATCAATCAAGGTGATGATACGTCTCACATCTCTCCTTTCCTGAGAATTCCAACGCTTAGGATTCCCAATTTTATTGCGTATATCCTTCAGTCTGTATGCCAATCCATCCCTAACCATCTTCAAGGTATGATCCCCGAATTTGTGGAGTTCACTACACGCCATTAAACAGTTTCTGCGAAGTTCACTGCGGTAAACAATGCCGAAAGGTTTGCTGATGAGCGTAAGTTGTTTGAGCTGGTTGATGTCAGGAAGGTCAAGCTGTGGTGGAGTGAAGTTTACACGTTTCTGATATGATTCAACAGCCATCTGGATATCTTCGACACGTTCTTTGATCACAATGCGTCTAATGAAGATGAGAACTGACTTGATAAATTCACGTTGAACTTCAGTCGAGAACTGTCTCATACGACCCTGTACTTTGGCAAGATACATGTCTTCGATGTCGTTGAGGGACAAGCTCTCAAAGTCAGCTTCGGAGAATCCATAGTCCTGTTCATCTTGTCGTTTGACTATGATATTCTTTAAGAATGTGTAGTCCCACTTAGACTTGAGATCAATGTGTTTGATGGCCACGATGTCCTTCGAGCTATACACTGCATGTTGAGACTTTTGAACCAGGCAGCTGCGGTAGTAGATTCTTCGGCGTTCAGGCCAATGATGAATCCCATACAATGCATCTTGGTCGTATGCTTGCACGTTGTCAGAAAACAAGTGAGTTGCACGTTCCTCGATAGCTATGCAGTTAGAGTAAATGGCTGCTGGGAATGGAAGAGTCAATGATGTAGTGTATTTTCTCGAACCATCGCCACCATGGAGAAGAAATTCCAGGTCTTTGTTGAAGAAATATCGGAAGGGAATCCTTGGTTCGTCTGCTTGGCCAATGGTTGGTAGAGGTTTAGTCCAATCGGTGTAGTATGGAGGGTTGTCCCTTTGTGTGAAGTCAATGTTTGCTTCCGGATTGAGCCAATCCATGTTGTTAGACATGGCTCGAGCGATGTTCTCAAGATGATATTCGACTTCGAGGGCACTTTCAGAGCTGTCTTTCCATAGTTGAAATGCTTCATTCTTGATTCGCTTCAATTCAGATTTCGTCATTTTCTTCACATGGAACTTTTCTTGCAACAGTTTTGCATGCTCCAATGTTGAACCATCTACCAATTCTTGACCTTCATCAGGGTAGGGAGTTTGATTGACAAGTGTGGAGAACCATTCAAACTCTTCGGTTTTATCGTCATCTAGCCAAGATACGACTCCGGGCTGAGTCGTCTGTTTCATCTTTTTGGAAGGCTTTGATGATGAAGCTGGTTTCTGCACTTGTTTGGGTGAGGTGGGTTGTTGTTGGGGCTCAAGGACCTCTTCATCGTCACCACCCGTGTACTCAAAGTAGTCACCTGTTTTATGAGACAGGGGTGGTAACTCGGAATCGTCCCGAGGTTTATCAGTAGAAGACCGAGGTGATGGAGACTTATGTTGAGAAGAAATCCGTTGTGGAGGAGGTGGCATAGATGTAGATTGACCAGACTGCTTCTGACGTTTAGGTGCAGAGTCCTTATCCTTATCATCGTCATCTCTTGGCCGTTTGGGTTGATCGACTGACTCCTTGCATGATGAACTGAGTTGAAAAGCAAGTAGACCTTCGAAAAATTTAGCTTCATCTGAAGTAAACGTTCCAGATCGCTTTGACATTTGCATCACTAGTTTAGCGATTAACTCAGATTCAGAGAGATCAGCTTCTTTGGCCATTGTATGTTTAACCAATGCGACGATGTTAGGAGTGAGTTGTCTGGAAAATATTTCTCTAGTCACACCGGGGACAGTGTCGAGAAGAAACTTGTGGGTTTGTTCTCTTGCTGACTTCTCCAGTTCCTTTTGGACTTTAGGAACGACATCCTGAAGGTACTTTTGAGTGTAACCTTCAATCATTTCATTCAGTTCCCCCTGACGATGACTTCTCATGAATTCCTGAATAGCTTTCCTTTCCTTTTGCATCTTTTCATTCTCGTTATACAGATGCTGTATGTGATCAGCAAAGAAATTCAGCTTCTTGTTGAGCACGTCTTTCTTTCTGACTTGTTTGACAGCTTTGGTAATCCGTTCATGAGCTTGAGAAATCCAAGATTTAGGTGGTTTCATCACTGATTTGGATGATGATCTGGTTGACTTTGTTGATGGTGGTGGTGATGAATGAGATGAAGAGTCTGATGATGAGGAGACATGAGGAGACTTCATGTCCTTAGGAGTTTCTGAGGTTTTCTCCTTTGAATGTGTTGGACTGTCTAGAAGAAACTTTGAGTAATCATCCTCGTCATCCTTAGACTTTTCTTTCTCAGTTTCCAGTTTCTCAAAATCATACTCAATAGTGTCTTCAACAGGCTTTTGTTGTTGCACAAGAGGGGTGGCACCAGCTCCCTTATCGGGTTGATTAACCGCATCAGGAGATGGTTTAGAGTGGGCAGCACCACTTGAGCCTCCGGGGCCACCCATTTGATCTTTAGCAAATTCAGCGGCCTTTAGAGTGTGTCGGACATTGTGAAACTTTTTCCTGTATGATTTATCCAATTGCTCTTCTTCATCTTCAGAGCTTTCATCCTGAGGTACAAGTGCAGTAGTCTTCTCTTTTCCTTTAATAGTTTGAGGACTTGGAGGTTTTGGTACTGAGGGATCTTCATCCTTTGCAGTTTCAGAGAATGTAATCTCTTCATCTGTGTCAGTAGCCTCAGAATCCTCGTCCCTGAGTTGTCTTTGTGGTTCAAGTGAAAGGATCGGAGTGGCTTCTAGAGAAGGAACTTTCTTCTTAAGAGTGGGTTTCCTCTTTGGAATGGGTTTCTTCTTAGGAACATTCCTTTGACTATCTGTACTTGTGACACTTCCTGCACTTCCTCTTCTGGTTCTCCTGACAGGTGTTCCAGAAGATTTTTCGTCAAGATGACCAACTTTGCCTTGTCTGACTGCTTCCAGATATCTCTTGTACGTTTCGAGCTTTCTGACATCTTCAGTTAGAAGGAAATCTGGGAGCACAGCACCTTGTTTCTTTGTGGACGTTTCCTTGATTCTGACAGAGAGAATAGGTTCCGTCAACATGTCGTGATTGTCGGGGTCATTGAGCCTTTTTGGAATATCAGGATTAAGTCCAAGAGCTCTTTGTATCAACAGTTTGGTATATCTGATGTAGGGAATCTTTGAGCCAAGTTTGTTGAGAAATGACATCATGTCATCCCAAATCAAAGCTTCAATAGCGATGTGTTTCATGTTGACGAATGCCCAAAATATTTGCAGTTCTATGAGCTTAGGATGCTCATAGCCGCTGTCACGACCAGAAACAGACTTGGTGATGATCATGTAGAGTGTTCTCCATGGTTGAGGAATACTCTTAAGCTCTACTAGAGAGTGCTTGGTGATTACTCCTGTAGCCTCGTCATAACCGATATCGATTAAGAATTGGAGAGTAAGCTCTTCAGCAGGTGTGGCATAAAGTTTGGTTGGATTGACTTCAGGAATAAGGAGAGCAGCCCTTAAGTCTTCAGGTGTAATAGTGACTTGTTTGTGGTTCAGAGTCACTGTTACAGCAGTCCTTCCTTTGACCCTTTCCATAGTGTTCCAGAACTGTTGGATGTAGATCTCAGGAATGGTTGCAGAGTTAGTAAGCATGTTCTGATATGGATGAGTCCTCAGAATATCAATAGCAATGAGACATGACGATTCAGAGCAAGTGAGGGTGTCAAAGTCAACACGGAGATTATTCTTTCCAATCTTCATTGGATAGCCATGAGGATAGATATCAGCAATGGAGAGAACTTCAGGTGCATCCACATTCATTTGTTCAGCCATGTCGTGATCTGAAATAACATTAGCCAAAAGAACCAACATATCGAAAGACATAATGTTAGTCAACAGAAGGTCTTATTGTCTAGTTGTTGAATGTACAGTGATAATGATTGTTACGAGACCTAAGTCACTTGTATGTTCAATCAATGATGTCGTGAAATGTTTCGTGAGTTAGTTAACTTTAAGTTTTAAAGTTTATTTTATCACTTATTGTTCACAACATATCAAACAATTTAAGTTTATTAGTGACAATTTTTTTTGATTCGTGATGATATGATTAGTTTATTTACAAGTTTGTACAAGTAACAATTCATCATGAAGGTCAATCCAGGGTTAAGCGTAGTTTTGGCAAAGTTATGCGTAGACAGGTATGATATATGCTTAGGCGTAGACTTACGCGTAGAATCCTATCTTACGCGTAAGAAATATTACGCGTAGGAAAAGGAGTCCTTATGCGTAGAGCTTATGCGTAGGCATATATTTACCTTACGCGTAAGGCTACTCGTAAGAGTTGACCTTAAGCGTAGGGTTCACTGTTTACGCATATCCTTCACAGGATACGCGTAGTCCATTGTAGAACCTTAAGCGTAGATGCTACGCGTAAGACAAGTCTTACGCATAACAATCTACGCGTAAGGTGATCCTTATGCGTAGATAATCAAATGACCTTGATTCTGAATTATAAGTGTAGCAATCCTGAAATAAATTATCAAATCATCAAAATCAGCACATACATTCATTTCAATAACAACACATGGCATGAATTATGTATGAATCAGTTACGCGTAGAGTATCTTACGCGTAGACTAAACCCTAGTTCTACGCGTATCAAATCTAGCCATGGATTATGCACCAAAGTTATTCTGGTAGTTCAAGAGAGTTGTATGAGCTTATATACCAAGTATTAACATCTAACTCACGGTGAATCAAAAATACCCAATCTTATAAACCATAAACCCTAATTTTCAAAATCTGAATTCATCAGTGTTTCTGGGTAGTTATAGAGCAAGGATATGATTAATTCAACATCATATGAACATAACCCAGCAATATGTAGACCAAAAACACTTCACATTTAGAAAAACCTAAATCCACGCATAAACCCTAAGTTTCAAAATCAATCAATCTATGTTTCTGTGTAAGATTTGAGGATAAAGATATCATCATTGATGCTAAAGGCACGTTTTGAAACAATCTTTTTAACCAAAAACACACATACAATGATTATGTGATCATACGCTTATGCGTAGATCACAAAATCACGCGTAACACATATTTTAGCCGTTGGATTTGCGTGATATTAAAACCCTTAGCTTAAAACTATGTTTGGATCATTAAAACACTTACAATTTGATGATCAGAACAACGGATTTCTTGAATGAATCTTAGGCGTAGATGAGATTAGGTTTAGTAATAAATGTGAGTGAAAGAGTTAGGTGGAGAGGTGTTTTATTAAAGTTAACTTTAAACTTTTGGCAGTTTTAGTCCCTCCACCTTTGCCTTTTTCAAACCAAGCCTTTTAACTTCCATTTAGGTTACCAAACAAAGATTTTTGAGAAAGAATCATGACGACACTCCCCCTCGACTTGAGAAAATAGTGAACGGTTTTTTAATTAAAGTCCGAGGAGTGTCTTTGAACCAGAAATTTACCACCATTTGTAAAGAATCAACCGAGATGTGATAACATGCAAGTACACCGATGTTTTGAAACAGTTAATGGATTATTTTCTCCCCCTCAACACTTGATCGGAAAAATACTGAATTTTGAAAGATAAAAGTGTTGACGGAAGAAATGTACTTGCCATGTTTAAAGAAAATAGATGAGGAGAATATTTTTGTTGTTTTATCAGGTTTTATATTTTTGTATTTTGTTTTTGAAAGATTTTATTTATTTACAAAAGATGTTTTGGTGTTCGACAGGTTTTTAAGACTGTTTTAAGAGGTCATCCAGTTCCTCTTGAGTCAAACACCTCATACCAATTCGGTGGACCAACTCATTAAACCTAGCGGGAGGCAAGGCTTTGGTGAGCAGATCTGCCAATTGGTATTCAGTACCCACAAAGTATAATTCAACGGTACCCTGTTCCACATGATCCTTGATGAAATGATAGCGTAGATCGATGTGCTTTGATTTCGAGTGCTGAACTGAGTTGCACGAGATTGCAATGGCACTCCGATTGTCGCAGTACATCGGGATTCTGTCAAATACGTAACCATAGTCTTTGAGTTGTGTTCTCATCCAGATGACTTGAGCACAACACGCGGACATGGCTACATATTCGGCTTCGGTTGATGACAGCGATGTACAATCCTGTTTCTTTGATTGCCAAGACACCAGTTTATCACCGAGAAATTGTAGAGCTCCTGAAGTACTTTTCCTTGAGTCTAAGCATCCTGCGTGATCAGCGTCTGAAAAAGCTATTAGTTCAAAACCAGAATCCTTCGGATACCAGATCCCCAAATTAATGGTTCCCTTTATGTATCGGAGGATTCTTTTAGCCTCAGAGAGGTGAGTTTCAGTTGGTCGAGACTGATAACGGGAGCATAGATACACGGCAAAGACAATATCAGGTCTGCTAGCTGTTAGATACATGAGGGACCCAATAATACTTCGGTATTTGGTGGGGTCAACCAATTTCCCATGTAAATCAGCATCTAATTTCTTGGTATGAGCCATAGGTGTGGCATAAGTATCACAGGTATTCATTCCAAATTTGTTTAACAGTTCAAGGGCATATTTGGACTGACTCAAGAAAATACCACGGGGTGATTGATGAACTTGCAGTCCTAGAAAGAACGTAAGTTCACCCATCATGGACATTTCAAAATTTTTCTTCATGAGTTTTGCAAAAGCGATTGAAAACTTTTTATGTGTTGACCCAAAAATGATGTCATCCACGTAAATTTGAACAATTAAGATGTGTGCCCCGTGATATTGTATGAAAAGAGTTGGGTCAACCGAGCCTTTGGTGAAATTATTGGCAATGAGAAAAGATGATAGCTTATCGTACCATGCCCGAGGGGCTTGTTTGAGACCATAGAGAGCTTTGTTTAGTTTGTAAACATGGTTCGGGAACTCAGGATCAACGAATCCATCTGGTTGGCTGACATAGACCGTTTCTTTAAGTTGCCCATTGAGAAACGCCGTTTTGACATCCATCTGATAGACCGTCATGTTCATGTGAGCCGCGAACGCAAGAAATATCCGAACAGCTTCAAGACGAGCAACCGGAGCAAAAGATTCTTCAAAGTCTATCCCTTCTTCCTGACGATAACCCTTAGCAACTAGACGTGACTTGTTTCGGATGACGTTCCCTTCAGCATCCAATTTGTTTTTCCAAATCCATTTGAGACTAATGACGTAGATCCCTGTTGGTCTTTCAACCAGTTCCCATACTTCAAGACGTTTGAATTGGTTAAGTTCTTCCTGCATGGATTCAATCCAGTTGTCTTTTGTCATTGCGTCTTTAATGTTTTTAGGCTCAGATTGGCAGACAGTGTGTGCATAAATGCAATGTTCACCGTCTGAGTGAAGACGTTGTCTCGTAACGACTGGTTGATTCGGGTTGCCAATAATGTTAGCCAGAGGATGGTCTTTTGTCCATCTATGTGTAGAGGGTTGATGTTGATATACATTGTGCAGATTCTGTGGATTCAAATGGTTTGTTGAAGATTCCGCAACATCTGGTGCAGCAGTCTCATTAGCAAACGGGTTGAAGAACGCATTTGGATCAAAATCTGCAGGTGGGGGTACTTCATTCAGAGTATCATCAGCTGGTTCATCATTGTTGGAAGCGGTGTGTTCAACTGTTGTGTTGGAGTCAATTGGTGTAGGTGCATCTTCAACAGTAGTTGTTGTAGCAGGTGTATCAGGTATAGGAATATTATCAGGTTGTGCAGCGGAAACAGCGGATACACCAGGAGCACGTTCATCAATATCGTCACAGAACAGAGGAGCAAATAACCTTTCCATTTGTTGACGAGTTAGCTGAGGTCTTTCTTCAGCTGATGATGGGGGTTGAGGGAAGTTTAAACGGTTGTGACCGGGTTCTAAGCTGTTATACTCAGAAGCCATTTCCGTGAGTTCATCGAAGTGAGCATGAATCGTTTCCATAACCTCCTTAGTTCGACGATTCCAGATTCGGAAACCTTTAGAATTGTCACAGTATCCAATAAAGACTCCAATATCAGCTTTTGCTTTGAGCTTTCCAAAATCATCACGATCATTATTCGGATAGCAAAGGGATCCAAATACATGAAAGTGTTTGAGGTTCGGTTTGTAGTTGTGGACAAGCTCAAAAGGTGTTTTGTTGTGGCGTTTTGTGATCATAGAACGGTTTTGAGTATAGCATGCAGTAGATACAGCTTCTGCCCATAAGTAATCTGGAAGTTTAGCATTGATTAACATTGTTCTTGCAGCTTCCACTAACGTTCGGTTTCGTCTTTCAACAACTCCGTTTTGTTCAGGTGTCCGTGCAATAGATGTTTGATGCTGAATTCCCACTTTCTCATAAAATTCACGAAGGGTTTTGTTAACAAATTCAGTTCCTTTGTCTGTTCTGATGATTCTGACGGTGTTGCGGAGCTGAACCTGTATCTTTGTGAGAAAGGTGATGATCATTTGTGGAGCTTGGTCTTTGCTACGAAGAAAGTAGACCCAAGTCCATCGTGAGTAGTCATCAACAATTACTAAGATGTAGCGTTTGCCATTGATCGTTTGCACGCGCATCGGGCCACACAAATCCATGTGAAGAAGATGAAGCACATGCTGAGAGCTGTGTTCCACCTTTGAAGGAAAATGAGCACGAGTGCTTTTCCCTTGTTCACATGCTGAGCAAAGGTGATCTTTTGAATACCGGAATCGTGGGAGTCCTTCAACTAGTTTGTGTCGAGCAAGGTTGGTGATGGTTTGAAAGTTTAGATGTGAGAGACGACGGTGCCATAGCCAAGATTTTGTTGATGTTGCCTTAGAAAGTAAGCAGATGGGAGAGGAAGCAACCATGTCTTGCATAGAGATAGTGTAGAGACTAGAATTACGCGAGCCAGACATAAGGTCGTTTCCTTGTAGATCACGAATGAAACAAGTTTTCTCCCTGAAAGCAACCTCCAAATCTCCATCACAAAATTGACCTACTGAAAACAGATTGTGACCGAGGCCTTCCACATAGTAAACCCTGCTGATTTCGATGTTCCCATTAACATAATCTCCGTAGCCCATGATGGCTGCGAAGTGATCGTTCCCGAATCTGACAGTGCCAATGAACTTTGCAATAAAGTTTGATAACAGTTTAAGGTTGCCTGTCATGTGTCGGGAACATCCGCTATCAACAATCCAGAGAATGATCTGTATCACCTGCATTACACACAGACGACACAGATGGAATAGAAGTAGATGTGGAACCCGAAATGTTAGAGGGTTCCAAAGCAGGTATATTAGATATACACACATTCATGAGTTTAGGAATCCATTTAAATCCTAGTGTGTTATATATCCATTTTTGCCATCTATAACTACTCTTTGCTTTAGTCTTAGTGAAATCACTAGGTGGTACAACATTCTTAGGAGGTGTAGCGGGAGCTACTGTGATAGCAATGGTTGCCTTAGAATCTAAAGATGGTGGTTTACCAAGCACAGACTTAGAATGATTAGTTGGCCTAGAGGTATTCCGATTCTTAGGATTCCGGAATCTAGAGATTATAGCTTTAGCAACACATTTGTCATGACAATCAGAATTCATACTTTTTTGACAAATATCACAAGGTGCATCAGACTGAATATCAAAGGTACTTAACGGTTTAGCATTCGTTACATCACTATTTCTATTACATTTGCCAGACGCAACATCTATAGTGGAAGTAACATGAGTTTTATTCAGAGTCCTAGGGTGTTCTTCTACTTTAGCATTCCTTATTGATCTTTTCTTAGGTCGCAACTTCCTATTCTTCGTTTGGGTGCTCCTAGGCTGTGAAGTGCGGACGTTTGAAAAAGGTGCAACTATTCCTGTTTCAGTAGAGGGAAACACATTAGCAACTTGTGATTTGGCAGTGGGAATTCTAGGTTCACGATTACTAAGTGTGACTGGTGCTAATCTCTTAATCACAGTAGGCGGGAGTAGTTCATACTTTCCTAACATTTCCCGTAACTTAGAGATGGTGTGAATCAGATCTTGATTTTCAGAACGAATATTACCAGCAAAATTCATGACTTCTCTAGTGTGAGCTAGATAGTGATCAAGTTCATTAGATGCTTCATCTCGAGTCTTTTTGAGTAAATCAAATATGACACCATATTCCTGTTTAACTTTTAAAAGTTCTTGTTCATATTTTGAGATTTGACTTTTCAAAGACACGTTTTGATCATCCAGTTGAACAATTTTAGGATCAGAAGAGTTTGCACTCAATTGAGCGATTTTCTTTTGAAAACTAAGTTGATGGTTGTGAATATCTTTTTCACACCATTGAAGACGACGTTTTGCATTGTGAATTTCCGTGTGTAATCGTTTATTTTCTGCTTTTAAAGACTCGATCTGAAGCACATTATCGGTGTTCTCAACAGTTACAACAGTGTCAACAATATCAGCAGAGATATGATCAGATGCATATGGCAACGAATAGAATAGCACAACATTATGGATATCAGCACAGATAACATCTTCCAAGAGTCGATCAACATCTTTTCTCAACAGTTTCTTTTTCCGTTTTGTGTTAGTAATAGATGTTTCTGTTTTCTCGAAAACGTTTTTCATTACCCCAAGTTCCTTATGAAAATCCTTTTCCCAGGCAATTGCACAACTTTTCAAGTTTTTAACATTAGGTAAAAGATTTTTCTGAAAAATGTCTCGTTGTTCTCGCGCCAGAGGCGATTGAAAATGTTCAATTTTTATTTCAGAGCGATATTCTATCTCATGTTGTAAAATTTTTAGGTCAGCCATGAAAATGTCAAAATATCGAAGAATTTTTCGATTTTCAGGTTGTGAGTTTACTTCGCTAATGGAAGGTAAAGGACCATAAGTTTGTGCAAAGACTGTTTTGGGATTAACAATAGAAGACTCAGGTGTTTTGATGATAACCCTTGGTGTGTTAGAAGAATCCGTTGGTGTGACGAAAGTGACCGCTTTTTCATAATTAAAAGGTTTGTTGTAAACAACGTTTTTTAATTTTGATCGACTCTCGTCTTCCGCATCTAATTCCTCTTGACGATGGTATTCAACAACACTCATGACAGTATTATCAATTTTGTATTGTGCACTGGAAACTTCAGGAGTTGGTTTGAATGTTTTTAGTGAAAGCTTTGGTTTGTAATCAGCTAGATTTTTTCCATATCCATTTGGATTAGGTTTTAAGGTAAACTTTTCAATAGCTGTTACTGATTCACCATGTTTGTAAACAACCGTTTTAAACTCTTTAATTTTGTTTTGCAAACCGAGAATTTCAGCAAGAAGGTCATCTACCCGATTCGTTGAATGCTTTTTGTATGCGGAGAACTGTTTTTGACAATTTAACAACTCAGCCTTAGCTTTTTGATTTTCCAAGGTGAGAGCGTTAAGTTGTTTTTTATGTTCATGTTTCAGTTGTTCTAATTCGGACAACAAAGCATTCTTCGAGGCGGCTAGATCACGCATCTGTCTCTCTAAATATTTTTCGTTTTGATGAGATTTTGCAAAAGCGGCTTCAAAACCTTTTTCACGGTTTTCTTGAGTTTTGAAAAAGTTGAGTTGCATTTGTAAACATTCAAAATCCTTGGTTAACAGTGCATTTTTACTTTTTAAGGACTGATTTAATGCATAACATTCCTCCATTTTGATTTTATGGTCTTGAATTAACCGAGCAAAATCTGGATGAGGTAACAGATCATCTTGTTCAACGTGAGTCTCAACATGATCATTCTGAAGATCCTCAAGTACGACCACGGAGTCAATTTGATTATCAAGGGAAACCATGAGGTCATCTTGATCGTCAAATGTAACTACGGGGTTAACTTGAAAATCGTCAGAGGAAGATGTAGAAGACTCATTTTGAACAGTCTGATCCGTGCCGGATTCAGATATTGGCGGAGATATTAGTTCAGATATGATGTTGGTTTGTTCGGGTACCTGAGACAAGCCATCAGTGTCATACACTGGGCCTGTATCACTCAAGTGGAGCTCATGCATATTAGCCATCAACATAACAGCTGCATTCGCTTGCAAGTCTTCCATATCATCATCTGAGTCTGCATCTGCCATAAAGCTCTGTTCTTTGTCTGTAAGAGATCCACCAGCTTCATCCTTAAGAGCCAAAAGTAAAGCCTCTTTGAAGTAAGCACTGCCCCTAGTCCTTGGCTTTGGGCATGCATTAGCCAGGTGTCCCTTCTCATTGCAGTTGTAGCATCTAAGACCATTTAACCGATTCTGAGCATTTCCTTGTTCTACCACTTGAGCTCTGTTGTTATTCCTACCCACAGCATTAAACCCTTGACCACCGCCCATCTGACGACCATAATCACGATTCTGAACTTCAACACGTCCATTGTTCACAACAGCTTGAGTCCGTGTGTTAGATGAGGAACGAATACGATTGTTGGATTTGTTGGTGTAACGGCCAAAAGCATTAGCAATCATCATAAATCCTTGTTGCAATGCTTCGAACGGATCGATTTCCTCAGTAGCTTCACTGACATATGCTTGAGCATTGTTGCTGTATGGAACCAATTGATTTTGTTGAGGTTGAGGTTGTTGCTGTGAAGGTGCGTTTGAAGCAGTTGGTTGAGTTGCTGGTTGAGAGGGATAATTCTGTTGAGCATATAAGGCAAGTTGTTGATTGTCCGGTTGTGACTGTTTAGCAATTTGAGCACGGAGAATCCTTTCCCGATCAACTTCCTTCTCATGAGGCTTCAAGTAATCGTACAACAATCCATAAGTAGAATGATGCATATTCTTCGCTTGACGGAGAAAAATGACATACTTCTCCCATTCTGGACCAAGACTACTCAGGAACTTAGTATTCACTGCTATTCTTGGCATGATGATGTTGTGTTTATCCAAATCATTGATGATGTCTGAAAATCGGTGATGATATGACTCAAGTGTCTCTCCAGGTTCAATCATGAAGTGTTCATACGCCAAGTAAATTTTGGATTCCAAATCCTCCTGATTGAGTACAGATCCTTCCATAAGAAGACGAATATGATCCCACATTTTTTGTGCAGTCTTTTGAGCATCAACACTACGAAGAATTGGGTTTGGTAATCCTAAGAGGATATATTCCATTGCAAGTTCATCAGCTTCATAGTGTAGAAGTTCTGTAGCATTTAGATCTGCAACAGTAGCAATGTTGATTTGTTCATCTCTTGGTGGAACAGCAGTTGGATCTCCAGGTATAGTGACAGTAGGCATCTCAAATGGACCTTCTAAGATAACCTTCTTTAAGAACTTTCCATGTGGCTTCTTCAGATCACAGAACCTAAAGAACCTTATCACCCATTGATCGTAGTTTCCTGGAGTGAGCATTGGAGGTCTATCAAGTGATCCAGCTTCATGAATTGATTGTTGGCTGCTTAAAGCTTCACACATCTTAGCAAACCAAGAGGGTTCCTTCATAGTTGTCCGTGATGGATGTTGATTGAAATCAGTTGTGTAGGGTTGAACTTGAATGCTTGGTTGTGGTTGAACCATTTGTGGTTGTGGAATTGCACCAAGTTGTGGAGTATGTTGCTGATTAAATTGTTGTTGATAAATGGCTTGTTGTTGATTCCATTGTTGATGTTGTGGAGTTAATTGTTGTTGTTGTTGATTATAAGTGTGAGGGAAATAGTTAGAGTATGGTGGTTGAGACATGAAGATAAACTTGTGTAGTAAGAATGGATCTTTGTAGTCGAGTGAACCTTTGTTGATGAAGTATCCTTAGGCGTAGAAATGACAAGAACCAAGTAGGACTTATGCGTAAAACACCAAACGTTACGCGTAACAAGAATAGTTACGCGTAGGATTTAGCTTACGCGTAAGCAGGAAAAAAATACTAAAGTTACGCGTAAACAGTAAGTTAGGCGTAGAAAGTTAGGCGTAGGATTACCTTATGCGTAGGACTAAGTCTACGCGTAAGATGAATCTTAAGCGTAATATTTTCTACGCGTAAGCTTATGCTTAAGCGTAAGATTAGGGTTTTATCCCAAGTGATCTTTTACACTTCACAGTGCAAAAGATATCCAAAGTCGACGTATTTTCAGACTTATCCAAGTAAGAAAACACGGAATAAACCAGAAAATTGAAGATCAAACCAAGGATAAAGTTATGCGTAGAATTAGGGTTTTGAAACGCGTAGTTCTACTCGTAACTTTGATTCTATCCAAATGTGTTTCTAAACCAGTTTTGTGTGATGAAATAGCTTCAATATCACCAAAATAACACAAAAGTGTGAAACTTGATGATCCAAAGCTTCTAAAACAGTTATGCGTAGGATAACACCCTCGTATAAAAACTAGCTTAAAAAACAAGGAAAAACACGTAAAGTTCCAAACTTTTTGCCAAAAACCAATAGTTTAACACCTAATAACGTTGAAAGTACAAGAATCTTGGATTCAAAAGTGTAAAAAATTAGTTTTTAAGAGTATCAAAGATTATGTTATCTTTACGCGTAAACCCAAACCAAAACTTCAAAAACAAACGAGTACACCCAACTATTTGGCGATTGATACCACTGTTAGGTCACTAGTTTTACAACACAAGCTTATAGAGAAAGAGATGAAGGCGATTGAACAAGTATCAAACACACACACACACAATATAGTATACGGTTAGGCGTAGAGAGCATGTGAAAGAAATAACTTGAACAACCAACCTTCAAATGAAGGTTATTACAATGTATATATAGGCAAGGAGCTAGGGCAACACTCCCTCTCCTTCCCTATTCCTTATTGGGCTTGGGCCTCAGCTTATGGGCCTTCTACATAAGCTGGACCTTGAACAAACATAAAGGCCAGAATAAAGCTACCTATTACATATGAAATATAAATACTTGAAATACTGTTTAGGAGTGATTCCAACACTTAAAATTTCAACTCAACATTTTTCAAACACAAGAAAAACGTAAAAAAGGTTTTGAAGTCGCTTTTGCTAAATCTTACCTGATAAGGTTTTAAAAGGTACCATTTTGAGGGGTCGTTTAAGTCCTTATTTGATCACTTTTGTATCCGTTATTGCTTAATATCGTTCCTTTTCACTTTTTAGGTCTCGTAAAGGCAAAATGCTGGAATGACACTTATTTGGACAAAAAGGCGCGAATATATGAAGAAAATGGCCAAAGTCGAAATCAGACACTCACAGTCGCTGAATGTAGAAGGCGACGGCGTCAGGTTCTATGTACGACGCCGTCGGAGAATTGTTGTGACGGGTCAGAACTCAAAACTCGTGTTTTCAAGAGACGGCGTCTAGTGTGAAAGAGTAGGCCGTCGCTACTCAGACGGCCTAGATGCGATCCAGACGACGTCAGAAGCTGAAGAGGACGGCGTCACGGACATAAGGTGACGCCGTCGCAAGGTTAACGTGGCCAAGACGAAACCCTAATGGCGGCGACACGACGGCATCACTAAACATAAGGTGACGCCGTCGCAATTGTAATCTTATATATAGAATCCGAATTTTTCAGTCTTTGTGTGGAGAGTCTTTGGAGTAAAAACCTAAAACCGAACCTAAGGTGTCTTGTACAGTATTTTAGGGTTTTTAACCCTATCTTACACCAAGATAAGTCTTTGCTTCATTAATTCAATTATGTCTTTGATTATTTGTGTGTATGCTTGCATGTTCTCCATGTCCGGCTAATTTATTTGTGTGTTTGCTTAGGAAGTATGAAACTTAATTATTGAATATTGATTGGTTGTTTCTTATCTTAGTTGATTAATGATCTAGTAATGCGATAGGTCATTCGTTGTGTACTTAATGCTTGATTCATCTTTGTGAACCCTAGAGTATGATTACCTGAGTGATTGTAGTCTAAACCATCCGAAGAGTGCCTTAGAGTAGGAGTCTATAATCTCTACGTGGATTTGTAGACAAGACCCTTTGGTAAGTTCAAAGAGTTAGGGAGAAACGCATACCCTACAACTTTAGAAACACAACGCAACTAGGAATAAGACGTGACACTCAACCATCAATAGGAGATAATTAAGGAGTAATACAAACTAAGTAAACACATCTTTAAACTATCATACGAGCACACATTAATTAGACATAGACTCCCACAACCTTAGTTTAGATAATTAGATAATAGTAGAGTAATCGGTAGAAATACCAACCCCCCAAATCCAATACCCGAGATTCGTACTTTTCCATTTTCATAAAATATAAAAAGATAAAAAATAATCTTCCTCAACCTTAACCTTAGCGTAGTAACTCCCTACTAGCATTCCTATTCCCCTAGAGAACGATATCAATACCCGTGGCTTACCCTAATTACTACACTACAACGATTAGGTTCACTGCCTAGGGTGTTATAAAACTTGCTCGAAGAAAAGGAAGTTTCCTTGACCCCGAACGACGCGTGTAGCGTTATCAAGTTTTTGGCGCCGCTGCCGGGGAATAGAATAGCTAGTTAGTAGTCCACCTCGTTTAGGTTTCTTTGCTTGATTCCTATCAAGTAAATTTTTCTCATTTTTAGATTTCTCTTAGTCTATCCCCCTTCTTCGTAACCTTTGTTCGTAACCTCATCACTTTTCATCATGGAAGGTGATAACCCACTACCATTCATCAACATACCACCAAATGACCCGCCAAGAGCCCGTACTCTTGGTGAATACTCGAGACCAAGCCACTTAGGCTATAGGAACACCATTGAGCTTCCCGACCAAGCCCAAACTACGGCCCTGCGATCTGACACCATCCGGTTGGTGCAAAACGGATGTGCATTCCATGGACTTCGTTCCGAAGATCCAAATCAGCATCTGAGGGATTTCCTCAAAATCGTCGATTCCATCGACCTTGATGCTACTACTCGGGAGACCACGCGCCTGCGTCTCTTCCAATTCTCTCTACGGGACCAAGCTAGTAATTGGCTTGAGCGACTTCCCGCCGGCTCCATCTCAAGTTGGGATGATCTTACTTCTCGCTTCCTTGCTCAATTTTTCCCACCGGGGAGAACCACTAAGCTTAGGAATGACATCTTGATGTTTCAACAACGTCAAGGTGAATCTCTCTACGAAGCATGGACCCGATTCAAGGACTTACTTCACAAAGTCCCTCATCACGGCATTGATCTTTGGCTCCAAGTCCAAATCTTTTATGATCATGTCAACTTTCCCACTAAGCGATCCATTGACCAAGCGGCCGGTGGAAAACTTAGTGATCTCACCGCAGAAGAATCATGGGAAATAATAGAGGATCTTGCCCTCTATGACAACGAAAGTTGGGATGACCCCCGTGAGCTGCCCAAAACCGTCAAGGCAATCTCCTTGCCTCCTCCCAACCGTAGGATGATCGAACTTGAAGATCAGGTTAAATTCCTCATGAGTTCCTACAAAAATCCTAAGTCTTCACACCATGTGAACAAAGCTTCCTCTTCATGTGAGCCGTTTTGTGATCCTCATAACACGCGCAATAGCACCCGATCCCCCGAGCACGCTTCTGTTGACTACGCATCCTCGCGTATTAATGGAGTGGGAGGAAGATTCCCCACAACACCCGGACCTAGGAATTTCAATGAAACCCGTGAAGCATGGAAAAACAAGCCCGACTTTTATTGGGGACAAACCAAAGAATTCACTTCTAATGATTTCTCATGGCCCCCACCTAATGGTCCTAACCAACAAAACATCGAAGGGATGTTGCAAAACCTAGTTACATCCCAAGAAACCCAAATAGCTAAGCTCTCGGACCGCTTTAATAATCAACAAGCCGAGATGGATAGGAAAATAGACAACCTTTTGAAAGCCATAACTAATAGTGATAAGAAGGTTAGTGCTATCTCAACTCCCGAGCCTTCAGGCATAGAGATTAAGGATCCAAGCAAGCTAAAGTATGTCCAATTCGTCAATACCATCGCCTTAGTTGAACCTGATGAAACAAATAACGAAGAGGACTATACACTAGTGGATGAGGAAATACCCGAGGAAATAGATGAAGTAGACATTGACTATTTCAACAAATTTCCTACGGACGAAGAACTATCTCGCCACCCTCACTTAGTGCGTGACCTCCGTCACATGTATGTTAGGAAAAGTCCTCGAATTAAGTTTGGGAACCCTTGGAATCTTAACATACCATGTGTCATAGGACACCTTTTTGTGGCAAAAGCTTACATTGATCGCAAGTCCCCAATCAACATAATGACTAGCACCTATTACAATTGGATATTGAAGAAGCCTATTCCAACTAGGCAAGACCCCAATGATCCTAATGTTAGTTGCAATTTTCTTGGTAGAGTTAAAGGATTGCCCGTTCATGTAGGTAGTTTCACGTTTCCTACGGATTTCATAATTGTGGATGATATTAGCACGGCCATAGACCCTAGCTTGTCCCATGTTATTCTAGGAAAACCTTTCATAGAAAGCACCGGAATGACCTATGACCCCTCATTAGGAGTAGTGCGATTCAAGAATACGACCGATGACATAGCTTACCAAATGCCGTTTAAGATTGAGAAGTTTTCATCACTCTCTAATGATGAAAAGGAACTTAAACTATCGGTCTATTATAGGAATAATGAGGATAGGGAGAAAGGTGTTGATTATGTTATGGCTAAGATTTTCGGATTCTACAAGGATTGTTTGAACCTAGGACCGGAATACAGGACCGAATGGGGAGAAGATAAACTCTTAGAGAAGCGCATTTTAGGGCACTTCTACAACATGGAATCCCCCATTAAAGGCCATGAAGAGGGCGATGGTGAGAAAACGTAGGAGCACGACTATGAGTCTAGCTACAAGACTCTTTAATAAAGAAAAGCGCTTCGTGGGAGGCAACCCATGCTTAATTGTTTGCTTGTTAGTGTCATATATCTTTTATTAATTGTTTATCCTCATGTTTAAATTTGTAAAAATGCTTTATTTTGTTTTTAATTTCGTCTTAATTACATATAAAGGTATTTTACATAAGGGATAAGTGTAGGGAGGATTACACAAACATGAGAATAACAATTAACTAAAAGATATATATGTTTGTTTGTTCGAGTCAAATGCTTGTATCGAGTCATAATGGATGTTTTGCAGAAATTTTTCCAGACTCTAAAGATGTAAATTTTCCAGAAATTTTTCCAGAAAATCGCAGACCAGTTTTTGTCAGGATAACCCGACGGCGTCAGGATTGCAACCTGACGGCGTCAGGAAGGAGTAAAAATGTCAGATTACTTCTTCTCGTTTTCTGAGCTACTTATAAATTTTTGGAATTTTCCAGGTCTTAATTTTCTTAGAAATTCTGTAAACATCCATTCCACAAGCATTATATCCTAGTTTAAATCGAGTCTTATATATATTATTACCACCGATTTTACGCGAAGGTTTCGTTTGTTTTCTTCAAGTGTGCAGGTTTAGTTTGTCAAGAAGAAGTTACATAAGATTGGAAGGAACTTTTCACGCAAGTATTCTTCTTGAAAAGAATTTAACCACCACTTTACACGGATCCTACCGAGCTAATCAGGGGAGTATTAGTTTCTTTCGTTTTTAATTACCTTCTTTTATCATAACTTTGATACTTTCGGGGAACATTGGGGACAATGTTCAGTTTAAGTGTAGGGAGGGAAAATAAAACGGGAACTTTGAAACTATGCTTATCCTTGACTATTTGCTTTGTCCAATTGTGATTGTGTAATAAACCATGAGAAATGTCGGTTAGGGTAATTTTGGCACCAAATTTAAAATTTTTCATGACATATAAGAGTGGGCCATTAGTCTTAACAAAAGCGTCTCATGGATAGGAAGTTATATGACTAGCACAAAAACCCTTTACCACCCAAATTCCACCCAAAATGTGAGGATCGCCCTTAGATTAGTAGGAATTAAAGCATTCATCTTTAATGCTTAGAGTGTGAACCGGTAGTATATTAGATTCTAGAACTTGTTTTGTGATGCATTCCGAGATCGCAAGTGAGGCTACACTTGTGTAGTTAGGAATAACTAAATGATAAGAGGCATTAGGATAAACCCTTGTTTGATACCTGTAATATAATTACTTCTTCCACATCGGTTGAGTAATTCCCCCACACCCTTTGCGCTGTACTCATCTTTAGTACACGATACCCCTAGTTAACCCCTCAGAGCCTATCCTTTTCGCGGTTCTCGTGATATTTCGGTTTTTCCGGAATATCAATGAAGATCATTGTTTACACCCCACCCCCAAATATACACCCAAATCGCCTTAGCCTACCCCTTATGCACTCACTTTTAGTGCAATTATTTGTTATCACCCCAAACCCTTAGTTCAATTATCTAGTTGCTTGCATAAGTTGCTAAGTCGAGTCATATCCTTTGTATACAGTTTTGGGATGATTGGGATTCATGGGAAAAGTTAAAGTTTATGAAATGACGGGAAGGGAACGTTAAATTCAAATTCCCTTTGTTTACGTAATAATGTACCCCAAGTGTTTTGATCTTTTCGATTCGGGTCAAATTAGTGTTAGAATAATAAAAACTCAAGTGTAGGGATATGCCTGTAAATCCCTAGTATTTTGATGTTATCGTAGAGGATGGTAGAGTAAAAGTGTATGATAAAAAAAAAAAAAAAAAAAAAAAAAAAAAAATTAGAGTGAAAAAAAAAAAAAAAAAAAAAAAAAAAAAAAAAAAAAAAACGGGCTACCATCCTACATCTATCCTTTAAATTTATGTTTGTTTATTTCAGTTATCTAGAGTTTAGAAGTGTCAAGTCTTGGCTTAGCAACGCCATTCTTCATATGCATTTAACATAGAGATTTTTTACTTACCACCACTAAATAGCCTATCCCACCAAACCCTTATTTCCCTACCGTAAGCCTAAAGTTACAACCCTTTAAAAGACCTCTTTGATAGTCTTTCCTAGGTGCTTACGCCAAAGCGATGGAGGTTTGATCTATTCTCAAGCCTATGGTAATCTATGTACTAGGACCGGTTAATGAGTGTTTATCTTCCATTTCCTATTTTGTTATATTTCATATACACCCGAGAGAGATGTGAGTATCCAAACACCCCATGTGAGGTGCTAGTATGTAATTTCCGTGCTTGTTATGACTTTTGCGGGGCTTATATGTGTTGTGGACCGTTTTGAATTAATGCTGAATGACCCCTAACTTACAAATTAATTGGCTAAAAGCACATTTGCTTGAGGACAAGCAAATAACAAGTGTAGGGATATTTGATAAGGTTTTAAAAGGTACCATTTTGAGGGGTCGTTTAAGTCCTTATTTGATCACTTTTGTATCCGTTATTGCTTAATATCGTTCCTTTTCACTTTTTAGGTCTCGTGAAGGCAAAATGCTGGAATGACACTTATTTGGACAGAAAGGCGCGAATATATGAAGAAAATGGCCAAAGTCGAAATCAGACACTCACAGTCGCTGAATGTAGAAGGCGACGGCGTCAGGTTCTATGTACGACGCCGTCGGAGAATTGTTGTGACGGGTCAGAACTCAAAACTCGTGTTTTCAAGAGACGGCGTCTAGTGTGAAAGAGTAGGCCGTCGCTACTCAGACGGCCTAGATGCGATCCAGACGACGTCAGAAGCTGAAGAGGACAGCGTCACGGACATAAGGTGACGCCGTCGCAAGGTTAACGTGGCCAAGACGAAACCCTAATGGCGGCGACACGACGGCGTCACTAAACATAAGGTGACGCCGTCGCAATTGTAATCTTATATATAGAATCCGAATTTTTCAGTCTTTGTGTGGAGAGTCTTTGGAGTAAAAACCTAAAACCGAACCTAAGGTGTCTTGTACAGTATTTTAGGGTTTTTAACCCTATCTTACACCAAGATAAGTCTTTGCTTCATTAATTCAATTATGTCTTTGATTATTTGTGTGTATGCTTGCATGTTCTCCATGTCCGGCTAATTTATTTGTGTGTTTGCTTAGGAAGTATGAAACTTAATTATTGAATATTGATTGGTTGTTTCTTATCTTAGTTGATTAATGATCTAGTAATGCGATAGGTCATTCGTTGTGTACTTAATGCTTGATTCATCTTTGTGAACCCTAGAGTATGATTACCTGAGTGATTGTAGTCTAAACCATCCGAAGAGTGCCTTAGAGTAGGAGTCTATAATCTCTACGTGGATTTGTAGATAAGACCCTTTGGTAAGTTCAAAGAGTTAGGGAGAAACGCATACCCTACAACTTTAGAAACACAACGCAACTAGGAATAAGACGTGACACTCAACCATCAATAGGAGATAATTAAGGAGTAATACAAACTAAGTAAACACATCTTTAAACTATCATACGAGCACACATTAATTAGACATAGACTCCCACAACCTTAGTTTAGATAATTAGATAATAGTAGAGTAATCGGTAGAAATACCAACCCCCCAAATCCAATACCCGAGATTCGTACTTTTCCATTTTCATAAAATATAAAAAGATAAAAAATAATCTTCCTCAACCTTAACTTTAGCGTAGTAACTCCCTACTAGCATTCCTATTCCCCTAGAGAACGATATCAATACCCGTGGCTTACCCTAATTACTACACTACAACGATTAGGTTCACTGCCTAGGGTGTTATAAAACTTGCTCGAAGAAAAGGAAGTTTCCTTGACCCCGAACGACGCGTGTAGCGTTATCATTACCAAAATGAAAAATCTTTGGAAAAACAGATATGTGATCTAGTTGCATCTAAGAATGCTTTTTTGTCTCAAATAGAACAACTGAAATATGATCATAGACAACAACTTAACGCTCTCACTTCAGAAACTCAAAAATACAAGTCTGAGTTGTTAACTTGTCAAAAACAGTTCTGTGAGTACAAAAAGCATTCAAAGAAACAAATAGATGACTATCTTGAAGAAATTGTCGACTTACAAAACAAAATCAAAGAGTTTCGAAATGTTATTTATAAACATGGTGAGTCAATCACAACAATTCAAAAGTTTACTTTTAAACCAAATCCAAATGGATATGGACCGAATCTTGCTGATTACAAACCAAAGTTTTCAAATCGAGCATTCAAACCAAATCCTCAAGTTTACAGTGCAGAACATAGAATTGATGATTCCATTATGAGTGTTGTTGAATATAATCGTATGGAGGAGTTAGATGCAAAAGACGAGAGTCGATCAAATTAGAAAATGTTGTTTATAACAAACCATTTAACTATTCAAAAGCCATCACTTTTGTCGTACAACAGGATAATTCTAACACACCTTGGGTTATCACGCCTAGTTCTGAGTCTTCTAATGTTGGTCCTCAACCCAATACTGCACAAATTAATGGTCCTTTACCTTCACTCAATACCAGATGTATCTTTGATAATTGTGGACACGTTTCTTGTTTCTTGACACTCCTCGGGCTCAAACTTATAAAATTTATGTATTTCAAAAGTCAAGGGGAGTGTCATCATGTTTCTTTCAAAATATCATGCTTCGTACGTAACCAAAGTAGAACTTAAAGGCTATGGATGAAAATGGTTAAGGTGGAGGGACCAAAGTTGTCAAAAGTTTAAACTAATTTTTATCAAAACCTCTCAAACTAATTTTCAAATTCATTAAATTCATACATTTAATTTCTCAACTACCATATCCTACGCCTAAGATCAAATCTTCAAATCCGTGTGTTAAATCTCAAAGTTGTAAGTGGATTAAGCTTTCTTGAGTAATTTGAAACAATGGTTTTTAATCTTATTCATTTCTAACAGTTTGATTTTATACAAAGGGTGATTTTGTGTTCTACGCGTATGCGTATGAACATGAAATCAACATTGGGTGTTTATAATGATAAAGATTGTGTCAAAATGTTTAAAATCAAGTGTTATAAACATTTCCAACATCAAAATCAACCCAGAAACTGTTTTTAATCACTTATTCATAATTAGGGTTTATGCGTGGATTTAGGGGTTTTCATGTGTGAGTGTTTCTGGATAATTAATTGTTTGAATGATGATTGTTACTTGATTAATTGACCAAAACCTATCTTAAATCTTACCCAGATACATGAATTTTGCTAATTTGAACTCTAGGTTTAAAGTCTCGTTGAGATTGGGTATTTTTGATTCTTGTGGTTTTAGATGTTAAAACTTGTTGCAATACTATCACATAGCCTCTAAGTCATCCCAGAATGAATTTGGTGCAAATCATATGGCTAGATTTCTTATTCGTAAAATTTGAATCCCTAGGGTTTAAGGTTTACGCATAAGTAAATCTTACGCGTAACTATTGATGATTGTGATTCCATGTGAAATTGAAAATGATTGAATAATGTGTTAATGAATATGTTATGATGAATTTATTTCAGGTTTTACGCGTGAAAAATCAGAATCAAGGTTAACAATTGGATCTATACGCATAAGGATCATCTTACGCGTTGAAGGTTACACGTAAGAGAAATCTTACGCGTAACTCTTACGCGTAAGGTTCTACATG
Organism: Chrysanthemum seticuspe; assembly: GCA_019973895.1. Classification (NCBI taxonomy): domain Eukaryota; kingdom Viridiplantae; phylum Streptophyta; class Magnoliopsida; order Asterales; family Asteraceae; genus Chrysanthemum; species Chrysanthemum seticuspe. The sequence goes on along the minus strand of BPTQ01000008.1, from coordinate 259,522,010 downwards.
GGGACTACGCGTATCCTGTGAAGGATATGCGTAAACTAGAGTCTTACGCATAAGGTTCACTCTTACGAGTAAACCTTACGCATAAGCTCCAATATACGCTTACGCGTAAGCCTTATGCCAAGACCTCTTTTCCTACGCGTAATATTTCTTACGCATAAGTGGAGTTCCTAAGCATAAGCTTATGCTTACGCGTATGGTCAACTGTTTACGCATAAGCTTGCAATTTCTACGCTTAAGCCTTATTTTTAACCATAATTATGAATTGTTACGCGTACAAACTTGTAAATAAATAAATCATAATGTCACAAAACCAAAATGTCACTTATAAGCTGCAATGGTTAATATGTTGTGTGAATGAGTGAAAATTTGGACTTTAAAATTCAAAATTAATAAACTCACGAAACTTATCACGACTACTTTGGACTATTGGACAAACAAGTGACATTGGACTCGTAACATTCATCAACATAACATATTCAATAATTGGACAATAAAATCAACTTTTGACTAACATAATGTCTTTCGATATGTTGGTTCTTTTGGTTCAATATCTTTCAGATCACAACATGGACGTCACGATGGAAAACGTTAACGCACCAAATGTACTCACGATGGAAGACATTTTCCCTGATGGTTACAAGATGAAGATTGGAAAGAACAATCTCAAAGTCGACTTTGATAACTTCACGTTCTCTGAGTCTTCCTGTCATATTGTTGTGGAAATTCTGAAGACTCATCCATACAAGAACATGCTCACAAATTCTGCAACAGTACCGGAGATATACATTCATCAATTCTGGCACACTATGCAGAAGATCGATGGTCAAGATGCTGCTACCGTGACACTCAACAACAAACAAATCACCATTAATGTTGCAGACTTAAGGGCAATTCTCCTCCTTCCTACCATCCAGCATGCTAATTATGTTGCTACTCCTTCAGAAGAGGCTACTCTCCAGTTCATGGTCAATATTGGCTATGATGAAGCTGCCGGGATCATCACTAAACATTCTTCAGTGGATCTAAAGAACATTCCTCAGCCATGGAGAACTCTATACGTCATGATAGCCAAATCAATTTCTCGGCGTGATAGTGGTTATGAGCATCCTAAGCTCATGGAACTACAAATATTTTGGGGCATGGTCAACATGATGCACATCGACTTCGCAACTCTGATCTGGGAAGACATGATGTCTTACCTCAAAAAAACTGGCACCAAGATCCCCTACATCAGATACACCAAGCTGTTGATCCAAAGGATACTCGGGAATAATATAGACATTCCCTTGAGACTTGATGACCCCAACCATCACTCCGCATTGTTTGAGCCCACACTTAATGTCGTCAGATCCAAAGACTCAATAACAAAGAAACAAGGTGCTGTATTGCCAGACTGCCTTCTCACTGACTATATCAAGAATCTTCAATCATACAAACGATATCAAGAAGCAGTTGCATCAGGCAAAGTTGGCTTCATTGATGAAAAGTCCTACAGTGTACCAGTCAAAAGGACCAGGAGATCGGGCAGTGTTAGATGTGCTGCAAGCACTGGGAGTACCCGAAAGTATCCAAAGAGAACTCATGTTCTCAAAGGGAAAGTTCCATCAAAGGTTGCTATTCCTAATCCTCAACCGACACCAAAATTAAAGGACGAGGACTCTGAGGATACTGACACAGATGAAGAGGTTCACTACTCAGAAACTGTTACAGACGATATGAAAATAGTAGAAACACCTCCTCGTTCCAAATCTGACAAGGGCAAAACTCCAGTGGAAGAGCAGGAAGAGGAAGAAAGTTCAAAAGAAGAGCCACAGGATGAAGAAAAAGATTACCACAAGAAACTGAAGAATCTCATGCTTCAACATGTTGCTAAGGAGTTTAATCTTCAACAGACTCGTGGCCCTGGAGGTTCAAGTGGTGGCTCACAAACAACACCAGTTCTCGATGCGGTTAATCAACCGGATAAGGGAACTGGTACCACCACCCACGAATCTGAACATAAGCAGCACGAGGATGAAATTATCTTCGACTTTGAGGAACCAGAAAAGGAGAAGAATGAAAAGATAACTGATGAAGATATTGAGGCAGATGCTAAAGAAAAAGCTGAAGAGGAAGCTCTAGCTAAGGCAGAAGAAGAGGCTAGGGTTAAGGCTGAAGAAAAGGCTAAAGCTGAAAAAGAAGCCGATGACTATCTTCTAGATAGTCCCGAACATAACCAGGAAAAACTTCTGAGCCACCAAAGGATCCAGAGCCTTATCATGACTCATCTTTGTCTGACTCATCTTTTCATTCATCACCACCACCATCCAAAGACACCACCACCAGATCCGCATCCAGATCTGTAAAGAAACCAACCGATACTTGGGCATCACGTGCAAAGACAAAGATTGTCAAAGTTGTCAAGTAAGTAAAGAAGAAAAACGTGGTCAACAAGAAACTGAATCTACTTGCGGACAGAATCAATCTTCTTCAGAAGGTGATAAACGAGTTTTCGGATGAAAGGGAACAAATTCAACAGTTTCTAAACAGAGATATCCAAGGGGAAATGGACAAAACGATCAGAGAATATACTCACAAGTTTCTTCTCGACACCGTCCCTAGAGTGACAAGAGAGATGTTCTCCAGATAACTCTATCCAAATCTCATGTGATTGGTCAATCAAACAATGCAATCTACTCCTGTAGCAATGCAAATCAATCTAATCGAGCCTACGGTTCTCTCCGATGCAGAATTGATTTCCAAGCTTGTGTTACAAATGTCTCAACGTTCCGCAACATTTACTTCTGACGAAGCTAAACTATTTGAGGTATTGCTGGAATATCAACTCAAAACTTCATGCAACGAGTCAGCTGAAAGGGCTAAGCGTCCAAGGGATGATGATGATGTGGATAAGGATGCTGAGCCGAAACGTAAGAAGAGAAATGACGATTCATCTTCTATGCGTCCACCACCCCAAAGGACCTCCACCGCTAGAAGATCTCCTCAACGTCCTCCTGCTACAGATAAACCTCATGACTCTGAGTCTCCACCACCAACAGAGAAAACTGGTGATCATTTTGAATATACTGGTGGTGACGATGAGGAGATTCCTGAGCCCCAACAACAACCTCCTTCTTCTACATCAACAAAGCAACCAGCATCATCATCAAAGCCAAAGAAGAAAAAGTCTACTTCAGTTGTGTCATGGCTAGATGAAGACGAATCTGAAGGGTATGAATGGTTCTCAAAGCTTGTTGATGCAACCCCTCAGTTACCGGAAGGCCAAGAACCGGTAGATGGTAGAACTATGGAGCAGGTCAAGATTATCCAAGAAAAGTTCAAGGTGAAAAAGATGACGAAAGCAGAGTTGAAATGAATCAAGAATGACGCCTTTCAACTGCTTAAGGACAGCTCTGCCAGTGCCATTGAAGTCGAATATCATCTCGACAACATAGCACGAGCCATGTCCAACAACATTGATTGGCTCAATCCTGAAGCAAACATCGATTTCACCAGACCTGACAAGGCCCCATACTACACCGACTGGACTAAGCCACTACCTACCATTAGCCGACCTGATCAACCAAAGATTCCCTACCAATATTTATTCAACAACGACTTGGAATTTCTTCAGCATGGTAGCGATGTAAGCAAGAAATACGCTACTTCACTCACCTTCTGTTTCCCGGCAGCAATCTACTCAAACAATATAGCCATCGAGGAAGAAGCCACACACATATTTGTTGACAATGTGGTTAAGGATGACATCGATGCACTGTATGGGATTCATCATTGGATAGAACAAAGAAGAATCTACTACAGAAGCTTCCAGGTACTCAAATCGAAGAAAGAGGTGTACAGTGATGAACGAATCATTGCTATAATGCATGTTACCCTGTCGTCTAAGTGGGACTACTCATTCCTGAAGAAAATAGTAGTCAAACGCCAAGACGAACAGGAATATGACTTTACTGAAGCAGATTTTCCGAGATTGTCACTCAGTGACATTGAAGATATGTATCTTGCCAAGGTACAAGTACGAATGCGACAATTCTCCACGAACATTCAGCTCTACTACATCAAGTCATTGCTAATATTCATCAGAAGCATCGTCATCCAGGAACGTGTTGAAGATCTTCAACTTCCCGTAGAATCATATCAAAAACGTGTTAATCTCACACTACAAAAGCTATACATTCCCGATATCAACCATCTGCCTCAGTACACCATACTTAAGAAATCAACATTCGGGGTAGTTTACCGCAGTGAACTTCACCGTAATTGCTTCATGGCGTGCAAGGAGCTTCATAAATTTTGTGATCATACTTTGAAGAAGGTTCGGGATGGGATGGCTTATAGGTTAAAGGAGATTCATGAAGGCATAGGGTTGAAGAAAAGGTGGAATTCTAGGGAAAGAAGAGATGCAAAGAAGTTCATTACCAGGATTGATGAAAGGTTGTTTCGCCGGGATCAGATGAGGACATTGGAGAGTTTTGTGGGTGGACATCAAAGCATATCTCTAACAGGCTACCAACGTCCAGAAAGAACTCCTGGTGTCATTGAGGGACTCCCTAGTACTCCTTGATTTGTTTCTTTCATTAAATATTTAGATGTGTGATCTATATTTGACAATGGCTTGTGCACACATAACAGTGCACAAACCGTACTTGTAATGAAAGAACCCTGTGGTACGCTTCAGTGCCACAATCCTTATAAAAGGAGCGAAAGCTTCTTACTTTTGAGTAAAACTTATCAAAACTTTCACTTATCAAAGTTTTGCTCAAAAGACCAAGTACTTCCCCTTATGACTTTCAAAACCTCAAAAGTTAATATCACTTGTTGAGGGGGAGTATTTGCTTAAAACTTTGTTCACAAATTGTTCTTCGTGGCAATCTTCCTACAAAACTCGAAATGGACATATTCGATATCAAAATTTCATCAAAAATAACATTTATATGCCATTTTTGAGGGGGAGAAAATTTTTGTGATAAGAAATATTGTGTGAATTGCTATGAATCGTCGTGCTAAAGACTTAACCAATGAATTGACGAGCTCTTAAATGTTAGTAACTCGAAAAGACTTGTCCGGGACGGGTAATAATTTCAAGCTAGTTCGCTAGTGATGTAAACGTGTCTCGCAAAGGACTTATCCTAGTAGAATGTACCATTCGAGAAACTCTTGGTAGACATGAACCTTGATGGGTCAAACCTCCTCACCAAGGAGTGTTTACAACTTCAAGCTGACCTAGTCAGTGATGTAACCGTGTCTCGCAGGGAATTGTCTATCTTGAGTTAATCAATTCAAAAGTGCACGCTCTTCTCTCATCGTGTAGATTTCTGTCAAAATTCTTAAGCACGTGTGGAGGGGGAGTATTTCTGCAAAATACAAAACTCTCACAGTGGTACAAAATGCTTTTACTCATAACCACTTTGAGAGATTTTTCATGAAAATGGTTTTATGGCAACATATGTTAGTCATGGAGTTATAAGGTGACTAAGGTTAGGAATAACCATCCTATGATCCACCAGAGCCGGAGGGATCTACCCAAGGACACCACCAATAGTTAGAATTTAGAAGTCCTTAGGTATGATTATAAAAAGGAGAAAATGAGAATCGGAGAAAGAAGGAGTTGAAGAATTAAAAAGAAAAGTAAAGAAAAGGGTGAAAAGAAATAGCCCTCCAGATTATTCAACTTAGGGCAGACACCGGGTTCAACTCATATGCTATTGGTTGTCACTTGATGACACCGGTATTGAAGATTAAAGTCGTCATGGACCCAGTGACGCATGCACTAAACCTTCTTAGCCACTCAAGTTTCTCTCAACAGAAGCTTGTTTCATTCTCACAGGGAACCCTACGAAAACTATCGGCTTTCTTTTAGAGATTGCTGATATTGAAGAAGGAGACCCTCTCCCTAGTCTCTGCTCAAGAAAACCAAAGCACACTATTGAGTCTAGAACCACGAGATTCATCAAAATATCTCTTAGGTACACTTGACATTTCACCACTTGCCGTTCAACAATAGGGACGCAAGTGATACATTCTAGAGTCCTTCACAGATCTTCTGCAATATGTCGAGAACATTTATGAGGGGTTCACATCTGTAATCCTCAGTGATTGAATGAAAACTCCTGCCAGGGTCAACATCAAACAGCCCTGACAGCAGGTCACTTCGGTAACTCCTTGTGGGTTACGCTTAGTGTTGTCTCAAACGGTCTACAGTCATGGGGTGATGCTTCGGTGTACCTCAGAGACTCACCTAAACCGTAGATGTACTTCAGTATATTGTGTTAGCCTTCTTGAGGGCATCCGGTTTCAGGAACAGCCTTTGCTAGAATTAGAGATGTATCTTCACAATATGTTGTTGACACTCTCAAAGTTTGAACTTGTAAGTGCTGGAAATCCCGCTAAGGAGATTCCTTTCAAGAATCGAGTCCTAAATATGTGGGTCATTACTTGAACTTATTCAATGTAATGCCAACTGTCCCTTACGAGATTCGAACGGCTGATTCGCCCGACCAAGGTGAATGGAATCAAGACATTCATCAGTACAACAATTGTAGTAATTAATTCTTTATGAAAAGATTACAATGATCAATTGGTGTTCGTGACTGTACCGGAGATGCTGCTGCTGATGGATGCTCGCGGGAGGAAGAGATCGTGCTGATTCTCCACATGCTCATACCAACAACATCACAAAAGAAGTTCTCTCAAAATCAAAGGAAACACAAAGTTATAATGATTCTTCATCAAATCAAAGAATCTACAAAGTTATAAAGACTCGAGAACTACTTCACATCTGGAATTCATTGTAAAAAGAGCATGTGAGCATGTTGGAGAAAGACGTAGAGACGCTGGAGCAATGAAGCTGACCTGTAGCTGACAACAACATACTATCACAACCACCACAAAGAACAAAGAATTTAAGAACAAAGAAATCAAGAGGTCAAAAGCAGAATATTTCAAAAGAAACAAGATCCCTACACTGGGAGATTGTCCGAATCAAGGCACTTCTTCTCACAAGAAAGAAGAATGTCAGAAGACGTCAAAGCTACTATTACATCTGCACCAACAACTGTTTAAGATTATTTAAGATATAAATTACTAACACTTAGGGGGAGATTGTTGGAATCACTCCTAAACCATTTCTCAAGTGTTAGTAATCAATATATAATAGTTAGCTTAATTAAGGCTTTTATGTTAGTAATTAAGGCAAGGCTCATGTAGAAAGCCCACGAGCCTATGCATAAGCCCAATAAGGAAAGGAAGGGACTAGATGTGTTGCCCTAGCTCCCTTCCCGTATAAATAGTCTTGTAACTCTCATTTGAGAGTTGGTTGTTCATTTCAATATCATTCCTACGCATAAAGGTTATTAGTCATTCGTGTGTGTGTATCGTTTTGTTCAACCGATCACTTCTTATCTCTTATTTCTTATATTGATGCTTATGCTGCAAACATGGGAACCTAACAACATCTCATATGTGGAATTCCACCTCGTCGCACAATCACTAACCAAAAACATCTTTGTTTGTAATTTGGAATCTACAACACATTTTTTAAACTTGGTGCTTCTTTGTGTTAAAAATTAAATGTACCTAACAGTCTTTGTTACATTCAATCGGGTAACTAAATTCTGTCAAACCGCTTTTCACAATCAAGTTTAAAATATATGCAAAGCACCTAATTTGAAAATGTTTTCCACCCTCATACATAGGGGGTAAGTATTTTACCAAATAATCAAGTGTCTTATTATTTCTACTAGCATTATCAACGGAGATTGTCATAACATTTTTCATCCCCACTCGGTTATGCATGCTAATAACTTCCTACCAATATCATCACCCTTATGACTATTTATTGGTATAAAATTGATGATACACTTATGCATAACCCATTCTTCATCAATAAAATGAGCTGTTACGACCATGTAATTAATCCTTTGACAATGGGATGTCCATGTATCCGTTGTAAAGTGCACAATACTCGTTGTTTTGCTTAAGTAACCCATTAACTTATTTTTTTCTTCTGTATAAAACTTTATAACATCTCTAGACAACTTGTGACGCGATGGCAAAACAAATCTAGCATTTAAAGCTAGTGTGTATTCTATGAAAGCCTCAAGTTTCACAAAAGCAAAAGGTAACTCTACTATAACAAACAGCTTAAGCAAATCTTTATACATTCTATCATCATCATGTTTCCAAGTTGCAACACTACTACTGTAACACCCCCAAAATTTGGTACAACTGAAGACTTAGTCAAGCATTTGAGGTGCTACCAGATTGGTACACAACACAAGTATAGGAAAACAAGAGAGCATAAAACGTTCACAAGCCAACCCCATAGTTAGTTATCCGGTTACATTAATTCAAAACATTTAACAGAAAGGCCCAAAAGAAATCATAAGGTAGGTCCACGATTATTATCAGAGTCTAGAATGATCCTCCAACCATGCCCTTTCTGCCAAGACTCTAAACAACAAGTAATCCAAGCATCATCTTAATTACCTAAGAAAACATGATAAAAAGGTCAGCTAACACTGGTGAGTTCATAGGTTTGATCATAAATTTAGTAGTAGACCTGATATAGTTTATTTGCTATGTGAGACTAAGACAGATATACAATAAACATTCCAATCACATTCCGTCAACAATCCTTCCAATAACACAATTCAAGATCTCAGCAGGGCCCCAGGCGACTCTAGCCAGGTACCACGGTCATAGCAAAGCCTATCATTAATGCTACCCTGGTCTAGGTCGGAGTAGATATCTTCTTAGCTAGGTTGTGCAGTTATAGCAAGGGATTGCTATCCTAGTCTAAGTCAACATCTACCACATATTGTTGGGATTTAGAAAATCTATGTTGAAGAGTCGGTCACCCCAATTATTATTTAGCATATCTTAGCTCGTAGACATTACGTTATTTACTAGTTATTTAGTAGTTAGTTAGTTACTTTAGAGCAACATCGTGGAGGACGGACGAGTCTTTACCCAATGTATACCTGATCCAAAGCCCGACATGAGGGCGTGAAGTATGTAACTATAAATACCTCTTCCCACTAGGGAAGAGGAGGTTCTTTTCATTAATCTAATATTTTCTTTTTGTTTTACTCTCTCTTTATAGAAAACACCCTCTCTACTCTTTCTCTCTCTAAAATGGCTTACTTGATCTATCATCATCCTAGACCACCTGAATCATTAAACAACATAGAAGAATGATCCTACAATTGGTATCAGAGCCAAGGCTATGTTGTTTGTATGTAAATGGGTTACACTTTTGGTTCGTATCACGTTTTGTGCGGTTTTGTTTAATGCGGTTTGACGCGGGTTTTGGTGATGTTTTGTGATGCTTAATGCAGTTTTGTTGATTGCTATGATGGTCTAAATTGCTATTTTTATGATGGTCGAATATGATGTTTGTTGGTGTTAAACCATTTTATGATGGTCAAATCTGCTGTTTTTAACTTCGTGACTACGTTGTGAACGTGGATCAGAACGTGATTTGGATCAGAACGTGGTTATTGAATCTGGTTTTAACCGTTTGAAGATTTCAATATGTTAAAGTTGTTATAACATTTGTGTAACAATTTTTAGATATATTGTATCTTATATGCAATTTTTATGAGTTTGTATACGATTGTGCTTCGCTGCGGTTTGTGGTCTACGTTCTTCAATGCGGTTTATCATATGTACTTGTTCAGATCCAACTTTTCAGGAAAAGGGTTGCAGTTTGATATGTTCAAAGCGGTTTGATATATATATATATATATATATATATATATATATATATATATATATATATATATAAATATATATATATAGATGCGGTTTGGTCCATGGGGTTTAGCCAAGTGCAGTTTGACACACCTGCGTTTTGACCAAAATAGGGTGCGGTTTGACGAAAGGTTGCAGCTTGCGGCTTCTTAGCTAGGTTGCGCAGTTATAGCAAGGGATTGCTATCCTATTCTAAGTCAACATCTACCACATATTGTTGGGATTTAGAAAATCAATGTTGAAGAGTCGGTCACCCCAATTATTATTTAGAATATCTTAGCTCGTAGACATTACGTGATTTACTAGTTATTTAGTAGTTAGTTAGTTACTTTAGAGCAACACCGTGGAGGACGGACGAGTCTTTACCCAATGTATACCTGATCCAAAGCCCGACAGGAGGGCGTGAAGTATGTAACTATAAGTACCTCTTCGCACTTGGGAAGAGGAGGTGCTTTTCATTAATCTAATATTTTCTTTTTGTTTTACTCTCTCTTTATAGAAAACACCCTCTCTACTCTTTCTCTCTCTAAAATGGCTTAGTTGATCTATCATCATCCTAGACCATCCGAATCATCAAACAACATAGAAGAATGATCCTACAATTGGTATCGGAGCCAAGGCTATGTTGTTTGTATGTAAACGGGCTACACTTTTGGTTCGTATCACGTTTTGTGCGGTTTTGTTTAATGCGGTTTGACGCGGGTTTTGGTGATGTTTTGTGATGCTTAATGCATTTTTGTTGATTGTTATGATGGTCGAATTTGCTATTTTTATGATGGTCGAATATGATGTTTGTTGGTGTTAAACTATTTTATGATGGTCGAATCTGCTGTTTTTAACTTCGTGACTGCGTTGTGAACGTGGTTATTGAATCTGGTTTTAACCGCTTAAAGATTTCAATATGTTAAAGTTGTTATAACATTTGTGTAACAATTTTTAGATATATTGTATCTTATATGCAATTTTTCTGAGTTTGTATACGATTGTGCTTCGCTGCGGTTTGTGGTCTACGTTCTTCAATGCGGTTTATCATATGTACTTGTTCAGATCCAGCTTTTCAGGAAAAGGGTTGCGGTTTGATATGTTCAAAGTGGTTTGATATATATATATATATATATATATATATATATATATATATATATATATATATATATATATATATATATATATGCGGTTTGGTTCATGCGGTTTAGCCAAGTGCGGTTTGACATACCTGCGTTTTGACCAAAATAGGGTGCGGTTTGACGAAAGGCTGCAGCTTGCGACTTGTTAAAAATGGGTCTGCGGTTTGAATTGCTTGATTGCGTTTTGTGAAAAAAAGGTGCGATTTGACTCAAAAAGTATTTGCGAATCGTCAAATGGTTTATGCGTTTCAGCGTTTTTAAAACTTGAAAGGATGAGAAGATCTAAAGTTGTTTATCTCAAAGCGGTTTATGGGCTGATACAAACATAAGTCACACTCACATTTTGATTCAAACATCATTACAAACATCATTCTACACGAACTAATTCATATCATCTAACATCATTACAAATTCATTTCTACACGAATCTTAATTATCACATACATCATCCTTATTCACATAAACAACATCCATTACTATCACTCCTCAACACTTACACTATCACAAACCAGACTCGTACTGAAAGGAAAAACACTCCAAGATCTCAGTTTGTTCATGTTCAAAAGGGAATACATCAAGACCATCAAGGGTTTATATACTCGACATACATCACAGATCCAAAGCTTCTCTTAATACATGACTCGGACTAAATGAAATGACAAACATCTAGATCTCAGAATAAGTCAACGTTGGCTTCAATATTTGATTCGCTCCCGAACAGTCAAGTTTTCTCACACAAGCCGGCTACTTGTGAATGGCCGACCGTAAGAAACTTAAAACGGTTCAGAAACGAATGCAATGAAGATCAGGGGAGTATAGTGTTTTCCCGGGTCGTTATGTCCCAGCGAGCTATGCAATGGATCACTAAACGTATAGTGATCGAGAGATTTGAACAGAAAAAGGGATTTGGAATGATTATAACTACAGAAGAAGCCAACAAATTACAGGGGCTTAAATGCAAATTAAAAGAAATTAAAAAGATAAAAAATATTAAATAAACGCTATCACTATTTGCAAAATGATGTTTTTGTTTTTATGTTTTTTATAAAACTTAATTAAAAACTACGCGACGTACAAAATAAAATGTCAAACTTAAACAATATAAGTCCTAAAAATATGAAAATGACATTTTTACAATCCTAATGATAAAAGAAAATACTTAGAAAAAGAAAATTATTTTTATAACTATTAAATTAATTATTATTAATTAAAAACTAATTTTAACTAATAAATAATAGCTTATAATACAAGAAAATATGAAATAAAGCTAGAAAATAAAATTAAGACTTAGAAAAATCTAAAATATCAAAATAGAATTTTCAAAACTATTTTTGTATTTTTCTGATTATTTTTGTATTTTTTATGAATTAAAAACTATTTAAATCTACTTAAATTACTTAAAAATACAAATTTAACTAAGAAAAATCTGAAAAAATATTTTTTTGGCTTTTTATATTTATCTTAACTTAAGAAAAATGAAAAATTATTTTTTTGAACCTTTTCTTAATTTTTTGTATTAAATGCTATTTAAAAAGGGCTAAAAATTGATTTAAATTCAGAAAAATAGCAAACAAGCTTGGAAAAATCTGAAAATTTCAGGAAAACTCTAAAATATTATGAGGAATCTAGGAAAAATGGAAAAACAAGGGCTTGTGTGGAGGAATATGAACCGATGTGCAAAGTGCTTTATAATAAGCACTCCAAATAAGCTAAAATGGTCCAAAAGGGCACCAAACTGAAACAGCAGCTGCAATAAGCTAAAACTACCTAAATGCAACTAGAATCAACAAGCTATAACCTCTGGATTGCAAGCTACCAAGATTTGATGAAATTAAAACCAAGCACAAAAACAGATTCTGAGGCCAACTTAAGACTAGAAAATAAGCACTGAGATAAGCTGGAAATAGAAGACAAATGTTGGAACCTCACCTAGACCTGTTCAGGTGCCTATAAACCAAAAATGAGCCAAAGCTGAGCTCTAATGAGCTTGTTACAAGGGCTACAAGACCCTGTGCAGACTCAGTGTTCACTGAGTCAGTGCACATGGCACTTTAAGCCCTTTTGACAAGCTCATTTGAAGCTTATAAAAAATTTGAAAAAATTTACTAAAATGGTGACAAGTAACTAGACCAGCTGAAGTTCTAAGACCCAAAGTTTCATTGGCATTGACCCATAAATGAATGCATGAAAAATCCCTCTAGTTTGGCCCAAACTGAGTTATGTGCAATTTGACTTTTGAAGTAATTATGAAAATTTGACCAAAATGAAATTTGAAGCTAATTTTTGGACTGAAAGAGATGTAATATGATGAAATAAAGTTAATGCATGCTAGTTCTATGATTTTTGAACACAAAATAAACTTTTGATATTGTAAAATCTCAACAGTTAAGGGCTTAAGACAGAAAACATGGGATTTTGACTTTTGAGCTTTGCAAGCACAAGATGTTGACTGCAATGAGCTCAAATGAGGGTAACAAGCATGAAACAACAATGAACCACCACTGACTAAGCCTCTAAAACATTTTTGACAGCAAATCCAAACATACCTTATCCTACTGATAAGCAAATTAAACTACTCAAACTACTGGACTGACTTAAACCATTGATCAAACTAAGCTTACATGACCATAATACAACTATATAAACACATTTTAACTATTGGTGACCACAGATAAACATTCAAGCATAAAATGCAATATGGATTGAAATTGAAAAGTGAAATACCAACTCACATGGGTCCAACTTATTTGCAGGCTAAGACCAAACCCCAAGACCACTATACTAAACCATTTCCAACCCAAATCCAAATCCTGCATCACCCAAATTCATCACCATTTCCAAATCAATCTCAACAGTTGACTTTTGTTGACCATGGACCAATATTGCTTGAAATGATAATGCAAGCTTATCACAAGCTGTATAGAGCTTATTTAAGCTTATTGGAATTTAGAAAGAAGCTATTTAAAGCTTTGAATGTCTGAAATTGAAACTGCAATACTCAACAGTAAACATAAAAGATGAAATCTGACAAAAGCTTGAATTGATACTTTGAAGGCAGTTGTAATACACTTAGATAGCTTAGTTTGATACAAATAAATTGAAATTATAACTAAAAACTTATTTAAGACATAATAACTTAAAACACGACATACATTTTTAAAACTAAAACTAACTACTCCCTCAAACTTGCTTCTTTCTTCCTCTTTATACACCCACATGTCTTCTTCTCTCTCTCTTAGCAAATCCCACCAATAATTCTGACCTTTGGATGGCAAGAGAAGATCTTGGCCATTGAATTAATTTTGGCGGGAATTTTGGTCTTTTGACAGTGGGTTGAGATTGAGTGGGTAGAGGGAGCATTAAATGACCTTTGGAGTTGTGTGGAGGTGGGGGGACATGGAGAGTGGATAGGTGAGGAGGGGGGATGGGAAGGTTGAGTGTGCAGGGATGTTGCAGGTTATCAAGTGGGGGAGAAGGAAAAACGCGCCAAGGGTGATTTGTTTGACTTAGGTGTTGACTGAGGTTATTAATAAGCAGGGGGGTCAAAACAGGGGGTCCAAAAGGGTTTGGCAGGGTCCATTTGTTTATGACAAGGTCCAAGGGCTTAATAAAGGTTTTAATGGCAAGGACTAATGTTGTAAATTCTGAAATTGCAAGGACCAAAACTGCCAATTCATCAAAGATGTTCCAAGGGACTAAAAGTGACAAGTTTTAATAATTCAAGGACCAAACTTGACATTTTCAAATTTCCAGGGGCTATTTTTGACAATTTTAAAACTTGGAGGACCAAACTTGTAATTTTCTCAAACTTTTGATATTTTTCACCAAAGGACTAATTTTGACAAGTTATGATTTTAAAAGGACCTTTGGTGATTTTTCTTTTGAAATTATGTGCTCAGGGACTATTTCTGACAATTTTTTGAAACTTGGGGGGCTGAAACTGCCAATTATGAAAACTTTGCTCATTTTTCATCTGATTTTGAACATTTTGCATCTGAAACATATAAAATGCAATTTTGGAATATTTTCAGTATTTTGATGCATTTCTGAGCATTTTTAGACGTTTTGCAGTTCAGATTGACCCAAAAATGATGAGTATTTACACACTCATCAATATTGTAAAAAGATTTTTTGTTGCACTCATATGATCACTGATCCATTGTAAAGCTTTGCTTCGTTTTACATATTTGAAACCCAAAAGAAAAGATTTATCCCAAGATTGAGAGAATCTTTTCTTATTTCGTTAGACTAACTATTCATCACAAGTATAAAGCTCAACTCGAAAGTTACATCAAAAACAACTATTAGATCTCAGATTTGCTTTTCGAAGTGGTACAACAATCGTCTTGAACTCTAAAGATCAAAAACTTCGAATAAGCAAAATCATCATCGACCCTTTTTGGAAGTATAACTCCAATTAATATCCAAAAAAACAAGTACTAAAATTTAACAAGGATGTTAATCTTAGTTACTTTGTTCGTTCATGACTCTACAACTAAAGCAAAACAAGATCTACTCTTACCCGTGACCCATCATTACAATGGATCTTGAATCCAAATTGATGAACCTCAAGCCATCCTTGTGGCGAGGTCAAATGAATCTGTGACGAGGACAAACGAATCTGAACTACAAAGAAAACAAGGGGATTCTCCATTTCACACTAAGAGTTTCATCATCGTAGGATAGCGTCACTAGAACAAAAAGTGGATTTGGCCACACCGAATATGTGTGACGATATACATATAGTCACACATGTTTTTTCGGCCGTGTGTGACTAAAGGTCGCGCGACCATAGGTAGCCTATGGTCACGTGTTTGACTTTTTTTTAGTCTCTATTGCAAAAGAGTAACCAAAACCGTAACATGTGTGACTAATTAGGTACAAATTTTGTTGGATTAATCCGTATTAGTGACCATAAACACTGTATAGTCACACAAAGCATGTTTGTTTTGGGTATTTAGTCACATACAATTAAGCATAAAGTGGCAAAAAGTGTTAATAAGTGTGACCATATGTTGTTTAAGGTGAAGAAATATGTCTTATGTGTGACTATTGATCATCTAATGGCCACTTGAATTTTATGTTTGTGTGGCCTTTTCTAACATTTAGTCACACAAAGCATGTTTGTTTTGGGTATTTAGTCACATACAATTAATCATAAAGTGGCTAAAAGTGTTAATAAGTGTGACCATATGGTGTTTCAAGTGAAGAAAGGTGTCTTTTGTGTGACTATTGATCATCCAATGGCCACATGAATTTTATGTGTGTGTGGCCTTTTCTAACATTTAGTCACACAAATCATGTTTGTTTTGGGTATTTAGTCACATACAATTAACCATAAAGTGGCTAAAAGTGTTAATAAGTGTGACCATATGGTGTTTTAAGTGAAGAAATGTGTGTTTTGTGTGACTATTGATCATCCAATGGCCACTTGAATTTTATGTTTGTGTGGCCTTTTCTAACATTTAGTCACACAAAGCACGTTTCTTTTGGGTATTTAGTCACATCCAATTAATCATAAAGTGGCCAAAAGTGTTAATAAGTGTGACCATATGGTGTTTTAAGTGAAGAAATGTGTGTTTTGTGTGACTATTGCTCATCCAATGGCCACATGAAATTTATGTTTGTGTGGCCTTTTCTAACATTTAGTCACACAAAGCATGTTTCTTTTGGGTATTTAGTCACATGCAATTAACCATAAAGTGGCTAAAAGTGTTAATAAGTGTGACCATATGGTGTTTTAAGTGAAGAAATGTTTGTTTTGTGTGACTATTGATCATCCAATGGCCACTTGAATTTTATGTTTGTGTGGCCTTTTCTAACATTTAGTCACACAAAGCATGTTTCTTTTGGGTATTTAGTCACATTCAATTAATCATAAAGTGGCCAAAAGTGTTAATAAGTGTGACCATATGGTGTTTCAAGTGAAGAAATGTGTGTTTTGTGTGACTATTGATCATCCAATGGCCACATGAATTTTATGTTTGTGTGGCCTTTTCTAACATTTAGTCACACAAAGCACGTTTCTTTTGGGTATTTAGTCACATCCAATTAATCATAAAGTGGCCAAAAGTGTTAATAAGTGTGACCATATGGTCTTTTAAGTGAAGAAATGTGTGTTTTGTGTGACTATTGCTCATCCAATGGCCACATGAATTTTATGTTTGTGTGGCCTTTTCTAACATTTAGTCACGCAAAGCATGTTTCTTTTGGGTATTTAGTCACATGCAATTAACCATAAAGTGGCTAAAAGTGTTAATAAGTGTGACCATATGGTGTTTTAAGTGAAGAAATGTGTGTTTTGTGTGACTATTGATCATCCAATGGCCACATGAATTTTATGTTTGTGTGGCCTTTTCTAACATTTAGTCACACAAAGCATGTTTCTTTTGGGTATTTAGTCACATACAAATTAAGCATAAAGTGGCCAAAAGTGTTAATAAGTGTGACCATATGGTGGTTTAAGTGAAGAAATGTGTGTTTTGTGTGACTATTGCTCATCCAATGGCCACATTAATTTTATGTTTGTGTGGCGCTTTCTAACATTTAGTCACGCATCGAATTAAGCAAACTGTGACCAAAAAGTGTTAATAATTGTGACTATATGAATCTTTTAGTCACATATAAGAAATCAATATATATCAAAACAAATTCTAATATATAAAAATATATTCAAAATATATTCAAATACAATAAAATTGGAATGTATATAAAATTGTAATGTCGTACATAATAATATTCTCAATAATTTAACGACTTCTGACTCTTGATCTTCTTAGCTTCCTTTTGCATGGTATGACTAGAGATGTAGCGCTTCGTATTTAATTTAGGTGCAGTTCTGTTCTCACCAATCAGTTTTATGGTACTTGGTGGTGTTACCTGTAGGAAACAAAAGCCGGGGTATCAAACACTGAATTAAATATGAAGAATGATATATGTAGGTTTATAATACACATGCATCTATGTACCTTTTCATCGAAAACCACTTGATCCTTTGGCCATGCATAAAAACCACCTACTGCATCCTTAACTGTTTTGAGACCGTTACTTCCTACATCCGGTATGCACGCTGCATCCACTAAAGATTTTTCAATAGATACTCTGTAGCAATCCTTTGGGAGTGGTCTGTTATGAAGCATTTGTTTTCCATCAGTTTTGTACACGGTACCCTCCGCAATAATAGTTGATTTCTTTAAGTGCCACAGTCTGCACTTAATTACCTAAAAAGATAATTTGTTGCATGTATATATGTATCAGTAATTAATTTTAATTAAACTAAAGAACATATGAAAATGTTTACATACATACTTGTGGTAGTACTGTTAATGGAGACTCCTGTTCTTGTGATCCAAAAAGTTGACGTGAAGAATCCTTTCCTTTTGATCTAGTCGATTTCTTAGGTGCGACAGATTTAACAGTTTCCTATATGTATAATACACGGTAAATAAATAATGTATGTAGAATTCAAAAATCCCAGGGGGGGTGATTTATTACTTACACTTATTTGAATTTCCTTTTCCAAAGTTGCAAGTCCATTAGACTTCTTAATGCTCGCAACTTTCTCACGTCCAGCAACACGTGTTCCGGCATCCTCATCAGCACTGCTATTTAAAAGATTAATGTTCACCGGAGACACCTGAAATATAAATTGTTTAAGAAGACTGCAGCAGTATTTAAAAGGGTAAAAAAAAGATGGAATGTTACTTTCTTATGTCTTACTTCCGTTTCTGTCAATGGAGTTGAAGTTGACTGCAACTGCCCCCTTTGTGCAGCCAATTGTTTCATCAAATCCTGTATTACCGCCTCTTTTTCTTGACGTTGGCGCCTCTCATCATCAAGTTCACTTTGAAGTAACACCACTCTTTCATCAGATGCTTGTCTGATTCGAGGCAGATCAAAATACCTCTTGTAGGTTACTCCACCTCCCACTCCTCTCGCATATCCTCCCTTTTCCTTACCTAATACAAATGTCATGGCATCAGTGCCATGATCAAGCTTCAAGGTTCCTTGTTTGATCTTCTCCTCCGTCTCTTTCTGCACACACAATATGGGAAATAGGTTATTTAATTCTACCAGTATCAAATTATAAATAACAGTATTAACTTATAACTAACAGAATTAATTAATAACTAACAGTTTTAACTAATACACTATCAGTTTTAACTAATACACTATCAGTATTAACTTATAACTAACAATAAACATAATCATAAAATGAGTCAAACTTACAATTTTTTGTTCAACTGTTCTGATATCATCATCGTGAAATTCTCCGTCTTTATTCACCCTTCCTTTCAACCACAGCGTACCACGCGGTGGTTCTTCATCTGGTTGAATTTCTTTATTCTCGATCTTATAAACATCAAATACATACACTTGTAAGATAAACCAATATAAACGAAAGTATGATGCTATTAAATGCAAATGTTTAATGTTTAATGTTACCATTTTATCCATCACACGGGCGTATCCACCTCGTCCCATTCTATGCTGATAAACAGACTTGGAACGCGCCACTTTAGATGCAGCTGATTTCACCTTGCAACACAAAATAAAAAAGGTGTTTAGATGTAGTAATGCTGATAGTATACAACTAATATATATGGAAACATCAAATGTGACAGATATTTGAACTTGAATAAAAATGAATAATTAACACCTTGTATTCCTCGGTGGCCGTGTAGTTTACAAAATTTACCCAATCTTCAGCTTTTATAATTGCACTATACTTCGCCGGGACTTCATTAAGTTTTGAAAGGGTATTTTGGTTGGGCAATATGTAGTTTTCGGTCAATTTCCTTCGAAAATTCCTTAGAAGTTGACCAAGACGATTCATTATCAGCTTTCGGACAGTCAAGCCAACATCAAAATATCGCTGCAAAGATTAACACAATGTTGTTAATTAGTTGCACATAATGTAAATGCAGAGATAAACTTATTAACACCTTGTACCTACGACAGCCAAGCCACTACTAGTTAAAAAAAAGTATATGTGTACCGTGATCTCGTCCCACATTTTATCTCTTGCTTCTGAATCAACCTTCCTCCAGGATAGAATCCTGACACCTATATGCTCACGAACCAAATCACCCAAAAAACTCGAAAACAATGCCCTGTTTTTTCCTGATATCCTATTCAGTGCATCGAAGGTTACACTGACCTTTATTCCGTCGGTTTTTCCATAATCCCTGCGAAACTTAGCTAACCTAGTTATGCCCCTCTTAACAACATTCGCATTTGAATGGTTGTTTTCAGCATCCTCACCCTCATCTGAATACGCCTCTGATTCATATTCAAATTCGTTATCATTTTCACGATCAGAATAAACCAAATCATCCTGACAATTGGTTTGAGTTGCCATGATTCGTCAGAAGTAATGTGTTAAAGAAAATTAGTAAACTTAATTGGTAAATAATGGTGTAAAAATTGAAGTTCTGGTTGTTTTGCTTGAATCCTGATTTATTGGAGTAAAATTAGGGCTCATTATGGGGCAGTTTTTCAAATAAGGAAACCATAAATTCCTAAGTACTTTTAAAAATTTTGGCTGAAATTTGGCTCCAAATTTCATAATTTTAAAATGTGGCTCCAAATTGATAATATAGAATTTAAATATTTCATTTTTGGCTGCATTTTGAAACCAACACACCCATGACAGAAATGGTTCTTACCCACAGTCCCAAACACCCATATAACTTCAAACCAGCTGTATCAAATCACATATAACTGCAGCTACACTAAAATCTCACCACATGGCGCATACAAATGAAGAAACAAAATAAAAAAATGGAATTAAAGCAACTAATTAAGCAACTATAACTAATAAGCAGTCCCATATAAACAAGTAAGCACAAAAATAATCAAATCCAACCAAGGACTGCTGACACAACAAACAGCCCTGATACCTTACTTTAAGCCTATAAATAACCTATTTATAAGCACTTAAATAAGCTCTAACATCCTCCAACAGTAAAAAAAATCAAGAAATCATGTAAATGCAATTAACTTAAAGCAAAAACAACAACAAAAACACCCTAAAAATTGACAACAACCTAAAAAATTAACAACCTAAGCAAAGCACTTATGAACCGCATATCCATGGCTCAACATTGAACAGAGTTTGGATCAACCTCAAACCTACAATAATACATTCTACCAGATATGAACTTAAACACCACAACCAATTCCTAAATGCAAAACAACATTAAAAAAAGATGAAACAAACTAGCGAGCGCAACCCATTCCATTCCATTGGATAAACCATCAAAAGATCCATACATGTTTCATCGTTAATATATCTACAAACCATAATATTAAACCAAGACATTAGACATTATAGCAAAAGAAACCATCCCTTTACATAGCGAGCAACCCTTCAACCATTCATCGACTTAATTTGTTCTTCCTTGGTCTCGATATCCTCCTCAGCTTGAGTAATGAGATCATTCAACCCCTGCAGCTTAGTCCTCGTAGCCTCCATGTCATGCCTAAGATCCATCAATGTGTCAAAATATTCATCCCCATCTCCAATAGCTACCATCTCAGCAATTAAAGCATTAAAATGCGCAATCTCATTCTTTACCGTGGTGGCCTCTTCGCGCATCCGGTTTATAAAGCCACGGAGACTGGAAGTTTGCTGAGCCTTGAAGAAACTCATGTAACCATCAACAGATGTCTCCCCGCTAAACTCAATTAGGTCATCAATAACACGCTTAGCCAAATGGTTTTGTGGTGATGGTGCTGCCATTGATAATGAAATTGGGTAAAATATGATATTATTGAAAGATTGCAAAGAAAGGTTGAAGAAGAGTTGTGGGGATAGTGTGATAGAGAAGATACTTGTAACTCCTTATGAATTCAAACTATCACTATAAATTAATTAGGGATGTTTATCCGTTTGGTTATCGGGTTGTTTGGTTTTGTTAAATCGGTATCTTTTTATTCGCTTCAACACGAAAACCGAACCGAACCGAACTAGAATTAAACCGAAGGGAGCCGAAAACCGAATATGAATTCACTTCGCTTCTTGGGTTGACCCGAAAAGTCTTAAAAACGGATAAAACGGAAAGAAACGGACTAACGCAGACGGAAACGTGTAAGAACGTAAGAAAACGTATGGAACTTAAGAAAATGTACATTAATATGTAACACATATTAAAGTGTATGAAAACGGACGAAGATGTCTAAAATAGATGAAAACGGCTAGAAACGGACCAAAACGGTCAAAAACTTATACAAACGGACTAAAAGATGAAAAACCAGCGACAAAGTTTAAACACGGACGAAAATGTGTAAACAAAAACAAAAACATATAAAAACTTATTAAAAAGGACAAAGTCGTACGAAAACGGTGGAAAAAGTATGAAAACAGACGCAAACGTGTAAACAAAAACAAAAACGTATAAAAACTTATTAAAAAGGACAAAGTCGTACGAAAACGGTGGAAAAAGTATGAAAACAGACGCAAACGTGTAAAAACGTATGAAAATGTGTAAAAGTGTAAAAACGTACAAAAACGGACGAAAACATGTGAAAAGAGACGAAAACGTGTAAAAACGTACAAAATCGGAAGAAAACCTGTACAAAACTAAGAAAACGTATGAACACGGACGAAAACATATAGGACAGACTAAAACGCACGAAAACGCACAAGGGTTGTGTTACCGTGCCCAACGTATATAACGCAACCCTAAACACAGTTTCACACAATGTTTTGAGTAAGACACATGAGTTAATGATTTTATGTCATCCTGAAATGTCAAAATTAACGTGCCCACCTTTAATAACTTTAATACAATTCATATAACATTCACACTATAATATGGGTCAAAATCATTGGGTTATAGTTGCTTAGAGTTTCATTTTACGACATGATTCAATCAATAGTATATATAAAATTATATCTGAAACCATGTTACGGTTTTGGAAATTCAAACATGTTACGGTTTTGGAAATTCGCGTTCGGTTTAGGAAATTCAAACATTCAATCAATAGTATATATAAAATTATAGTCACACATGTTACGGTTTTGGAAATTCGTGTTCGGTTCGTGATCGGGTGATAAATAATAATGAAAGATATTTGGATTTCGTGAATAAATTGATGAAACATACACTAAAAACAAAAAAAGAGCAAGGTTAGATCAAGTGGTTAACACTCTTGCCTCTGGAGAAAGAGGTCAAGGGTTCGATCCTTACCCCTTACAAGGCCGGAGGTTCTTTTCTACCTTTGGTAGAAAAGAAAGCAGCCTCTCAAGGGTTCGATCCTTACCCCTTGCAAGGCCGGAGGTTCTTTTCTACCTTTGGTAGAAAAGAAAGCAGCCTCTCAAGGGTTCGATCCTTACCCCTTGCAAGGCCGGAGGTTCTTTTCTACCTTTGGTAGAAAAGAAAGCAGCCTCTCAAGGGTTCGATCCTCACCCCTTGCAAGGCCAGAGGTCCTTTTCAACCTTTGGTAGAACCGGAAGCAGCCTCTCTACCTTAGGTAGGGGTAAGGCTGTCTACGTCTCAACCTACCACATACACTGTGGAAGACGATATTGGGACCCATAACCCGTGGAAGACGGTACTGGGAGTTAGTTTATTTTTTTATTTTTTTAAACTAAAAACAACTAAATAAGCAAATAATTCAACTAACAAAAATTATACTTTTCTGAATTTTATTTTATTTATTATGAATAAAAAACCTTTTTAAACTAATTAAATGAATAAAATCATTAAATCATAAGAGAAAAAACATTTTTAAACTAATATGAAAAATTTTCAAAAATTTAAGCAAATTTAAAATTCCCCCCACAAATTAAATTTATTCCCCCCAAAGTTTGCATCAAGGCATTTCAAACTAATTGCAAAAATTAACTCCTCCTCCTCCTCCTCCTCCTCCTGTACCGCCACACCTCCCTCTCATCTCACTACAAATCCCGTCACCACCACAACTCTCCCGTCATAGACCCACCAGTCCCATCACCACTGGTAAGTATTGTTATCTTCCTTTTGTACACATCTCTAACACATAAAATAACCCTGTTAAGCGTATTATAATTGAACATTTGTTTCGAGATATCCTCTTGTAAATTATGTCAGTTTCTTGTTAAATTTAGATAGTTAATTGGTTAAAAAATTTAAGAAACCCTGTTAAGCCTGTTACCACATGAACATGGAACCATAATTTAGCTAGTTAATTTCTTATTTTTCCTTGACCCAAACATCCCTTTAGGAACTGTTTCATTAGACTTTATTCAATTCTTAGCATAATTCAATACGACATTCAATCTTTGAGCTATCCTCATTACTTGGAATGTCTTTTTTAACTTTTAAGATCATCAATTGAAGTTTGATGTTGTCTTGTATAATCTTCAATAACTTGGACTGTCTTTTTAACATGCCTGCAGGGACTACATTTATAAACATTGCTGCTCGGATAAGTGGGACACATTTATAAACATGGACAAGTCTTGGATAGGAACTAATAGGACCAACAAATCTTATGTTGATGGAGTAGCAGCGTTTATTGATTATGCAGTACACAACTTGCGGAAGATGGGGAACATCGACCCACGAGTTAAGAAAAATGATCTTTCAATGCCATGTCCGTGTACAGATTGTTTAAACCACATAGAGCATCAAGTGGAGAAAGTGCAGTTCCATTTATTCAGCAATGGGTTTGATCTAAGCTACCTAAACTGGACTAAACATGGAGAGAAGGATGAGTTATCAATAAGTACCGAAACACCTGTTAACGCTACAACAGAGTTTGTTGACGACACGGATTTTGCTTCAGATATTCCAACAGATGCCCCAGCAACAGTAGAAATGGTTAATGCTACAAAAGATAATTTTGATGAGGATGATCTTGTCAAGTTTCAACAATTATTATTAGACGCAGAGAAGACTCTTTACGCAGGATGTCCTGACTTCACAAAGATGTCCGCAATAGTTAAACTACTCAACTTGAAGGGTAAGTACGGATGTTCTGATAAGTTCTTTACTGAATTACTAGGATTGTTAAAGAAGATGCTGCCTGCTGGTAACGAAATGGTGGAAAAAACTTATCAAGCCAAAAAATATTTGAAATTGATGGGATCAGGATACAAAAAGATACATGTATGTATCAACAACTGCCTTCTTTACTGGAAGGATGACAAGGATTTGACTGCGTGTCGAACTTGTGGGATATCAAGATGGAAGGTGGATAATAAGACTAAGAAAGTGTACGAAAACATTCCAGCAAAGGTAATGTGGTACTTTCCAATTATACCAAGACTGCAACGACTATTTAAGCTAGAAAGTATTTCAGAGGATTTAAGATGGCACGCGACACGGAGGATAACCGATGGTGTGTTACGTCACCCCGCAGATTCAAAGGCATGGCGTACCATAGATGAAAAATTCCCCGAAATTGCTGAAGATCCAAGAAATCTACGGCTAGGAATATCGGCTGATGGGGTTGACGTCAACTCAGGAAATAGGCATCACAGTGTATGGCCAGTTTTAACGGTCATATACAACCTTCCTCCATGGTTGTGTATGAAAAGAAAGTTTATCATGCTTTCGGTATTAATATCGGGATACCCGGGAAATGATATCGATGTTTTTTTAGAACCGTTTGTTGATGATCTGCAAACCTTATTCGATACAGGGGTTGATACATATGATGCATCCACAAAAGATAACTTTAATCTACGTGCCGTTGTGTTATGGACAATAAATGATTACCCTGCACTTGGTACATTATGTGGCTGCCCGTACAGTGGATTCAAAGGTTGTGTAGTATGTGGGAAAGATACAAACTATGTTAGACTTTCTGCCTCATCGAAGCAAAGTTATGTTGGTCACAGACGATATCTACCATATGACCATCCGTTCAGAAGGCAAAGGAAGGCATTTAATGGACAACAAGAATTTCTCCCGGCTCCAAACCCAATGACCGGGGAACAAATATACAACGAGGTACAACATATTGAAAATAAGTGGGGAAAAGGAAAACGAACAAACAATAATGCATCAGAAAACCAAGAAGATACGAGAGGTAGAGGTGGGAAGATTCAAAAGCAGAAAAGAAACGTAACAGAAGTAGAGGGTAGTTCAAGCCAAGTAAACGGACAAAACGGTGCGTATTGGAAGAAATTCAACATTTGGTATCGAAAACTTAGGTATTGGAGGCATAATTCTGTTCCACATTGTATTGATTTTATGCATGTAGAAAAGAATGTTGCTGAGAGTCTCGTCGGAACTTTGCTACATGTTCCAGGAAAGACGAAAGATGGACTGAATGCTCGATTGGATCTGGCTGAGTTGGGGGTAAAAGAAGAGTTGTTTGCTATGCAAGAACAAGACAAAACAACACTACCTCCAGCAGGTTACACATTAACGAATGCTGAAAAAGATATTTTTTGTGAAACTTTACACAACATCAGGGTACCACAAGGATATTGTTCAAATTTCTCTTCTTTGGTCAGCCTAAAGGATAGGAAGCTCATTGGCCTAAAATCCCATGACTATCACATGCTAATGCAAGAGTTTCTGCCAATTGCAATACGTTCAATCATGCACCCACCCACACGATATGCTATTATCAGGTTTTGCTTTTTCTATAAATCAATATGTTGCAAAGAAATAATATTGCAAGAACTAGATAATATGCAAGCAGAACTGGTAGTGACACTGTGCCTACTCGAGAAGTTGTTTCCTCCATCATTCTTTGATATTATGATACATTTGACTATGCACCTAACTAGGGAGGTAAAATTATGCGGTCCCATATGCTTTCGGTGGATGTATCCATTCGAAAGATGTATGAAGGTTATTAAAGGACATGTGCGGAACAGAAATAGACCAGAAGGATGCATTGCTGAGGAGACTATTGCGGAAGAAACAATAGAGTTTTTTAGCGAATATCATAAATCCATGAAAACTGTTGGTATCCTACCTGATAAACATGAAACAGATGAAAATGAGGAAGGAAAGCCATTGTCGGCCGGCAAATCAACTGAAGTTTCTGCGGAACTCTTTCAGAAAGCACATTTGTATGTAATAAATAATACAGATGAAATTGTACCGTATATCGCGTAAGTCTTACTAACACATGTCTATTTCGTTACTGAAAATTAAATGATGTATCAAATATAATAATCAAACACGTTGTTTCAGGCGACACAAGCAAGTTTTGAAAGCAGAAAACCCGGGTAAACGAATAGCATTTCTGGAGAATGAGCACAGCAAATCTTTTGCCAATTGGTTACGCAAAGAAGTAATTAATCTTATGTTACTCAACATACCCTTTCTAAACCTTATTTCTCAGCTCATTTTAATCTGAAAATTGGTGTACTTATTGTTTTGAGCTAATATATACTTCTAATGAAATTCAGGTTGAGAGAGAGTTACAAATCGACAAAGAAAGTGTATCAGAAACTGTAAGGTGGATATCCTATGGACCACGCGCCACCGTAGTGAAATACGATGCATATCACATCAATGGGTATACTTTTCGTACGAAAGATCATGAAGGCAAAGTTTACCAGAACAGTGGGGTTAGTGTTGAGGCATTAGATATCCACATATCTAAAGAAGTTGCAACCACAAGAAAAGCATATTATTATGGGGTTTTACAGGAGATATGGGAACTAGATTACCGTTTCATGCAAATTCCTCTTTTCAAATGTGACTGGGTTAATCACAAAGCTGGTGGTGTGAAACGCGATACTACTCTTGGGTATACATTGGTTGACCTGAATAGTTTAGGCCACAAGGTTGATCCGTTCATATTAGCCGCACAAGCACGACAAGTGTTTTATGTGAAAGACCAGGTAGATAAAAAATTGTCTATTGTGTTTAAGACACCTCCCAAGAATTACAAAGATAAGTATGACGAAGCCGATGAGGAATTTAGTACCGTCATTCACCAGCACAATGATAACATATTGCCACGTGTGGATCGACATGACTTGGGTAACGAATCACGAACTGACTACTATCGAACCGACTGTGGAGGTGTTGTTATACGAAAGTCCAAGTGAACCATGTTATGGTCAAGTTGTCACACTCTACCTTTATCATATTTCACTCTTTCAAAGCATATAGATTCGATTTTTTGTACTTTTTTAAGAATTTATGTTTATAATACAAGACTTAATATTAGTTAAATCTGTTAGGTATATTTTTTTGTTTAAGGATATGTTGAAAAGAAAGAATTCTCACAGATTGGAGATGTATGGAAGCTGTGCTAGTTGATGTGCTATAGTACAGAGTTAATTCTGGTGATGTCATTTTTAAGTCTGTTTGACCATTCTTTAGTCTGGTAGTGCAAAAAATAAAAAACGATTTTTATTGTTTAAATAGTACCGTTACCTAATTTTAGATGGTTAGAAGTATTTATATGGATAATTTTTATTTTTAGAAATCATATTTATCCTTTAATTACTTTATCCTAATCTTTAAAAGTTTAATTATTTTATTTCGATTAAGTCTCCTCACCAGCACTAAACCCTAATTGCCCTGCACTACCAGTAATTCAATTAACATAAAAGATGGCACAATTAAAGTTTGTAGACAAGCACAATCAAGTGGGATTTCTCAAAAAGCCTGCTGAAAGCACAGGCTTCGAGCAGATAGTGGACTTTCTAAAGGGTAGTCATATCAGGTATGCCCTTACTCATAATCCAACTATCTATGATTCCCTAGTCAAACAGTTCTGGCAGACTGCTACTGCTAGAACTATTGCTGATGGGACACTAGAGTTAAATGCAACTATTGATACGTTAGAGTATTCAATCACTGAGGAATTAGTCAGAAGCAAGCTTCAATTGGCTGATGCCTCAGGGATTTCAATGTTGGCAAATCATGACCTCTTTCAGGGATTGGAAAAGATTGGATATCCAACTGATGGAACATTCACTTTTTGGAAGAGTCATTTTACGCCACAATGGCGTTTCCTTGTGCATCATATTTTACATTGTATGAGTTCTAAAAGTGGTGGATGGGATCAATTTGGAAGCAATATTGCTTCTGCATTGGTCTGTCTCTCCACTGGCAGACTCTTCAATTTTTCAAAAATGATTTTTGATGCCATGGTTGCTAATTCCAAGAATAAGAAAAAGTTTTTGATGTACCCAAGATTTTTGCAAATGATCTTAAATGTTGAAACAGCAAGCAAACATCCTTACATTGCTCTCCCTTTCACTAAAAAGATATTTGGTAATATGAAAAGGGGTTTTGAAGGGGCACACAAGCCACTTTTGTCTGCTATGTTGCCTTCTGTTGCTACTGACCCTGAAGGTACATCTACATCTGTTCCATCTCCTACTGCTACATCAGAAGCTCAGGCTCAACCTACATCTGAACCTGAAAAAACAGAGTTTCAACAGAGGACACCAACACCCCCACCACCTTCACCTTCAGTCCATAAGGAAGAACCACCGGTGATTCCTCAACCACAACCTCCAACACCCACTACTACAGCAGAACCCAGTTCCTTATCTATGGAAGATCTACTTCAACTGGTTCCACAACTGATTTCAAGGGTTGATGAGTTGGAGAAAAAATTGAAGAAGACCAAGAAGTCACTGGGGACTACTCGCAAAAGAGTTAAGAAATTGGAGGGGAAATTCAAACAGACGGGGATAGACATTACAGACTCAGAAGGTGAGGAATCCTCTGAGGAAACTCAAATTAGTCCTCAAGGATTGGAAGCAGCTGAAATCTTGTTTAAGAATTTAAATGACAAGAAATCCTTTAAGAAGAGACTGGATAAAGAAGCTGCAAGTTCTAGTGGAGTGGATAAGTCTGGTGACTTTACTAACGATAAGTCTGGTGGTGCTGAAATTAAATCTGCTTTTGATGAAGATTTTAATACTGGCTTTGATGCTGAAGTTAATACAAGTACTGAACATATTAATCCTGGTAGTGATCCAGGTAGTACTGGTGAGGAGTTTGTGCATAGGGAAGGCAAAGGAATAGTGCAAGAATCTTCTGAGCCAGTGAAGACCAAAAAGCAACTCGCAGAAGAGGAAGCTAGCTTTGCTGAGATTGCTAGGATTCAAGCAGAGGATGCGGCTGAAGAAGCTAAACGTGCAGAACAAACAAGGGATGATGAGCTGATTGCAAAAACTCTGCAGGAGGAACCACAATTAACTGAAGAACAAATGGAAAGGAAAGCTGAAGTTCTGGAATCTGCCAAATTCTACACTGATGAAGAATGGGATACTATAAATGCAAGATTATTAGTAAACAGAGATATCCTTCCTGATATTAACGGAGAAGACTATGCAAGTAAATTGGTTGAGATTGTTAATGCGAAGAAGAGGCTTCTCAGAGAGCAGAGACAAAGAGAAAGGATGAACAGACCCATGACCAAAGCTGAGCAAAGGGATTATATGATCCACTATGTCAAAAGTCAAGGGAATCCTACCTGGAAGTTGAGCCAGTTAAGGAAATTGAAGAATGATGAACTAAAAGCAGAATTTGAAAAAGTAGTGTACCAAAATAAAAATTTTATTCCAATGGATTCAGAGTTGGAAGCTTCAACGTTTAAAAGGAAGGGTTACAATCTTCAACCAAAGGATGCTAAGAAGCACAAGATTGCAGAGACTGAAAAGGTTGCTGAAGCTGAAAAACTTGGTGATAAGCCAAAAACTGTAAAGAAAGAGGAGGAAGATGAGGTTAAGCAACCAGTTTTGAATATGACAAGGAAGAAATCCACTGGAAAGAAAGGAGTGAAAAAGGATAAGACAAATGTTAAGAAGGAAGTGGAAGAGTACATGAAGGATAAGGTTGATGAACCGTCATCAGAAGAGTTTACCATGGGCTCCATTCCTACAGGTTCAGCACTTCCTGCTAAGATTGCAAAGGTTCAGATCATCAAACATGGGAAAAAGGTAGTTTACCTGATAGTAAGGGAAAATCACACAGACACTATATATGTGAACTTTCCTGGTTTATTGAGTGATTTGTCCAGGGATGATTTGAAGAGCATGTACCAGCTGATGATGGAGAAGCATGGTGATGAGAGACCTGAAGAGGAATATGAAAGAGTCCTTTGGGGTGACTTGAAGACCATGTTTGACACACCAGATGCTGATGATGAAATGTGGAAGCTGGCCTGTCAACAAAAAGTGATCAGATGGAGATATTTCCACACTTGTCAGGTGCACTGTTTGGAATTAGAAACTGCAATTCTTTATATGCTTACAGAAGTGGAGTATCCACTTCCAAACAGTATTTTCAGGGCTATGCTTGAGAAGAAGCTTTTTG
Source organism: Chrysanthemum seticuspe (assembly GCA_019973895.1). Lineage (NCBI taxonomy): Eukaryota > Viridiplantae > Streptophyta > Magnoliopsida > Asterales > Asteraceae > Chrysanthemum > Chrysanthemum seticuspe. The sequence continues at coordinate 259,490,893 of BPTQ01000008.1, read as the reverse complement.
GTGAAAGAAAGGATGATGCATGCTATCAGCTTTTGAGGTTAATTGAATCAAAAGCTCAACAGCAATAATACTGGCAGTATAACAGTTAAGTCTGGTAGTATTCGTAGTTAGTTCTGTTTATGAAAAACATAATAGTTTATTAGAGTTTAGGGAAGACATATGTACGCGTAGAGATATCTTAGGAAGAGATATCTATATCCTTCTACACGTTTTGTATACTAGGTTTTCCTAAGTGTATAAAGGAACCCTAAAGTATAGTGAAATGAACTTGTACTTAGACGAATAGAAATATTAATAAAATAAGTTTATTAGTGAAATAGTATTTGTGTTCTTCTTGCTTGTTGTTAAGATTCCGCATTAACAATCAAGTACTCGTTGTTAAAGAGTTCTTCATATATATAATTAGTTTGGATTTATCCAAGTTTAGTATATTGTGGTGTTGCACAAGTGTTAATGTGTGTGCATATCAATGTGACTATAAAAGCCATCACCTACAAACCCACATTTTCATTAACAGCACAATAAATGCAACAAACTTGACCATATGGTGTTTAAAGTGAAGAAACGTGTATTTTTTGTGACTATTGATTATCCAATGGCCACATCAAATTTATGCTTGTGTGGCCTTTTCTAACATTTAGTAGCACAAAGAATGTTTGTTTTGGGTATTTAGTCACATACAATTTATCATAAAGTGGCCAAAAGTGTTAATAAGTGTGACCATATGGTGTTTCAAGTGAAGAAATGTGTGTTTTGTGTGACTATTGATCATCCAATGGCCACTTGAATTTTATGTTTGTGTGGCCTTTTGTAACATTTAGTCACACAAAGCATGTTTGTTTTGGGTATTTAGTCACATACAATTACTCATAAAGTGGCTAAAAGTGTTAATAAGTGTGACCATATGGTGTTTCAAGTGAAGAAAGGTGTATTTTGTGTGACTATTGATCATCCAATGGCCACATGAATTTTATGTTTGTGTGGCCTTTTCTAACATTTAGTCACACAAAGCATGTTTGTTTTGGGTATTTAGTCACATACAATTAACCATAAAGTGGCTAAACGTGTTAATAAGTGTGACCATATGGTGTTTCAAGTGAGGAAACGTGTATTTTGAGTGACTATTCATCATCCAATGGCTACATATTAAGTTACGTGACCATATGTACTGGATTTTGGCTACACTTGAATAATATGTGTGACAAAACGTTTAGTGTGACCATATATGGCATTTGGTCACGGTGTTAGTAGCAAATGTGACTTTATAGATTAGCTTTCGGCAAGCTAACACAAACTAAACTTTAAACACACATATTAACTTACGTGAACATATGTACTGGATTTTGGCTACACTTAACGAATGTGTGACAAAACATTTAGTGTGACCATATATGGCTTTTGGTCACAGTGTTCAAGTGTGTGACATATATTTGTCACTGTTTATATGTATATCGTGACTAATGCTTCAACCTTACTTTTCATTTGTCACTTGTTCCAATTTCAGATGTGGCTAAAGAGTTGGCAAAACATATCAGTCACCCTTAAATAATGTGTGACAAAACTTGACTCTATGATTTAGACACACAAAAAATTACTTCATGTGACTAACGCATCAAGGTTACTTGTATTTGTCACGCGTTCCAAATTCATATGTGGCTAAATGATCTGAAACAAAATCACCAGATACCTTTAGCCACACAACGTTTAATTGTGTGGCGATACAGTTTTAATGGTCACACAATTAAAATTTTCATGTGTGACTAATTAGTACATGTTGTCAATTTTCGTACCTTCAGCCACACAAATATGCGAATGTGTGGCTGTTCCATTTCGACCATGCGTGACCAAATCCCGTTTTTGTACTAGTGCGTGGGTGATTAGATTGTTGTTTTTTTTCAAAGGTTTGTAGATTTATGGAGAAATGTTTTCTGATCCAGATTTGAGAGAGATAATGATTGATAGGGGGCGGATGAGAATAAGTTTAGGATGATTAGGGTTGGAGAATAATTAGGGTTGTGTTAGGTTGGTGTGAGAGTAGTGGGTGTTTTAAATACCCCGAAGATTTAGGGCAGTGTTTTGGATCGGGTACGTGAGAAAAGGGTGGACCGAACATTGTTTCTATTGGGCTGAAGAGATTATTTCTAATATGGGCCGTATATTGTGACCATGTATTGGTCTTGGATCGGGTATGTAGTGGTCTTGGATTTGTATTGGTCCTAGATATTGGACTTGGATGATTGGACCTCTTAAATTGGATTGTGAATATGGATGATTGGATGTTGGGCTTTCTCCCCATAACTGATCGCAGTAAAAACGCATCTTAATATGCGACTTGTGTTTATCAGATTTACATTTGATTTGGATGTTAGATTTGGATGTGTGATATGATATGATATAGATCAGTTCTAAGCTAACTTGTGAGTGAGTGGATTTGGATCACATTTGGATCGGGTGTTTATATTGATTATGGGCTGTGAACTGGAATTTATTGGACGATGGCCTCGTGTTAAATTAGATTTTGGGCTGAATTTTATAGGTTGGACAATGGACTATATGATATGGGCTGCGAGTTGTAAATTTGATAATGCGATTTGATTGCGAGATTTGTTGTGTTATAAGATTTGATGATGACATTTGATGATGAGGTTTGATACTTTGGTTTATCCATTTTCACAAAGGATACTATTTCACGGCTCGAATTGTTATTTGAACAAAACTGACTTCGGGGTTGTTTGTGTTCGGTATTTCTTATTTGGATTTGTAGTGATGTGACAACCCGTACTTCCAGGTCATTTCTCGAAACCATTCATGCCTTACAATTTCAACATTTATCGTAAACTAGGTTTACGTGTTCCAAATTCGCGTAACCTTAAAGGTTTAGCGGCGAATTCATGATCATATCATCACGTACATTTCATATGGACTAAGTTTAGTCTACATTTCATTTACATCATTTGCATCATGTTAGTTCATTCATGACATTTCATTTTACTTGAATCGCGTAATTTTTATATTAAATAAACGTTATCGCGTGAGTTATTATTTTGAACATTTAATCCGTTACTTTCAAAAATGATCCTGACATATTTTTATACTTACATTTAGTTTATAAAAACTATATTTTTACTTTACCTAGTGTTTTAAATTTATTTTGTATATAAATCGTTAAAATTATATTATTACGACGTTTTTCTTAAAAACTACTCGATAATTATTTTATCACTCAAATTTTACAAGGAATGTATTTTTACAATTTTTATAATATCATTATACTCTATTTTGATCTATTAACAATTACTTTTACCTAAAAATTTCCATTTACCTTTACTTGTACATTTCCTACACATTTACTTACACTTTATCAAATATTTACACAATTATATACAAGTAAAAAAAAAAAAAAAAAAAATATATATATATATATATATATATATATATATATATATCTTGAGAAACAAGATCCACAAAAACCGGCCCCTAAGGGGGGGATGTGTCATAAAATTTGTAACAAAAGTCTTACTTGTATATATTTACACACAATCTTCATATCTCATTGAATCTCATTTTCAAGTCAAGAAAAGTTTCTTCCTCTTTGTTTTCCTCTACAAAACCGGTTCACCAAGGAGATTCAAGGAGATCATCAAAATATTTCTCAAGCAAGCATTTACAATCTAGATAATACTCTTAATAAGGTTTTGAAATAAAAACCTAGAGTGTTTAGGTTTAACCCTGGTTCTTTGCACCTCATCATAGTACTTGTAAGCATATCATTTATATTTTTCATATCTCCTTTTCATTTCATAAATATCTCTTCATTTTTGGAGCAAGCATGCATGATTTGTGTTGTTTATACCATTTTTACCTTGATTTTAGAGTTTATATATATAAAGTCATCCTATAATTATTCCCTTGGTATTTATTGGTCTTGATGATGTTTAGGAACCCATGACACCCTAAGAAGGTGTATGGTAGGATTAGATTAGCTTTGGAGTTGATTTGAAGGGATTAGAATAGGTTTGGTATGAGAAAAACTATTTTCGATACGTATAAAATATGTTCTGTCCTTGTTTTGATTTTCTGGAAAATCCGACTGTAGGCACGACTTTTTGGCCTTGATATTTAGAAAATATACTTTAAAACGAATCCGTGGCCGCTTGAACGGATAAAAACGGAGTTATAACGAAGAAGTTATGAATTTTTAAAGTTTGGCGACGAAATATATTTTTTTTTCTGAAATTTCAGCAACATGTTTTTGGTTAGTTCAAGTTAAAAACGAGCCTTAAGCTTCACAAATTATTTCGACTTATCAAAAATATATTAGTATACTTCGATACGAAGCTAAGGACGTATTATACGTAGAAAACGGATTTGAAATGACGAAGATATGCACGTTTTCATAAAATTGCCGTAACTATTATTTTCTGAAAAACTATATTATTTTACGAGACAAGTGTTACGTTAGCTGAAATGACCATGTTAGCGGCTGTTTTTAGCTATGATGTAGAACTTTTTGAAACGAAATGTCTTCTAGTAAAATCAAGATCACCAAGCATATTTTTCAAAACGACCAACCGTTTGTGTAGCGGAGTTTTAATAAATTAATTACGGATGTTTAAAATTGGCCGAAACTCACTTTTTACACAACAATTAGACAAAACCACCATCTTTAACCCTTATTATCTTTATGTTCGAGACCTTTATGACGAAAATTCCTGAACTGAAACTTCTAGATTTCGATACAAACTTCCCAAAACCGTCGAGTTCGTTTCCTAACGATCGACGCACACCATTTTACGACTAGTTTTCCAAAGCCATTTTTGTTACTTTTATAAAAATTCCGACGACATTGTTTTACGACGTAAAGTGAAAATTTCACCATAAATCATTATAAAACCATTGTAGGATGACATTTTGACGTAAATACTTGTAAAGTGATTTTTGAATGGTCAAGACGTCAAAAGAGTATTTTTCGACGATAAGTATTATTTTTCAAAACTCGCAAATGGTATAAATAACATACGAAATGCATGCATAACATTACATTGCAACTCATTACATACCATATCATTCGTAATAGGTCCAGATTGTAACATCACGCTATACCTCAGTGTACTCACTCTTGTCATCATTCCAGTTTACCAAGTGAGTTTTCATAGCCCCGTTTTACAAGTTTTTACATTATTTCAAACCTACGGGGGAGAATACATTGCACAACATTTTATTACGATACCAAGTATGTTAAATTCATTTACATTGCTTAAGTTACCGCATTTGCCAATTGAAAGTCCCCATTACCTGAACATGAACCGTTAATCTTAGAAGCCAGGGTGAGTGGATAGATCTATCGAGGGTGACGCCTCCATCCGGGTTGGTGAATCCCAACTAGTCATACGGATGCATCTCATTTAATAACATTATGGAGTTGTCTGGCAAACACTCTACAGGGGCCTACATTATGAACAGTCTCGTTTCGGTGTCATGGGCTTAAAGCAATTGTAATATTTTTACGTGACATAATTGTCATGCCTGTAACATTTTTACGTGACATAATTGTCATGCCTGATCTATACTTGCGTAGTCGTATAAAACATTTACATAAACCTATGATTTCTCACCAACATTATTGTTGACCCGTTTTAGCAATGTATTTTCAGGTAACTGAGGCATTATCATCATGACATGGTTTAGGGACCTACCTTTTGAGTCGCGGCGTCGACTTATATCATTGTTCATTATGGCACTTTCTTTCAAAACCATCGTTTGGACTTGTAATATATTTATATTTCCGCAAACTTTGTAAACTTTTGGGACCCATGTTGTAACTCTGATTATTTTATTAAATCAAACGATGTATTTTCTAAACGACACTTTAGGTCGTTCAATATAACTGTGATTGTGATGCTATGACAGTCAATCCCCAGGAATTCCATTCCGCTGCAAAACAGGTAAATTGGGGGTGTGACAGATTGGTATCAGAGCTTCAGTTATAGAGAACTAGGTTGCATCATTGACCCTAGACTATAACTACATCATCATAGCATCTCATCATTTCATCATAAATACATAGTCACTATACATGCGGTTTTATACGCACATTTTACGAGTTATTTACTTTCATTTCGAACCCGATTGTCACATGGATGCCTTCAAATACCCATCCCATTATACTCGCATCACTTTGACATGGAGAATGCCTTGTCATTCCCTATCACAATTTTAACATCAGTTGACTCAACACCGATAACATCAGATGATGACACTGAGACCTTTTAGGAGGACGAAGTTGCACCTACACCATCGCGATCACTATTGATTCACCGTAGGATCAGGACAATTTTTATCACTCAGTTGGGACAGATCATACCATTGGGTAGAACTTATAGGCTTAGTCCTAATGAACCTATTTTCTTAACTCACCACAAGGATTTCCATTATCATCATTGTCATTATTTTCATCATCATTATCATTTCGAGTACCATCCGTACCATCACATCTCATACCCGATACTCATACACCTGACTTGCAGCTTGGGAAGCGTGCATGATTTGACACACCATTACCACCTACCACTAAGACTATAGACACTACACCATCTCATAGATTTGAGGACTGTGAGAGTTCTAGGACTATTGTTGCTAGACCGCTTACTACTCCTACACTTGAAACACGATTAGACCACCAACAGGAACAGATAATAAGTACCTTTCTAGCTAATGTAATCTTTATCATTTATTATCTCTACGATAATCACCACCTTGTTTATTTCATCCCTAACTCCAATTGCCCAATTTTCCATCATTTCACGACGATACATCACTATCTTACTAGGGGATTAGGCCAACTTTATTCTCGACCAATTAGTAGACTATTACTACTCGATAAGGTTCTCCTATGTATCCTACAAACCATCCAACAAATTTTATTCCAAATTATCTTGCTACTATTTCATGAAATTATTTCACTTGATTTTATTTCGAACTATTTATCACCATCTTAGAAACGTTGTTTCATAAAATTTTAACGCAAGTTGTTTTATTACCAACTTATCAATTGGTTTTAGTCATTTTATCAACTATTTAATATCCTCATGCGAAACGATTTTCATGTTACTCTGAAAAATCATTGAGCCATTATAATACAAAACAAAACGTTGAATACCATCTAAAACTTCGGAGGAACATAATACCATTTCAACAAAAACAAGCATCATTTCAAATCTCCTAAAACAATTCTCATTTAAAAAGCAAAGTTTTATAATCAGATAAATTGTGCATAAACATTTCTTTTTGTTAACACTCTATAGATGCTTACGTCATTTATCTCTCATTCAACCGATAAGCTAGGATTTGACGAGTGACCTTTTAGGAAAGACTTCCTATACCATCTGTGAGGAGGATTCCTCGATACAAGAAAACAATGGAAGGATTTTGGATATTACCAACAAGGACTAGAACTAGGTGGTAGGATGATTCAAAACTCAACAAAAATCTTAAGACATCACGAGACATTCCGAACCACTATTTTGGATTAGAATCCAAACTCTATCATTCCAAAAGTACTAGCTAGACCGAGTTACAAGACTTAGTACTAATCGAATACACACTAAGCAACGCTATAGGAATAAACCAATCCTCCTAATTGAGACTACAGAACATTTCATTAAACAAGGCTTCAACAATATGTGAACTTCCCTACAATGAGTGTCCCTTAAAGGAAAATTTGGTTAAATTAAGGTTATCGATATAAACTTCCCCTAAGGCATTGTGTTCTCTAGAAATTCCAAGTAACCTCACTTCCATATCAAGAGTTGCCACAGGTGTGAACATGTCGGACAATCAATGACTCCCCATCTACAAGTGAAACTAGAACAAACATTCTTCGACATAGTATGAGCTGATATCTATTTTCTTGCTAGCATAGTAACAATATTAGTGATGAACTATCTTTGGAAGCACTCAATATCGGAACAAATCTTGAAAACCAACCACTACACCACCTCACTTAAATATTTAAGGTTTGTGACTTTACAACATGGAGCATGGAAACACTTTGATAATCAGACAATAAACAATTTAGTCATAGAGACTAAGCACCTTAGACAAGTAAGACTCAGGTCATGACATTCGCTAGGACTAGAAACGCGAGGAACCACAACTGTTACCCATAATCTATTCTTTTCAATAAGGTCCTTTCCGACAGATTTAACATTTTGGAATCTAACACGAGACACGGGGTATCAATTCCAGTTGTACCTATTATAAACTATTCGATTCACCTTAGACTGCTGACAGTCATTTCAGGATTTCCATGAAACCTACTAGGACATGATTACCGCCTACTATCCTCAGCTCAATGGTTAGAGCGAGAGAGCAATTCCCACATTAGATAATATGCTCAAGCCAGTGTAACTTTCTAGAAATGGTTAGGCAAATCATTCTCCATCGACAAGTTTCCTTACAACAATAGTTAGTTCAGGAGCATATTGACTACACCATTTGAGGCACTGTAAGGATGAGGCATCAATCACTTATTCAAGGATTAAAAAAATCAGGAGAGTCCAATTCATTAGTCCATGACTCATTCATGAAACAAACAAAGAAGACATACAAATCAAGAATCAGTTACAAGTAACAACATATAGCTAGATAAGCTACATCGTTATGCGATGCAAAATTTGGAGATATGTCCCATAAGTCGCAAACCATTAGAATCTCAAGTGGGCAACAAATTATGCACAAGGACCCGTCTTGGAAAGCCGTGGTACGATTTAGAAAAACACTGGACGAACCAATTCGACCCAAATTTTCTCATCTATCGTACTTTATTTTCTTTCCGATTTGTTATTACTTACGAGAATTTTAATTTCTTTTACTTTAACTATCATTGTAACAACACGGTTTAAATCCTTGTAAACATTGAGAGTTATAACAACTAAACCGAACGTCATGTCATCGTTCCTTAATTATACATAGCCTAGCTAACTATGTCTAATTCTGGAGGGATCACGTTATGTTGGGAGCGGTTATTTATAAATCTTAGTGCAAGCAAAATCTTCACATATTTCAAAGTCAAAGTGTTACTTATGAGAGATTCATCCGATATTTTCTTTACTACGATGTTTTGTACACTCTCAATCATCGATAACCGTAACGACACTTCTCCATGTTTTCTCTCCTCGTTATTCATCACAAACTCAAATTCGATAGACATAACACGAACTGAATTCAGGGACTGAATTCCTTTTTGGATGGGCGAATGTGACAACCCGTACTTCCAGGTCATTTCTCGAAACCATTCATGCCTTACAATTTCAACATTTATCGTAAACTAGGTTTACGTGTTCCAAATTCGCGTAACCTTAAAGGTTTAGCGGCGAATTCATGATCATATCATCACGTACATTTCATATGGACTAAGTTTAGTCTACATTTCATTTACATCATTTGCATCATGTTAGTTCATTCATGACATTTCATTTCACTTGAATCGCGTAATTTTTATATTAAATAAACGTTATCGCGTGAGTTATTATTTTGAACATTTAATCCGTTACTTTCAAAAATGATCCTGACATATTTTTATACTTACATTTAGTTTATAAAAACTATATTTTTACTTTACCTAGTGTTTTAAATTTATTTTGTATATAAATCGTTAAAATTATATTATTACGACGTTTTTCTTAAAAACTACTCGATAATTATTTTATCACTCAAATTTTACAAGGAATGTATTTTTACAATTTTTATAATATCATTATACTCTATTTTGATCTATTAACAATTACTTTTACCTAAAAATTTCCATTTACCTTTACTTGTACATTTCCTACACATTTACTTACACTTTATCAAATATTTACACAATTATATACAAGTAAAAAGAAGAAAAAAAATAAAAAAAAATAAAAATAAAAAAATAAAAATAATATCTTGAGAAACAAGATCCACAAAAACCGGCCCCTAAGGGGGGGATGTGTCATAAAATTTGTAACAAAAGTCTTACTTGTATATATTTACACACAATCTTCATATCTCATTGAATCTCATTTTCAAGTCAAGAAAAGTTTCTTCCTCTTTGTTTTCCTCTACAAAACCGGTTCACCAAGGAGATTCAAGGAGATCATCAAAATATTTCTCAAGCTAGCATTTACAATCTAGATAATACTCTTAATAAGGTTTTGAAATAAAAACCTAGAGTGTTTAGGTTTAACCTTGGTTCTTTGCACCTCATCATAGTACTTGTAAGCATATCATTTATATTTTTCATATCTCCTTTTCATTTCATAAATATCTCTTCATTTTTGGAGCAAGCATGCATGATTTGTGTTGTTTATACCATTTTTACCTTGATTTTAGAGTTTATATATATAAAGTCATCCTATAATTATTCCCTTGGTATTTATTGGTCTTGATGATGTTTAGGAACCCATGACACCCTAAGAAGGTGTATGGTAGGATTAGATTATGTCACACCCCCAAAATATCGCAGCGGAACGATAGTGTCATTGGGGTATGACGTCATAGCACAAAGTATGGATACAGAAAACGACCTCTATAATGAGACGTTTTGAAAAGTTTACCATTCGATAAATAAGTTAATGTTTACACCACGAGAAATCACAAGGTTTGATAATACATAAAAAGTTTACAAAACATGTCGAATGGTAATTGTTAAAAGCACAAGACTCCAATGTATGCCATGCGACCCAAAAGCTCCATGAAGTGCTATCACCTTAAGACCTGAGATAAACATGCTAAAAGGTGTCAACACAATGGTTGGTGAGTTCATAAGTTTGTGATGAAGTGTAAAGCCTTTCAAAAATTGTTTATGCAGCAAAGGCATTGTAAATCCACTCAGTTCCAAGTTCCGCCCATACAAAACTTGCAACCTGTGTGTTTACAACCCATTGCCAAAATATAGAATTGTCAATCTTGTTTGTAAGTAGGACATAGGTGCATACGATATATACATGTACTTAATGCAAAGAATCACAGCCAACTGAACCTCTTGACGAGTCTAACTTGTTTGTTATGTTTCATTGAATAACAGATTATATTCACCCCAGGTCACGTCATCATGGACCAAGGGTGGGGGCGTCAGCCCGATAGTACTATCAATACCTCTCCGCCGGCTCCCGCAGGAGTTAACCAGTTGCTAAAGTTTGTATGTTGATGCATAATTGAAAACTAGTTTAACACATTAAGTCACATATCGCAATAAACCACACATAATGTCCAAAGTGTATAAGAAGTATATTGTAACACAATTGTATAAATGGTTTGAGTATTCGCAAGAGTGAAACAAGTATTTAAGCATGTATCTCCCCCAAATAGTTTGTAAGAATTTAAACGAGTAAAAGTGGGGTATGAACTCACCTGGTGTGATTGATACGCTAACAAAATGAAGTGCACGAAAGTGAGACTCGGAAACTATCCGCGACCTAGAATGAATGTTATGATATGTAATGAGTTATGATGTTATGTTATGCATGCATTTCGTATGTGATTTATACCATTTGCGAGTTTTGAAAATAATAATTATCGTCGAAAAATACTCTTTTAACGTCTTGACCCTTCAAAATGACTTTACAAGTATTTACGTCAAAATGTCATCCTACGATAGTTTCGTAATGATTTATAGTGAAATTTTCACTTTTCGCCGTAAAATCATGTCGTCGGAAATTTCATGAAAGTGACAAAAATGGCTTCGAAAAACTAGCCGTAAAATGGTGTACGTCGATCGTTAAGAAACGAATTCGACGGTTTTGGAAAGTTTGTATCAAAATCTAGAAGTTTTAGTTCAGGAGTTTTCAACATAGAGGTCTCGAACATAAAGATAATAAGGGTTAAAGATGGTGATTTTCACTAATTGTTGTGTAAAAAGTGAGTTTCGGCCAAGTTTGAGCAACCGTAATTAATTTATTAAAACTCCGCTATACAAACGGTTGATTGTTTTGAAAAATATGCTCGGTGATCTTGATTTTACTAGAAGACATTTCGTTCCAAAAAGTTCCGCATCAAGGTTAAAAACCGCCTCCAACATGGTCGTTTCAGCTACCGTAACACTTGTATCGTAAAAATAATATAGTTTTTCAGAAAATAATAGTTACGGCAATTTTATGAAAACGTGCATATCTTTGTCGTTTCAAATCCGTTTTCTACGTATAATACGTCCTTAGCTTCGTATCAAAGTATACTAATATATTTTTGACAAGTCGAAATAATTTGTAAAGCTTAAGGCTCGTTTTTGACTCGAACAAAGTAAAAATAGGTTGCTGAATTTTCTGAAAAATATATATTTCGTCGTCAAACTTGTAAAATCCATAACTTCTTCGTTATAACTCCGTTTTTATCCGTTCAAGCGGCCACGGATTCGTTTTAAAGTATATTTTCTAAATATCAAGGCCAAAAAGTCGTGCCTACTGTCGGATTTTCCAGAAAAACCAAATAAGGACAGAACACTTATTATACTTATCGAAAATAGTTTTTATCGTACTAAACCTATTCCAATCCCTTCAAATCAACTCCAAAGCTAATCTAATCCTACCATACACCTTCTTAGGGTGTCATGGGTTCCCTAAACATCATCAAGACCAATATATACCAAGGGAATAATTATAGGATGACCATATATATATATAACACTAAAAATCATGTAAAAAAAATGGTATAAATCAACATAGTCATGCATGTTTGCTCCAAAAATGAAGAGATACTAATGAAATGAAAAGGAAAGATGAAAAATATAAATGATATGCTTACAAGTTAATATGATGAGGTGCAAAGAACAAGGTTAGCCTAAACACTCTAGGTTTTTATTTCAAAACCTTATAAAGAGTGTTATCTAGATTGTGATTATGCTTGAACTAAAAAAAAAGATGATCCCTTGGAGAACCTCTTGATGGCCGGTTTGGTGATGAGGAAGAAGGAGAGAAAAAGATTTTTATCTAACTTGAATTATGAGTGAATGAAGTGAGAAAATGTACAAATGAGACTTTAAGTAAATGTGTAGATTTTCAATCAAGAACCATGACTCATTTAATGTCACCCTCCCCCATAGGGCCGGATTTGGGGGAGAAATGTTTCTCAATATATATATATATTTTTTTTTCTCTTATTACTTGTGTATATTTTGTTAAAAATGTGTAAGTAAATTGTATAGTTAAATGTAACTTGTAAGGTAAATGGTAGTTTTTAGGTAAAAGAGATTTTTAATAGACCAAAGTAGAATGTAATGAGATTATAAAAATTGTAAAAATACATTCTTTGTGAAATTTGAGTGATAAAATAATTATCGAGTAATTTTTAAGAAAAGTGTCGTAATAATATAACTTTAACGATTTATGTACAAAATAAATTTAGAACACTAGGTAAACTCAAAATATAGTTTTTATAAACTAAATATAAGTATAAAAATATATCGGGATCATTTTTAGAAGTAATGGATTAAATATTCAAAATAATAACTCATGCGATAACGTTTATTTAATATAAAATTTACGCGTTTAATGTGAAATGCAAAAATCATGAATGAGCCGTTATGAAATGATGAATATGGAGTATGAGGAATGACCGGAATTTGAGAATTGTGACATTCTTCCCCTGATAGAAGAATCGCGTCCTCGCGATTCAATCGATAATACTTAAAGTTCTACCCTAAGGTTTCGCGAAATCAAGTGTATGGTCAAAGTGTTTAAGTCAAAACTTACGCATCTAGGTTTCTTATCCAATGAGACTCACTAAATCTGAATAATACGGTGGATCACTTAATGGTCTAGGAAAAACGTACCAGTTACGCATTGCGGGCTTCCTCGGTCCCTATATAGAATGCTCGACCTCGAGGTGGACTGATATTGAGTACAGGGTTTGGGTTATTTCCTTCAATTGCCACAGCTAGAGGAGCTTGCATCGGTGGCTTATTCAACTGAGGACAATTGTTTCGGATGTGATTCGGGCTGTTACATTCAAAGCAAGTCTTTTGATTATTCCTTTTACACTGCTCCTTAAAATGGCCGTATCGATTGCAATTTGTACACAAGCGGCAGGGCTTGGTCTTCGGGTGATGATAAGCACATTTAGCACATTTGGGATGTGTACCCGCATATTCTCTTTGTTCAGTACCAGTTGCCACAAAAACTCTTGCCCTTTTGTTGTCTGCTACCACGTCTATCTGCTTATTCGACCCACTTGCTTCCTTCCTCTTATCACTGCTCTTCAAGGTACCATTTCTAACCATCTCGTCTGTCAGGGTTCCTGCCCTCAGTATTGCACTTTGTATTGTAGACGGCTCAGTTGTTTTCACAGTTCCACGGATTTCGGGGACAAGACCATATATGTACCTCGAGATTCTCTTGGACTCAAGGGTAACTAGATGAGGAACTAGTCTGGCTAACTCATGAAATCGGTCAGTGTAGGCTGCGTGACCAGCCCCTATCATAGAGTGGTGATAAAATTCATCCTCTAGTTTCTGCATTTCATTGTCCGGGCAGTACTCCTCTTTCAATAACTCCTTAAATTCGTCCCATGTCATACCTATGGCTGCCTCTCTGCCTCTAGCCTGTAGCTGTGTGTTCCACCATGTCAATGCCTTTCCTGATAACAAGCAAGCAGCATACTTCACCCTCTGATGTGTGGCACAATTGCTGATGTCGATTACTGCCTCTGTCTTCTCTACCCATCGAGTATACGCCAAAGCACCTCCTATACCATCAAACTCCACAGGTTTGCATGCCGAAAATTCCTTATATGTGCATCCAATTCTGTTGTTGTTGTTGTTGGTGTTGTTGTTGTTGTTACTACCAGCTACATTGTTGGTGTCTCCAGTACCGTTCCCGTTCCCGTGGTTTCCCGAGTTATTCATATGATTTCCAACTTGTGTGACAATAGTGGGAAGCAAGATTTGAAGTTGTTGAGCGATGATGGCAGCAAAGTCAGGGTTTCCGCCAGTGTTGTTGTCATTGTTACCCATATCGCTACCGCCTCCTCTACCTCCACGTCCACCTGTCATTCCACCTCTTGGTGCCGCACCACCTCGGCCAGTACTGCGTGTTACCCTCTTTGGTGCCATGATCTCTGCAAGGAAAGAACCGTTGAATTCCCAATGTCTATACTTAACGTCCTCAAATATAATACCACGCCACAAATTGGTTCCTAAGGTGTCCACACCGATCTACGTATGCGTGGTCGCATATGTCCACGTGAGTTGTGACGCATTTATAATTATGTTGGCCACCATAATTATAATTGCCTCACTTCACACATGTACATACCACCAATCATACATGTCTCGGCGATTGGTGTTACTTAAATAGGTAGCCAATCTATCATCCGATTCTAAACGGTGAAGGAGGGATTTAGGGTAGGTATCTAGGGAGAGTCGCACTTGGTGTATAGGAAATTCGGTTAGGTGCTAAAGTCACTATGAGGTTTAGTCGCCAGCAGTTCCCAAAGTATCCTCAAGAGAACTCCCATCCTCGGGCAAAATCATCAAATCTATCCAGCTTTACAGTAACACTTATTTAGCTCGATCTCGCATCTCATCAAACAAGAACTGTCACGAGATCAAGTTAGATAAGTGCTCGTTACTGAGCTCCATATCTTTGATGACCCAACTAGATTTTGGGACTCCCCTATTGGTACAAGGAAACTACGTTATCTAATGAGGTGGTTCTAGAAGAAATACTTAAGAAAACATATGCGCACGAAAAGTGAGTAAGGCAATAGGAAACGAAAGGATCGACGTGAGAGCGGTTATAGTCTAGGAACTAAAATGCAACCTAGTTCTCTATAACCAAGTCTCTGATACCAATCTGTCACACCCCCAAAATATCGCAGCGGAACGATAGTGTCATTGGGGTATGACGTCATAGCACAAAGTATGGATACAGAAAACGACCTCTATAATGAGACGTTTTGAAAAGTTTACCATTCGATAAATAAGTTAATGTTTACACCACGAGAAATCACAAGGTTTGATAATACATAAAAAGTTTACAAAACATGTCGAATGGTAATTGTTAAAAGCACAAGACTCCAATGTATGCCATGCGACCCAAAAGCTCCATGAAGTGCTATCACCTTAAGACCCGAGATAAACATGCTAAAAAGTGTCAACACAATGGTTGGTGAGTTCATAAGTTTGTGATGAAGTGTAAAGCCTTTCAAAAATTGTTTATGCAGCAAAGGCATTGTAAATCCACTCAGTTCCAAGTTCCGCCCATACAAAACTTGCAACCTGTGTGTTTACAACCCATTGCCAAAATATAGAATTGTCAATCTTGTTTGTAAGTAGGACATAGGTGCATACGATATATACATGTACTTAATGCAAAGAATCACAGCCAACTGAACCTCTTGACGAGTCTAACTTGTTTGTTATGTTTCATTGAATAACAGATTATATTCACCCCAGGTCACGTCATCATGGACCAAGGGTGGGGGCGTCAGCCCGATAGTACTATCAATACCTCTCCGCCGGCTCCCGCAGGAGTTAACCAGTTGCTAAAGTTTGTATGTTGATGCATAATTGAAAACTAGTTTAACACATTAAGTCACATATCGCAATAAACCACACATAATGTCCAAAGTGTATAAGAAGTATATTGTAACACAATTGTATAAATGGTTTGAGTATTCGCAAGAGTGAAACAAGTATTTAAGCATGTATCTCCCCCAAATAGTTTGTAAGAATTTAAACGAGTAAAAGTGGGGTATGAACTCACCTGGTGTGATTGATACGCTAACAAAATGAAGTGCACGAAAGTGAGACTCGGAAACTATCCGCGACCTAGAATGAATGTTATGATATGTAATGAGTTATGATGTTATGTTATGCATGCATTTCGTATGTGATTTATACCATTTGCGAGTTTTGAAAATAATAATTATCGTCGAAAAATACTCTTTTGACGTCTTGACCCTTCAAAATGACTTTACAAGTATTTACGTCAAAATGTCATCCTACGATAGTTTCGTAATGATTTATAGTGAAATTTTCACTTTTCGCCGTAAAATCATGTCGTCGGAAATTTCATGAAAGTGACAAAAATGGCTTCGAAAAACTAGCCGTAAAATGGTGTACGTCGATCGTTAAGAAACGAATTCGACGGTTTTGGAAAGTTTGTATCAAAATCTAGAAGTTTCAGTTCAGGAGTTTTCAACATAGAGGTCTCGAACATAAAGATAATAAGGGTTAAAGATGGTGATTTTGTCTAATTGTTGTGTAAAAAGTGAGTTTCGGCCAAGTTTGAGCAACCGTAATTAATTTATTAAAACTCCGCTATACAAACGGTTGATTGTTTTGAAAAATATGCTCGGTGATCTTGATTTTACTAGAAGACATTTCGTTCCAAAAAGTTCCGCATCAAGGTTAAAAACCGCCTCCAACATGGTCGTTTCAGCTACCGTAACACTTGTATCGTAAAAATAATATAGTTTTTCAGAAAATAATAGTTACGGCAATTTTATGAAAACGTGCATATCTTTGTCGTTTCAAATCCGTTTTCTACGTATAATACGTCCTTAGCTTCGTATCAAAGTATACTAATATATTTTTGACAAGTCGAAATAATTTGTAAAGCTTAAGGCTCGTTTTTGACTCGAACAAAGTAAAAATAGGTTGCTGAATTTTCTGAAAAATATATATTTCGTCGTCAAACTTGTAAAATCCATAACTTCTTCGTTATAACTCCGTTTTTATCCGTTCAAGCGGCCACGGATTCGTTTTAAAGTATATTTTCTAAATATCAAGGCCAAAAAGTCGTGCCTACTGTCGGATTTTCCAGAAAAACCAAATAAGGACAGAACACTTATTATACTTATCGAAAATAGTTTTTATCGTACTAAACCTATTCCAATCCCTTCAAATCAACTCCAAAGCTAATCTAATCCTACCATACACCTTCTTAGGGTGTCATGGGTTCCTAAACATCATCAAGACCAATATATACCAAGGGAATAATTATAGGATGACCATATATATATATAACACTAAAAATCATGTAAAAAAATGGTATAAATCAACATAGTCATGCATGTTTGCTCCAAAAATGAAGAGATACTAATGAAATGAAAAGGAAAGATGAAAAATATAAAT
Organism: Chrysanthemum seticuspe; assembly: GCA_019973895.1. NCBI lineage: Eukaryota > Viridiplantae > Streptophyta > Magnoliopsida > Asterales > Asteraceae > Chrysanthemum > Chrysanthemum seticuspe. The sequence goes on along the minus strand of BPTQ01000008.1, from coordinate 259,472,796 downwards.
GATATGCTTACAAGTTAATATGATGAGGTGCAAAGAACAAGGTTAGCCTAAACACTCTAGGTTTTTATTTCAAAACCTTATAAAGAGTGTTATCTAGATTGTGATTATGCTTGAACTAAAAAAAAAGATGATCCCTTGGAGAACCTCTTGATGGCCGGTTTGGTGATGAGGAAGAAGGAGAGAAAAAGATTTTTATCTAACTTGAATTATGAGTGAATGAAGTGAGAAAATGTACAAATGAGACTTTAAGTAAATGTGTAGATTTTCAATCAAGAACCATGACTCATTTAATGTCACCCTCCCCCATAGGGCCGGATTTGGGGGAGAAATGTTTCTCAATATATATATTTTTTTTCTCTTATTACTTGTGTATATTTTGTTAAAAATGTGTAAGTAAATTGTATAGTTAAATGTAACTTGTAAGGTAAATGGTAGTTTTTAGGTAAAAGAGATTTTTAATAGACCAAAGTAGAATGTAATGAGATTATAAAAATTGTAAAAATACATTCTTTGTGAAATTTGAGTGATAAAATAATTATCGAGTAATTTTTAAGAAAAGTGTCGTAATAATATAACTTTAACGATTTATGTACAAAATAAATTTAGAACACTAGGTAAACTCAAAATATAGTTTTTATAAACTAAATATAAGTATAAAAATATATCGGGATCATTTTTAGAAGTAATGGATTAAATATTCAAAATAATAACTCATGCGATAACGTTTATTTAATATAAAATTTACGCGTTTAATGTGAAATGCAAAAATCATGAATGAGCCGTTATGAAATGATGAATATGGAGTATGAGGAATGACCGGAATTTGAGAATTGTGACAGATTAGCTTTGGAGTTGATTTGAAGGGATTAGAATAGGTTTGGTACGAGAAAAACTATTTTCGATACGTATAAAATATGTTCTGTCCTTGTTTTGATTTTCTGGAAAATCCGACTGTAGGCACGACTTTTTGGCCTTGATATTTAGAAAATATACTTTAAAACGAATCTGTGGCCGCTTGAACGGATAAAAACGGAGTTATAACGAAGAAGTTATGAATTTTTAAAGTTTGGCGACGAAATATATTTTTTTTTCTGAAATTTCAGCAACATGTTTTTGGTTAGTTCAAGTTAAAAACGAGCCTTAAGCTTCACAAATTATTTCGACTTATCAAAAATATATTAGTATACTTCGATACGAAGCTAAGGACGTATTATACGTAGAAAACGGATTTGAAATGACGAAGATATGCACGTTTTCATAAAATTGCCGTAACTATTATTTTCTGAAAAACTATATTATTTTACGAGACAAGTGTTACGTTAGCTGAAATGACCATGTTAGCGGCTGTTTTTAGCTATGATGTAGAACTTTTTGAAACGAAATGTCTTCTAGTAAAATCAAGATCACCAAGCATATTTTTCAAAACGACCAACCGTTTGTGTAGCGGAGTTTTAATAAATTAATTACGGATGTTTAAAATTGGCCGAAACTCACTTTTTACACAACAATTAGACAAAACCACCATCTTTAACCCTTATTATCTTTATGTTCGAGACCTTTATGACGAAAATTCCTGAACTGAAACTTCTAGATTTCGATACAAACTTCCCAAAACCGTCGAGTTCGTTTCCTAACGATCGACGCACACCATTTTACGACTAGTTTTCCAAAGCCATTTTTGTTACTTTTATAAAAATTCCGACGACATTGTTTTACGACGTAAAGTGAAAATTTCACCATAAATCATTATAAAACCATTGTAGGATGACATTTTGACGTAAATACTTGTAAAGTGATTTTTGAATGGTCAAGACGTCAAAAGAGTATTTTTCGACGATAAGTATTATTTTTCAAAACTCGCAAATGGTATAAATAACATACGAAATGCATGCATAACATTACATTGCAACTCATTACATACCATATCATTTGTAATAGGTCCAGATTGTAACATCACGCTATACCTCAGTGTACTCACTCTTGTCATCATTCCAGTTTACCAAGTGAGTTTTCATAGCCCCGTTTTACAAGTTTTTACATTATTTCAAACCTACGGGGGAGAATACATTGCACAACATTTTATTACGATACCAAGTATGTTAAATTTATTTACATTGCTTAAGTTACCGCATTTGCCAATTGAAAGTCCCCATTACCTGAACATGAACCGTTAATCTTAGAAGCGAGGGTGAGTGGATAGATCTATCTAGGGTGACGCCTCCATCCGGGTTGGTGAATCCCAACTAGTCATACGGATGCATCTCATTTAATAACATTATGGAGTTGTCTGGCAAACACTCTACAGGGGCCTACATTATGAACAGTCTCGTTTCGGTGTCATGGGCTTAAAGCAATTGTAATATTTTTACGTGACATAATTGTCATGCCTGTAACATTTTTACGTGACATAATTGTCATGCCTGATCTATACTTGCGTAGTCGTATAAAACATTTACATAAACCTATGATTTCTCACCAACATTATTGTTGACCCGTTTTAGCAATGTATTTTCAGGTAACTGAGGCATTATCATCATGACATGGTTTAGGGACCTACCTTTTGAGTCGCGGCGTCGACTTATATCATTGTTCATTATGGCACTTTCTTTCAAAACCATCGTTTGGACTTGTAATATATTTATATTTCCGCAAACTTTGTAAACTTTTGGGACCCATGTTGTAACTCTGATTATTTTATTAAATCAAACGATGTATTTTCTAAACGACACTTTAGGTCGTTCAATATAACTGTGATTGTGATGCTATGACAGTCAATCCCCAGGAATTCCATTCCGCTGCAAAACAGGTAAATTGGGGGTGTGACAAGTGAGGTTTTCCGAGCACGTGTACTTATCTCGTCTTCTTTCTTTCTTCCCTTTCACGAACGTGACTTGTTTTGGAATTTATTGAGTGTGATAAAGACTTGGCTATCTAGTTACTTTTGTGATTCTTTCTCGCTTAACCCACAAAGTAGCTATCACTTTTGGTGCCTCATGCTGTTGAGGATTTGTCAAGAGGTTTTGTACATTGGGTAAACCGTTTCTTTTTCACAAGGATAGTACAAGCTTAAGTAACAAATCTGGGGAATTCTACTTCATGTTCAAGTATGGTATATCGGATTTACTTCACCAAATGTTCTCAGCAATAGCCGACAGAATACGTGGATGATGCGTTTGCCAAGGAATTTAAAGGTTGTGAAGTGATCAGCAATTCTCATGGGATATTCGTCGTTATAGAATTGTCAATGATACTTCACAGTCTAAGCAAAATATTTCAAGAATCTTCAACGACACTCATGATTTTTCAAGATGTTTGCTTATGACAAGAACTTCTCTTGTAAATGGTCGTACATGTTAATGATGCTTCTGAAAGTTCGAAACCGTCATGGGGGAGAAAATGTGTACTTTGACGTTATAAGGAAAACCTCCAGGGGGAAATAGTGTATACTACTTTACTTAGTATGGTTTGTGAAGTATTCTACATTTGGGAGAAGAATTGTTGATAATTGATTGCATGTTCCTCTAAAACAGAAACTCACTGAAACCAAATTTTTCATAACACATTCAAGTTGTCATTGTTTAGGGTTTAATCTTAGTTTTGTAAAATCTCGCGAAAGAATCTATTTCTCAGTTTAAATCAGAAATTTGTAAAATCCCGTGACAATGGAAACATCCTGGTGAAAGAAAAATGCATTTCTGGATCTATCTCTCTGTTTATTCTTGGTTTTGTAAAATCCCGTGAAAGAAATTATTTCTTGGTTTAAACTATAGAATTGTAAAATCCCTTGATGTTGCAACCATCCTGGAGAAAGAAAAGTGTATTTCTGGATCTTATCTGAATCTAGTGCTACGGTTTCAAATTCAAAGAAGGGATAAAGTGTGTACTTCATGTCTGGGATGATTGTTTGGATATTCTTCATGGTAGTTTGGTTATTACAAGGTTTTACGGGGTTATGTGCTTTTGACTAAGGTCGGGATGAAACCATTATCAAAGTTCATTGAAAACATAAAAAACAGGCTAGATCTGGGCTTTTAAACCACAAGATGTGACAAAGGCGTTAATTCATTATTATTTATTTGAGGTTAAAGTGAAATTTCACGGGCGAATGTACTTAGTATCTGAAGGTATCAGGGATGGTTGGATGAAGATTCTTCGAAATCCTTGTTTGAGCTTTTAACATATTCAATGACGAAGACTTGGAAATCAAGTTATTTATAGGTGATTCTTCCATTATACTACCACAAAATAACTATCACTTTAAGGAGTTACGTTGTAGTGCTCAGTGTCACATTAAATTGTGGATTTTCAAGAGGTGATGTACGTCTTATACTTGATGGTTAGTTGGGTGAAGAGTATAGAATACTTAGGGATTCAAAGTTGCATGAACTCTCTGCACCGTTCTTAGTCACACATTGGTGCAAGTTTAAGTCACAAGTTCGGGTTATTTAACTTCAGTGTCAAATTCATCATATTGGGTTTTCTCCATCAGCTGTCATGACAAAATGCCGATTGAATGATAATGGGGTTGGTAAAAAGTTAGCCAAGAGAAATAGAAAAGAGACAGACGACGTTTGAATACTACAGTTCAAACCTCGTTCCTCAAAGAAAAGAAAAGTGTACGCTTCAGTGCGCTTTATCTTCAGAAGAAAAGAAATCTTCTTGTTTATGACGTTTGAATACTACAGTTCAAACCTCGTTCCCTAAAGAAAAGAAAAGTGTACACTTCAGTGCGCTTTATCTTCAGAAGAAGAGAAATCTTCTAGTTTATGACCATTCTCATCAACAATCTTCATGCTTTTTCTATGCACGCTTAGTCATCAAGTGAACCGACCTACCGATGATTTTATTCTTATCTCACTGGCTCAATTAACATGGCGATGGCGAAATCATATGTAATTTTTTCAGGGGAGAAGTGGGAATAGGCTACATTTGGATGATACTCACATGTTTAGTCAAGAATGACAACTTCGTATGCAATTCTTGAGGGGGAGAAGAAGTGTGAAATTACTGCATGTTGATTGATATTTGAGAATAATTGGTCATACGGCTCTAAACTCATGTAAAAACCAAGCTTCTTCTTATCGGGACATCTTCACATGTAGTTTCCTCTAAGAGCCGTTGGTTGATATCTTCTCACGGGCTGATATGATTAATGACAAAGTGCTTCCAGTTGCGGGGCTGATTTCCTTGATGAACATCTTTCTGTTCTTGTTTGATGTGAGGGATTTTAGTTAAGGGGATTTGCTATATGTAAGTTAATTGTAACACATTTGGTGAGATGAAGATGTTGACTTTCTATTCCCAAACAGACAATCTTGAAGAAGGTCGAGTCTACAGTCCGTTCTACATTTTCTGTTGCGTGTTAGAAGACTAAAGACGAGTTGAATTTAACTATCAAAAGACTTCTTCTTATTCCGGGAATTCATCAAAAAGATTGTCAGTTTAGGGGAGAGCACTAATTGGGGGAGAGTGAAAAGTCATATTTAATCCCTAATTAGATTTGCTCATATTGTTCTTCAGCAAGTTGATTCTCACAAGACTTCAAGTGTTCTTCTTAAAAGATTTATAGTACATGGACTTAGAATGTGTTGTTGATTCTGAAGTATCAAAACCAACAAGGGGGAAGGAGACATACTTCTAAAAGCACAACAAGTACACTTGCCGAACTTAATAATTCTGCTTGATTGAATTTATTTTGGGAAGACAAATGTCATAACCGCAGAGAAACTCAATGTATCTTGTGGCTTCTGGTGTTCTTATTCCAACTACGTTGGGGAAGAGATGTAAGAGACAGTTTCTGATGATAAAAGAGGTACACAAGTGTGACATATTCAGGGGAGAGAAATGGGTACATTGGGGACGCTAAGGTGTTTCACATGAGAGCTTAATCACTTATTCCGGAGTTGAAATCCGCAGAGATAATCAGTGATTCAACCTGCTACTTCAATGTTATCTGTCACAATTCTCAAATTCCGGTCATTTCTTAAATTAAATATGCATCATATTAATTCATTCATGGCATTTCATTTCACATTTAACGCGTAATTTTTATATTTAATAAACGTTATCGCGTGAGTTTTTATTTTAAATATTTAATCCGTTACTTTCAAAAATGATCCCGATATATTTTATACTCACATTAGTTTATAAAAACTATATTTTGAGTTTTCCTAGTGTTTTGAATTTATTTCGTATATAAATCGTTGAAATTAATTATTACGACGTTTTTCTTAAAAATTTCACGATAATTATTTTATCACTCAAATTTCAAAAGGAATGTATTTTTACAATTTTTATTATCTCATTACATTCTATTTTGATCTATTAAAATCTTACTTGTACCAAAAATTTCCATTTACCTTTACTTGTATATTTAACTAAACAATTTCACTTACACCTTTTTATTACAAATTCATACTTATACATTTAAAAAAAAAAAAAAAAAAATTATGACTTTGAGATACATCCCCCCCATAACCGGCCATGGGGGGGGGGGGGGGGGGAGTGTATGCATTAAATGGCTTTGTCTCATTTTTCTTTGAAAGTTTAGCTTTATACTCCAACATTTTTCTTCACTTCATTCATTTCACTTCAATCTTTCACCTCATAATTCATTAGTAGCAAAAATCACTTTTCTCTCTTTGGTTCTATCCTCCAACACCGGTTCTTCAAGAGAGATCACAAGGGATCCAAAAATTTTATCAAGCACAAGTGTTTAACAATCTAGTGTATACTCTATATAAGGTTTTGAAATAAAAACCAAGAGTATTTAGGCTAATCCTTGTTACTTTCACCTCATCATTTTCACTTGTAAGCATGTTTTTATCATTTTTCATGTTTTCTTATCATTTCTTATGTATCTTTTCATTTTTGGAGCAAGTATGCATGATATGTGATTTATACCATTTTTCATGATTTTAAGAAGTTATATATATATTTATGGTCATCCTATAATTATCCCCATGGTATTCTTGGTCTTGATGGTGATTAGGAACCCATGACACCCTAAGAAGGTGTATGGTAGGATTAGATTAGCTTTGGAGTTGATTTGAAGGGATTAGAATAGGTTTTGTCCGAGAAAAACTATTTTCGATAACTATAATTTATGTTCTGTCCTTATTTCATTTTTCTGGAAAAACCGACAGTTGGTACGAAACTTTGGCCTTGATATTTAGAAAATATACTTTAAAACGAATCCGTGGCCGCTTGAACGGATAAAAACGGAGTTATAACGAAGAAGTTATGGATTTTTAAAGTTTGACGACGAAATAACTAGTTTTCTGAAATTTCAGCATGCAGTTTTTAGTTTGTTCGGGTCAAAAACGAGCCTTAAGCTTCACAAATTATTTCGACTAGTCAAAAATATATTAGTTTACTTCGATACGAAGCTAAGGACATATTATACGTAGAAAACGGATTTGAAACGACAAAGATATGCACGTTTTTATAAAGTTGCCGTAACTATTATTTTCTGAAAAACAATATTATTTTTACGTTACAAGTGTTTCATTAGCTGTAACGACCATGTTTGCGGCTGTTTTTAACGAGGTTGTGAAACTTTTTGGAACGAATTGTCTTCTAGTAAAATCAAGTTCACCGGCCATATTTTTCAAAACGATAAGCCGGTTGTATAGCGGAGTTATAGTAAATTAATTACGATTGCTCAAACTTGGCCGAAACTCACTTTTTGCACTACAATTAGCCAAAACCATTATCTTTAGCCCTTATTATCTTTATGATCGAGACCTTTTGGACGAAAACTTCTGAACTGAAACTTCTAGATATCGATACAAACTTTCCAAAACCGTCGAGTTCGTTCTCTAACGATCGACGTACACCATTTCACGACTAGATTTCCAAAGCCATTTTTGTTAATTTCATGATATTTCCGACGACATTGTTTTGCGACGAAAAGTGAAAATTTCACCATAAATCATTATAAAACCATTGTAGGATGACATTTTGACGTAAAAACTAGTAAAGTGATTTTTGAAGGGTCAAGACGTCAAAAGAGTATTTTTCGACGATGAGTAACATTTTTCAAAAACTCGCTAATGGTATAAATAACATACGAAATGCATGCATAACATTACATTGCAACTCATTGCATATCATATCATTCGTAATAGGTCCCGGTTAAAGCATCACTTTATACCTCAGTGTAACCACTTTTGTCATCACATCTATTCACCAAGTGAGTAATCACATCCCCTTTTTACCGTTTTACTACATTTTGGGACTGAATGCATGAACTATACTTGAATTAAATTGAATCTTACTTTTGTGAACTCGAATCAAATCCTTGAACTTAATTACGAATTTATGACTTGTTGGAATTTATTGAACCGTACATGTTATGACCTTGTCCCAAAGTCTCCCATGTTCGGAGCATCACTATAAAGTCTCGCCTTATTGGTGGAGCGTTCTCAATAAATCTCGCCTAGGTGGTCGAGTGACAAAGGAGTCTCCCTTGTTGGAGCAGTGCAAAGTCTCCCATGTTCGGAGCATCACTATAAAGTCTCGCCTTATTGGTGGAGCGTCTCAATAATTCTCGCCTAGGTGGTCGAGTGACAAAGGAGTCTCCCTTGTTGGAGCAGTGCAAAGTCTCCCATGTTCGGAGCATCCCTGAATTATTATATTCGTGGTACTATATTGTGAACTATTATGACCGCTTATACTTGACTATTAGACATACTACTTTTGGCAGTGGGTTGTGAACACACAGGTTGCAAGTTTTGTATGGGCGGAACTTGGAACTGAGTGGATTTACAATGCCTTTGCTTTGCGGACCATTCTCATCAACCGAAAGCTTTGATATTTCTTACGAGTTTTATTATTTTGCTAAGCGTGTTTACTCACCAACTATTTCATAGTTGACCCGTTTTTCTCTCATGCATTTCAGGTGATCGTTAGTAAGCTCTTTCTACCAAGTCTTGCATAATGAAGTTTTCACTTGTCAATATAAATCATTATGTATAAAACATATATTTTGGAATCTAAACTTTGTAATATATTTGCCGATGACGGCTAAACTAGTATTGTAATGGCGTATGATTTCTTTTTAATCTTAATGTTGGTATGTTCTATTATCTTGTGCTTATGTTCCCTTCCGTTACACCTCGTGTTTCCGCCTCCGGCGAGGGTGTGACAGATTGGTATCAGAGCCAAAGGTTATAGAGAATGCCGATTTTTCAAAAATAAAAATCACAGCTATAACCGGAATAATTTTTTTTTGTATATTATTTTATTAAACATTGAACACCATTCGAGTCAACTAGTCCTATCGTTGCATTGTTACTCATAAATTATACATAGCCTGATCAACTATGTCTAATTTATGAAGAACCATGCAATGATAAGAGTGGTAGTTTTAAATCATGTTAGTCGAGTCTTTAAAGTCTGGTCACCTGAAGTTGCATTGGTCGGGTGGGTATGCATGGCATGTTTTTACGTTCACGTCTACATTACCGTACCTTGTTCATATCTTCTCTTTTCCATCTTTCGACCTGTTAGACATAGCATGTCTCTGTTCCTGTCATGTTTCGATCACTATAACACATTACCACCGTTCTGCACCTCATCTGACTTCGTTCGAATGTCGTTTACTCAACCCGATGTTTTGGTCCTCTGTAGGATCATGGCTGCAAGAAACACACGCTCAGGAGGTAACAACAACGGCAACCCAAACAACAATGACGATCCAAACAACAACGCTGCTGGAATAGCGGATCTACTCACTCAAGTTATAACACATCTCGATGCTAGAAGAACCAACGCCGGAGAAGGTACTTCAAACGCTGGTCAAGGATGCAGCTACAAAACTTTCATGACATGTAAGCCAATGGAATTTCATGGTACTGAGGGTGCCATTGGACTGCTAACCTGGTTCGAGAATGTGGAGTCGAAGCTTAGTATCACGAAATGTGCTGAAGGAAACAAGGTTGAGTTCTCTGCTGGTCTACTACAGGGTCGAGCATTGACCTGGTGGAACAATCAACTACAGACTAGAGGAAGAGGGGCTGCAAATGCATTATCTTGGGAAGCATTCAAGAAACTACTAACTGATGAGTACTGCAGAAAAGATGAAGTGCAGAAACTGGAAGAAGAATTTTGGAACCACTTGATGGTAGGAGTAGAGATCGACAAGTACACGATCCGGTTCCACGAGTTAACTAGGATGGTTCCTCACATGGTTTCCACTGTGGAGAAGTTGATTGACCGATATATATGGGGATTGATACCAGAAATTAGGAGGGATGTCACTTCGTCGAAACCAACCACTCTGCAAGCCGCTGTGAGTATGGCGTATCGCTTGACAAATGATGTGATCAGGTCTGGAGAACTAACAAAAGCAAACGACAATGGACGAAAGCGACAGGAGGATCACCAGGGAAACCGAGACCAGAATCAGCAAAACAAGAGGCAGCGAATAACTCAGAACTATGGGGCGACCACCCAGGAGCGCAAAGGATATGCAGGTCCACATCCTTTGTGCACTCGATGTAATTATCATCACTTAGGAGACTGCCCAAGGTGCGGCAAATGTGGACAGACGGGCCACTTCGCGAAAAATTGCTCAAACAGAACTGGAAATCAAGGACAGAGAAAAGCATGTTACGAGTGTGGAAGTCTAGATCACCTTCGCAATACCTGTCCAAAGTTGAAAAGAACTCCCAATCAAGGAGGTAATCGTCCAAACCTGGCGTTGGCAATAGAAGGCCCACAAGATCAGAACATTGAAATTCCTCCCGCACGTGGTCGAGCATTCTATCTGGGTACCGAGGAAGCCCGCAACGCGTAACGGGTACATTCCTTTGAACAACTACCTTATTTCTGTACGACATAATTTTGAGTGCATAGCTTCTTTCCAATCTTTACCACGTTCACGACATTGATTAATTTGAGACCTATTGATATTGACCTTAGTTGTTATATATTTTGTTGATTTGAATTGATTTGTGTAAGCAAATCCAATATCGAGCGAATCTTTCAAAAGACTTCATTCAAGGATGTTGATTCCTATCTTTCTAACAACTTGTTTCCTAGCTTGATCTAGTGACAGTTCTTGTTTGATGAGTTGCGAAAATCAAGCTAAGAGACAAGTTTACTCAAGTCGGTTTAGTTTAATCTCATGACAGTTCTTGTTTGATGAGTTGTGAGATTAAATTAGAATCGACTACCTAAAGGTCTTTTGAGAGCTACGTTCGATATTGGGCAAGTTTACCCTATCCAATCTAATCACGGGCACGTACTTAGTTGAATGGGGAACCTGTACGCATGAACATTGACATGATCATTTAGACTGTTCGTATGAGCATGAACTTTTAGAACTCTTGTCGAGGTTCGGACCATAGTATCGTTAATCGAATCACGGGGACGTGATTCCGCTGACATGGGAAGAATGTCACAATTCTCAAATTCCGGTCATTTCTTAAATTAAATATGCATCATATTAATTCATTCATGGCATTTCATTTCACATTTAACGCGTAATTTTTATATTTAATAAACGTTATCGCGTGAGTTTTTATTTTAAATATTTAATCCGTTACTTTCAAAAATGATCCCGATATATTTTATACTCACATTAGTTTATAAAAACTATATTTTGAGTTTTCCTAGTGTTTTGAATTTATTTTGTATATAAATCGTTGAAATTAATTATTACGACGTTTTTCTTAAAAATTTCACGATAATTATTTTATCACTCAAATTTCAAAAGGAATGTATTTTTACAATTTTTATTATCTCATTACATTCTATTTTGATCTATTAAAATCTTACTTGTACCAAAAATTTCCATTTACCTTTACTTGTATATTTAACTAAACAATTTCACTTACACCTTTTTATTACAAATTCATACTTATACATTTAAAAAAAAAAAAAAAAAAAATTATGACTTTGAGATACATCCCCCCCATAACCGGCCATGGGGGGGGGGGGGGGGAGTGTATGCATTAAATGGCTTTGTCTCATTTTTCTTTGAAAGTTTAGCTTTATACTCCAACATTTTTCTTCACTTCATTCATTTCACTTCAATCTTTCACCTCATAATTCATTAGTAGCAAAAATCACTTTTATCTCTTTGGTTCTATCCTCCAACACCGGTTCTTCAAGAGAGATCACAAGGGATACAAAAATTTTATCAAGCACAAGTGTTTAACAATCTAGTGTATACTCTATATAAGGTTTTGAAATAAAAACCAAGAGTATTTAGGCTAATCCTTGTTACTTTCACCTCATCATTTTCACTTGTAAGCATGTTTTTATTATTTTTCATGTTTTCTTATCATTTCTTATGTATCTTTTCATTTTTGGAGCAAGTATGCATGATATGTGATTTATACCATTTTTCATGATTTTAAGAAGTTATATATATATTTATGGTCATCCTATAATTATCCCCATGGTATTCTTGGTCTTGATGGTGATTAGGAACCCATGACACCCTAAGAAGGTGTATGGTAGGATTAGATTAGCTTTGGAGTTGATTTGAAGGGATTAGAATAGGTTTTGTCCGAGAAAAACTATTTTCGATAACTATAATTTATGTTCTGTCCTTATTTCATTTTTCTGGAAAAACCGACAGTTGGTACGAAACTTTGGCCTTGATATTTAGAAAATATACTTTAAAACGAATCCGTGGCCGCTTGAACGGATAAAAACGGAGTTATAACGAAGAAGTTATGGATTTTTAAAGTTTGACGACGAAATAAATAGTTTTCTGAAATTTCAGCATGCAGTTTTTAGTTTGTTCGGGTCAAAAACGAGCCTTAAGCTTCACAAATTATTTCGACTAGTCAAAAATATGTTAGTTTACTTCGATACGAAGCTAAGGACATATTATACGTAGAAAACGGATTTGAAACGACAAAGATATGCACGTTTTTATAAAGTTGCCGTAACTATTATTTTCTGAAAAACAATATTATTTTTACGTTACAAGTGTTTCATTAGCTGTAACGACCATGTTTGCGGCTGTTTTTAACGAGGTTGTAAAACTTTTTGGAACGAATTGTCTTCTAGTAAAATCAAGTTCACCGGCCATATTTTTCAAAACGATAAGCCGGTTGTATAGCGGAGTTATAGTAAATTAATTACGATTGCTCAAACTTGGCCGAAACTCACTTTTTGCACTACAATTAGCCAAAACCATTATCTTTAGCCCTTATTATCTTTATGATCGAGACCTTTTGGACGAAAACTTCTGAACTGAAACTTCTAGATATCGATACAAACTTTCCAAAACCGTCGAGTTCGTTCTCTAACGATCGACGTACACCATTTCACGACTAGATTTCCAAAGCCATTTTTGTTAATTTCATGATATTTCCGACGACATTGTTTTGCGACGAAAAGTGAAAATTTCACCATGAATCATTATTAAACCATTGTAGGATGACATTTTGACGTAAAAACTAGTAAAGTGATTTTTGAAGGGTCAAGACGTCAAAAGAGTATTTTTCGACGATGAGCAACATTTTTCAAAAACTCGCTAATGGTATAAATAACATACGAAATGCATGCATAACATTACATTGCAACTCATTGCATATCATATCATTCGTAATAGGTCCCGGTTAAAGCATCACTTTATACCTCAGTGTAACCACTTTTGTCATCACATCTATTCACCAAGTGAGTAATCACATCCCCTTTTTACCGCTTTACTACATTTTGGGACTGAATGCATGAACTATACTTGAATTAAATTGAATCTTACTTTTGTGAACTCGAATCAAATCCTTGAACTTAATTACGAATTTATGACTTGTTGGAATTTATTGAACTGTACATGTTATGACCTTGTCCCAAAGTCTCCCATGTTCGGAGCATCACTATAAAGTCTCGCCTTATTGGTGGAGCGTTCTCAATAAATCTCGCCTAGGTGGTCGAGTGACAAAGGAGTCTCCCTTGTTGGAGCAGTGCAAAGTCTCCCATGTTCGGAGCATCACTATAAAGTCTCGCCTTATTGGTGGAGCGTCTCAATAATTCTCGCCTAGGTGGTCGAGTGACAAAGGAGTCTCCCTTGTTGGAGCAGTGCAAAGTCTCCCATGTTCGGAGCATCCCTGAATTATTATATTCGTGGTACTATATTGTGAACTATTATGACCGCTTATACTTGACTATTAGACATACTACTTTTGGCAGTGGGTTGTGAACACACAGGTTGCAAGTTTTGTATGGGCGGAACTTGGAACTGAGTGGATTTACAATGCCTTTGCTTTGCGGACCATTCTCATCAACCGAAAGCTTTGATATTTCTTACGAGTTTTATTATTTTGCTAAGCGTGTTTACTCACCAACTATTTCATAGTTGACCCGTTTTTCTCTCATGCATTTCAGGTGATCGTTAGTAAGCTCTTTCTACCAAGTCTTGCATAATGAAGTTTTCACTTGTCAATATAAATCATTATGTATAAAACATATATTTTGGAATCTAAACTTTGTAATATATTTGCCGATGACGGCTAAACTAGTATTGTAATGGCGTATGATTTCTTTTTAATCTTAATGTTGGTATGTTCTATTATCTTGTGCTTATGTTCCCTTCCGTTACACCTCGTGTTTCCGCCTCCGGCGAGGGTGTGACATTATCAGTTATTCTTTCTTTGGGTAAATGTGTATTCGGGTTCTTGAGCGTTATACAATGAGACTGACTGCATCAATTCAACTACGTGGGGGAAGTGGTCTCTTGACAACTTTTGGTATGCATCACTTCGGACTTCAGTGGAAAGAAATATGAGAAGATTGTTTCAAGCGTGAGATGATACGTTGTTGTTCTTGTTGATGATACCCCGAACGGAGAATCAATGATCTGTCTTAAAAGGAGCAGCAAGGTTTATGATAATGGTGTGCTCCTCTGTGCACCAGGCTAAGGCAAGCTTGAAAGTAATCTTTGAATCTGCTCAACAAAGAAGATTTTTGGTTTGGGGGAAGCTACCAAAGTCTCACTTTCAGAAGGTTCAAGTTCTGACGACAATTCAAGAGCCTCGAAAGCTTTGGTGGTGAAAGTTTAAGAGATGATGAGTTCTATCTCCTACAACGTGTTGAACGATATCCTTATCTCAGTACTCGTATCATCATCTTCTTAACTATATTATCTTCCTTGTATATATCTTATCTAAAACCAAAATACAAAAATATAAAACCAACAAAAACAAAATAGAAAAATATAAAACCAAAAAAAATCCATAAAAAATCAGAAAATTTGAAAATACCAAAAATATTGTTTTTTTCTCAAGACATGTCTTCTGGTATCGATAACATCTACGGTCTTAGAAATGTCATTAAATAATGGCATGGGACCATAGATGAAGTTCGAACAGGAGGTGTAAATATTTTTTCAAAATATGTCTCAAACTATGGCTTGTAGTTACTTCAAACTGTAACCTGCTCTTAAACAATGGTTTGCTATTATTTCAGATATGCAACCCACATTTCAAAAAGGAAAGTGATGCGCTAAATCAATTTTCATAAATTCGTGCACTTATCCAAAAACAAAATGAGGAAAGCATGTCGACAAAAAGACGGCTGTTCCTACACAAATGTTTTTCTTTCTAAAATTCTTTAGAAAAATATTTGTTGTTCAAAATGGTGAAAAATCAGTTGTTTGAAAAATCAATCAGACTTGGAGTTTTCATAAAATTTGGAAACTCAATCAATCACTTTAGCATTAAACTTTTCATAAAATGAGTCATTGATTGAGGGGGAGAATGTTTCAAATTCATATCATCTAACGGGCTTATTTAATCATCCTACATATGTAACAGAAAAAGGTGTTTACCAACTTTGAATGGCTAAGAGCCTAGGTATGATTGCTACAATTAGATGATTAGAGTTTGATGAAGACATAATTCCCATGCTTTTGTATGATCAGATATGTTGGATTGACTTTTATTAGTCGATTACTGTTTGGGTGTTGTCAACCACCATATATCTGTATGTATGTCTGTTTGTGTTGACTAACGTATGCAGATAACATGGTATTTAAGAATGTTCCCGCTCCGGATCCCACAAAAGTAGATGACTGGATGCCGATTGGAAAGGGCAACGATATCTTGGGTTGACAAAAGAAGAAACGGAACTTAATCAGATCTCTATGGATATGTTGCATGATATATACAACTTCAGAGGTCTCACTGCTTCAGCAGATGGTTTTCTTCCCGCCTTACAACAACAACAAAATCAGCTTGTGTTTTTCTCCACCTAAGGTATCTTTGTGCAGGAAAAGTAGTGGATGATTCTATTTTTGAATTTCTCAAAATGGAATAATATTGTTTGAAAATAAATCGGACTCAAAAATTTGAAAATCAACCGGCCTTCATTTTGTCAAAACTTAAGTCACTCAATCAACGACTACGGTCATCGATTGAGGGGGAGAGTGATTTCAAATTAAATATTTTCAAACGATATTTCTTCAAATAAGTCCATTTGTACAAAATAAGTGGTGATCTAAAGATTTAATGTTATGACAGTGTATGATTTTTGTTAAACTCAAAGATCTTTCAAAATGAAATTTTTTTCTTTTAATTAAAGATCTCTTAAAATTATCATTCCTGACACTAACAATCTTTCATGTCAAATAATTGGTCCTTATGAGTCAATTTCAAAATTAAATCAAGCCACGGCTTTCCCCAAAATTTTCTAAATGATTTTAATCAATTGGGATCACAAATCTCAAAAGCTTTGAAATTTTTCATTGGGGGAGAGATCGTGATATAAATCTCAAATCAGTTTAAATGGTGATTGTTTCAAAAGCACTCCTTCCTCCATGTGTCAAACGATTTCAAATACATGATGCACATGATTGAGGAGGAGCATTTATCCAAATGCCAGAAGAGAATTTAATTCAGGCCATATTTTCTCCCATATTTTCTAAACCAATTTAAAACACTTGGGATCCAAAATCTCAAAGGATTTGATATTTTTGATCGGGAGAGAAAATGTGATTTCAATATGAAATAATCTGATAAAAGGTGATTGTTTTGATTAAAAAGTGTAGGCTGCTCTCCTATATGTGCTAAACGTTTTCATCAATTGAGGCACATATTGAGGGGGAGCATTTCAAAAGAAAATAGACTATCAAGGTACAAAGGTTTCTATGTTTTAACAAAAGTACCTTGATTGATATTCAAATGGTTTCGTTATGGCAAGTGTGATCGTGGAAGTACTTCAAATACCTCCTTCCTCTGTGTGCTAAATGATTTCAAATAAACAAACACACATATTGAGGGGGAGCATTTATCAAAAAAATGAAAATGCTTTTTCTATGGAAATTGTGATCAAAGAAAAATTCAAAGTCCTCTTTCCTCCATGTGCTAAACAATTTCAAAATCATAGAGCACATATTGAGGAGGAGCATTTCTAAATGATCAAAAACAATTAAGGTACAAAATGCTTTGATATTATATCACAAGTACCTTGATTGATTTTCCAAATGATTTTTCAATTGGTTTCAAGGAGGAAAGAACTATACCAAAAGACCGACCATTTTACTTTATGCATTGGAGATATAAGGATGGTAAGGTTAGGTATTTGTTCCCACGATCCCGCCAGAACCAGAGGGATCTACCCAGGGACAATCCACTAGTTGGTGTAGAAGTCCTTAGGTATGATGAAAAAAGGAGAAAAATGAGAATAAGGGAAGAGTGCCGACTGAGAAAGAGCTAGAACTGGAATAAATCCAACAAGGTTCTAGTAATGAAATTTCGGTAAGCACTGAAGGGGTTGAAGAATGAAAAATAAATGAAATATGAAAAGGGTGATAAGAAATGTTGGATCGATATACTTTAATCAAACTAACTTAACTAGCTTGTTAAGGTTTAATAACCTCGGATAAATCCTAAGTTATTAACAAAGAAACACTGAGCAATCTTTATCAAGTACGCGGAATTTACTTAACAAAGCTAAGAAGAATAACTTTATTATAAACTCTAAATCTGCTTATTATGCAGATACTCTAATACAACTCTAAGATAATCGAACTTTTCTCTAAAACACTAATTCGTAAACTCTAAAACTCTTTTTCTGAAACCGTACCTCTAATGCCAATCTAGGAGTCCTTTTATAGGCTCAAGGATATCCTAGTCGGTTTACAATTGATAACCTTGTACGACAAGTAATCTAAACATGGAATACAATACTTTCCATAAACGAATATAACAGTTTATTTGTTCTAGCAGTACTTTGACTTTATCTTGCAGTACTTTGACTCTGTCATTTAGCAGTACTTTGACTATTTGACTTCTTCCAGTTCTTTGCAGCTTACAGTACTTTCATATCTTCAGTACTTTGATATCTTCAGCACTTTCATATCCCAACAATCCTCCCCTAACTTGAATTCTACTTGCTTGACTTCAAGTTCTTTTGTGAATATATCTTTAACAGCTTCATCTTTAAAAATGGATTGTTCTTTAGTCTTTAGATAGTATCTCTGTAATATCTGTGCTTGTCAAAGTATCTCTTAGAATTGTTTTCTTCACAACAGCATCCATCAATCTCCATCTTTTCAGCAACACAACAACATATGACAGTTTGTACAATAATTCAGTTTAAGTTGCATACTATTCTCATCACATTTAAGTGAATCATTGAAAATTTAATAGATTTAGAACTCTTTACCAAAGCCATTATCTCTGGAGTAGCCAAATGTTTTGGTGTGTAAGACCATGGTACATTGATAACCATATGATTTTTAGCAAACCACCAGCTATCAACAGATTTGTTTTGTCTTTACCAAAAGTTGTACCCTTCTGGACTAGTTAGTTCTTCTATCTAATGGTGAACTAATTAACAATAATGGTTTTTCCACTGCCTTTACCACAAGCCATTTCTTGTGGGCTAGCCAACTCTTCACATTACTGATATGGTGAGTTGATTACCATCCAACTTATTAGCAAGTTGTCAACTAAAAACGGATTTGATATATCTTTACCAGAGCCGTTTGCTCATGGATTAGTCAATCCTTTTGTAACCATGGTGGATTGATAACCTATTGATGTTATCATCACAAAAACCATTTATTCAACCTTTATTTTAAAATATTCATTAATTAGCAAAAAGGTTTCTTCTAAAAGTTGTTTTAACTGGTTTAGTACAGCAAACAGTACTTTGATGAAAGTACTATCTAATAAGCAGTACTTTGAATAGAAGTACTGATATATCAAAAATATTTATTTAAATAAAAATTCATACCAGTTAAAGAGCATTCTCAGCAATGGTAGTCCAGTCAATAAACAAATTGATCAACATGCAAGCAGTTTCATTATCCTCTTCTACTTCCAATCCATGCTCTAGCATTCTTCTCATGAGATCAACTGTAAAAGGATATCTTCTTTCTACAAACATATGTATCATTGTTCCATTTTCTAGCTCCAAAACATGAACTCCAGATTCTTCAAAGAATCTCCAGCAAACTATTTCCCAGCTTTCTTGATCCTTCCAAATATCATCAGTGCTCTCTTCATTAGTTTCCCACATGGTTATAAGATCACCATGTAAAACCAAACCAATCCCTTCTAATGGATTATCTTCAAAATAAGCCTTCACAACATCATATAAGTAGAATAGATCTACTCTGTCTATAATATGCAGTAAATCCCATAGCCTTTTGAAAACTTTGAAACTTTCATCTTCTTTATGAAATACCATGTAATCTCCATTCTTAGATTTCTCAACTTTGAAAACACTAATCATTGATCTGTTCATCTTCATGTCTTCATCTTCCTTTGTATAATCAAAATCTACCACTCTGAGATAATTCTTCAATTCATCACTAGTCTCAGATCTTAATTCAACCTTTTCTTTCTTTGAAAACTGAACATCTGTATCATCAGTTTTTCTTTTTCTCTTTAAGCTTTTCTTCCTTTCAGCTTCAGTCCAAAAAGCTTCTTCTCTAAAATCTTTAATGCCTGCAACATCTTTCTTATAAGCTTCTCTCTCAGCATCATATAATCTTTTCATATCCACATAATTTAGCTTTTGCAATCCTTTAAATCCTCTGCTTTTTAGATATGCCATCATTGCATTCCTTTCTTTAGCTAAATTAGGTCTTCTTTGCATATATCTAACAGGTGTAGGAGACTGTAATGGTTTAGTAGTTTCAGCATCCAATTCATCTTGCACCTTTTGAGCTGCTTCTCTATTTAGAGCTTCTTGAGCTTCTTGTTCTTCTCTATCTTTAGCATCTAACTCTTCTTGAACTATTCTAGCTGCAGCTTCATTCCTTGCAACTTCAAATGCTCTAAGTTCTGCCAAAGTAAGTTTCTTCTTCTTAGTTTCTTTCAGAATACCTTTCCCTTTGTCTTTTGGATCAATTGCAGGTTGATCAGTTCTTGGTTGTTCATCTTCTTGTACACCTCTAATAGTAACTCCTCCTCTTGGTTGTGACAAATCTAACATTGTAGCAATTACTTCATCATCACTTGCAGAATGAATAGGTTTGAATGTAGCTTCCTCCTCTTCTTCTATAACAAATGTAGAAGGACCAGCTTCTTCATCAAAATTCAATACCCTTGGAGTTATTGGTGTTATTACTTCTGGCCTAGATGTATCATGAAAAACAGTACTTTGATGTTCAATATCTTGATCATCAGTACCTTGAACTTGTACTTCTTCTTCTTGTTCCTCTGAAATAATCTTTTCTGCTGAACTTACAGATTCTTTCTTCTTTGTAATATCTTCTTCAGATTCTTTCTGCTTCATAACATCTTCTTTCAAATTATCCTTTTCTGAATTCCTCCCCAAGTTGACAGAAGATGATTTAGGAACCTTCTTTCTTTTCAATTCTTTACGAAGTGCTTTACGACGTTTGTTTTCCTCCTTAACCCATAAGTTGAAACCTTGAATATATGGTTTAATAAAATTCCTTAACCAGATATACCTACGCTTCAACTTCTTAAGCGCTTTAGCTTGAATGTAAAAATTTTAGCTTGTTGCACAATGACAGGTAACAAAGTAGCAGGTTTTTGAACATCAGACAATTGCTTGTTCAAGAAAACCTGTACAAATCGTGGGTACATCAACCATGTTGCCCCAGATGATATATGCAATAGCATCCCATCCAAAATAAGTCGTGAAAAATTAAACATCCTATCAGTAGCTAAGCCAACCACTGCAGATGCTATATTTGATCCAAACAGCTCCCAAGAAGTACTTTTAGAACTTATGCAATGGAGCAAAACATGAATCAAGAACTTCCATTGAGGACAGAATAATGCCTTCTTGAAAGTTTGTTCAGTGAAAGAACCTTCATAACCAAGATTCCTAAAAGTATCCCAAATCAGTTGCTTATCAAATCTAATAGCCCCATCTTCATCACCAAATAATAAATCATCACGAATAGAGGCTTCTGTAATCTTGATAGTCCTTCCAGCAACCGTTGATCTAATATAGTATTCATCCTCCTCCATAGTGTCTCTAGCATTAGCCCAAAATTCTTGAATCCATGGTTCAATAACATCCGGCTCAACTAAAAGAGCATAACTAATAAGCGACCCAGTTAGATAATCAATTATATCATAGAAAGCCACATTCGCCTCAGCCTTGTCCAAATTAGCCACCATATTGTGCTTCGAAACAGTTAAACGATTCACCATTATTGAAAAAGATGAGCACACGAAAGATTGTATCGAATAATTGAGAGATGGTAATTGGGAGATAAGTATGGAAAAGATATAAAGTAATAATATGAGAGGGAAAATCGGAAAGAAGTTATTTATAGGTGAGATTTGAAAAATCACAACCTAAATAACAAAGTTACCGTTACTACCAATTACCCAGCAATATTACCGTTGGAACAGTACTTTAATACGACAAACAATACTTTCCACATAAGCAGTACTTTCCCAAGCAGTACTTTCCAAAGCAGTACTTTCAGGAAAAACAGTACTTTGCCAAATAATTTCATATAAACTAAGTATAAACAAGCATCCTCCCCTCAAGCAATACACAAGACTATACCTAACACCTTATAGTCCTCCCCTTAAATGTAGCTTACTAACTAATATACTCCAAAACACCTGACAGAAACTCCTTGTCTCCTGTCATGCTCACAGAACAACCACTAATAAAATAATCTTTAAGCTCATCTTCTGGGTTGCCCTGTCTAATAAGATGAAAAAGTTAGTTGCTTTGAGGAACCCAAGCCATTACTGACTTGTGTTCCCCTTGTGGAGTGACATACTCACATTCTTTGAGTATATAATCTCCACTGTTTTCTAAAGCATGATCCAGTATTTTCTTGTCATTCAAAACATGTGGATTTTCAAAACTCTCTGGTTTTTCAACATAAATCTCTTTCACCAGATTGTTAGCATTTTCTTTTGTCACAAAAACATCTGATTCACTTTTTGTTGAACGTACTATATGTCTTTTAGCAGTACTGTCCCTTTTAATCCATTCAGTTTTAACAGGTGGTTCTTGTGATCTAGATCCCCTATATGAATTGTGATACCTTTTAGGTTGATAGTGAGATCTCCTAGAATTTCTATCCCAAGTATGGTTTTCAGTACCTTGTCTCTGAGCAGTACTTTGGAAAGTACTGTGAGATACTGAAGGTCTTCTTTGATGTGGATATCTATGATCTGGTGTGAAGTTTCTGTGATTAACCCTATTAGAGTTAGTCCAAACTGGTTTGTGCTCTCTAGGTCTCTGATTGTTAGACTTATTCCTTGGAAACTTGCTTAAATATTCTGAGTGTTTGTCACAATCTTTGATTAAGTGAGTAGGACTATAACACACAAAACACAGTTTTTGACCCATATGACCAAAGTGATTTCTTCTATGTCTATGCCCAAAATTATTTTGCCTTCTTGATGACTGATAAAATCTGTTTTGACCATAATTATCCCAAAAAGGTTTAGCAGTACTGTTTGAAAAAGGTTTTGCATAAGGTACTGCTTGTGGAGCAGTACTTTGGTTTAAAGGTACTGCTGGATTTTGAACATTGTTTTCAACAGTTTCTTTGGGTTTCTCAGACCTAGATTGAGCAACAAGCTTCTTTCTAAACTCTAGACTATCTACACCATAACGAGAAACATCAGGCCTAGAGGGGTGATGACTAATGGGATGAGGAACAGCATGATAACCATTGTCTTTCTTATATTCAGGAGGTGGTTCACTTACTAAGCCCTCATTACTAGATGAATCTAAATAGTTAATGAGCTCATCATCACTAGTGGTTATGTCCTCAAAATCACCATCATCCTGATCACTAGGTTGGTTTTCTTCTACATTACTAAAGTCCATTCCAAATCCTAAGCCTGTTCTAATGTAAGCCCTTCTCTGTTTTTCAACATAAGCAACATGGGACAAGCCAGACTCTCCCCAAGCAGCAAACTTAGCTACCAAATCATCTCTTTCCTTAGTTAATTTCTTAATTTCAGCAATTTTACAGTTTAGTTTCCATTCACTAAGTTTTAACTGATAATCCTGTTGTTCATACTTTTCAGCCCAAGCCATTTCATTATTTTCATGTGTTATGATTTTAGCTTCTATAGACTCTAAAGTGATTTGATATCCTGCTACCTCAGACCTAGCCCTAATACAATTATCTCTTTCAATCACATAAGCATTAAGTACCTTTTGATAAAGATCATGACAGTTAGAACATACCTCAGTGACAGGAGTTGATGCAGCTTCAGTCGACATCTTGAATATTGTTGAAGTAGGGTTTCTTCCTAGTCAGAGTTTCCACACAAGCTCTGATACCACTTGTTGGATCGATATACTTTAATCAAACTAACTTAACTAGCTTGTTAAGGTTTAATAACCTCGGATAAATCCTAAGTTATTAACAAAGAAACACTGAGCAATCTTTATCAAGTACGCGGAATTTACTTAACAAAGCTAAGAAGAATAACTTTATTATAAACTCTAAATCTGCTTATTATGCAGATACTCTAATACAACTCTAAGATAATCGAACTTTTCTCTAAAACACTAATTCGTAAACTCTAAAACTCTTTTTCTGAAATCGTACCTCTAATGCCAATCTAGGAGTCCTTTTATAGGCTCAAGGATATCCTAGTCGGTTTACAATTGATAACCTTGTACGACAAGTAATCTAAACATGGAATACAATACTTTCCATAAACGAATATAACAGTTTATTTGTTCTAGCAGTACTTTGACTTTATCTTGCAGTACTTTGACTCTGTCATTTAGCAGTACTTTGACTATTTGACTTCTTCCAGTTCTTTGCAGCTTACAGTACTTTCATATCTTCAGTACTTTGATATCTTCAGCACTTTCATATCCCAACAAGAAATAGCCCTCCAATAATTCAACCTTAGGGCAGAAACCGGGTTCAATACATATGCTACTGGTGGTTACTAAGGTAACACTGGTATTGAAGATAAGACGTCATGGACCCAGTGACGCACTGCACTAAACTTCCCAAGCTACTCAAGTTCTCTTAAAAGTACTTGTTTTATTCTCAAGGGGAACTTACATTATCTATCGACTTTCTCTTAGAGATAGTTGATATTGAAGAAAGAGACCATCTCCCTAGTCTCCGAATAGGAAACCAAAATGCACTATTGAGTCTAGAGCCAAGAGATCATCCACAATAAATCTCACTAGGACACACAATTAATGAATACTTGCTGTTTCACACAATGTGGAAAGTAAGATTATATATTGAGAGTCCTACGCATTATCCTTGTGGTATTGCCAGAACATCCGAGTGATATGTAAAATATTTACGATAAAGATGGAAATCCTTCTAGAGCTAACATCAAACAAGCTCTTGGTGGGTGACATGTGAGATTCTTTAAGAATCAAGCTTATGACAACTAGATAGAAACAATAGGGCGATTCACTCTTGAATCAACCTTGGTCCAGGAAATGAATTGACGAATACTTTTGAAAAACCTTTCGATGTGCAAATCTACTCTTTTATCTAGCACATCGAATGTGTATTCATTTTCAAACACAAAAAGTATTTATTATTGAAAATTGATCTTTCTCATAAAACCTTCGTCGTATTGCAAAACTCTTTCTCTTAAGCAATACGCGATTGTTTTCCAAATCAATTTGTTATCAATCAGTGAATCTCAATTTGCTGGTTCAATCACTCCGTTTTGTCTACTTTGGGACGCTCCGGTTTGAGAGCGGCTAGATCAAGCTGCGAAACCTGTCAAAGAGATTCTTAGGAAGTCTACCTGATCACAGGCAGTATTTATACTGATCAACGAGGAACCATGGTTCTTGCAACTGTAATCAATGAAAGTGAACAAAGACACTTTTGTGTGTTTTATTGCTAACTGATGTTTGCAAGAACATTTGACAGTTGCAGCTGATCGATATTGAGAAGTCAATTCATAACCGCATGCTCACAACACACACTCTTAATTGAATAAAATCATGACAACGAAAGACATACAACAATGCTTCCGTCACTATGATGAAAAGATGTCATGATCCAGAAAGTGTGAGCATGTTTGTCCAAAAGTCACAACATCACATGAAGGCGATACAACAAAGGATGATTCAGAGATTCGTTGTGGCTGATGATCTCGAAGAAAGCTCAAAGATCATCAAGATGTGGATCAGTTCGAAGACCTCTACTGATAGTACAAAGTAATCGGACTTTGAATCACTTATAAAGCACAAAGATTGCGGAAATTGAAGAATTGAAGTCTACGAGCTCGAGCATGAAGATAAAGATAGAATGCTAGGATGCAAAATGTATTTCATGGGGTGACCTCCTTTAGGGGATATTGTTGGGATTTAGAAAATCTATGTTGAAGAGTCGGTCGCCCCAATTATTGTTTGGCATATCTTAGCTCGTAGACATTACACTATTTACTAGTTATTTAGTAGTTAGTTAGTTAGTTTAGAGCAACACTGTGGAGGACGGACGGGTCTTTACCCAATGTATTCCTGATCCACAGCCCGACAGGAGGGCGTGTAGTATGTAACTATAAATACCTCTTCCCACTTGGGACGAGGTGGTTCTTTTCATTAATCTAATCTTTTTTTTGTTTTACTCTCTCTCTCTCTCTCTAGAAAACACCCTCTCTACTCTTTCTCTCTCTAAAATAGCTTACTTGATCTATCATCCTAGACCATTCGAATCATCAACAAACATAGAAGAATGATCTTACACATATCTATCCTTTACTAGTCAACACATGAGCAAATCAAAAAGAGTAAAAGCAGGTCCAAGAAAATAGTAGCATGCTTTCTCACCCCAATTTAGATAAAACATAGTTCAAAATGGGGCTATGAAACTCACATCGATCAAGCAAAGCACAAATAACCAATAGCAAAAGCATAAAACCAGCTAACATAACTCGGCAATTACTGACTCAGCACAACCTATTAATATATATCCATCTTTAATACATTTTCCAATTTCAGTATTTTCTATCCTGAATATATTCCATTTCTTATTTCTCAAAATATCTCGTTCTCAATTTAGTTATAAGCGTTTGGTATCATCGTGTGAGGTGTCGACTCGATAAGACTCCATGAATGTACTATATTTCTAGCAATGCAGCTCATGACAATACAAGGAAACCTCTATGTGATAAGCTTTAAAGTTTAATAAGTTTCAAAATAAATCGTTAGAACTTATCGAATTCGTCAACTCGATAAACACAACTATCTATTTATTTCACTTATTATTCCAAAAACTAGTCACAACCTAACGAGTCATAAGGATAAATTGTTCATTAATAGATTTGTCCTACGTACATAACGGGCTCTTATTAGATTCGTCAACCCAGTAAGTCTATTATCTACGTGGGTTAAACATATTAATGGCAAGTCATCCGTAAACCATGCACATTCTGCAATGATGATTAAATACTCATTAATGACATATTTTGGTAAACGTGCCCTCGAAACATTTAATAACTCGTTATTATAAAACCTTTCCATTTTTAAGTCGTTAGTTCCCTTTTTAAATATCGAATAACAAGTTGTGTCTTGTTACTAAATATTTAATACATAAACTTATTAATTTTATTTTCAAGTTTATATACACATGTTTATATATATCGTGTCAAGTTTCATTTACATTTCGAGTTATTATCCATCTCGAGTTCACAAGTCGAGTCATGACTCTCGGCTTTTATATGTCATATTGTCCAATAAGTAATATAAGTCTATGTTACAACGTTTTCGGGGTCAACTGAGACTAAAAAGTCACGATAACACCGACGTTGCACAAAGCTCACATATATATAATTTCAAGTCCAAATAAATATTCCCACTCGTTACCGCCCCTAAACCTACGGCTTGGCAACGTATCCACATTTTCAATCAACCTCCAATTTAACTTGTGATACGGATTTAAAACGTACACTTTTAAGGGGTCATTTAAGCCCTTAATCGCCTACTTTTATATCCGTTACTGCTTAATTTTGTTCTTTTTCACTTTTTAGGTCTCTTGGAAGCAAAATGCTGGAATGATGCATTTTTGGACGAAAAGGAGTGAATATGTGAAGAAAATGGCTAAGTCAAGATCAAGACACTCAAGCTGCTGGAATTACACCTGACGGCGTCCCAAACAGAGGGCGACGCCGTCCCTCTCTACGTAATTAAATTTGCGATGACTCAGTAGACTTTTTGCTAATTTACTCCTGACGGCGTCAGGCTTTGAAGAGTAAGGGCGTCATGAAGACTTTTCTTCTCAGACGGCCTAGATCCAGATTCAGACGACGTTACTGCTAAGACTGACGGCGTCACAACCACAACGTGACGCCGTCCCAATGATGACTTGGCCAAGATGAAACCCTAATGACGGCGATCTGACGGCGTCCCAACTATAAGGTGACGCCGTCGCAGTTGTAAAACTATATATAGAAATCGAATTTTCAGAAGTTTAAGAGGTAGAATTATGGAGTAAAAACCTAAAACGACTTAAGTCGAGTTTGGACAGTATCTTAGGGTTCTCATACCCTATTTTACATCAAGATAAGTAATTTACTTCATTGATTTCATTATGTCTTCGATTGTATGTGTGTATGCTTGCATGTTTAACATGTCCGGCTAAATGTCTTGTGTGTTTGCTTAGATCTATGAAACCTAATTATTAATTACTGATTGGTTGTCTCTTATCTTAATTGTAATTGGCTTAGGAGTGCATTAGGCCATCGCTGTGTTTTTAATGCTTGAGTAATCTTTGTGAACCTTAGGTTATAATCACTTAGCTGAATTGTAGACTAAACATCCAAAGATAACCTTAGAGTTAGTTTATGAATCCTAGAGATTTCATAGGCAATAACCTTAAGGTAGTCTCAAAGAGTTAAGGATAAAAGCATACCCTACGACCTTAGAAAACATAAAATGTTAAGAATAAGGACGTGACACTTCAACCACCAATAAAAGATAACTAGGGAGTAGTAGTATCTAGGTTGACACATTTTTAATCATCATACGAGCACACATCAATAGAAATAGACTACCCCTTAGTTTAGATAATTGGATAGTAGAGTAATCGGTAGAAGTGCCAAACCCCTGTTAGGTATTTGGTTCTGATAACAGGAATGATACTAAGTATGGAACCACTGCCAGCATTGATGAAACCACGGCTAGAAGGATGAAACCACTGCTCAAGATATACCACTGCTAGTAGAATACTGGAACCACGGCTAATACATTGAAGCACTGCTAGTATTGTTTAGGTCGGTTTGATTTGTAATATTCTAGAATATCTTGAATAGGTCATATTATATGGAAAGTGTAGTTATCTTGTAGAATACGTAATGTAGATTGTATAGGACTCCTTAGCCTATAAAAGGAGGTCCTAGGTTAGAGTTAGATATACGTATTAGTTATATCTAAGAGTCGATACACTTCAAGGTTGTAAAATCCTAATGCTATTCAGAGTATTCGTATAATAATATATTGAGGTGTTTAATGATAATTATTATTCTTCTTAAGGTTAAACATTAAATTCCGTGTAGTGTTTAACAGGTTATATTGTTTAAGTCAACTTCTATATTAGATCGTTTGCTCAACTGGGATCAACAAGTGGTATCAGAGCTTGTGATCTAGAAGCTGTGATCAAGAAGAAGTTGTGTTACTCAGATTCGTACTAATTCAATAAGTTCAAGATGTCTGACGAAACTCATATGGTTACTGCCTCCAAGGTGCCCATGCTGAAGCAAGGAGATTATCAAGTTTGGAAGATGCGAATGATGTAATACATTCGCATGATTGATTACAACATCTGGGAGGTGATTGAGAAGGGTGATACTTTATCCACTAAGGGTCCTGATGGAAAACCTGTTGGAATTTTTAGTGAACCTACCAAGGCTCAAAGGAAGCTGGAGACTAAGGCTCATAGTATTCTCAGTATGGGAATACCTAATGAGTATGCATTGGACTTTCAAGAGTATGAGACTGCTAAGGAATTGATGGACGCCATTAAACAAAGATTTGCTGGTAATGATGCTACCAGAAAATCAAGGAAGAATATGCTCAAGCATCAGCTTGAAAAATTCACTACTCTCAGTGGAGAAAGTCTTGATGGCACTTATAATAGACTGTAGAAGCTCATCAGTCAATTGAAGTTGGTGGACTATAAAGTTGCTCAAGAAGAAATAAATCTCAAGTTCATTAGAAGTTTGTCACCTGAATGGGCTATGCACACAGTTGTTTGGAGAAACAAGGATGACTTTGAAAAGATGACTTTTGACAATCTCTACAACAACTTGAAGGTCTATGAGTCTGAAAAGAACATTGCTGGCTCATCCTCATCTACACAGAACATTGCTTTTGTGTCTACCAACAACAGGAGCACTCAGGAAACCACCACTGCTACATATGAAGTTTCCACTGCTAATACTAATGTTTCCATTGCTTATGACAACATTAGTGATGGTGCTATCTGTGCTTTTCTATATGATCTAACAACCAGTGTTACAGTGCTAAATCAAGATTTGGATCAAATTGATCCTGGTGATCTTGACGAAATCAATCTTCAGTGGCACATGGCGATGCTCACCTTGCAAGCTAGGAGATTTTTGAGGAGGACTGGAAGAGAGATCAAGTACACTGGACAAAGAAAAGCTGGGTTTGACAAAAGCAAGATGGAGTGTGATGTGCTACATGTGTACAAGTTTTAAATTTATAAAAGGTGAATTACCAATATTACCGATAACACATACGAGCAAGTGTACTCGTCCGTTATAGCAAGATTATGAAGGTAAGTCAAGATCGTTCACAGGGATTTGAGTGAATCTAATTAACAAGTTTGAATCAACAGAGTCTATCCAAAACAAATAGCAACGCAAATAGATATAATGAAATTCGGATGATTAAAAACTACACTTGCTTAAACTAGTTTCATATCCTAGATTAGTGTGATTGTGTTAACCTCTTAACATGTTGGTTGTGATAATTAGTTGGTGTACTAATCTATTGTTCTTACAAGTTAAACCTTCGTCAAGATTTTAGTTCATAAAAACAATCATTAAGTTTAACCAATCAATTCAAGATCAATTCAAGTTTCATAAGTTCACTTTCATAAACTTAAACACAAAAACATCCACTTGTTTCATCAAATTGCTTAAGAAATGGTCAATACAAAAGGTAATCGATTATAGACAAAAGGCTACAATTGATTCTCAAAAAATAATCTTATGACCTTTTAGATGTTTCCAATCAATCCAATTTGATAATAAAAAAGCGTTTTTATTACAACCACACCTTAGTTCCTTTGTTTAATCAAGAATAATGGGTAAAAACTATCAACTAGTCAAACTTGATTAACAAATGTCATTATGAAACTTTAGCACAATTGGATCTTAGAATCAACTTGAAATTGAATTAAAACATGTTAACACAATCACTAACTAATCATGTGATAATCAACATCATTTAAGCAAGTGTATAAAGAAACTAGCCACTCATAGCAAACATGAACATAAACTCAGAACTTTGAACATTAGAAAACATGATTAAAAGTCTTACAATGCTTGGAATAAGATTACAAATGGTGAAGTAATGATTCCCAAAGTATTGGGGTAGACTTCTTGGTGATTTGGCCTCCAAATGTGGAACTTCTGGAACTCCAAACTTTCCTGGACTTCTAAGGACGAATTTGAGAGCTTAAGAGCTTTGTTTGATGAGTAGAGAGATTTGTATTGAAGTGTGTGTCTCATATGCTCACAAAAGGCCTCTATTTATACTTGTTCCAAGGCCTAGGGTATTAATTGCTGAACTTGGCCTCCAAGGAGTTAGGAAGGGACTAGAATACACCAAGAGAAGGACCTAGAATCATTTGGATGCAAAGGGGAAACTTAGTGATGAAGATTTGGCAGATACAGGTCTTCCAACCGGATCGGTTACATGACCAATCGATCCGGTTGGTCTTCTACAAGGAACCAACCGTTCCGGTTGCGGGCGGCGGCCGAACGGTTGGGACGGCGTCTTTGGCACTTTTGGTCAGTTTCCAACCGATCCGGTTGCAATGGCAACCGATCCGGTTGGATTTACTGAGTTACTGAAAATTGATCTTTTACTTCTTTTTGTCTTGTAGAACTTGGTTCTTCAATCACTATGGTCTTCAAAGGTACTAGAGATACTGATTTGTGCTTGACATGCGTCACTGAAACGGGAATCTTCTATTTGTTGAACATTACTTTACTTTTCTTTCCGTTTCCATGCACTTGGTTATAAACACTAGACAAACATATTATGATGCGATTAAGCACTTAAATCACACAAATATAACCAAATAACATATACAAAAGCATACATAACGCTACTAGAAACATGTACAATCTGAGCGTTATCAAATTCTCCCACACTTAAACTTTGCTTGCCCTCAAGCAAATCTAGGAAAAACATCCACTGGCACAAGATCATGATTATGAAAGATGTGATGCAAATCAACCAAGTACAAGTACGAGAGAAGATTCATCAATTATGCTTTATAAAAGTGAAACTTTCAAGATGTTTGACGATATCCAATGATTTTCTTGCATTATTAACATTTCAAAACACCTCACGAAAAAGGAACATAATATAATTCACTCAATCACTCAGTTTTAGTGGAGTAACAAGATAAATCACACTCATAGCTCAGTCATGATTAGATTATTACCATAAGCTTGTACAAGAAACAAAACTCCACCGACATGGCGTGAGCACCAAGCAAAAACATCTAAAGAGGACTTTTATTCGGGTTATAATGTTATGGCTTCGGGTTAAGGGTATGGATAAGGCATGGGAATGTTTATGAAGTTGGTGTTAAAATAAAAATAAAATCAAGTCTAATACCCGTGTTGCTAGCTACCAAACAATCCGCGAACCAATAAATGATTAAAGCTTCATTTTATTTTCTTCGGATTTCCACAGCTCTTCGCTTTGCTTTGCCATGACAATTTTTCTTCGAACATAGCACATTGGCTAATACATTCATACTTTCAACATTTTTTTTTCTCTTTAACATAACACTCCATGAAATGGCTCAATCAATCTAACAAGATGTGGTACTCATAATCATTTGAACAATCTTCACTTTCCAGGTGATTAGCAATCAACCGTTTAGACATTGATAAGGGTTAGGCTAAGGTTTAAAGTGTAAAATCTTTTTGTATTTTCTGGATGAAGCAAAAATGAAAAGGATGGCTCAGAGGGTGTAACTAAGGGTATCTAGTGCTAAAAATAAGCACTACAAATAGGTCCATGTAAGTGGTTAACTAACCGGTGTGGCTAGCTAATATAGCATGATATGAAAAATGGAAGGCCATTTGGGTTAAATCCTAAGGTGCCTCTTTATCACACGAATTCACTTATATCGCACGAATGCGATCTCACTGCTGTCTGGTAATGATTTAAAAGTACAAGTTCTAGAATAAATAAAATCACCAGCACACCCATAGCAAAATATCCAAGCATAAAAGATGTATGCTTCTTATAGAACAGGCTCAAATCCCCACAAATTAGTGGTAAGGGCTATAATTTGTGCTAGCAAATGTTTATCGATCCCAGAATGGATTGCAATAATAATCGGAACACATCTCAAAGTTTCAAATATTACCAGTTTTACCAATGGTTTGATCTAGTTATTCTAATATATAATCCTAAAAGTGCAAAAAATAACGAGATCACAAGGGCAAACAAAATTTTAATTTTGTGCATGAAAACTCTAATTTTTCCTATTCCCCCCCCCCCCCCTCACACTTAAGTTAGACATTGTCCTCAATATGAAAAACGAACTTCAAAGTATAGAAATAGGGAAAATAGAGATGAAACAAGATATTCCAATGAGTTTGTCAGCTTAACTTTTCTTCATCCCTAGCGTCCACTAGAGTAATCATTACCTGCACAAAATCTTATAAACAAACAAAAGAGTTTTATTAAGATGTAGCACCCCCCCCCCCCCACACTTAAGTTGAACCAAAGGTTTAAACTTTGGGGCGTAACCACAAACAATCGAATCGGAAACACACGGGTTGCCTCCCTAGAAGCGCTTGTTTTATTACCGAGTCATCAGCCTGACTCAAATCTTCCCGAATTCACTTGGCCACAGATGCAGCCTGGAACATTTTGAAAAGTTCAGGGATATACATGAATTCTTCACCAGTAGCTGCAATATCGTCCCAAACGAACTCAGC
Source organism: Chrysanthemum seticuspe (assembly GCA_019973895.1). NCBI lineage: Eukaryota > Viridiplantae > Streptophyta > Magnoliopsida > Asterales > Asteraceae > Chrysanthemum > Chrysanthemum seticuspe. The sequence goes on along the minus strand of BPTQ01000008.1, from coordinate 259,439,212 downwards.
AGATGGTTTCCAAGGAACAATTTGTGGTATCCTTCCTGGAAAAGGTGCTACAAAGGTGATGGTTTCGAATTCATTTTCGGGGGAAACTGTTGCAACTGAAACTTCATTCATTTGCTCCTTATCGTAGTATAATTTGATTCGTTGCCCATTAACAATGAAACTTCCACCCTGTTTGTCATAAAGTTCGACATACCCGGATGGATATCCATGTTTAACGATATATGGTCCAAACCATCTTGGTTGTAATTTAGGAGCTTTGAATTTGAATTTCATGTTGAAAAGCAGAACTTTATCTCCGGCTTTGAATTTTTTTCGAACTCTTAGCTTTTTGTCGTGATAAGCTTTTGTTCTAGCTTTATACAGTTTGGAATTTTCATAAGCTCGGAGTCTTAATTCATCGAGTTCGTGCAATTGCAAGAATGTCTTTTCTCCAGCTATTTTGAGATCGGTGTTACAGATCTGAGAGCCCAGTAAGCACGATGTTCAACTTCGAATGGCAAATGACAAGTGTTTCCATACAGGAGTCTGTACGGAGTTGTGCCAATTGGAGTTTTATGAGCCATACGAAACGCCCACAGAGCATTGTCAAGTTTCTTCGCCCACACTGAAGGATTGTCCTTCACTGTTTTCTAGAGTATTCTTTTGAAGCTCTGTTGGTGTTTTAAACTTGCCCACTGGTTTGTGGATGATAGGCAGTCACGAATCGATGATGAACTCCATATCTTTTTATGGTTTTCTCCATTTGTTGGTTACAGAAATGGGTTCCTCGATCGCTTATCAAGGCCTTGGGAATTCCATAACGTGCGGAAAGCTTTTTGAGGAAATTAACGACGACACGAGCATCGTTTGTTGGTAACGCTTCAGCTTCTGCCCATTTGGACACGTAATCTATAGCAACGAGAATGTATTCGTATTTGTGGGATTTAGGAAATGGTCCCATGAAATCTATTCCCCAAATATCAAATATTTCACAAACTTGGATGCTTGTCAATGGCATTTCATCTCTTCGTGAAAGATTTGTGGTTCTTTTGCAAGTGTCACAATTTTGAACAAGTGTATGTGCTTCTTTGAATATTGTTGGCCAATAGAATCCAACATCAAAAACTTTTTTAGTTGTGGTGGAAGGACCATAATGTCCCCCAGTTGGGCCATGATGACATTCGTCAAGAATTTTTCGTGTTTCGAAACCCGAAACACATCTTCGAATCATTCCGCCAGGACACATTTTGAAAAGATATGGCTCTTCCCAAAAATAGTATTAAATTTCTGAAAAGAATTTGCTCCTTTGAGCATGAGTTAAGCCTTTTCTGAGAATTCCTCCAGCGAGATGGTTTGCAAACTCAGCAAACCAAGGATCGTCAGTTCCATCGACGGTCATGAGAGTCTCATCGGGGAAGTAATCATCGATTTCTTCTTCCTTTAACTCCTCAAGATGAGATAAATGATCAGCAGCTAGTTTCTCTGCTCCTTTCTTATCTTTGATTTTGATGTCAAATTCTTGGAGTAGCAGAATCCATCAAATAAGACGCGGTTTAGCATCTTGCTTGGTGAACAAATATTTGAGTGCTGAGTGATCAGTGAAAACGACTGTCTTTGAGAGCACAATGTAGGATCGGAATTTTTCGAATGCGAAAACTACGGCCAGTAATTCTTTTTCGGTGACGGTATAATTTTGCTGAGAATTATTCAGTGTCTTGCTAGCAAAATATATGGGCCAAAAGTGTTTTCCTTCTCGTTGGCCTAAGACGGCTCCAACAGCAAAATCGCTGGCATCGCACATAAGCTCGAAAGGTAGTGACCAATTAGGTGAAACCATGATCGGAGCACTAGTCAGTTGAGATTTCAACATTTCGAAAGCTTTTATGCAATCATCATTGAAGTCAAAGATAGATTCTTTCTCAAGAAGTTTTGTCACTGGACGGGATATTTTTGAAAAATCTTTGATAAAGCGGCGGTAAAACCGGCATGTCCTAGAAAACTTCTAACGGCTTTGATGTTAGTTGGTGGTGGAAGTTTCGAGATAACGTCAATTTTTGCTTTTTCTACTTCCATTCCTGCACTGGAGATCTTGTGGCCAAGCACAATTCCTTCGGTTACCATGAAGTGACATTTTTCCCAGTTAAGGACAAGATGTGCAGCTTCGCATCTTTCGAGCATTTTATCAAGATTGGAAAGACAAGCTTCAAATGAGTCTCCGAAGACTGAAAAGTCATCCATGAAAACTTCCATGGAGGTTTCGAGCATGTCTTGGAATATGGCTATGATACACCTTTGAAAAGTTGCAGGTACATTGCAAAGACCAAAAGGCATACGCCGATATGCGTAGGTTCCAAAAGGACAAGTGAAAGTGGTCTTTTCTTGATTGTTAGGATCGATTGGAATTTGGAAATATCCTAAAAATCCATCGAGGAAACAAAAGAATTTATTTCCTGCTAGTCTTTCAAGCATTTGATCATGAACGGGAGTGGAAAGTGATCTTTTCTGGTGGCTTTGTTTAATTTCCGATAGTCAATACAAACGCGCCAACCAGTGACAGTTCTAGTTGGAACTAGTTCATTCCGTTCATTAGTCACTACCGTCATTCCTCCTTTCTTGGGAACACAGTGAACGGGACTTACCCAAGGGCTATCCTTAATTGGGTAAATTGTCACAATTCTCAAATTCCGGTCATTCCTCATACTCCATATTCATCATTTCATAACGGTTCATTCATGATTTTTGCATTTCACATTAAACGCGTAAATTTTATATTAAATAAACGTTATCGCGTGAGTTATTATTTTGAAAATTTAATCCGATACTTCCAAAAATGATCCCAATATATTTTTATACTCACATTTAGTTATAAAAATAATATTTTGAGTTTACCTAGTGTTTTAAATTTATTTTGGATATAAATGGTTAAATGTATATTATTACGACGGTTTTCTTAAAAACTACACGATTATTATTATATCACTCAAATTATGCAAGAAATGTATTTTTACAATTTTTATGATCTTATTATACTTTACCTTGATCCATTAAAAGTTACTTTTACATAAAAGTTCCTTAAATACACTAACATTTTATATACAAGTTATTTATATAAACATTCTTACTTACACTTTTCTTACAACAACAAGTATATACATTTTAAAAAAAAAAAAAAAAAAAGATATTTTGAGGACAAATTCCCCCAAAAACCGGCAAGGGGGGGGGGGATTGCATTAATTTGATTGATAAAGTCTTTCTTTGATTGTACATACTTATACTCCAACTTCATTCATTTCATTCACTTTTCACAAATAATTCAAGCCAAGAAAACTTTTCTTCTCTCTTGTTTCTTATCTCCATAACCGGCCTATGCAAGGTTTTCACAAGGGATCATCAATTTTTCAAGCTCAAGTGTTTATACAATCTAGTTTACACTCTTGTTTAGGTTTTGAAATAAAAACCTAGGGTGTTTAGGTTTAATCCTTGGTTCTAATCACCTCATCATATCACTTGTAAGCATCTCATATTTATTTTTCATCTTACATATTCATTTCATACTCATCTCATCATTTTTGAGCAAAAACATGCAAGACTTATGTTGATTATACCATTTTTACATGATTTTTAGAGATATATATATATATAAAGGTCATCCTATAATTATCCCCTTGGTATACTTTGGTCTTGATGATGTTTAGGAACCCATGACACCCTAAGAAGGTGTATGGTAGGATTAGATTAGCTTTGGAGTTGATTTGAAGGGATTGGAATAGGTTTAGTACGATAAAAACTATTTTCGATATGTATAAAATGTGTTCTGTCCTTGTTTTACTTTTCTGGAAAATCCGACAGTAGGCACGACTTTTTGACCTTGATATTTAGAAAATATACTTTAAAACGAATCCGTGGCCGCTTGAACGGATAAAAACGGAGTTATAACGAAGAAGTTATGAATTTTTAAAGTTTGACGACGAAATATATATTTTTCAGAAAATTTCAGCAAAGGGTTTTTACTTTATCCGAGTCAAAAACGAGTCCTAAGCTTTACAAATTATTTCGACTTATCAAAAATATAATAGTATACTTTGATACGAAGCTAAGGACGTATTATACGTAGAAAACGGATTTGAAACGACTAAGATATGCACGTTTTCATAAACTTGCCGTAACTATTATTTTCTGAAAAACTATATTATTTTTACGAGACAAGTATTAAGGTAACTAAAATTACCATGTTGACGGCTGTTTTTAACTATGATGTGGAACTTTTTGGAACGAAATGTCTTCTAATAAAATCAAGATCACCGAGCATATTTTTCAAAACAATCAACCGTTTGTATAGCGGAGTTTTAATAAATTAATTACGGTTGCTCAAACTTGGCCGAAACTCACTTTTTACGCAACAATTAGACAAAATCACCATATTTAACCCTTATTATCTTTATGTTCGAGACCTTTATGCCGAAAACTCCTGAACTGAAACTTCTAGATTTTGATACAAACTTTCCAAAACCGTCGAATTCGTTTCCTAACGATCGACGTACACCATTTTACGACTAGTTTTTCGAAGCCATTTTTGTCACTTTCATGAAATTTCCAACGACTTTATTTTACGGCGAAAAGTGATAATTTCACTATAAATCATTACGAAACTATTGTAGGATGACATTTTGACGTAAATACTTGTAAAGTAATTTAAGAATGGTCAAGACGTCAAAAGAGTATTTTTCGACGATAAGTATTATTTTTCAAAACTCGTAAATGGTATAAATAACATACGAAATGCATGCATAACATAACATCATAACTCATTACATATCATAACATTCATTCTAGGTCGCGGATAGTTTCCGAGTCTCACTTTCGTGCACTTCATTTTGTTAGCATATCCATCATACCAGGTGAGTTCATACCCCATTTTTACTCGTTTAAATTCTTACAAACTATTTGGGGGAGATACATGCTTAAATACTTATTTCACTCTTGCGAATACTCAAACCATTTATACAATTGTGTTACAATATACTTCTTATACACTTTGGACATTACGTGTGGTTTATTGCGATATGTGCCTTAATGTGCTAAACTAGTTTTCAATTATGCATCAACATACAAACTTTAGCAACTGGTTAACTCCTGCGGGAGCCGGCGGAGAGGTATTGATAGTACTATCGGGCTGACGCCCCCACCCTTGGTCCATGATGACGTGACCTGGGGTGAATATAATCTGTTATTCAATGAAACATTACAAACAAGTTAGACTCGTCAAGAGGTTCAGTTGGCTGTGATTCTTTGCATTAAGTACATGTATATATCGTATGCACCTATGTCCTACTTACAAACAAGATTGACAATTCTATATTTGGCAATAGGTTGTAAACACACAGGTTGCAAGTTTTGTATGGGCGGAACTTGGAACTGAGTGGATTTACAATGCCTTTGCTGCATAAACAATTTTTGAAAGGCTTTACATTTCATCACAAACTTATGAACTCACCAACCATTGTGTTGACACTTTTTAGCATGTTTATCTCAGGTCTTAAGGTGATAGCACTTCATGGAGCTTTTGGGTCGCATGGCATACATTGGAGTCTTGTGCTTTTAACAATTACCATTCGACATGTTTTGTAAACTTTTTATGTATTATCAAACGTTGTGATTTCTTGTGGTGTAAACATTAACTTATTTATCGAATGGTAAACTTTTCAAAACGTCTCATTATAGAGGTCGTTTTCTGTATCCATACTTTGTGCTATGACGTTATACCCCAATGACACTATCGATCCGCTGCGATATTTTGGGGGTGTGACATAAATGATACCAGCATCGAGAAGTTTTATGATTTCCTTTTTAACAACTTCTTTCATGTTGGGATTGAGTCGACGTTGACGTTCTACCACAGGTTTGGCTCCATCTTTGAAATTGATTTTGTGTTTGCAGAAATTGGGACTAATTCCTGGAATATCAGATGTTTTCCAAGCGAAAGCTTGTTTGTGATTTTTGAGGGCAGAAACTAAACTTTCTTTCTCATTGTCCTCGAGCAATAAAGATATGACTACTGGAAGAAGTGAGTTTTCCTCCAAGTAAGCATATTCAAGATGATCAGGGAGAGGTTTGAGCACGAGATCAGTGGGTGGTTCTTCGATAGAGGATTTAATTCGCATCTCGTCATTGAAAGTTATTTCTCCAATGTTTTCTTCCTCCCTTTCTTCCTCTTCCGTGTTATCTCCTTCGAATTCTACTTTTATGAAATCATCAAACTCTTTGTCAAAGTCTGTTTCATTGATTTTTTCAGAAGTAGTCATGAATGGATCGGATTCGCTAAGTAATGCATCCAATTCTTCGTCAGTGACTTCATCGATAACATCGATGTTGAAACAAGTGTCATCACTGGAATGTGGATAGCGCATCGTTTTATCGATTAGAAAGGTGATTCGATCTTCTCCAACTCCAAGGTTGAGTTCTTTTCCTTTCACTTTGATGATTGCATCAGCGGTATTTAGGAAAGGTCTTCCTAAGATGAGTGGGACTTTACTATCTTCTTCCATTTCTAAGATTACAAAGTCCACGGGAAAAATGAATTTACCGACTTGAACAAGCATATTCTCGGCAATACCAACAGGATATTGATAAGAATGATTTGCTAATCGAATTCTCATTTTTGTTGGTTTTAGTTGTTGTTGCATAACTTGGAATACAGCGAATAAGGCATCAAATTGATACTTGCGCCAAGATCGGCTAAAGCATCGCATTTAATATTATTCCCGAAAGTACATGGAATAAGAAAGCTCCAAGGATCTCCGAGCTTTGGTGGGATCTTGTTTTGGACAATGGCTGAGCATTCTTCGTTAAGGAAAGTAGCTTATATTTGCTCTAGCTTGCTTTTGTTATTAAGAAGTTCTTTCAAGAATTTCCCGTAATTGAGCATTCCGGCTAACACATCAACGAGAGGAACATTGAGTCTAACCTCTTTGATTATTTCAATGAACTTCTTGTAACGTTCTTCCATTTTTTCTTTCTTAAGGCTTTGAGGATAAGGAATTTTTTGTGTGTACGCCTTGACAGATGGGGTGGTTTTCTTTTTGGTGGTTTGAGTTGTGTTGGTTTCCTCGGCTTCATCCTCACTATCTTCGGTGATAGGAGTATTTTCATTGGGATTTGGCGGTGGATCGTACGAGAGACCACTTCTTGTGAAGACAGCATTGATATGCTCGTTTCTTGTTTGTGGTGGATGGTACGTCTTATCATTTGATGGTTTTGGGTTGGATTCGGTGTTACTTGGCAACGAACCAGATGGTCGAGAGGAATGTTGGTCAGAAAGTCTGCCAAACTTGTTTTCAAGATCTTGGATAGATGCTTGATGATTTTTCCGTCCCTGCTCAACTTTGGCTTTGAGATTGAAAAATTGATTCTTGATAAAATCATTTGCAGATTTTTGTTTAGCCACGAATTCTCTCATGGTTTTCTCAAATTCGGTTTCTTCCATCTTTTTGTCAGATTTTTGTAGTGGTGGATTGTCAGTTCGTGGTTGAGAATCACGGTTGTCATCCCTTGGTCGGCGATCTTGCCAATTTCCAGAATTTCGACCGTAATAGTTACTACGATATCCTCCTTGGGCATAATTTGCTTCTCCTTCTTTAGTTCCACCTATAGGCTTATCGTCGCACTCGGACGATGGATGATTTCCTCCACAATTGTTGCATCCGTCTCGCATTTCCTTCATTTCATCCTTGATATCTTTGTATTGTGAGTCGATTTTTGAGGTTAAGGCTTCCATTTTCTCCATGAGTTTTGAGGTATCAGTGTTTTCGACAAAAGCAATGGTTTTTTGAAGAGGTTTGGTTTTGGAATCTTTGGACCAATCGAGTTTGAGAAGTACTCGATCTTCGAGTAATTGGTGTGCATCGTTAGGAGTCTTATAGAGAAAAATTCCTCCAGCATCAGGGATGCCTTGAGAGATTTCATCTAGTCCATGGTAAAAGATTTGGATAATGGTTCCTTTGGATAATCCATGTCCATGACAACTACGAAGCAAATCTTTCATCCGCAAGCCAAGCTTCGACAAGTGATTCGTTGGGATTCTGTGTGAAAGTTAGAATTTCTCCCATTAATCGATCAAACATGGCAGGTGGAAAGAATCGGCTTACAAAGGCTTGCCTCATCTCCTCCCAAGTGTTGATAATTCCTAGGGTTATGTTAGGAATTGGAAATTCTAATGTAAAGCATCGGTCACCCTTAGCTCGTAGACATATCAGTTATTACGTTATTTATTAGTTAGTTATTAGCGTAGTTTAGTCTAGTGGAACACCGTGAAGGAAGGACGGGTCTTTACCCACTGTATGCCTGATCCACAGCCCGAAGGAGGGCGTGCTTCTTTGTATAAATAGCCCTCTCCCCACAAGGGAGAGGGTTGGATGTTCATTTGGAATCTAACCTTCTATGTATTTCTCTTACTAGAACATCTCTCTTTCTCTCTCTAAACATTGTATACGCCCATATGTTATTGGTGTTGATGTGTATGTGAAATCCTATATCTTACAATTGGTATCAGAGCGTCATGGTTTGATCACTCATTTTTCATGCTCTTTGTTTTGGTGGATTTCATAAGGCTTTTGGTGTTATAAGTGTTTAGGAGAGTTTGAATCATTTGGTCAATCTCTAGTGTTAAAGTTTGAATTTTGATTGTACTTTTGTGTTTAGGATCATCATATGTGTTTAGGTTTTGAATTGGAAGGCTTGAATCATCGTGGTTTGGTTGTTTTTGATTGATAAAGTTGTTAATACAAATAAGCCGTAAAAACGTTTATTTATATTTTATGATTTTCTAATGTTTTGTCGATAACAAACGTAAAATCATATTAACGAAACAAATAAAATACGTAAATGGTTTGAACTAATAGTTTCTAACATATTCACATTTGCATATAAAACACTAAAACAAGTATAAGTGATTTTATGATTTAGTAATACATATGTACAACAACTAGTGTTTACATATTTGGATAAAATATACACATAACTAGTATGTAGTATATTGGGTAATATAAATGGGTAGAAACTTAAGTATCACAACCCATTGGGCAAATACATTGAATGTAGTTGGGTACAACCCAAAGCCCATAACCCATGGATCTTGACCCATAACCCATTGCATGACATCATGCTTATATCATACATGGATAATATCCATAACCCATGGATCAACCCATACCCAAGTGACTAAGTGCATTGCACTCAAAGATACATTGTATCTAGCCAAAGATCCATGGTTCAACCCATGACCCATAACCAAAATACCCATGGGCAAAGAGGAGCGTTCCACGGATCCCTAGCTTTGTGCTAGACGGATTGTAGGATCGATATATTATTGTGTTGATGATTCAGGTGGTCTTGGATGATCAAAATACATGTTATCCATTAGAGAGAGAAAGTAGAGAGAAAGGGAGTTTCTTGGTAGAGACTTGCTTAACAAAAATTTGAAAGGTTAGATTGAAAGCTCCACCCCTTCCATGGATGGAAGGGGTATTTATAGTTACAGAATACACGACCTCCTATCGGCCTGTGGATCAAGTATACAGTGGGTAAAGACCCGTCCTTCCTCCACGGTGTTACACTACGCTAAACTAAACTAATAACTAACTAATAAACTGATAAATAACGATATGTCTACGAGCTAACTTATGCTAAATTATATTTGGGGTGACCGACACTTCACAATGGAATTTCCAATTCCTAACAATCACCCCCTAAGGGAGGTCACCCCATTTTTTACATTTCAAATCTTAGCATTCTATTTAATCTTCAGTCTTGAGCTCGTAGACTTGAATTCTTCAACTTCTGCATCTTTGTGCTTTAGCAGTGATTCTTTAAAGTCCGATAACATTGTACTTTAAGTGGAGGCCTTTGAACTGATCCACATCTTTGATGATCTTCGAGCTTTCTTTGAGATCATCAGCCACAGTAAATCTCTGAATCACCCTTTATTGTTTTGCCATCATGTAAAGTTGTGACTTTCGGACCGACATACTCACACTTTTGAATCATGACATCTTTCCATCAGAGTAGCAGAAGCCTTACTGGTTCATGATATTTGCAGCAGCGAAGCAGAAGCATAGTATAAAAATATCAGAACCAGGTTATGTAGATATGCACCAGTCATGATTTCTTCAATTAAGTATGGATGTTGTGAGCATGCGGCTTTGGATTGACTCCTCAATTCTGATAAGCTGCAACCGTCCAAATGTACCTGCAAACAACAGTTAGCAATAAAACACACGAAAGTGTCTTTGATCACTTTCGTCGAATTGAGGTACACGGCCCACGGTTCCCCGTTGATCATTACAAGTACTGCCTGTGATCAGGTATAATTCCGAAGAATCTCCTTGACAGGGTTTTGCAGCTGCTCTAGCTGTTCTCAAACCGGAACGTCTCAAAGAAGACAACACGGAGTGAGTGAACCAGCGAATAGAGATTCACTGATTGATGAAAAGAGATTTGAGAAAAAAAAACAATCGTGTATTGCTCAATAGAAATTGTTTTTGCAATACAACAAAGGTTTTAGTGAAAATCAATTATCAATCATAAACACCTTTTGATTTGAAATATTCGTACACGGTCGAAGTGCTAAAGAAAAGAGTTTAAAGCACAAAGACCGGTTTTTCAAAGGTATCCGTCAATCCATAACCTGAACCAGGATTGATTCAAATGATTGAATCGCCCCATTGTTTTTGTTCAGTTGTCACATGGTTGATCTATTGAATAGATCTCACATGCCACCTACCAGGAGCTTGTTTGATGTTGGCTCCAGAAGGCTTTCCATCTTCATTGTGAATATGTTTGCATATCACTCGGATGTTCTGGCAATACCACAAGGATAATGCGTAGGACTCAAGATATAATCTCTCTTTCCACATTGTGTGAAACAGAGAGTCTTCATTGAATGTGTCCTAATGAGATTTATGGATGATCTCGTGGCTCTAGACTCAATTTGTGCATATTTGGATCCTGTATCGGAGACTAGGGAGAGGGTCTCCTTCTTCAATATCAACAATCTCTAAGAGAAAGTCGATAGATAATGTCGGTTCCCCGTGAGAATGAAACAAGTCCTTCTAAGAGGAACTTGAGTTGTTTGGGAAGTTGAAGTGCAGTGCGTCACTGGGTCCATGACGTCTTGTCTTCAATACCGATGTTACCTTGGTAACCACCAGTAGCAAAAGAATTGAACCCGGTTTCTGCCCTAAGGTTGAATAATTGGAGGGCTATTTGTTTTCACCCTTTTCTCATTCAATTATTTTTCATTCTTCAACCCCTTCAGTGCTTACCGAGACTTCATTAGTACTAGCTCTGTCTCAGTCCGCACTCTTCCCATATTCTCATTTTTCTCCTTTTTTCAATATTCCTAAGGACTCTACACTATCTAGTGGATTGTCCCTGGGAAGATCCCTCCAGTTCTGGCGGATCATGGGAACTAATACCTAACCTCACCATCCTTATAACTCCATACATAAAGTAAAATGGTCGGTCTTTTGGTACAGTTCATTCTTTCATGAAACCAATTGAAAAATCATTTGGAAAAACAATCAAGGTACTTGTGATACGAGATCAAAGCATTTTGTACCCTAATAGTTTTGATCATTTAGAAAACCTCCCCCTCAACATGTGCATATGATTTAGAAATTGTTTAGCACATGGAGGCAAGAGGACTTTGAAATATTTTCTTTGATCACAATTTTCATAGAAAAAGCCATTTGATTTTCTTGGTAAATTCTCCCCCTCAATATGTGCATAGGATAAGAGAAATCATTTTAACACATGGAGGCAAGAGTTATTTTGAAGCACATCCACGAACACAAAAGCCATTTAAGAAACCATTCGCTCCCCCTCAATATGTGCTTCGAGATTCGAAAGCGTTTAGCACATATGAGAGAGCAGCCTGCACAATTGAATAAAAATGATCACTTTTTATCAAATTTCATTATTAAATCACAAATTCTCCCCCGATCAAAAATATCAAACCCTTTGAGATTTTGGATCTCAAGTGATTTAATTAGGTTTATAAAACATGGGAGAATATGTGCCTGGTTTAAATACTCATCAGATTTTTGGATAAATCCTCCTCCTCAGTCATGTGCATCATATATTGAAATCGTTTGGCACATGGAGGCAGGAGTGCCTTAAAAGGACTAAAACAGATTTGAGATTTAAATCACGATCTCTCCCCCGATCAAAAATATCAAACCATTTGAGATTTGTGATCCCATCTGATTTAAATCATTTAGAAAAGTTTGGGGGAAAGACGTGGCAAGATTTAATTTTGAAAAATGACAGATAAGGACCAGATTTAGACATTAAAGATTGTTAGTGTCAGGTATGATAGTTTTTAAGAGATCTTTTAAGTAAAATAAAACAGTTTCACAATCAAACAAGAACAGAAAAAATTTCATTTTGAAAGACCTTGATTCAAAAGAAAAATCATACCATGACATAACATTAACTCTTTAGATCACCTCTTTTATTGTACAAACGGACTTTTGTGTAGAAATATCATTTGAAAATATTTATATTAAATCACTCTCCCCCTCAATCGATGACCGAAGTCGTTGATTGAGTGACTTAGGTTTTGATAAAAAGAAGTCCGGTGATTTTCAAAATTAAGTCCAATTAATTTTCAAAGCAATATTTTTCCATTTTCAAAACAATATATTAAAGATTGTTTAAAAATGGTATCCTGCACAAAGATACGTTAGGTGGTTGAGCTGCTTTTGTTGATGTTGCTGCTGTAGGGCTTGGAAGAAAAACCGTCTGCAAATGCAGTGAGACTTCTTACGTTGCATTTTAATGCCAACTGAGGTCAAATTAAGCTCCGTTTCTTCAGTCACTTAGAAGAAAACCATCTGCTGATGCAGTGAGACCTCTTTCGTTGCATTTATGCCAACTTTCCATTGAAGTCAAATTAAGCTCCGTTTCTTCATTTGTCAACCCAAGATATAGTTACCCTTTCCTTTCGGCATCCAATCTTCTTCAATTGTGGGATCCGGATCGGGAACATTCTTATATACCAATATACCTGCATACGTTAGTGAACACACATACAGATATATGGTGGTCGACATCACCCATAACAACAATCGACTAATTAAAGTCAATTCAACATATCAATCAGATCATATAAGGCATGGGGTTTATGTGTTAAATCAAACTCTAATCATTTAATCCTAGCAATCATATCCTAGGCACCTAGTCCTTCAACATAGGTTAACATCATTTTTAATTAAGCATATTAGGATAATTAGAAAAGCTCGTTAGATAATATAGATTTGAAAAACATTCTTCCCCTCAATCAATGACTCATTTTATGAAAAGATTGAAAGCGCAGAAGTCATTGATTGAGTTTTTCAATTTATACGTAAACTCTGAATCTGATAGATTTTTAAGCAACTGATTTACCACCATTTTGTTCAAACAAATATTTTTCTGAAGAATTTTAGACGGAAAAATATTTGAGTAGGAATAGCAGTCCTTCTACATACTTTCCTCATATTATTTTAGGATAAGTGCACGAAATATTTGAAAATTGTTTAGCGTAGCACTTTCCTTTCTTTAAAAGAGCGGGTTGCTATCTGAAATAATAGCAAGCCATAGTTTAAGCACGGGTTACAGTCAGAAGTAACTGCAAGCCATATTTTGAGACATGTTTAGAAAGAAATATTTACACCTCCTGCTCGAACTTCATCTAAACTCCCGTGCCATTATTGAATGACATTTCTAAGACCGTAGATGTTATCGATACCAGAAGACATGTCTTGAGAAAAACATATTTTTGGTCTTTTTCAAATTTTTCTGATTTTTATGGGTTTTTGTTGATTTTATATTTTTCTATTTTATTTTTTGTAGGTTTTATATTTTTTTATTTTTCTTTTTGAAAATTATATACAAAGATAGAATAGATGATATAGTTTAAGAAGATGATGATACGAGTACCGAGATAAGGATATCGACCAGCACATCGTAGAAGATAGAATTCGTCATCTCTTAAACTTCCACCACCAAAGCTTTCGAGGCTCCTGAATGAGAGAAATTGAACCATCTGAAAGTGAGACTTTGGCAGCTTCCCCCCAAACCGAAAATCCTTATGTTGAGCAAATTCGAAGCTCTATTTCAAGCTTGCTTTAGCCAGGTGCACAAAGAAGCACACCATTATCATAAACCCAGTTGCTCCTTTTAAGAATAATCACCGTGATTCTTCGTTCGAGGCTATATCATGCAATAGAACAACAGCAACTTATCATCCCACATTTAAATAATCTTCTCAAATTTCCTTTCCACTGAAGTCTGAAACGATCCATTCCAAAAGGTGTCAAGAGAACACTTCCCCCATGTAGTTGAAATGATGCAGTCCGTCTCTTAGTATAATGCTCAAGAACTCTCCCGAATACACTTCATGAGGGGAATGAAGAACACCTTCCCATGTTCACATTTTTCTTCCCTGATGAACGTGTATGAAGCTCAAGAACCCGAAGTACACAAATATCCAAGAACTCTCCCGAATACACATCATGCCCGGAGAGAAAACACCTCCCCAATGTTTGTGGTAAACAATGGCTTTCTTCCCTGATGATCGTGTATGAAGCTCAAGGACCCAAAGTACACACATTCCCCAAAGAGAGAACAACCGATAACATTGAAGAAGCAGGCCGAATCACTGATTATCTCTGCGGATGACAATTTATGCAGATGTCAACTCCGGAATAAGTGATTATATCTCTGAATCACTAAATTAAGCCCTCAAGTGAGACAGCTGAGCGCCCTCAATGTACACAGTTCTCTCTCCCCTGATGATTGCGATAACATCGAGATCATCACACACCAGTGTACCTCTTTTATCTTCAGAAACTTTCATTTACTTCACTTCCCCCACGTCGTTGGAATAATAACACTAAAAGCCTTGATGAGTAAAACCTTGAGTTTCTCTGCGGTCATGACATTTGTTTTCCCGAGATATCTTCAATCACTTAGAAGTATTAAGCTCATCAAGTTTACTCGTCATGAGTCAAACTTTGAGTTTCTCTGCGGTAATAACATTTGTCTTCCCGGGATATCTTCAGTTACTTAGAAGTATTAAGTTCATCAAGTTTACTCGCTTTGTGTTTAGATGTGAGTCTCCTTCCCCCTTGCTGGTTTTGATACTTCAGAATCAGCAACTCTTTGTAAGTCCATATACTCGAGATCTTTTGAGAAGAATACCATTAGCTCAGATAAATCTTGTGAGAATCAACTTGCTGAAGCAGAATGTGAGCAAGTCTAATTGGGGATTAAATCTGACATTTCACTCTCCCCCAATTAGTGCTCTCCCCTAAACTGACAATGCCCGAAATATGAAGAAGTCTTTGGATAATCAAATGCAACACGTCTTTAGTCTTCTAATCATGCAGCAGAAAATGTAGAACAGACTGTGGACTCGACCTTCTTCAAGATTGTGTAGTTGGGGAATAGATAGTTAACATCTTCAACTCACCAAAAAATAAGAACATCACCAAAAAGCATCCCAATTAATTTACATCTTGCAATTCCCCTTAACTAAAATCTCTCCCAATCAAACAAGAACAGAAAGATGTTCATCAAGGAAATCAGAAATCAGGCCGCAGGGAACACACGAGATGGTAGCACCAAACTACCAATCACATCAAACAAGAACAGAGAGATCGTTCGGAATCATCATGTTGATGTGTACGTGAAGCATTAATCGGAAGCACTTTGTCGATAAACTCATCAGTCTTAGAGAAGATGTCAACCAACGGCTCTTAGAAGAAAAACTCCATGTGAAGATGACCCGATAAGAAGAAGCTCGGTTCTTACATGAGTTTGGAGCCGTTTGACCATTTATTCTCATAAATCAATCAACCATGCAGTGAATTCACACTTCTTCTCCCCCTCAAGAATTGCATACGGAGATGCCATTCTTGATTAAACAAGTGAATATCTTCAACAAATGTAGTCTATTCACACTTCTCCCCCGCAAAATAAGCACATGATGTCGCCATGGTCATTATAGTTGAGCAAGTGGAATAAGAAAACAATCAACGGTAGCCCGGTTCACTTGATAATCGAAAGCACATGGAAAAAGCATGAAGCATGTTGATGAGAATGGTCATAATAAGAAGATTTATCTTCTTCCAAAGATAATGCGCACTGAAGCGTACACATTTATTTTCTTTAGAGAACGAGGCATGAACTGATGTGTTCATACGTCATAATGATGAAGTACGAGGCCTGAACTGGTTTGAATAGACGTCATAATCTCTCTCTTTTCAATCTCTTTTGGCAAAATATCTAATCAACCATTATCATTCAGTAGGCTCTTTGTAGTGACAGCTGATGGAGATAACCCAATATGATGAATTTGACCCTGAAGTAAACTAACCCAAACTCGTGACTTATACTTGCACATATATAACAAAGAGCGGTGCCGATTTCCATTAGCATCTCTAAGTACTCTCTTTGTACTATATACTCTTCAACCAACCAACCATCAAGTATAAGACGTACATCACCTCTTGAAAATCTACAATTGAATGTGACACTGAGCACTACAACGTAACTCCTTAAAGTGATAGTTATTCTGAGATAATAAGAGCCCAATTCCCCCAAGTGGTAAAATGAAAAAGGTAAAATTCACCCAGCAATAACTAGATTTCCAAGTCTTCGTTTTTGAAAATAAGCTCGAACAAGGATCATGAAGAATATTCATCCATCCCCGATACCTTCAGATACTAAGTACACTCGCCGGTGATAATTCACTTCGACCTCAAATAAATAATACTGAATTAACCCCGTTGTCACATCTTCTGGTTAACTTCTCAAATCTAGCCTTCTTTCACATTTAAACGAAATTTGATAATGGTTTCATCCCAACCATGATTAAAAGCACATAACCCCATAAAACCATGCAATAACCAAACTGCCATGACGAAAATTCAAACACACATCCAATTCATAAAGTACCCCCTTTTATCCCATCTTTGAAGAAGAAATCGTAGTACCAACATCAGATAAGATCCCGAAATACACTTTCCTTTTTCCAGGATGAATCCATCAATACGGGATTTTGCAAAACCAATAATAAACCGTAAGAAAGATTCGGAAATGCACTTTACTTTTACCAGGATGTTTCCATTGTCACGGGATTTTACAAGTCTATGATTTAAACCGAGAAATAGTTTCTTTCGCGGGATTTTACAAAATCAAGACTAAACCGCAAACAACGTCAGCTTGAATGTGTTATGACAATTTTGGTTTCGCTGAATATCTGTTTTAGGGGAACATGCAGCGGTTCATCAATGGATCATTACCCATATGTAGACAACTTCACAAACCATACTAAGTCAAGTAGTATTAAACTCCTTTTCCCTGAAGGTTAATCGTAAAACATCAAAGTACACGTTTCTCCCCCATGATGGTTTCGAACTTTGGAAGCATCATAACGAGTACGACCATTTGCACGAAAAGTTCTTGTCATAAGCAAACATCTTGAAAAAAATCATAAATGACACTGAATATTCTTGAACTATTTTGCTTAGACTGTGAAGTATCATAGATATTTTGTAGCATCAAATATACCAAGATAATTGTTGTAAGCGAACCTCCTTTGATTCACCGACAAATAATAATGACCACATATAGAGATTACCCGATACGACTAACTTGAAAGGAAGTAGAACATCCCAACTCTGTGACTTACTGCTTGTTCCAAGTTCTTGATCAGTTATAACCAGATTGTCAATTCATAATCACTTACAGTGACAGTAATGCTCCAACAAGTTATCTTGAGACATGCAACCAACCAACCAACGTCTCAAAGATAAAGAAGTTCGCCCGTGAAATGTCACATCAATTTCTCGTCAAATATATCGTATAAAAACCCCGTAGTAATTTTTTCAAATTTAAGCTCAAGCCGTGAATATTGTATCCCTCATGAAATATAGCATACCAAAATACCACTCTTGACGCACAATTTTGTATCCTATAATTTTTATAACAAAAATTCATTTGAATACCAAATTGTTGTTTTCAATTAAGCAGCCCACCATTGCAATCCATCCTTGCGTCCATGAGATAAAGAGTAAATCCAGTCCTCATCATATATAATATCCATCATCCCACGAAATGAAATAGCCCAATCAAAATGAACAAATGAGATACTCGACCCATTTATTAACAAACCTGAACCACTCAAATTAAACTTCATCAAAATTCCAACTCATCAATATTCCAATCGTCACAAAGTTTCAGTCAACCCAAGTATTTTCAACTAACAACACGATTTAAATAATCACCCATCATCAAAATGAAATATTGACATACCCATACTAATTGCCACATACTGATTGCCACATACAATTACGTTTAATCTCCTAACAAAGCTCATACTAATTGCCACATGATCCAACATAGTCCATCTTGGTCCAGTAAGAATTATAAGTCCGGTTTTAAAGGCCCAATCCAAGCGTATACCCAACATCCAAATACTGATAAGTGAGTAAGAGAAAACCGGTTATATAAATAAATCATCCTAATCTTTAGGTCATAGTATTAACCTAATCTCACATTCTCAAAAAATAATCGGCTACCACTTCTTTCACCTCTCACCAAACTACTCTCAAGATAATCAGTTAAACTCGTCACACACCATCAAGATCACATCTCATCTTATCATCATCAAGATCCTTATATCACGAACAACACCCTTTTGATTCAGTTAAGCGAGAGTCAAGAAGGCACGAATACCAAGTTGTTGTGACTTCAAGATCCTTTGGGTCTCGGGTAGGTTTATGTGATGTTAATGTTTTTCGTTTTTGTTTTTGAACCGACTGAAAGAAACGATTATAGCACAATTGTTAAAAAATCTTTCTTAGGTGTCGGATAATAAAACTCATGAGTGTTCAATAACATCGATGAAGATGAGGATTCAAAAAAATCTTTAAAAGATTTTACAAAAACTGAATCAAATCTGAGATAGCATTTAATTTTCTGTTATGATATGAGTTGAGTCTAGGTAAAGATGAGGTTGGGATTGAAGAGGTTTGAGTTAGGATAAATTGGGATTTGATGATAGCGGTTTGATGCTGTTAAACAGAGGTCGAGATATTTGTTATGGCAACAGTTATTGTGTTGATGTCGTGGTCAAATTTTATCATTCTTCTTCTTCATTTCTGTAAAGTTGGTTCAGTCTTTCATGAGTCAAGTTGCAAAATATGAGTCAAGTCGCTAACGACAACACAAGTCGCTATACTTTTTACAAAACACAACTCGCGACTTGTTAAATAACAAGTCGCTACCCAAAGTGAAAATCAAGTCGCTAAGTCATTTTGGTCTTAAGTCGCTAGCACTCGTGACAAGTCGCTACGACTTGTAAATACAAGTCGCTAAGCAGATTATTGACACAACTCGCTACACGAAGTCGCTAAAAATGAGGTACAATGAATCTGGACAAATGGACAAGTCGCTATGAAGAAAACGATAATAAACAAGTCGCTAGCAAGATTTTCCGGCTAGTTTTTCCGACTATGTTTTCCAACCATCTTCATAGCAAACCCAGAAAAACTGCATAAATGCATCTTTTTACCCATTTTGACCATAAAACAGCATAAGAAAGGCATTTTGTTTACTCGTTTTGACCATGTTTGACTCTAAAAACTGACCAGATGACCATATGGTATTACAAGCGTTTGTACCAAAAAAAAAGAAGTCATATATATGATAAAAGCATACTGGATAACACAAGACTTTTGACCAACAGAAATACAAGCATAGTTTTTAAAACTGTTTACCCAAAAATATTAAACAGAAAAAAAATTGTTCCGACCAATAAAAGTACACAAACAGATCTTAAAACATAAATTAAAACCACAATAAATCATCAAAACACAAAAACCTTGTCTCTGGTACCATTTGTAGGATCGATATATTATTGTGTTGATGATTCGGGTGGTCTTGGATGATCAAAATACATGTTATCCATTAGAGAGAGAAAGTAGAGAGAAAGGGAGTTTCTTGGTAGAGACTTGCTTAACAAAAATGTGAAAGGTTAGATTGAAAGCTCCACCCCTTCCATGGATGGAAGGGGTATTTATAGTTACAGAATACACGACCTCCTATCGGCCTGTGGATCAGGTATACAGTGGGTAAAGACCCATCCTTCCTCTACGGTGTTACACTACGCTAAACTAAACTAATAAGTAACTAATAAAGTGATAAATAACGATATGTCTACGAGCTAACTTATGCTAAATTATATTTGGGGTGACCGACACTTCACAATGGAATTTCCAATTCCTAACACAGATCCCTTGTGGTAGGGATCCGTGGGATCCGGGGAACAGTAGAATTTTTCCTCTATAAATAGTGAGCCATTTCTTCATTATTTCTCACTCCTTTCTAACACACTTTCTCCCTGAGTTAAAAACTCACTAACCTCAGATCCAAGAGATCTATGTTTGTAGTTTTGTTTTTGTGTGATCTTTTAGGTTCCTCTTAAAGGCAAGATCACCACCTTTGAAGTCGAGCAAGCTCAAGTCCATGAGTTGCCATGCTTCCTCATCATCAAGGCTACTGAAGTCTTCTTGTTGATGATTCCTTTCTTTCTTCAAAGAAGTGTAGTGTTGAAGACATTAGTGAAAGATGTCTCAAGTGTCAAGACGAAGATATTAGTGAAGGGTATCTATCGTTTATAGTAAAAGCACTTGTGGTAGGTGCTTAGAATCAAGACAAAGAAGCATTAGTGAAAGGTGCTTAGAAGTGAAGACACAAGACATTAGTGAAAGGTGTCTTGTAGATCTAGTCAAAGGAATTAGTGAAAGGTGCCATAGATGTACATTCGATATGGTGTGTTTAGATGTACAAGATAGACTAGTATTATATCCAAGGATATTGATATCCTTGATGATGTTGTAAAGGAGTAGATCTCCTTTGGGATTAGTCGTTGGTGTAGTGTGGTAGTAGTTCCTCCATTGCAATGGAACTAGGTGCTTAGCCTAGTACCTAATAAAGGGTAGGCGATGTTGTGAAGGTGTAGTTCACCTTGGAGTGAAAGAACTAGGTGCTTAGCCTAGTACCTAATAAAGGGTAGGCGACGTTGTGTAGGTGTGGTTCACCTTGGAGTGAAAGAACCCGGTGGTTAGCCTAGCACCGGAAAAAGGGTAGGCGACGTTGTAAAGGCTTCTCTGCCATAAGGAGATTGGTGTAGTGATTACGAACTCTCGAGTAGGTGACTCGGGGAGTGGAGTAGGGCAAGGAAGGTGTCCTTGTAGCCGAACCACTATAAATACTCGTGTTGTGGTTTTGTGCTTCTTACTCTTATCTTTTCATTACTTACCTTTATATGCTTGTTTATCAACATCCAATACACACATCCAAATAGATTGACATAAGTCGATCTAAATAGATTAAAAGGAAGTTTTAATTGGTAAAACTATTCAACCCCCCCCCTTCTAGTTTTCCACAATTAGCATCAGAGCTTCGTTACGAAGTTTGTTGAAGTATATTGTACTTTAAAAACTTGATACGATCAATGGTTAATTGAAAACTACAAAGAAGGCTTTTCATATAAACAAACACCATGTCTTTGAAAACTATATGTTTGGATGTTGATTTGATAACAACATTTTTCTTATTTATTTTTTCATTTAATTGCAGTAATCTTCTTTGTCATGTTGATTAGTCAAAGCTCATACCCACCAAGCTTTAGGAGTCGCTTGGTAACAAGAATACCTTCCTTAAGAAGGTATCTTATTCGTAAAGGAGCGGGAATCGTCTAAGTGACATTTGTTGTGTCATTTGTAAAGACATTCCTAAGTGAGCAAGAGGTATGATTTTCTTTTTATTTCGCTTGATAATTAAGTATGCCTATTTAGGTATTTATATGATTATCTTTTGTGCTTATACATGTTTTACATGAAGTGAAGGATCGTTATATTTATTGTGTTTGATGATTCAGGTGGTCTTGGATGATCAAAATACATGTTTACCATTTTAGAGAGAGAAAGTAGAGAGAGAGAGGGTGTTCTTGCTAGAGGTTTACACAAAGGGAATATTAGATTAAATGAGAAGCACCACCCCTTCCATGGATGGAAGGGGTATTTATACTTACACAATACACGACCTTCTATCGGCCTGTGGATCAGGTATACAGTGGGTAAAGACCCGTCCTTCCTCCACGGTGTTGCACTATGCTAAACTAGACTAATAACTAACTAATAAAACAGTAAATAACGTAACTAACGATATGTCTACGAGCTAACTTATGCTAGATAATAATTGGGGTGACCGACTCTTTACTATGGAATTTTCTAATTCCTAACAATCTCCCCCTAAGGGAGGTCACCCCATGTTTTACATTTTGAATCCTAGCATTCTATTCTTGACTTTGTTCTTGAGCTCGTAGACTTCAATTCTTCAATTCTGCAATCTTTGTGCTTTAGTAGTGCAACTTCAAAGTCCGCATAGTTTTGAACTTTTAGTGGAGGTCTTTGAACTGATCCACATCTTTGATGATCTTTGAGCTTTCATTGAGATCATCAGCCACAGTAAATCTCTAGATCACCCTTTATTGTGTTGCCATCATGTGAAGTTGTGACTTTCGGACCGACATGCTCACACTTTTGAATCATGACATCTTTCCATCAGAGTAGCGGAAGCTTTACTGGTTCATGATATTTGCAGCAGCGTAGCAGAAGCGTAGTATAAAAATATCAGAACCAGGTTATGTAGATATGCACCAGTCATGATTTCTTCAATTAAGTGTGGATGCTGTGAGCATGCGGCTTTGGATTGACGTCTCAATTCTGATAAGCTGCAACCATCCAAATGTACCTGCAAACAACAGTTAGCAATAAAACACACGAAAGTGTCTTTGATCACTTTCGTTGAATTAAGGAACACGGCCCACGGTTCCCCGTTGATCAGTACGAGTACTGCCTGTGATCAGGTATGATTCCGAAGAATCTCCTTGACAGGGTTTCGCAGCTGTTCTAGCTGGTCTCAGACTGGAACGTCTCAAAGAAGACAACACGGAGTGAGTGAACCAGCGAATTGAGATTCACTGATTGATGAAAAATGATTTGAAAACAATCGCGTATTGCTTAGAAGAAAGACTTTTGCAATACGACGAAGATTTTATGAGAAAGATCAATTTTCAATCAAAACACTTTTTGTATTTGAAAAGAGTACACATTCGACGTGCTAGCGAAAAGAAGAGATTCGCACATCGAACGGTTTTTCCAAAAGTATTTTTTTCAATCAGAGATACTTTTTGTGTTTGAAAACATGAATACACATTCGACGTGCTAGAGAAAAGAAGGTTTGCACATCGAACGGTTTTTCCAAAAGTATTCGTCAATTCCAATCCTGGACCAAGGTTGATTCAAGATTGAATCTCCCCATCGTTTCTATCCAGTTGTCACAAGCTTGATCTAACGAGAAGATCTCACATGTCACCCACCAAGAGCTTGTTTGATGTTGGCTCTAGAAGGATTTCCATCTTCATCGTGAATACTTTTACATACCACTCAGATGTTCTGGCAATACCACAAGGATAATGCGTAGGACTCTCAATATCTACTTACTTTCTACATTGTGTGAAACAGCAAGTCTTCATTAATTTTGTGTCCTAATGAGATATTGTGGATGATCTCTTGGCTCTAGACTCACTTGTGCATATTTGGTTCCTGTGCCGGAGACTAGGGAGAGGGTCTCCTTCTTCAATATCAACAGTCTCTAAGGGAAAGTCGATAGATTATGTCGGTTCCCCGTGAGAATGAAACAAGCCTTTTTAAGAGGAACTTGAGTAGGTTGGGAAGTTAGGTGCAGTGCGTCACTGGGTCCATGACGTATTGTCTTCAATACCGGCATTACCTTAGTAACCACCAGTAGCATATGTATTGAACCCGGTTACTGCCCTAAGGTTGAATTATTGGATGGCTATTTCTTTTCACCCTTTTTCACATTCCAATTCTTTTTCATTCTTCAACCCCTTCAGTGCTTACCGAGACTTCATAACTAGAACCTTGTTGGGTTTATTCCAGTTCTAGCTCAATCTCTGTCGGCACTCTTCCCATTTTCTCATTTTTCTCCTTTTTTTCAATATACCTAAGGACTCTACACTATCTAGTGGATTGTCCCTGGGTGGATCCCTCCGGTTCTGGCGGATCGTGGGAACGAATACCTAACCTAACCATCCTTATAACTCCATGCATAAAGTAAATTGGTCGGTCTTTTGGTATTGTTCATTCTTCAATGAAACCAATTGAAAAATCATTTGGAAAAACAATCAAGGTACTTGTGATACGTGATCAAAGCATTTTGTACCTTAATAGTTTTGATCATTTTAGAAATGCTCCCCCTCAACATGTGCATATGATTTAAAATTGTTTGGTACATGGAGGCAAGAGTTCTTTGAAATAATTTCTTTGAAATAATTTCTTGATCACAATTTCCTTAGAAAAAGCCATTTGAATTTCTTTGGTAAAATTCTCCCCCTCAATATGTGCATAGGATATTTGAAATCTTTTTATCACATAGAGGCAAGAGTTAATTTGAAGCACATCCACAATCACAAGAGCCATTAAGAAACCATTTGAAAACTCAATCAAGGTACTTTATGTTAAAACATAAAAGCTTTTGTACCTCGATAATTTATTTTCTTTTAAAATGCTCCCCCTCAATATATGCTTCGAGATTCGAAAGCGTTTAGCACATACGAGAGAGCAGCCTGCACAATTGAATCAAAACGATCACCTTTTATCAAATTTCATTATTAAATCACAAATTCTCCCCCGATCAAAAATATCAAACCCTTTGAGATTTTGGATCCCAAGTGATTTAATAAGGTTTAGAAAACATGGGAGAACTTGTGGCCTGGTTTAAATACTCATCTTGTTTTTGGATAAATCCTCCTCCTCATCATGTGCATTGTGTATTTGAAATCGTTTGGCACATGGAGGAAGGAGTGCCTATAAAGGACTAAAACCGATTAAAACAGATTTGAGATTTAAATCACGATCTCTACCCCGATTAGAAATATCAAACCATTTGATATTTGTGATCCCAACTGATTTAAATCATTTAGAAAATTTTAGGGAAAGACGTGGCAAGATTCAATTTTGAAATATGACAGAAAAGGACCAATTTAAGACATTAAAGATTGTTAGTGTCAGGTATGATTGTTTTAAGAGATCTTTAAGTAAAATAAAACAGTTTCACAATCAAACAAGAACAGAAAAAATTTCATTTTGAAAGACCTTGATTCAAAAGAAAAATCATACCATGACATAACATTAAATCTTTAGATCACCACATTTTAACGTATAAACCGGAACTTTTATGAAGAGATATCGTTTGAAAATATTTTATTTAAAATCACTCTCCCCCTCAAACCATGACAGTAGTCGATGATTGAGTGACTTAAGTTTTGATAAAATGAAGTCCGGTGATTTTCAAAGATTAGCTCAATAAATTTTCAAAACGATATTTTCCATTTTCAAAACAATTTATTCAAAATTTTCAAAAATTGTTTAAACATGGTATCCTGCACAAAGATACGTTAGGTGGTTGAGAAGCTTCCGTTGTTGTTGCTGTAGGGTTTGGAAGAAAACCGTCTGCTGATGCATTGAGACTTCTTCTTACGTTGCATTTTGAATGCCAACTGAGGTCAAATTAAGCTCCGTTTCTTCAATCACTTAGAAGAAAACCATCTGCTGATGCAGTGAGACCTCTTTCGTTGCATTTATGCCAACTCTCCATTGAAGTCCAATTAAGCTCCGTTTCTTCATTTGTCAACCCAAGAAATAGTTACCCTTTCCTTTCGGCATCCAATCATCTTCATTTGTGGGATCCGGATCGGGAACATTCTTTTATACCAATATACCTGCATACGTTAGTGAACACACATACAAATATATGGTGGTCGACATCACGCAAACAACAATCGACTAATAAAAGTCAATGCAACATTTTAATCAGATCATATAAATGTATGGGAATAATGTGTTCATCAAACTCTAATCATCTAATCCTAGCAATCATATCCTAGGCACCTAGTCCTTCAACATAGGTTAACATAATTTTTAATTAAGCATATTAGGATAATTAAGAAAGCTCGTTAGAAGATATAGATTTGAAAACATTTTCCCCCTCAACCAATAACTCATTTTATAAAAGATTTTAAAAGTGCTGAAGTCATTGATTGAGTTTCCAAATTTTATAAAAACTCTGAATCTGATTGATTTTAAGCAACTCATTTACCACCATTTTTGAAAACACCAAATATTTTTCTGAAGAATTTTAGACGGAAAAACATTTGTGTAGGAACAGCAGTCCTTCGACATACTTTCCTTGTTTTGGTTTTAGGAAAAGTGCACGAAATATTTTGAAAATAGATTTAGCGCAGCACTTTCCTTCCTTTAAAAGAACGGGTTGCTATCTGAAATAATAGCAAGCCATAGTTTAAGCACGGGTTACAGTCTGAAATAACTGCAAGCCATTATTTGAAGCCCGGGTTACAGTCTGAAATAACTGTAAGCCATTATTTGAAGCCCGGGTTACAGTCTGAAATAACTGTAAGCCATATTTTTGAGACATGTTTAAAAAGAAATATTTACACCTCCTGCTCGAACTTCATCTAAAGTCCCGTGCCATTATTGAATGACATTTCTAAGACAGTAGATGTTATCGATACCAGAAGACATGTCTTGAGAAAACATATTTTTGGTCTTTTTCAAATTTTCTGAATTTTTATGGATTTTTGAAGATTTTATATTTTTCTATTTTCTTTTTGTTGGTTTTATATTTTTGTATTTTGTTTTGCTGGTTTTATATTTTTGTATTTGGTTTTTTAATAAATATATACAAAGATAGAATAGATGATATAGTTAAAGAGGATGATGATACGAGTACCGAGATAAGGTTATCGAGCAGCACGTCGTAGAAGATAGAATTCGTCATCTCTTAAACATCCACCACCAAAGCTTCCAAGGGCTCTTGAATTGAAAGAAATAGAACCATCTGAAAGTGAGACTTTGGCAGCTTCCCCCCAAACCGAAAATCCTTTAGCTGAGCAGATTCGAAGCTCTATTTCAAGCTTGCCTTAGCCACACCATTACCATAAATCCCGCTGCTCCATTTAAGAACGATAATCGAGGATCTCCATTCGGGGTTATATCATCAAGAAGAAGAACAGCAACGTTTCATCCCACTCTTTAAATTTCTTCTCAAATTTCATTACCACTGAAGTCTGAAGCAATCCATTCCAAAAGGTGTCAAGAAACCACTTCCCCCACGTAGTTGAATTGATGCAGTCAGTCTCTTTGTATAATGCTCAAGAACTCTCCCAAATACACATCATGAGGGGAATGAAAACACCTTCCCATGTTCACATTTTTCTTCCCGGATGATCGTGTATGAAGCTCAAGAACCCGAAGTACACCAGTACCCAAGAGCTCTCCCGAATACACATCATGAGGGGAATGAAAACACCTCCCCATGTTCACATTTTTCTTCCCTGATGATCGTGTATGAAGCTCAAGTATCCGAAGTATACCAATACCCAATGAAGGAATAACTGATAACATTGAAAAAGCAAGCCAAGTCACTGATTATCTCTGCGGATGACAATCTCTGCGGATGTCAACTCCGGAATAAGTGATTATATCTCTGAATCACTGATTAAGCCCTCAAGTGAAACAGTTGAGCGCCTCCAATGTACATAATTCTCTCTCCTCTGATGATTGTGATAACATCGAGATCATCACGCACTTGTGTACCTCTTTTATCTTCAGAAACTAACTCTTCCATCGCTTCCCCCACATAGTTGGAATAAGAATACTAAACGCCTTGATGAGTAAAACCTTGAGTTTCTCTGCGGTCATGACATTTGTTTTCCCGGGATATCTTCAATCACTTAGAAGAATTAAGTTCATCAAGTTTACTCGCCATGAGTCAAACCTTGAGTTTCTCTACGGTAATAACATTTGTCTTCTCGGGATATCTTCAATTTCTTAGAAGTATTAAGTACATCAAGCTTACGCGCGTTTAGATGCTTGTCTCCTTCCCTCTTTCTGATTTTGATACTTCAGAATCAGCAACTCTTTGAATGCCCAAATACTTGAAATTTGTTGAGAAGATCGCTTGAAGTCTTTGTGAGAATCAACATGCTGAAGAATAACGTGAGCAAGTCTAATTGGGGATTAAATTTGGCATTTCAAACTCCCCCAATTAGTGCTCTCCCCTAGACCGACAATCTTTTTGATAAATGCCCAGATTAAGAAGAAGTCTTTAGATCATTAAATGCAACTCGTCTTTGGTCTTCTAACATATAGCAAGAAATGTAGAACAGACTGTAGACTCGACCTTCTTCAAGATTGTCCAGTTGGGGAATAGATAGTTAACATCTTCAACTCACACCAAAAAGCATCCCACCAAAAAGCATCCCAATTAACTTACATCTTGCAAATCCCCTTAACTAAAATCCCTCCCAATCAAACAAGAACAGAAAGATGTTCATCAAGGAAATCAGCAATCAGGCCGCAACGAACACACAAGATGGTAACACCAAACTACCAATCACATCAAACAAGAACAGAGAGATTGTTCGGAATCATCATGTTGATGTATAAGTGAAGCATTAACCGGAAGCACTTTGTCGATAAACTTATCAATCCGAGTGAAGATGTCAACCAACGGCTCTTAAAAGAGAAAAACTCCATGTGAAGATGACCCGATAAGAAGAAGCTCGGTTCTTACATGAGTTTAGAGCCGTATGACCATTTATATTCTCAAATATCAATCAACAATGCAAAAAATTCACACTTCTTCTCCCCCTCAAGAATTGCATACGGAGATGCCATTATTAACTAAATAAGTGAAAATCATCCGAATGTTCTATTCACACTTCTCTCCCGCAAAATCAGCACGTGATGTCGCCATCTTCATTATAATCGAGCAAGTGGAATGAGAAAAACAATCAGTGGTAGCCCGATTCACTTGAAGACTGAAGCGCATGGAAAAAGTATGAAGCATGTTGATGAGAATGGTCATAATAGAGAAGATTTCTCTTCTTTAGAAGATAAAGCGCACTGACACGTACACTTTTCTTTTCTTTAAGAACGAGGTATGAACTGATGTGTTCAAACGTCATAAGAAGATTTCTCTTCTTTTGAAGATAAAGCGCACTGGAACGTACACTTTTCTTTTCCTTAGAGTACGAGGCACGAACTGTTGTGTTCATACGTCATAATCTCTCTCTTTTTAGCTCTCTTAGCAAAACATGTAATCAACCCATTATCATTCAGTAGGCTCTTTGTAGTGACAGCTGATGGAGATAACCCACTATGATGAATTTGACCCTGAAGTAAACTAACCCGAACTCGTGACTTAAACTTGCACATATGTAACAAAGAGCGGTGCAGATTTCCATTAGCATCTCTAAGTACTCTCTATGTACTCTATACTCTTCAACCAACCAACCATCAAGTATAAGACGTACATTACCTCTTGAAAATCCACAATTGAATGTGACACTGAGCACTACAACGTAACTCCTTAAAGTGATAGTTATTTTGTGGTGGTATGAGCCCAATTCCCCCAAGTGGTAAACGAAAGGTAAAAGACACCTAACAATAACTAGATTTCCAAGTCTTCATTTTTGCTAATATGCTCGAACAAGGATCTTGAAGAATCTTCATCCATCCATCCCCGATACCTTCAGATACTAAGTACACTCGCTCGTGATATTTCACTTCAACCTCAAATGAATAATAGTGAATCAATTCCGTTGTCACATCTTTCTTGGTTAAAAACTCAAATCTAGCCTTCTTTGACGTTTTAAGTGAACTATGATAATGGTTTTCATCCCGACCATGGTTAAAAGCGCATAACCCCGTAAAACCATGTAATAACCAAACTGCCACGAAGACAATCGAAACACACACCCAATTCATGAAGTACACCCTTTTATCCCTTCTTCGAAACAGAAATTGTAGTACCAGCATCAGATAATATCCAGAGTTACATTTTCTCTTCTCCAAGATGGTTCCATCATTACGGGATTTTACAACTCTATGGTTTAAACCGAGAAATAGCATCTTTCGCGGGATTTTACAAAACCAAGAATAAACCGTAAGATAGATCCGGGAATGCACTATACTATTACCAGGATGTTTCCATTGTCACGGGATTTTACAAGTCTATGATTTAAACCGAGAAATAGGTTCTTTCGCGGGATTTTACAAAATCAAGACAAAACCGTAAACAATGTCAGCTTGAATGTGTAATGACAGCATTGGTTTTGGTGAATATCTGTTTTAGGGGAACATGTCGTTGTTCATCAACAGTTCATTATCCAATATCAACAACATCAACAACCATCCAATCAACACTTTGGTAAACACATCATTCACGCATTCTGTCGGCAATGACAACATGGTGAAGTAAACCCGATATGCCAAACTTGATCATGAAGTAAAATTCCCCAGATTTGTTACTTAAACTTGTACTAATCTTTGTGAAGAAGAAACGGTGTACCCAATGTACAAAACCTCTTGACATTCTCAACTGCATGAGACACCGAAGTGATAGCTATGTTGTGGGTTAAGCGAGGAAGAATCACAACCATAACTAAATAGCCAAGTCTTTATCACCATCTATAAATGCCCAAACAAGTCATCTTCGCGGAAGGGTAGAAAGAAAGAAGACAAAAATAAGTAACCGTGCCCGGAAAACCTCACTTCAAATTCAAATAAGAAATACTGTCTGAACACCCCCGTAGTCAACCTTATACAATAATAGTTAAAGCCATGACATAATTTCTGTGAAAATGTGTAGACCAAAGTGTCAGACTAATAACACATCAAATCAGATCATCACACCAAATCTCATCATTAAATCGCTTCAGCAAATCTCATCGTCAAGTCTCTTGAATACAATCCAATTTTGAGAAGCCCAACCGCAACTTTGAACCCGATTCAAAAAAATGACGAAGCCCGATGAATTTAAGATTTAGAGGGCCCATGTCCAATTAAGCTCATATTAAGGTTCAAAAATTAGCGCAAGTCTAAATAATGGTTCATGGCCCATTGAACAATTCTCACTCAACAATGATCTTGTTAAAGTCAATAAATCAAATTTTCAAATGATACAAATTTGACACAAACTCACGTCCAACACAAAGCAACAATAATAATAACGTGCAAGCCCAAACAATTGTATCGACCAAAGAAGCATGACTTGGCCCACGTCCATTATCCACTCATTACCCAAAGTCCAAAATACCCAAGCAAGCCCAAAGAACCAAATGGTTAGGTCAAATCTGTTAATACTCTCAAACGAGTGAACCCTAATAGTCCTGGTATAAAACGCCAACATAACACATAACATTCCCCTAATCTTTCTCAATCAAACCCTAAGTATTCTCTGAAAGATAGTCCGCCTCCATCTTTCTTTCACACGCATCCGAACACAAAAAAATTGCCAGTACGCATCACTAACACACATCTGAGCCCTATCTCAATCATCACTTCAGCCACATCATCCATGAGAATACCAAAACAGATCGTACACTGGAGCATGTCTCCTCTTTGATTTCGCCACAGGGATGGCTTGAGACAAGGAGATGACTACGAGATTCAACACAGGTAGGTTTAATCTTTAAGTTCGAGTCTCCAATTTCAGTTTTTCAACGAATCTAAGGAGAGATGTAACATAATTGTTATAGTCTTTTCCTTCATTGTTCGAATTTTAGAAAAAGGTTTTAGATCTATGATGCATATGTTCTTTTGTGTGTAGATCGTTTAAGGGTCTATGTGTTGTGAGAACCATACACAAAAAGAAACAAAGTTGAGATCTTTAGGCAATATTCATTTTGATTTTCTTTTAATTTCTGGATCTGTGATGAAAACCTCATTTCGTGCTTTAGATCTTTCCAAGCTCTCGAAGTTATTTGACATACACGAATTAAATTCTGAGATCCATTTCATCTTTCAAAAATGAATCTTGATAGTTTGTGAGATGAGAAGTTGATGCGAGGGTAACAGTGGTCGTGATGTGTATATGGTATGTTGTTATTCGTTGAGGTCAAGGATTTGTTTGACTGAAATTTGGTCATTGGTGACTGATGATGGCATAAGTAAAGATGGTATTTGGTATTGTGGTCTAGTCTCTTCATCTTCATTTCTGTCTCAAGTCGCTAGGTCAAAATAAGTCTTTGAGTCAACTCACTAGCTCTTGTACTAACTCGCTAACATTTTTAACACCAGTCGCTAGACTCAATAGTCAAAGAGGATTAGACAAGTCGCTATCTTCTTTATCATTCAAGTCGCTAACTTATCAGTATAAGTCGCTAGGTCATTAAGATTTTATCACAAGTCGCTACTTTTGTCAGCACAAGTCGCTAACTTGTTCAAAAACAAGTCGCTAGATCACCATAATCACACAACTCGCTACCAAAGTCGCTAAAAATGAGGTACAATGTATCTGGACACTAAGACAAGTCGCTAACTTGATAACCAAGTCGCTAGTATGATTTATGATTTTTCATAAAAGATGCTTCATTTTTGACCCGTTTAGACCTCGTAAATGACCAGAAAGACCCGTTTGACATAAAGCAAATGGTAACAAAAAACATCATACCATGACTGTTTAAGACAAGAGAACACAACCTGATAAAACATATTACCCAAAAACCAGTTAACAACATTTTACAACCATATATAAACTGTATAAACTGTTAACAACATTTTCCGACCATAAAACCATGTAAAAACATGTATATAAACCGTTTAATACATTTTCCGACCACTTATAGAAACAAAAACAGTTTTAACCATGTTTCAAAAACCACACAAATCAATACAACACAAAAACCTTGGCTCTGGTACCAATTGAAGGATCATTATATTTATTGTGTTTGATGATTCAGGTGGTCTTGGATGATCAAAATACATGTTTACCATTTTAGAGAGAGAAAGTAGAGAGAGAGAGGGTGTTCTTGCTAGAGGTTTACACAAATGGAATATTAGATTAAATGAGAAGCACCACCCCTTCCATGGATGGAAGGGGTATTTATACTTACATAATACACGACCTCCTATAGGCCTGTGGATCAGGTATACAGTGGGTAAAGACCCGTCCTTCCTCCACGGTGTTGCACTATGCTAAACTAGAATAATAACGAACTAATAAAACAGTAAATAACGTAACTAACGATATGTCTATGAGCTAACTTATGCTAGATAATAATTGGGGTGACCGACTCTTTACTATGGAATTTTCTAATTCCTAACATGAAGCTTCATTAGGAAGCCTTTTTTTCTCACATACGTGTTTTATCTCTCGTCTAAAGTCGTGGTATATAAAGCTTATGTTTTGTTTCTTTTTATCCAATAATAAAACAAAACACGAATTTCAAAAATTCCTCCTTCCCTATAAATAACCCCACCGTCGACCACTTTACCAAACCCTCACTTTTTCAAATCCTCCAATTTCAAAAAATTTCTCTTATTCAAAAACTTCATCTTCCTCCTCATTTCATCTCAATCGAAACCAAGAAGATCCATCATCAACATGGTTTACATCGCACTCGTGCTCATCGCCTTAACACTCATTGCACTTGTGTTCCCTATGATGAAGTTCACATATGGAGACATTTACTTTGTGTTGTTAATCTACATTGGGATCATATACTCAATCCTTTGTATCATCCTTAGTATTGAAATGCAATATTATTGATAATCTAGTTTATCTAGGTTATTTTTTTCATAATGTGTTTGTCACTTATTTTGATTTATATGTTTTATATTCTTTCGTGATACATTAGAAGTCATGTATGCATGCTAAAAGAAAATGTAGGATAAAACATATTTCGTGGTATAAAAACTGTAAAACCTATGTTTTTATCAAATCTGTTTCTGTTACTACAGATCCACGGATCCCGGAAGATATACTAGCCGGATCCCTTTTGTAAAAGAACCGTGGGATCCGTCCTACTGGAAAACAGTCTTCATGCAAGATTAAAAACCACTATCTCTCTAAATGTAATAATCTACTAGAAAGTCAAAACCTTGAGTAGGTTAAAGTGTTAAATACCATTGTTAATAAAAATCTAGTAAAAACATTAGATTATCATAGGTTGACCACAAACATCTCCTTTTATTAACTTGTCATTTCTATAGGTTCAACTATGACGCATGAATATGAGTTTGATTTTTCACTCACTAGCGTCTACACTCCGAACATCTCTCTCGAACCCAACACACCTGGCAATCATGTCCGTGGGTTCAATAATCTCGAAAATCGTCACTTCCACGAAGGACGTATTGTAGAAACCTCTCTACAATTCGAAGAAGGTATCAATACCTCCTTTCGAGCCATAGGACTAGAATGTCTTCTTGAAATCAACGAGAAGATATGTCCAAGGTTCATAATGGAATTCTTCCATCAAGTCGAACTCGTTCGTAACGAGGATCACTCTCTATCTCTTTGGTTTTATATCAAAAACCAAAAGTTCACTCTAACCCTTGGGCATTTTGCTCACATCCTCCAGATTCCAAATCATGGACAATGTGCCTTCACCGAAGATTGGTCTCTTGATTCTCTCTTCAACTTTCGTGAAGAAAATAGTCCATATTGTTCACACATACCCTCTCTGGAAGATTTAAATCGCATAATATGCAAACCTTGACCATATTACTCTGATCCAAACATTATCTTTACAAGGGATATCCGAGAAGAGTACAAGCCTCTTGCACTCATCCTACATGAAAATGTTTGGAGCCTTAGGCGAAATCGAGAAATTCTTCCCGCTTGTTGTGCTCACATGCTGTACTGTTTGCTAACACAACAACCATACAATCTCGCCTACTTCTTCACAAGGCGAATTGCAAATCTTCAAGGCTCTAAGAATAAACTCAACCCTTATGGAATGTTCTTGACACGCCTTTATCATAATGTTATGCACTTCCATCCTCAATTTCAAAGTCTGTTGTACGTACTTGTGAACAAGATGATGGAACCACTAAACATATCTCTCATGAAGACTTTCTTCATTATTGATTCCACCAACACTCATCAATCACATAATGATCCTCCTAGCGAAAACACTCAAGGAACCTAGTAGTATTCCAAAATAGGATCAATTCTCTTGTACTCATGCTTTATCAATGTAATCCAATTTCTTTCATGAAATAAAACATCTTACATTTGATATCTTAGTATTAGAACTCTTCTTAGACTATCCTTGAGATATAATGCATTGTCAAGATCATTTCATACCTTTAGTAAAGGTCCTGGTGAGCAGATAGGCGGATCCCAAAGATTGTGCTAGACGGATCCCTACACTTAGGGAACCGTGGGATCCGGCAAACAGAAAATGCAATTGCAAGCATTATATTTCAAACATATCCTTAGAACACCTCACACTAAGCTAAACATAGTGTCTTAAGGCAAACTAAGTCCTTATCAAGATAGGTTGATCTTTCCTACTCATACATAACTCACCTAGATCACAATCTAAGACGCTTGTAGATCTACCGTTTCATTTTTAATCCATTACTCTTCCGCTCTCAAACTCACACTTCATTTTTTACTTAATCCCTCACATTTAGTCTTAGAAATCTTTCGATTATGGCATAATTGATCATAAATCATCCTTACCTCAAAATTGATCAAAGTTGATCAAACTCAAGTTTTTCCCATCTCAAAACTTCTAGGATATTTTCCAAAACACTATCCTAAGTCACAACCTGATCTCTAGGATCATTTAGCTTCAATTGACACTCTCATCTTTAGTGTCATCTTTGCTCATCCATTGGTACTCTTGAAAGTTCCAAATCCTTCCATAAAAGACAATCATTAGCTACATCACTCATTACCTTCAAGTACTTATGCACCCCTTCATTTAAGACACTTAGGGGGACTGAAACACTCAAGCTGTTATAGGTCTTAGATCTTAGAAACATCATTTCCACTCTTTCATAGCTGCTGAGAGCCGGATCCCTAGGATTAGCCTAGACGGATCCCTCTGAGGAGGGAACCGTGGGATCCGGATGATAGCTTATGCCATATCTTGCTAAAACAATCATTTCAACTCATCTTCCAAACTCAAACACTCCATCTCATCTTAAATGAGTTCCTAGATCAATGCAAACTCTAAAGTTGACTCTTGTGCATGTTAATCATCACATTCCAATGAATCCTAGTGGCTTAAGGCTTAAATGCACTTGCCAAATCTCTTGGTTTATAAACCACTTTGTTAGGACCTCCATAGTCATCACTCTCATCCTAACTTTTAGCACTTTAGAAATCTTTGCAAACCTCTTGAAATCATCTCATCATAAGGAAAACCCCAAGTAGTAACTTATCCACCAAAGAACCACCCATGAAAAAGGCGCGTGTTATACACGAAATCTCTTCAACCGAATCATCTCCGGTCAAGCCAACAAATGATAGGATCATTCCTCATCCAATCAAACCAATTCCTAAAAGGATAGTACCCACAAAACTACCAATGCCAAACACCACCATACCTCCTAGGCCAAACAATATTATCTCCACTAAACCATCACCATTGGTTCTGAGAGCTATTTCATTTACATCCCCACTATCATCACCACACCTCTACAATTTAGAGGACTTGCCTCCTAGGCCGTCTCATCCGCTTCCGCTGACAACATTCTCCTCATTAGGAGGAATAATGGTTCAAAATCAAGGTGTTGAGTCAACACTTGCTCCGGCCTCCTTTTCGCCGTTTCCATCATATAATCCCATTTGGATTATGAGAAATCATCAAAGTCAACCACCCGACCATATGAAAGTTGACACTTCTCTACCACCATCATTCTTGGTTGAGACATTCTCAAATGCACCTCCACCAATCCCTCTATCGTTTGAAGCTCCACAAGCCGCTTCACTTGATCCTTCGCATCAAGCCATTTCATTTCTTCCACCACCACTACCTAGCCATGACAAAGATTGCTATCATTGTCAACATGTTGAAAGTTTGATACATGAAGTACGAGAAGACCAACGTTTCATGTTCTATCATCTCCTCGAACGTTTCGACGAGATCAAACCTAAACAAAACTCGAGCTAGAAGATTTTAGTGGTATCCTAGCATCAAGTGATAGTTGGTTTAGAAATTCCTAGTCATGTATTTTCTTATTTTCTTAGTTTTTAGAGTCATGTATATCATAACTCTAGTTTTATTAAATGGAATTACATGCTATTTGTTATTTTGTTGAGAATATGATTACTTTGTACTCATATCTCATTTTTTTTGTGATAACATTACTTGTTATATCACCTTTGCTGAAATTAATCAGCTAATACGAATCCCTCAGAATTGCCTAGACGGATCCCTACTAGGAGGGAACCGTGGGATCTATGAGACAGAAAGCTTTCTTTCTATTAATTTGAACCACATTTGCAGGAAATTGTGAATTATACTTGCTTTCTAATCTTTGTTTTGTAGTTATTCAATTTACACATGAAGACTTTGATATCCTAAAGTTAGGGGGAGCTTTATGTCAAAGCAATACATTGCAAATTACTTGCAATACTAGGTTTACATTTCGTGACATCCCCTTGCAAAATTGCAATCATCAAGGGGGAGCACATTCGTCTCTTAGACGAAATCTTTTGCAAACTTATTTGCAAACAAACTAGATTAGTATCACTTACTTGACGCCCTTACATAGGGATGGACTCGTCAAGGGGGAGTAAAAGACGAGATCATTTCCCGTTACTTGCTCTCTATTTCTTTTTACTTTTACTTCTTTCACATGTTTTTCTTAAAAACGATATGTTGCTTTCCTTCAAACACTTTTTGTTTCGAAAAGAAGGGGGAGAAGAAAGTAAAAACTACAAATTCAAACTTTTACGAATTTTAGCTTTTCCTTAAAATAATTTTATATTTTGTCATCAACAAAAAGGGGGAGATTGTTAATACAAATAAGCCGTAAAAACGTTTATTTATATTTTACGATCTTCTATTGTTTTGTCGATAACAAACGTAAAATCATATCAACAAAATGTTAGGAATTAGAAATTCCCAGTATTAAAGAGTCGGTCACCTCAAGTATATGTAATCATTAGAAAGCTCGTAGTCGTAGTTATTTTAAGTTAAGTAGTATTTAGTTAAGTAACACCGTGGAGGACGGACGGGTCTTTACCCACTGTATGCCTGATCCACAGCCCGTTGTGTGGCGATTTATGTAAGACTATAAATACTCTCTACCTTCCAAGGTAGAGAGTTGGAGCTCATAATAATATCTTTCACTTTCTCTCACTAAGTTCCCTAAACCTCTAACTTTCTCTCTCTAGAATTCCATCTATATGCTACTTTGTGTTATGGTTTGATGTGTATGTGAAAAGTTATATCTTACAATTGGTATCAAGAGCCATGGTTGGATCATATCTTGCACATCTTTGGATTTCTAGTGGTTTTTAGGTGGTTTTTGAGTTTGAAAAAGTTTAGTGGTTTTTTGCATCATTTGGTTGATTTCTTGTGTTAAAGTTTGAATTTTGTTAGTACTTTTATGTTTAGAATCATCACAAGTGTTTAGGTTTTCATTTGGTAAGCTTGAATCATCTTGGTTGGGTTGTTTTTGGATTGAAAAGTGATGTTTATATGGTTTTTCAAGCTAGCGACTTAGCTCACGGACTATTTTCTTCATAGCGACTTGCTTTACAAAATTGTAGCGAGTTACAGTTTTCGACCTAGCGACCTAGCGAGTTAGATCTAGCGAGTTAAAGTACAAGTAGTGGACTCTCCACTACGAGTAGCGACTTGGTGGTAGCGACTTGGTCCGTAGCGAGTTGCTCTTTAGCGACTTGTATCTCTAGCGACTTGTGTAGCGAATTGCTGCCAAAATTTTGCTAGCGACTTGAGGGTTAGCGAGTTACTACTTAGCGACTTGCTTTTTGTCTAGCGACTTGGGACTCTAGCGACTTACCTGTCTAGCGAATTAAGTGTTAGCGACTTAGTGCATTATCTTCTAGCGACTTAGTGCATTATCTTCTAGCGACTTAGTGCATTATCTTCTAGCGACTTGAGTGATTGTTTACGGTTTTCTCTTGATTTAGAAAATCCCGTGAAAGAATCTATTTCCCGGTTTAATCATAGAGTTATAAAATCCCGTATAATCTGTTAACATGTCTACCAACGTTCCTACTATCATCTCCACTGTCGCCGAGGATGTTCAAGCAGCTGGCTCAGATACTCGTCCACCCATGCTTGACAGAACTGACTACGATTCTTGGGCTCAACGAATCAGACTGTATTGCCTTGGAAAGGAAAATGGTGTCAACATTCTCAAATCCATTGATGAAGGACCATATCGAGTTGAGACGACTAGAGACATACTTGATACTAATGAAGATGGTACTCCTGTTTACGGAATGGACAGACCTAAGATGTATGATGAGCTTGATGATAAGGAGAAAAAGAGATTCGATGCAGATATCAGGGCTTCAAACATTGTTCTTCAAGGTCTTCCTAAAGACATCTACAAGCTGATCAATCATAACACTGATGCAAAGGCAGTTTGGGATAACGTTAAGATGCTTCTCTCAGGTTCAGAATTAACTATGGAAGACAGAGAATCCCAACTCTATGACGAATTTGAGCACTTCAAGATGAAACCAGATGAGAATGTCTATGAGTACTATGTGAGATTTCATAAGTTAGTGAATGACATGAGGAACATCAGAATGACTATGCCTAACATTCAGTTGAACTCAAA
Source organism: Chrysanthemum seticuspe (assembly GCA_019973895.1). NCBI lineage: Eukaryota > Viridiplantae > Streptophyta > Magnoliopsida > Asterales > Asteraceae > Chrysanthemum > Chrysanthemum seticuspe. The sequence continues at coordinate 259,399,454 of BPTQ01000008.1, read as the reverse complement.
ATTTGTGAACAACATGAATCCCGAATGGCACAAGTTTGTTACCGCTGTGAAGCTTACTAAAGGATTGAAGAATACAAACTATGAGCAACTCTATGCCTTCCTCCTTCAGAATGAGAGACATGCTATGTTTGAAAAATTGATTCTCAATCAGTTCAAAACCAACCCGGGAGAGACAAGCTCGTCTAATGATTCAACTGCCTTCTACTCAAACATCGGAATCACAACCAAAGCTTCACAAGTCATACCCTTGGGTAATGGTAATCACAAACTCATTCCTGATCCTATGTACAAACAAGCTGATGCTGATGCACACGTGGGAAGCTTCATTAATCAACTAGCTCTTCTGATTAGCCAAAACATGAATTCTCTCCCACAAACCAACAACAACCTCAGAACAGCATCTAACCCACACAATCAAGCTACTGTTAAAGATGGAAGGATCGTGGTGCAACCAGTTCAGGAAAGACAGTATGATCAGGGAAGATGTGGTGCTGGTAGAGGTTATGTGGGCAATCAGAATCGAGGAAGGAATGGTAACCAAGGTCAAGCTAAGCCGATCAAATGCTATAACTGTGGTGGTGAGGGACACATTGCAAGGAACTGCACATCTCCAAAGCATCCACAGAATGCTGATTACTTCAGAGATAAGATGCTGCTGGCACAAGCTCAGGACAATGGGGCTGCTTTGAATGAAGAGGAATTGCTGTTCCTTGCTGAGGGCAATGCCAAGACCTATGATGCAGATCTGGATGAGCAGCCTATTCAGGAGATAGGTCACAATCATCAGAATGCCTTTCAAGTCGCTGACTGTGATGCATACGACTCTGATGTGGATGATGGACCTACAGCACACACAATTTTTATGGCTAGCATTTCTCCAATGGTTTCTCCCAAGGTCTCCTCTTCACCACTAGCTGGGCCATCCCATGACAAGCTAATCTCTGAGGTATTAAAACTATACGATGATGCTGATGTGCAACAGATGCATGACAAAGTACAATCAACTGAAACTATTGAATCAAATATTGAAAATATGGGTAATATCAATATTGTCCCATATGATCAATATGTGAAACAAAGTGAAAGTGAAGTTGTACCAAGTAATGCATCTTCTGCAGTCAATAATGACTATGTTTTTGATGAATACACTGCATGTGCCCCTGATGATTCCGTAATATCTGAACTAAATGCCTATAAAGAACGTGTTGCTATTTATGAACAACGTGCTAAGTTTGAGTTGACCACTCGTGAGCAGGAAATGGATGACCAAGTGAGTACAGTAATTAGAAAAAGTAAGTTTAGAGAAGAAGTATTGAAACAAGAATTAAATTCCTTGCAAGAAAAACTTTCTAAAACAGCTAAACAAAAACAAGAACTTCAAGAAAATGTTAAAATGCTTAAGCAAGAATTTAATGCAAAGGAATCAAAACTCTTGAGAGATTTTTCTAATCTGAAAACTTTGAAAAACAAACTTGAGAACAAGTTGTACATACAAGGAAACACCATTCAGACTGCTCACATGGTCACTAAACATCGTGTCTTAAGCGATAAGCATAGCATTCCCCTTGTTGAGGAACCAAATCCAGAGGTAATTAAAAAGGCTAGAAATGCTCATAAGGTGCTTTATGATGGTAATGAAATCCTTAAGCCTAGGCAGAAACCTAGTTGCGTTGAGTGCACTGAGGAAGATAAGAAATCAAATGAAATCACTAGGGAAAAGATGAATAAGAAACAAAATGATCCCAAATGCAAAGAGAAAAACATAATTATCACTCCTCATGATTACAAGAAGGAAAACTAGATTTCCTTAAACAAGTTTAAGCCTCAGACATTGTTGACTCCCGAACAAGTCTTCTGGAAAAAGGATTTAGATAAGCAGAAAGCGGAAAATATTGTTGAAACTAACCCTCCCCTTTGGAAAATGCCTAGAGCGACTGTGTATCCTCCTAATACACCAATGCATCTTGTACCTAGAACAATTGCCACTAAAAGCAAGACATTAATTAGCCAATACGTTATATTTCAACTATTTGTTGATTTTGAGAAAACTTGCAAGAAAAGGATCACACCCACTGGTATAACTGAAGGAGAAAGGGGTTTTGAACAAATGAAAGAATGTTATTTAACTGAGGTCATGCCCTTCTTTAAACTTCTAAAAGATCACTTTGAGAGTCTTAAAAAGGGGGTAGAAACTGATATTAAGGGAATGGAAAAGGAATTTGATGCAATGGTTGTTGAAGTTAGTGACTATGAGCGTGCACTGAAATATAATGAGATTGAGAGAAAGAACTTGCATACATTAAATGAGAATCTCATTATTGAATGTGTTGCTCAAGATGTGTTTTTCACTGCTTCAAATTGCTCTATTAATGCTTCCAAATTTCATGAACTATCTGTGGCCCTGAAAGTCTCCCATGATCGTGTCATTGATCTTGAAAAAACTAATTCTAAACTAAACGAGAAAATTGAACTGGATGATCACGACAATTTCGTTAAACATTTTTCTAAACTAGAAGTTGAGCATTTTAATTTACAACTAAAATATCAACATCTTAAAGAAAATGTCAAAACCTCAAATGTCAAGACATCTTCAGATGCTCCAGAGTTTGATGCAGTTTTTCAAATTAACAAACGTGATGAACAAATTCAAGCTCAGTGCAACACGATCAGAAAGTTGAAAGCTCAAATCTCTCAATTAAAAGGTCAAACGAACAATATGACAGGCTCCCAAATGCCTCCTCCTTTAGATTCTCAGAATTCTCAAACGTTTCATCTTCAAAACTTAGTAAATGCTTTACAAAAGGAAAATGAAAGTTTTCTAGAAGAAAATGAAAAGGTTAAACGTCATTTCAATGAGTTATTTGAATCAATTAAAGTCACTCGTAACAAAAATAACGATCAAATAGCGTCATTGCAAAAGGAAATTGAGAATCTGAAGAGTCAGGTAAAAGGGAAAATGCCAATGACCAATGGGGAGAATGTTGTATCAAAGGTTCAATCTTGTAATAAACATGCTTTATCTGTGACATATGTCCCTCCTCATATAAGGAACAACAAACTAGCTATTCAGACATATTTCTCATCTCTTAAGGATTGCTTAGAATGCCTGCGTGAGATTGTTGAAGAAGATAAGCTAGAGAAACCTCATGATAATGCAATTGGACATGCATGCTTATATGCCAAACGATCTCAAGAAATCTTAGAATGCTTGATCACAATATGCCCAAAGACATTAGGTGAGAGAGTTAACCCTTTGATTCCATGTTCGATGCCTAATGCCAAGTATGATTTGCACTCGATTCGCAATGTTTTGAATGTGAACCGTAGTGTGCCCATGAGTAGTTCAGATTCTAGATCTGTTAATGCTAAGAAAGAGAACTTAAGTGTGCCTTCTAGGAGTACTAATCTCAGTATCTCTAGTCTTAAGAAAGTGAACCTTAGTGCACCTGCATGTAGTTCAGATCCCAGCACTTCTAAATAGGTGATGCAAAGAGTTGTAAAACCAACTAATGTTCCCATTCCCTCTACAGGAGTAATCAGTGACATTAAAGGGAGCAGGTCAAAGTCTCAAGACAATACAAGGAATGATAGGACCTCGCAAGCTAAGAATGTGCACTGGAAAAGAGTAGAAGAACAATCTAGGAACTTTAAGCTTGAATTGAATAAAACGAATCGTGTTGATTCTAGTATTAGCCATAGGCGTACTGTAATTAATTCGAATTCTGATACTATTTGCAAACCTTGTACTGATGACTGCTTGAATTCTGTTTCTAATCATGAATGTGGTGTCAATGTTTTGCCTAATGATGTTAATTGTCCAGTTAATATTGTTAATGCTAAAGTTCATGCTAAAAAGGCAAAAAGGCAAAAGCGAAAGAAAGTTAGAAAACAATGGAAACCCACAGGAAGAACATTCAGCAGAATAGGCTTTTATTGGATACCTGTTGGTCATAAGACTAATCAGATAATGCCCACTAGAAAATGGATGCCTACTGGTAGAACTATTCCCTTAAGAAGTGGTCACACTGTAAATAGGGCTAATACAGACACTAGTATTGCATCTATTCACAATGATTCCATTACCTCACTTTCTGATATGAATGCTTCTATTTCTGATGTGGGTGTTCCAACTGTTGCTACTAACCAAATGGAACCCATTCTTGCATGGGGATCCCAATTATCCAGTTATCCATTCTTGTCTGTGTTCAACTGCAGATCGTTCAAATCGTTCTGTGGTACCTGGACTCAGGCTGTTCCAAGCATATGACTGGAGACCGGTCACGGCTCATGAACTTCGTGAGCAAATTCATCGGGACTGTTAGATTTGGTAATGATCATTTCGGTGCTATTATGGGTTATGGAGATTATGTTGTTGGTGATAGTGTCATCTCTAGAGTGTATTATGTGAAAGGTTTTGGTCACAATCTGTTCTCTGTTGGTCAATTCTGTGATTCTAATTTAGAAGTAGCCTTCAGAAAACATACCTGCTTTGTTAGAGATCTTAATGGTAAGGAACTGTTAAAAGGAACTCGTGGCTCAAATCTTTACACCATCTCTATCGATGACATGATGAGGGCCTCTCCAATTTGCTTGTTATCAAAGGCTTCAAAAACAAAGTCATGGTTATGGCATCGTCGTCTCAATCACTTGAACTTCGGCACCATCAACGATCTTTCCAGAAAAGACTTAGTTGTAGGTTTACCTAGACTAAAGTATGAAAAGGACCATCTTTGTTCAGCATGTCAATTGGGAAAAAGCAAGAAGTATGCCCATAAACCCAAACCTACTAACTCTGTCACAGAAGTTCTTCATATGATTCATATGGATCTATGTGGACCTATGAGGGTGCAGAACATCTTTGGGAAGAAATATGTGTTAGTTGTGGTTGATGATTACTCTAGATTCACCTGGGTCAAGTTCTTAAGGACAAAGGATGAAACTCCTGATATCATCATCAAACTCATCAAACAGCTGCAGGTTCGACTAAACAAAACTGTCAGAATTATCAGAACAGACAATGGAACTGAGTTTGTCAACAAACAACTTAGTGAATTCTATGAAAGCGTTGGAATCAGCCATCAAAGAAGTGTTCCACGAACCCCTCAACAGAACGGTGTAGTTGAAAGACGAAATCGTACTCTTGTTGAAGCCGCTAGAACAATGCTGATATACTCAAAGGTTCCAATGTTTCTCTGGGCTGAAGCAATTGCCACTGCATGCTACACACAAAATCGTTCCCTGATTCACACTGTTCATGGAAAAACTCCATATGAACTTGTCCACAACAGAAAACCTAATCTATCTTTCCTTCGTGTGTTTGGTGCATTGTGCTATCCAACTAATGAGGGTCAAGACTTAGGCAAACTTAGGGCCAAAGCTGACATTGGAGTATTTGTAGGATATGCATCAAACAAAAAGGGATACCGAATCTACAACAAAAGAACCCGAAATATCATGGAAACAATTCACGTTACGTTTGATGAGCTGACCGGTCAAATGGCTCCTGGACACTCCAGCTCAGGACCCGCACTTCAAAACAGTCCCATTGGATCATCTCTTGTTCCAAACTCCTCTCAAGAAACTCCATATGTACCTCCATCTGAAGATGATGTAAAGAAATTGTTTGATCCTATGTTTGATGAACTGTATGATTCAATTACTAATGAGGTGTTGATCCCTACAACAGAGGATGCTCGTATTCCAGTGAATGAAGTCAATCCTTCAGTCTCAATATCTTTAAGTCAAGAAGCACCTGCTGCTGATCCTTCAGTCTCATCAACAAATCATCATTCTTCAAATGTACATCATGGAAATGTTTCTGGCATCAATGATGAAGTTAATCCCTTTGCTACTCCTGAAGATGCTCCATTTGAAAACATATTTGCTACTCCTGAATCATCATCAGAACCATCTTCTTCAGGAGACATCGACTCAGCTACCTCAGTTCCTCAACAACTGCCACATGAACACCTCAGAAAATGGACTCACGATCATCCATTAGACAACATCATTGGAAATCCCTCTCGTCCTGTATCAACCCGGAAACAACTTGCAACCGATGCCTTATGGTGTTTCTTCAACTCCGTACTATCTAAGATCGAACCAAAAGATGTTAAAACTGCCATGAATGAAGATAGCTAGTTCAATGCCATGCAAGATGAAATTCATGAGTTTGATCGTCTTGATGTATGGGAGTTAGTACCTGCTCCAGACTGTGCTATGATTATAGCTCTCAAATGGATCTTCAAAGTAAAACTTGATGAGCATGGTGATGTGTTGAAGAACAAGGCTCGATTAGTTGCTAAAGGTTATCGTCAAGAGGAGGGTATAGACTTTGAAGAATCTTTTGCTCCAGTTGCTCGAATCGAGGCAATCAGAATCTTTCTGGCTAATGCTGCTAGTAAGAACATGGTAGTATATCAGATGGATGTAAAGACGGCATTTCTGAACGGAGATCTTAAAGAAGTCGTCTACGTCAGCCAACCTGAAGGATTTGTGAATCAAGAGCATCCTACTCACGTTTATCGTTTGAAGAAGGCTCTTTACGGTTTAAAGCAAGCTCCAAGGGCTTGGTATGATACACTGTCAAAGTTTCTTCTATCAACCGGATTCATCAAAGGAGCAGTTGATCCTACATTGTTCACCAGGAAGTCAGGCAAACATTTAATTCATGTTCAAATTTATGTTGATGATATTATTTTTGCCTCGACAGACCCAATGGAATGTGATCGGTTTTCAAATGAAATGAGTTCAAAGTTTCAAATGTCAATGATGGGACAAATGTCATTTTTCTTGGGATTACAAATTTCACAAAGTCCCGGAGGCATTTTCATAAATCAATCTAAATATGCAACAGAGATTTTAAAGAAATTTGGATTTGATTCAAGTGACCCTGTTGACACCCCCATGATTGACCGAACCAAACTAGATGAGGACCTCTCAGGGATCATGATTGACCAAACGAAATATCGGAAGTATGATTGGATCCCTGATGTATCTCACTGCTAGTAGACCAGACATCTTGTTCGCTGTTTGCATGTGTGCTAGATACCAGGCTAAGCCTACTAAAAAGCACCTTGAAGCAGTTAAACGGGTCTTTCGGTATCTCCAAGGAACCATCAATATGGGTCTTTGGTACCCGAAGGACACCGGTATGTCACTAACGGCCTATGCAGATGCTGACCATGCAGGTTGTCAAGATACACGTCGAAGTACGTCAGGAGGTGCTCAGTTTTTGGGTGATAAGCTTATGAGCTGGTCTTCAAAGAAGTAAATGAGTACTTCTATTTCCTCTACAGAGGCTGAATACATAGCCATGTCATCTTGTTGTGCTCAAATCTTATGGATGAGATCTCAATTATCTGACTATGGCTTTGAATTCAACAAAATCCCTCTGTACTGTGATAATAAAAGTGCTATTGCTCTCTCATGCAACAACGTTCAACACTCAAGAGCAAAGCATATCGACATTCGACATCATTTCATCAGGGAACAAGTGGAAAAAGGTGTGGTGGAACTATACTTTGTGAGGTCTGAATATCAATTAGCAGACATCTTCACCAAAGCTCTTCCAAGAGAACGTTTTGAGTTTATTCTTCCACGACTTGGCTTGAAAAGCCTTCAACCAGAAACTCTCAAACGTCTTCAGGAGGAAGACGAGGAATAAAGGTCTATCTTCATCTATCTATTGTATATATCTATTCGAAAAACAAAATACAAAATTATAAAACCTTCAAAAATCAAATAGAAAAATATAAAACTCTCAAAATCCATTAAAAAAAAAAAAAAAAAAAAATTGAAAAATTCGAAAAATCTTCAAAAAATATTGTCAATTTGTCATGTTTTTCTCGGTTCGATTATATCTACGGTCTTTGTGATGTCATTCAAAGAATGACACGGGACTTTAGATGTTGTTCGAATTCTAAAAAAAATAATAATAAAAAAAAAATCAAAAAATCAAAAAAATATTTTTGGGAGAAAGAGAAATGGTTTATTGTCATTTTCAGGCAATAACCCGGTTTTAAAAGAAAGAACAGAGCCATGTTTTATCATGTTCTCAAAATTCCATGCTCTGATTCTATAAACATTTATCTGCTGAAAACTAAATGCTTTGAAAAATAACTCAATCTCTATTTTTGATAATCATGAGGACTTATTTGTCAAAATCTCTATCTCTCAATCAACAACCTATGTCATTGATTGAGGGGGAGAATGATTTCAATCAAATTAAAAGTTATTTGGCATTAAATTGTTTTCAAAAGATGTACATGCATGTTTTATCAATGGAGTCGATCCTTATCAGTTCAAACGCTTTCATAATCAAGTCACAATTCTCCTTAAAAGCTTTCAAAATCAATTTAAATCTATAAGAGATCACAAATCTCAAATGATTTGATAATTGTGATCGGGGGAGAATGTGTGATTTAAATTGGATTTAAACTGATAATTCGGTAAATGGTTTTATAAGGATGTACATGCTGTCCTTCCCACATGTGACAAACGATTTCAAATTTTCCATGCACATGTTAAGGGGGAGCATCTATCTTAAACCTATGATTTGAAATGTGATCAACTTATCTCAATGTGCAAGTTCCCTCTAGTATGTGCAAAACTCTTTTCAAACCTCGAGGCACATATTGAGGGGGAGCAAATTTATGGAAACCTCATCCTTCCCGGAAATGCTATATCTTCTTGATTTGATGTGGGAAGTGATGTTGATATCTTTTAGAAAATGGTAATCAAAGAAGTTAATTCTTTCTCTTGCCTCCGTGTGCAAAACATTTTCAAATACTTGATGCACATGTTGAGGGGGAGTTCTCGTTCTAAAAATATCAAAAACAATTCAGGTACAAAATGCTTTGATAATATATCACAAGTATCTGAATTGATTTTCAAATGGTTTTCAATTGGTTCCAATGGCAGATGAACAATACCAAATAGACCGACCAACTCTACTTTATGTACGGTGATATAAGGATGATAAGGTTAGGTATGTGTTCCCATGATCCGCCAGAACCGGAGGGATCTACCCAGGGACAATCCACTAGTTAGTGTAGAAGTCCTTAGGTATGATAATAAAAGGAGAAAAATGAGATATGGGAAGAGTGCGGACTAAGACTGAGCTAGTACTGGAATAAACCCAACAAGGTTCTAGCTATGAAGTCTCGGTAAGCACTGAAGGGGTTGAAGAATTAAAAAGAATTGAATGAGAAAAGGGTGAAAACAAATAGCCCTCCATTTATTCAACCTTAGGGCAGAAACCGGGTTCAATTCATATGCTACTAATGGTAACATCGGTATTGAAGACAAGACGTCATGGACCCAGTGACGCACTGCACTTCAACTTTCCAAACCACTCAAGTTCCTCTTAAAAGGACTTGTTTCATTCTCACGGGGAACCGACATTATCTATCGACTTTCTCTTAGAGATGGTTGATATTGAAGAAAGAGACCCTCTCTCTAGTCTCCGGCATAGGATCCAAATGTGCACAAATTGAGTCTAGAGCCACGAGATCATCAATAAATCTCATTAGGACACTTTCAATGAAGACTCTCTGTTTCACACAATGTGGAAAGAGAGATTATATCTTGAGTCCTACGCACTATCCTTGTGGTATTGCCAGAACATCTGAGTGATGTGTTTACATATTCACAATGAAGATGGAAAACCTTCTGGAGCCAACATCAAACAAGCTCCTGGTAGGTGGCATGTGAGATCTATTTTATAGATTAACCATGTGACAACTGAACAGAAACAATGGGGCGATTCAATCTCTTGAATCAATCCTGGTTCAGGTTATGGATTGACGGATACCTTTGAAAAACCGGTCATTGTGCTTAAAAACTCTTTTCTTTAGCACATCGACCGTGTACTAATTTTTCAAACCAAAAGGTGTTTTTATGATTGATAATCGATTTTCAATAAAACCTTCGTTGTATTGCAAAAACAATTTCTATTGAGCAATACACGATTGTTTTTCAAATCTCTTTTCATCAATCAGTGGACTTAAAATTCGCTGGTTCACTCACACCGTGTTGTCTTCTTTGAGATGTTCCGGTTTGAGAACAGCTAGAACAGCTGCGAAACCCTGTCAAGGAGATTCTTAGGAATCCTACCTGATCACAGGCAGTACTTGTGCTGATCAACGGGGAACCGTGGGCCGTGTACCTCAATTCAACGAAAGTGATCAAAGACACTTTCGTGCGATTTATTGCTAACTGTTGTATGCAGGTACACCCGACGTTTGCAGCTGATCAGAATGAAGCGGTCAATCCATAGCCGCATGCTCACTTAACACATTCATCTCAAAAGAAATCATGATTAGTGCATCAATGACTCTGATATTTTCACTCATGCTTCTGCTACGCTGCTGCCAATATCATGAATCAACTAAAGCTTCCGCTACTCTGATGAGAAGATTTCATGATCTAGAATGTGAGCATGTCGGTCCTTAAGTCACAACACCACAAAGGATGTCTTAGAGATTTTTGATAGCTGATGATCTCAAAAGATGGCTCAAAATTATTATCACGTGGATCAGTAAAAGACCTCCACTTGGAGTAACCAAACATGCAATGTGAAGAATCAATGACTACAAGCTTAGGAGCAAAGGACTACATCTAGAATACAAGATCAAGTGTTAATGTATTATCTAGTTGTACTCTATGTAATTTTTGGTACATGATTGAGGTGACCTCCCTTAGGGGGAGATTGTTAGGAATTAGAAATTCCCAGTATTAAAGAGTCGGTCACCTCAAGTATATGTAATCATTAGAAAGCTCGTAGTCGTAGTTATTTTAAGTTAAGTAGTATTTAGTTAAGTAACACCGTGGAGGACGGACGGGTCTTTACCCACTGTATGCCTGATCCACAGCCCGTTGTGTGGCGATTTATGTAAGACTATAAATACTCTCTACCTTCCAAGGTAGAGAGTTGGAGCTCATAATAATATCTTTCACTTTCTCTCACTAAGTTCCCTAAACCTCTAACTTTCTCTCTCTAGAATTCCATCTATATGCTACTTTGTGTTATGGTTTGATGTGTATGTGAAAAGTTATATCTTACACAAAACAAATAAAATACGTAAATGGTTTGAACTAATAGTTTCTAACATATTCGCATTTTCACATAAAACACTAAAACAAGTAAAAGTGATTTTATGATTTAGTAATACATATGACAACAACTAGTGTTTACATATTTGGATAAAATATACACATAACTAGTATGTAGTATATTGGGTAATATAAATTGGTAGAAACTTAAGTATCACAACCCATTGGGCAAATACATTGAATGTAGTTGGGTACAACCCAAAGCCCATAACCCATGGATCTTGACCCATAACCCATTGCATGACATCATGCTTATATCAAACATGGATAATATCCATAACCCATGGATCAACCCATACCCAAGTGACTAAGTGCATTGCACTCAAAGATACATTGTATCTAGCCAAAGATTCATGGTTCAACCCATGACCCATAACCAAAATACCCATGGGCAAAGAGGAGCGTTCCACGGATCCCTAGCTTTGTGCTAGTTGGATCCCTTGTGGTAGGGATCCGTGGGATCCAGGGAACAGTAGGATTTTTCCTCTATAAATAGTGAGCCATTTCTTCATTATTTCTCACTCCTTTCTAACACACTTTCTCCCTGAGTTAAAAACTCACTAACCTTAGATCCAAGAGATCTATGTTTGTATTTTTGTTTTTGTGTGATCTTTTAGGTTCCTCTTAAAGGCAAGATCACCACCTTTGAAGTCGAGCAAGCTCAAGTCCATGAGTTGCCATGCTTCCTAATCATCAAGGCTACTGAAGTCTTCTTGTTGATGATTCCTTTCTTTCTTCAAAGAAGTGTAGTGTTGAAGACATTAGTGAAAGATGTCTCAAGTGTCAAGACGAAGATATTAGTGAAGGGTATCTATCGTTTATAGGAAAAGCACTTGTGGTAGGTGCTTAGAAGTCAAGACAAAGAAGCATTAGTGAAAGGTGCTTAGAAGTGAAGATACAAGACATTAGTGAAAGGTGTCTTGTAGATCTAGTCAAAGGCATTAGTGAAAGGTGCCTTAGATGTACATTCGATATGGTGTGTTTCGATGTACAAGATAGACTAGTATTAGATCCAAGGATATTGATATCCTTGATGATGTTGTAAAGGAGTAGATCTCCTTTAGGATTAGTCATTGGTGTAGTGTGGTAGTAGTTCCTCCATTGCAATGGAACTAGGTCCTTAGCCTAGTACCTAATAAAGGGTAGGCGACGTTGTGAAGGTGTAGTTCACCTTGGAGTGAAAGAACTAGGTGCTTAGCCTAGTACCTAATAAAGGGTAGGCGACGTTGTGTACGTGTGGTTCACCTTGGAGTGAAAGAACCCGGTGGTTAGCCTAGCACCGGAAAAAGGGTAGGCGACGTTGTGAAGGCTTCTCCGCCATAAGGAGATTGGTGTAATGATTACGAACTCTCGAGTAGGTGACTCGGGGAGTGGAGTAGGGCAAGGAAGGTATCCTTGTAGCCGAACCACTATAAATACTCGTGTTTTGGTTTTGTGCTTCTTACTCTTATCTTTTCATTACTTACCTTTATATGCTTGTTTATCAACATCCAACACACACATCCAAATAGATTGACATAAGTCGATCTAAATAGATTAAAAGGAAGTTTTAATTGGTAAAACTATTCAACCCCCCCCCCCTTCTAGTTTTCCACAAAAGTGGTTGTTTTTTATAAATGTACGAAGCGAGTTGAGCTACGGAGTTGCATTTCTTGTAAGCGAGTTGCTTCCTTATTGTTAGCGAGTTGGTTCATGCGACTTGGCTATTAAACGAGTTGTTTCTTTAAGCGACTTGAGCGTTAAAGCAACTTAGCTATTAAGCGAGTTGTATTGTCAGCGACTTGGTTCAAGCGACTTGGTGGTTAGCGACTTGAGTTTTAAGCGAGTTGATTCTTTAAGCGACTTGAGTTGTAAGCGACTTGTCTTTTAAGCGAGTTGACTGTTTAGCGAATTGATACCAAAGCGATGTTGACTATTTAGAGACTTGTCTATTAAGACCTGTTGCTTCTTCGTGTTACGTTTTACGGTTGTTCTTTTGATTTTGTAAAATCCTGTGAAAGAATCTATTTCCCGGTTTAAACAAAGAATAATAAAATCCCGTAAAGTCCGACATTCATGGCTTATACCATTGATCCAGTAATTTCTGATGTGATCAAACTATATGACTCAGTGGACTGTAGAAAAAGTATGTACTACTCAGAAAGCCTGACCTTAACATATTCAACCAATGATGATATGAACATTTCACACTTTGAGTCCAATCCGAATGAACCTCAGCAGCAATTACATATTAAATGCAGCATTGAACCTTATTTACTGCTTCACTCTCATGTCTCACAAGTTTTATCCACGTCCATGGATCGAACATGTAGTGCTCTTTTCCGTCAGGACTTACCTTCACTGAAGAGAACATTGTTACTATACTTTGAACAATTGAAGATCCAGCTCCTCAAAGGGAAAATAATGAAGGATGATTCCATGGCTATACTCCAGATGATTCACAACCAATTCCAGCCATTTATCAATGAGGAATATTCTGCAGATTTTGATCAACACCTGTCGAGTATTACCTTCAAAAAGCATACTGGAATGGAAATTCAGGAATTCATCAATACATTCCGATTAATGGATAATATGGAAATGTACGTTGAGGAGGCTACTAAAGCAAATGACGATGAATTCCAGGAACATCTGAGGGTAAATTGTGAATTATCAGGTGATGTGTCAGTTAAGAGGCCGAATGATGCTAAATGCGGGATGTCAGCGATTAATGACAATGATTTTATATTTGAAGAGAATGCAGAGATCAGAAATATGAACGAATTTAGGGCACAATCATTTGATTACAGTGATGAAATTGGAATGGCATCGGATGTTGTATCTGCAGACAATGAATGCAAAGGATCAGAGACTAAGGAGCCTGAAATAGTCAAGAATTCATTGACGCTTAGTGTATATGATGTGGATGCAAGTGTCAGACCTATGAATGGTCTGGTGTCATTTGATGAGCTACCCTTAACTGTTCAACACAATGCATCGGGTAACGTATCCAAACCATTTATATCTAAGGATAAACATGATTCTAATAAATGTTTTACAACAATTGATATGGTTGAGACTGAATCTGTAAACTTTAAAACAAATTATATGGTTTCAAAAAGGGCATTTGATGAACTTTCTAACAAATATTCAATTCTTGAAAAACACTGCATTTCCTTGGAAATTGCAATACAGCAAAAGGAAGAAAGTTTCTCTGTTTCAAATGTATGCACTAATCCGGAATTCCCAGAATTTCATGAATTTTTTGAAATTAACCAATTAAAAACTCAGATTCAAGACAAAGACTCAGCCATCTGTAATCTGAAAAAACAAATATCAGACATTCAAATGAACAAGAATATGGGTATGAACATTATTAACTGTGAAGCTAGTGATGAAATTAAATCTAGGAATGAGGAACTAGCCCTATGTGTAGCTAATTTGGTAAGAGAAAATGAATCCTTGAAGAAGAACTCTTTGGAGTGTAGGACCAAACAGATAGATCAAATCAACTCCATGTTAGCTGACATTGATACCCTCAAAACCCAAATTCAGGATAAGAGTTTCACTATCGTTGCTTTAAAAAATGAGCTTAGAAAAAATACGGGAAATAGAGTGAATACTAAGTTTGCAAAAACATCAACGGTGGAGAAACCAACTGTTCATAATGCCACAAAACGCCTTGTAACTAGGTTGCCCAATGCATTTAAGACAGAAAGATTTAAATTATCAAAATCTAAGCTTGCCTCCCAAGTTGATAAGAATATAGTTTTGTCAAAACCAGTCACTTCACTAATTCATTCCAATTTGAGGAATGACAATTCCCAGCTGAAGGTTCAAAAATATAAGATCAGGAATATAAGGAGTTTATCTAGTCCATATAAGATGCATCAAATGACTGACCAATCCCCTAAGAAACAAATTAATTGCGAAAGGACCAATGCTCAGAACAGGGATTTGGCTTCATCTAACTCTGCTAGCAGTTATTTTAAGTGGATTCCTACTGGTAGACTCTTTAAGTTCACAGGTACCAAACGGAATTACTCACCTAGATGTTGTCTTAAGTGGATCCCCACAGGAAAAATCTTCAAGAATGTTGAACTTAAAGGGATGTCTATTAAGGATACTCCTAGACCTGACTGTACAACATCAAAAATTGAGGATATACCTGTCACTAACCCACCTATTTGCAATACTACATGTGCTATTAGTGCAAAGTGTCCTCATTCTTTTTCAGATACAATGCTCAATTCATTCATGAACATCATGACCTGGTTTCCATCATAACTGAAGACTGCTCACTCTGGAATTGTAGCTTGTCAGAATTGATGTACCTCGTACTCTGACTCCTGATCCCCTCTATTCAGGACTCGTTCTTATTAAGTCTTGTACAATTTTTTTATATACATTCTTAAAATATCTCTATATTATATATAACAGGAGGCATTTGGCATTAATGCCACCTCAATGCCACCTCATCATTTTCATGCCACCTAGGCATTATATGTCCACCTAAGCAATTTTATAATACAACTATTAATCCAACTAATAATTTCGGTTTTAATGTATAATTTATATTAATTTTGAATATTTTTTTTTTAAAATTCGTTTTTATAAAAAATGTCATTAGTAAGATTTGAACTTGGGTTTTTTAAAGAGTAGCATTAATAACTTGTGTGTTTACCAATTAGGCTACAAGTTATTTTGATAATTATGTTGCATTCTATAATATATAATTTGATCTATAAATTTCGAATTTTAAAAAATATTTAGGAATCTGTGTTGTATTAGGATTGTGTTTGTGTGTTGATATTTACTTAAAATAAGATTATGATAAGTTTGGTATGAAATCATTGTTATCTTAAGTTTTTCCTTATTTTTTAACCTAATTTGAGACTATATATACACCCTTATTTACAATGGTTTTACACAATTACATATTCTATATTCTTCCATCTTGAATGTCGAATATGGAGTCCAAGAGGTTCTCAAAGAGACTTTCAACTGCGAAGCACAGCAACAATTCTGAAAAATCCGAACAAGCTAAATCAATGAGTGTTAAACATTCAGGTTGTTTAGGTGTTAGACATTTGAATTTAAAAAACAGAATATGATTGTTTTGTTTTTATATTATGTATGTTTTTAGTTTATACGTTTTGTATTTTGCAGGAATCAATGTCCAAGGAACCAAAAAACGTGTTGGTAAGAAAGTGGCTACAAAAAATTCATCAGGTACAAGTTTGAGTTTTTTAGAATTTGTAACATGTTCATGTTGTTGTTTAGTTTTTTTATTTGCCTTATGTTTTAATAGGAACAAGTAATTCTGATTTTAACAAGAAGAGACAAATCAATGACACTATAATTGATGCACAAGATGCAGGTAATATAGAAGTTATTATGATATTATTGTTGCATGTTGCATGAATGTTTTTTGTTTTTTTTTTATTATATTTATATGCTGTTGTATGTTGTTAGAATGCATAAGATGTTGATGTTGTTGTTTTTTTTTTTTTTTTTTTTTTTTGGTTTTATTAATGAATTTACAGGAACAAGTTATTTGGATCTTAACAAGAATACAGAAACTAAAGACAGTACTGTTGATCCTGAAACTGCAGGTAATAAAGAAGTTATTATTGTATCTGTAAAATTGTTCATGTGTTCCACGTTTCTGTGTTTTATGTTTTTCTAATATTACATTGTTTATACGCATGTTTACATACTGCATACATGTTTATAAGGTTTTATCAGTGTTCCACGTTTATGTGTTTTATGTGTTTTCATACATGTTTATAACCTTTTATTCTGAACTAACACAGATAAGATTAAGGATACAATTGAGACAAGCACAATTAGAGATCCTTCTACAGGTAGTTAATCTTAATGTTTTATATTGTAGATTTTTTTGTTATTGTTAAGATTGAATTGAAAACCTAATACAATTTTGGTACATTTGTTGAACAGTTGTTGCACCATTAGGTGATAAGAATGTTTGTGATATGTCGTTATTTGAAAGTGACACACCCGGAAAAAGATCTGGAACCCATGTGCAGACTGTTTCAATGGCATCAAAGGGTAAACCTGATTTGAGTTTTTATATTGTGCATTGTTTTTAAAATTTGATAATATAAGTATTTGAATTGGAGTTATTTGTCTTAGTTAAACCTGCAATTGGCAAAAAATTTTGGGAAGCAACTACCATCTTTTAAGTCTTAGACAGCTTATGATATCTCACAAAGTGACACACCTGCTAACAAGTCTATATCTAACATTGTTAATTGTGGAAGATCAGAAAAAGGTACAATAGTTTTTTAAATATAAACATATGTTATATTAGGAATGATTTGGTACTTATATATTGTATATATGTATCAGTTGGTAAAAAAGACTCTGTTGATTACAATACTGCGAATTTTAAGAGGATGGAATACATTAGGAACCAGCAAAAAGATCCTAGAAGTGCTGCTTATTTGAAGTAAAAAAATTCCAAATTTCGTTATCAAGAAGTCTATTCAGAGACACCTAAGTCTGGGTTTAAGAATAGTTTGTCAGGCAGGCAACAAACAAAAGAAGGTTATACTGTACATTCTACGTCGTTTGGAAATTCGTCTGATGGTTTGTGTTGTACTGATTTATAAATATAAGTTATTTTGTAAATGCATTTGATATATAACAATAATTTGTAACAGGTAAATCTCATTCTAAAAAAGGCAATGTAATGCATAGTTTTTCCAATGGATGTGCTTCAGCAGGTATATTTTTATATTTTAGTTTAATATGAACAAGTAATGATTATTTTAACAAGAATAAATAAAACAATGAGACTTTAAATGATGCAAAAGCTACATGTAGTAAAGAAGTTTTTATAATGTTATTGTTTCATAACAGGTCAATCTTATTCTAAAAAGGGTAATTGAATGCATACTTCCTCCATTGGAAGTGCTTCATCAGGTATATTTTTATATTTTAGTATAATTTAAATTGTTGTTAAAATTTGTTTGCTAGATTTTTAATGTTTAAAAATATCCAGATGAAAGACTAAAGGAACGAATCATAATTTCGATAAGAAACGTTAATCCTATGGCTACAAATATGGCAATCAAAGGAAGATGTATTTCTATTTGGCATTCTCACAAACTAAATGAAGAACATGATCCATATAGTTTGGACTGTGTTTTTCAAGATCTAGAGGTAAGTGTTTTATTTTTGTTTTTTTTATATTTAATGAAATTAATATAAATCACCACTAATTTTTAACAATGTATATCCAGGACAACCGAATCCAGATTTACATCAAAAAATAATTAATGTTTAAATTTGAGCCTCTGCTTCAAGAAGGGCAATGCTATATATTATCTAACTTTGGTGTGGCGGAAAATGGTGGAAGGTTACCATTGTTACCAAACAGATGGAAAATATCTTTTTTCAAAGGGACTAATGTTACGCGTGTTGAACAAATAAATGATAATGTCATTGGCTTTATATATGAGCCATTTTCCCGTATATTAGACCCGGTGAATGAGTATCATGATCATGATTGTGTTGGTATGGATTTCATTGACACCTACTTATAATGTTTATTCCTATTTAGTATTGTAAATACAAAAACATTAACCTATGTTATTCAACAGATGTGATTGGAACAGTGGTTGCTATTGGCAAAATCGTAGGTGTGAACAACCATGGTGGTCCAAAAATCCGCAGACCAATTGTTATTGAAGATGCTGAGTAAATGAAAACTTTAATATGATAGTTATATTCAATACAATTTTACAATGTAAATGTATTTATTTATATCATATTATGCAGATCCTACAGGCTTGAGTGCACTTTTTGGGATAATTGGGCGTTAATGTGGAATGATTATGAAAACACATATAGACATCCTTTTGATGCTTGGGAAGGTCAAATATTGGGACAGTAAGTTTTTTTGAATTTTTTTATAAATATTTTGCAATACAGTAAAATAGTATGCTTTTTGTTAATATAATATTTGTTTTTTTTGTTTATTTGTTTTTGTGTTGTTTGTACAAAATCAGATAAACCAGCTGTGCATAATGCGTTATTTGGAAGTAGGATTTTTATTAACAGGAAGATTCCGCCTTTATTATTATTCCGAAACAGGTTTTTATAACACATTATACTAATTTTGTTGTCATATAAATATGTATTAAAATTTAATACTGTATGTAATATATTTTTGAAACATACAAGGTACGAATCACAAGAAGGATATAATGCAAATGAATTCAAGATCCAGTTGCACAATCAAGAGAAAGTTGTTGTTACACCTGCAGAATTTATGCATGGTTGTGTAAAGAGGTTTGTTCGTATGATCCGAAGTATTGAACCGGTAAGATAAGAGTATTTTGTTTCATTTATTTTATTATGAAAAAGCATAATACATCTGTCATTATATAGTATTTGAGTATGATAAATAAAAACTATGGAAAATACAGGATACATGTTGTGTTGTTTATGCTACTGTGCATAGCATCCAATATGAAAATGGTTGGACGTATACAGCATGTAAAGCATGTAACACAAGAGTGACAGCAGTTTCTTCAAAAGTTGGAATGAATAGTCGAAACAAGAAGCAAGTGTGGTTCTGTAAGAAACACGGTGAAACGTATGCTGTTGCATCAAGGTATTAATAACATTGTGTTTTAATTATTATTTGAATATATAAAATTATTATTAATTATTGAAATACTTAAACTTTATTATTTGTTTGTTTTAGGTTCAAGATCATTGTGCGTATTGTTGATGATAGTGGAACCGCACAGGTGGTTTTATTTGATAACAATGTACACAAGATGATTAATTTGTCTGCGTGGCAAATTATGGAGAAACAAGGCATGGACCCTGAAGAATACTTCCCAGATGAAATTAACCAGATTATCGGGAAACAATATCTATTTAAAATTAAGTATTCTGAATTTAACCACAGCAACAACAGTCATATCTATCGAACTGAAAAGGTTACTGATGATGTTGACACAATCATGTATTTCAAAAATGGTTTCCTAGATGAAGAGGTATGTATATTAGCATTTTAAATTACTTTATGATTGTCCATTCTTTATTATAAACTTAAATTGTATATAATAGTTTTAAATATAAATTGGAACTGTAACACATGACAGGATGTAGAAGATGAGGAAACAATATGGAAGATTTTTCAGACAATGCAAATGATGTGTTATACAATAATGAAGCTGGTTTAGATGATAATGTAGATGAGTTTGGCAATGGTGAAGACGATTCTGAAAATGAGGAAGATGATTCTGAAAAAGAAGATTATGGTTTGAATTCCGACAATGTCTCAGATGATAATGACGAATCTGATATTGGTGAAGAAGATTTACATACTGGTCATGTTGATATTGAAAATCATACATATGATTTAAGTGATTTAGAAGGCGTTGCCAAGAATGCTGATAATCATTTTATAGTTGCTGAGAATTTAATTACAAAACCAACAACTGTTATGGAGGAAGTATTATACATTTTAAATTAAATACACAATTCAATTGTTTATTTTAAACAAAAATAGTCAAACTGAGTTTGTAATTGTTGTTCATTGCAGAATGCTGAAGTAGACACTCCTAAATCTTTAAAGAATGCAAGCAGAGGTGTAGGTGAAGAAGTTGTTGATAGTATGATTGATCCAGTTGGTGTTTTGAAAAAAAGAAATCGTGGAATAGAAGAGTTAGCAGACAATGATTTTCTTGATGAGGAAGATGTTCAAACAAAGAAAAAGATGCAAACAAATGATATAGAAGACATTGATGCATAGAGCATGCACTGCATCTTATTTATCCTATCTATTTTATTTTTATTGATAAACAATCTATTGTTTTAGTTTTTGATTTTTGCAAACATATTATTATTTAGGTTATTATACGATAAATTTGAATTTGGTATTAAGTTTACACATTTGAGTGTGTTTTAATTTATTATTGTGATAGAACTCTAATATTTTTTGTTTACACATTTGAGTTTATGTTGTAATTGATAACTTATGAACAAGTATACCCTTCTATAGTTAATTGTAGAAGTGGCTATATCAGCCCAATTTGCATGAATTAGCAGATTTAGGTTATATTTGCAATAATTAGTTTGAATATGTTATGAAACACTGTGGGAATCCATTTCATTTAATAAACAAATAAACTGCATAATACTAAACAATTGTTTGATAATCAAAGACATTCATTAAAACATATATCAGCTTACATATAATACTTTACAACTGAAACCATAGTCTTACTTAATAATACATATGACCAACGTAGAACGTTAAACAGTTGCTTGAATGTTCCAAATTACAAAAGAGTAAAACCATTTGTTGTGCCCAAAAGATAACCAAAATATTCCTGAAAATCATTTTCTAACAGACATGAAACACAGGGAACACACCTGTGTCAGGACCATTCAACTCCTCCAGATCGAACATGTACTTGAACCTTAGCATTTTGTTCTTCTTGAATTTGCAAACTTGAGCAAACTTCTTCCATTCCCCAAAGATGTTTGCATGGTTTGTTCGATCGGGATTTTCTAAGTGAAGTACCATTTTTATACGCATCTTATATACTATGTCTTTGTGTCTTATGAAACACTTTTTATAAGTATGCATTGGATGTTTCTCAAGGAAATCAGCTGGTATGCACTGCAATTAAGTGTAAAAATTAGAATAATATGTTATTAAGGTTGACATCATAACCATTACAAAATCAGGTATAAATACTTACAAGTCGTTGTCTGTCTATGGTATCTTCATAAGCCACATAAAAAGAATGTGTTTTTCACCAAAGTGGTCCATGTGTTTATCCCAAAAACATTGATGCCTCATTCTATCATCAGCTGTAATGACACACGACAAAAAACAAATTAAAACATATTTGACATATCATTACATTTAGTCTTTTAAGTATTAAAAGGTTTAACATGTCATACCATGTTCCCAAAAATCAAGGTTGGGTTGGTGTTTTCTCAGTTTTGTTGCTCCAAGAAAATGACAATCAGTTATTGGACGACCAAGCATATTAAAGGCCTGTAAACGTAAGTAGTTGTTCCTCTCCCTCATGAAGACTACATACTCCCCTACTCTAAGATTGAATCTTTTAAAAATATTTTTCCAACCAACCTCAGACATAACATATTGATAACAACCTTTGTTTCCCTTATCTTTTTTACGTCTGACAACAACATTGTACCGACGTTTGTTGACAAAAATATTGATGTGGTCCTTTTTCTTTAAACCAGGTAGGAAATCAACTGGAAGTATCTGCAGTTTTGTATAATTTGAATAATTCTGTTTAATTATACAAAATTCAAAAACAAATTGTACGTAGGAAGGGTAAATACCTGAACCATGTTATGTTGAGGGACAATCCTACTGAAATACCTGCTAGGTCGTCCAACTATTGCCTCATAACCACCTGTTTCATATCCATTTGCATCGTAGCTGGTGACATAATACGAATCATCTCCTTCTTGCACAAAGTGTAATGTCTCAGCATCAGTTGGTATGAATGCAAAACAGAACTGGGACCATCTATATCCGGTTAATTCGTATTTGTTACCACCAACTTTGTGTATTTCAACTTTAACCCTGATTCTCTCTCTACTTGTCAAGTAAACATGATTGTTACCAGTGTAACATTTTTCAGTAAACACATCTGGAAGATACTGTATACAAACAGAAAACATGATTTTAAAGGCTTAAACAGACACATTAAATTTAACTGATATCATAAATTGTTTTAGATAACAACCTGTTTTGCAGGAAATCCTTGCCGATTAATACGAACAATAAATTCCATAGCCATTATCCTACATATAATTATAGGTAAGTAAGAAGTAACAATGTTGGTTATATTTTTGATTATACAATCAGAAAACATAATCTTAACCCTAAATTATATTTGGGCGTTTTATTAAACCAACTATTAAGCAACATGCAACTTCATAACTATAAACATATGCGTATATAAACATCAAAATTAACTTCTGATCTTTGATTTTCTACTTAAAAAGTAATTGATTTCAATTTGTGTAACTTTTAAACAACAATCAACATCTACAACTTCATATAACATACACAGTAACGATGTAATGTAATCTAAAATATGCATTTGTTGTAAATTTACCTTTCATCATTCATGGTAGGAATTGGGACGTCGGAGAATGTAATTGAAAGTATGTTTATGTTTATGTCTTTGACTTTCAATGTATTTTAAGTACTTGAAAAATATAGAATATAATATCATTAATAATATTTTATAGCCAACAAAGTACAGTTTTTGTAATCGTAAAAAAAAATAACCTTAAAAAATATATATATTGTAGGAAACATAAAAAAAAACATATATGCGTATATATAGTGTATTTGTAGGAAGCATATTTGTTGTAAATATTTGTAGGAAACATTTGTTTATTTAGCTATATGTATGTGAATTTTTTAAAATCATGCCAAATTAAATAAAATATAGTGGAACTATTAATTACAAAATAAATATACTTAATAATTCATATACTTCGTTTAACACACTTAATAATTAAAGCAAAGTAAATACCAGATAATTAATATTTAACATAACTTCGTTCAACATACCTAATGATAATTACAAAACATATGTCTTAATTACAAAACACAAAATACCAAATAAAGTAGTTTGTTTTAAACATATTTAACATACGGAGGAACATTTAACACGTCCATGATAATTTTTAGAAAATATGGAATATTGGAAATTGTGTGTTTTGGCCATGTTCAACATCCAAATCTTCACCATTGGATATATACTTGAAGCGAATAATCTTGGTGTAAGGAAATCCACAAAATGCGGCAACTTGCTTCCACTTCCCAAAGATATTGACATGATTGTTTCTTTCAGGATTTTCATTGTGAGGTTGCATGCGCACTTTCATCTCAAGTCGATATTCTCGGTGTATAATAAGGACTCGATCATACATATTCATTGGATGAGTACTAAGGAATTTAGCTGGAATTGCCTATAAATTTACATACTATAATTAGTAATAACCGACTGTTTTGATTATTAATAATTGTAAAAAAAAAATAATTAATCAAAGTTTACCAATCTATTGTTGCATTGAATGTCTGCAAATGGTTTGTAAAAGGTCCTGTCATACTCTCCAAAATGGTCCATGTGAGATGGCCAATAGCAGATATGGTTCATCCGATCATCTTCTACACATAAGAAGTATGTATACTATATGTTAAGAATGTTATTAATTAAACATATGTAATTAGTAAATTAAAAAATAAAATACATACTCTGTTCATGCCACTGCAGCTGATGTTGTTGCATCCTTAATGTAGGATATCCTTTGTATAGTATCTGGGTAATCATGGTACCATTTGCATGAAATGCATCGACCCAGAGTTGATTTCCAACGTTCTTGGTTAACACACACACAGTTCCAGCTTCCAGCCCTATATTGTCGACCATTGTGTTCCATGTTTGACCCTCGATAACAAAATCTGCCAGTATTTACCAATACCTCTTCACGTCTAACATGACATGGGTAATGTTCACCATTTGCTATGATAGTAACAACATCGAGTTCCTGTAGCCCAGGAAGAACCTCAGCTGCAATTGTCTGCAGCAATGTATAATAAAAAAAAATTGAAATTGTAAATATAATGTATAGTATCAACTTCCGTAACTTTTATTTAAAAAGAATAAAATGTATTCTTACAGTATTCAATACCTGTGGCAAACGAGGATCTGGAAGAACATAAGTTTTAAACCTTGGAAAAGTAGACCTGTGTACAACATAACTAGCCATTTCTTTACCATTACGTAAATATCCAGTGACATAAAAGCAATCCTCTCCTTCTTCAATGAAATGCAACAAGTGGACATCTAAAGATAAGGTTTGGTTGCAGAAATCTGTCCATTTTTTACCTGTCAAATACCATGGTCCATCACGACGCCTAACCAACTCAACCTTGAAACGATATCCATCAGGTGAAATGATGTATATGTAAATATTCCCATGGTACGCTTCTAAGTTGTAAACTTCAGGTAACATCTAAAACAAAAATAAATAAAAACAAATTAAAAATGTTTATTAAGAAAACACCAAATTATATATCTCAGAATTTTGGAATGAACTTTATAGTACTTGAAACTCGGAAAAGTGCTCTTCATCTTGCTGAATCACAAACTCGATACACATACTTCCCTGCACAAACAACTATATTTGTTAAAAACATTTTTTATAAAATAAAAAATGAATAACAGATCATTTACATATATAAAAAGTTATTATAGTTCTGTTAACATATGACTTAACAACAACACATGTAACCTTTGATCAAAGTGTATCTAAAGACGTTAATTACTATATAAGATGAAAGTTACTCCAATTTAAACATAACATCTGTTTTTAAATGATATAAAACAGAGCATTTACATAAACGTATATTCTAAAAATTGCCAAAAACATAAGATGTAGTAAACGTATTATTATATACAAACATATTATACTTCTGTAAACATATGACTTAACAACAATACATGTATCCTTTGATCAAACTGTATCTAAAGACGATAATTACTATAAAAGATGAAAGTTATTCCAATTGTAACATAACATATGTTTTTAATTGATATGAAACAGAGCATTTACATAAATGTGCATCCTAAAAATTGCAAAAAACATAAAATGTAGTAAACATATTATTATATACAAACGTATTATACTTTTGTAAACATATGACTTAACAACAATACATGTAACCTTTGATTAAAGTGTATCTAAAGACAATAGTTACTATATAACATCAAAGTTATTTCAATTGTAACCTATCATCTGTTTTTAATTGATATAAAACAGACTATTTACATAATCGTACATCCTAAAAATCGCCAAAAACATAACAACGTTATTAACTATAAAGTACCAAATTAAGTTCATATAGTTTTTCGTATAATGTTAATATACACCAACAAATCCAATCTTTGATCAACCTTTATTTTAAACCATACTTCCAATCAAAATTTAATGTATTTGCTTAATGCATATTCTAAAATAATATCGTATGAACATTAATCTAATATCCTTAGAAGATAAAAAGTATATAACTTCAACCAATTTTAATCTCATATCAGACTTTCTAACTATAACACTTAAAACCTTTGATAAAATTCTATACCAAAACATAGTAAATTGGAATGATATATGACAATTAATATACACCTATTCTAACATAAGTGTTCCGCAACATTGATCTAACAATCATATTTTTAGTGTCAATACACCGTAACTAAAAATAGCACATGCAACCTACGATGACTGTGTAAACATATTTTTTCAACCACCATATATGTTTGATCAATGTTAAAGCCAAAAAACACTTTATTTTTAATAAAGAAAGAGTAAAAACTTACACTTCTAATGAAGATCTTGAACTTCACTTGATGGGGAAACCATATATGTTTGATCAATGTTAAAGCCAAAAAACACTTTATTTTTAATAAAGAAAGAGTAAAAACTTACACTTCTAATGAAGATCTTGAACTTCACTTGATGGGGAAACAATCAATGAGTATGTATAATTGATGATTCGGTTGTACAGTGATGGATGAAGAAGGGTACCTCGAAGTATGCAACAAGGAAACAAAGAAAAAATTATGTAGGGAGTAGATAGTATATTCCAATATAAGTTGCATACAATCTTTTAGAAGATTTTGTATCCAAAATAGAATTTAATGGTAGGTATTTAATATTTAATTGATAAATACAAAATAATTTAAAAAGTTGACATATTATACAAAAAATATATGTTTCTTCAATTGCAATTGACTTTACATGATATTAGAAAACTACTTTGACATATGATTTAAACTGAAAATTTCTAACCAATCAAACACAATATATTTAAATAACATGAAAGTTGATTAAAATATCGCTCATAAATATGAAATTTACATTTCAAAACCTTGCGGGTAAAAACATGAAAGTTGATCCAAATATCGCTCATAAGAATGAAAATTACTTTTAAAAACCCTTAATATGTAATCTAAGATTAATTTTGTTTAATAATTTTATTTGAAAAATAATACTTTTTCAAATCACAACTTCCATTAAGTTGGTATTCAACTTATAACCAAAATAAGCTTAAAGCAAAAAAAAAATAATTACGTTATTAAATGTTGCATTACTAAACGAAAAAAGACCCAACGGCAATGATGGTTGCGATTGTGTGTGTAAACACAAAAAGTGTCATGAGGTCTTGGGTTGAAGCCTTAATTGCCCAACGATTCCGTAACTCCATTTTTCCTAATTGTTGCAAAATTGTTTTGGTGTAAAAAATTTAAACAATTACACTTATTACATGATTATGATGATGTTGCAGGTATGGTCATTGTTAATAATTGTATAGACGAATGATAACAACAACAAAAACTAAGTTTTATTAAAGGGAAAAAAAATAGGATACATTTGCCACATATAACAAGGAGAATAACAATAAGAACATTGACTTGAACAACTAATACAACAATTACGACATCCAAAAAATACACATAAAGAAACATCATAAAGAGCGAATATTGTTGATATACCCAGCAGCATCACGTATTGCAACATGGGCTTCACGTAACAAAGACTGAAATGCAGATTGATTAGAACGTAAGTGATTCTGAACATTTCTCAAAAATGTAACTGAATCACGAACAACCAAGCTATCGCGTTGCTGCAAAACCTCTTGAATGAGGTTTTCTAAATATGCCACGCGCGTTCCAATTTCCAAACAACGCCCACGCAGCATGGTTTCCCATTCACGTGCAGCTAGAACCTCCCTTTGAAAGAACAAAACCATCTGATCTTGCAAAACGTGGCTATGACATGCCAATCCAAGTTCAGCAAAGGCAGTGAAAGTCCGCCATGTTTTTCAAAATTCTGGTAGGAACAAATAAAAAGACACATACATTCACAAATCCTAAAGCATTAATTTATAGATAAAAGAAATGAAACAGAGTTGTCCATTATCAACAACACTCCCACTTACAGAAAACAATGTAATCTGACTAAGCAAAGCGTGCAACCACGAATGTGAAATTTCAATCAAAAGACTATAGATATAACTGTTGCAAATAAGCATATAATAAAAAAAAAAAACAAAAAAAAGTTGTTTAGTATGTTTGGAGAGCAATATTCTGTTGCACATAAGAATTGATTGAAAATTAGGCTTCAAAAAGCCATTTGTAAGTGAGAAACAGATCATGAAAGTGTTTGTGAACAAAAGTATTTTGAAATTGAGTATTTAACATATGATAAATACATATTCAAATTAAAGTATACAAAAAATTACATAAGCAAATGTAAAAGACATCACCTGAATTTACTAATTAACAATTATTATTTTTGTAAAACTTTTTGAAAACAGTTCACATTAGACAATTAACAATATAATTAAATAAGTTTAATATTTAAATATAATTAATAAAAACGAAAATAATATACAAAAATAAAATATATATATATATATATATATATATATATATATATATATATATATATATATATATAATGTTTATCTTCATTCCTAATATATAAACAGAATATTAAGATAATATTTAATTTTACAGCAACTATATTAGGAAACAAATTGCTTACTAAGTAAATTTTATCTTGACAACCTAAATATTCAATACGTGAGCTCTGGAAAAACAGACAATGGCAAGTGGAAAATCAACACATAACCCTGCAACATCTTCACACAATAACCAGCAGAACATCTCACATATTGTGATCTCAGATGATGAGGAGGTAACGTTTATAATTTAAAGTTGTATACTTTGTAATTAATACAAATAATTTTGGTAATACTTAAACATAATCGCAACCTACACCCGCTATTTGTTTGCAGAATAATGAAAAAAAATTGGCGTATCTTTTAAAAAATCACAGACAGAGGTTACCTCTTTCCATGTTCAACACGACGACATCTCTGTAATACTTATATCAGATGATGATGAGGTATGATTTACAAATTTTAGATGTATCTTATGTAATACCTTAAACAATAATACTGAAAAAATTAAAAATAATTGCAGGCTGCACCTACTAATTTATCCAAGGTGGACACAAAAACAATTGTTTTATCAGATGATGAAGATGTACAAAGAGTATTCTCTGTAAGTTATTCAACACACTTTATTATGACACACAACTTTAATTTGCAACATGTTTGCAGCCTTCTCCAGCATTAGGAAAAAGACAAAGAAACAACAGCAATCAGAATAATGGCAACAAGGTTCATAATGCCATGAAATTTGCTGATAATGACATCAACACACACAAAAAAACAAAAAACTTTTTGAGCATGACAGAATTTGCTGACACAATGGTATTTGTTTCACAAACATATTTAAGTTTTTAAAGATACAAAACACATATATTTGATCAATAATCATGTAGGAAATTGGTTTTTTTTCACACTAGGAATCTGATGATGAAACACCAATCAAGTTTAAGTGTACAAAAAGAAGTGAAGGCTATAATGTTGAGAAAAACCGCAAGTATATGCTATGTGATGAAGACACAGATGACGAATACGTTACCAACAGAAGCGATAAAGAAGATGGTGTTTGGGTTAACATCAATGATCTTGATGAGCCTTTCTATGATTTAGATAACAACAAACCCAAATATACTATCCTAGATGAAGATATCAAAGAAGATTCTTTCACAGGTTTCATTTAATTGAATAAGTAATGAATAATTGTAACTTAAACAGGAATTATATAGCGTATAATGATACTGATGTTTTATGATATGTTCAATTTGCAGGTGACTCAAAATACACAGCGATAGATGAAGGCCACAATGAATCCCTTGAATGTAATGAAAACATTAACAAAGACATGTGGTCTGATATGGTTGATGTTGATGGAATGGTTAATGGTGAACATGCCTATAACAGCTATTTCGATGATGAAGCTTGGGAAGTTGATTCTGATGCATACAGTAAAACATCAGTATCCAATAGAGACTATGATGACAACTTCATAAACGACACATTTATGGACTATGAAACAACTGATGACTCCAACAACGATGATGATTTTTAAGATTACATACCAACATTCTACAAGTTGTTTTTTTCTTTAGGATTCTCGTTTTAGAATAATTAAAGTTGAATCTTTTGATACAAGAATCAACTGTCACAAATAATGTTTGGTTAATAATAGAATTTCACTTTTCTTATCATGTTTTTGATTGTTTATATTATGAAGAATTACATACTTGAAAATCTTAATACCATTCTGCAAGTCTATATGTTTTTGTTTTTTTTAATAAGAAATACAAACAAACATATTCACTACATTTTCTTTTCGTAAATTAAAATTGAAGAAATTATTTGCAAACGTATAATAGTTTTGTTAATCAAAAAATGATTTCAAAAAAACTCAAAGTAACACACAAACAAAAAAAATTTAAAAACCACTATACTATACGATATTACTTTTGATTAAGTAACTTTGTTAATAAAACTTGATACTCTGAAAAACAATGTGTTTAGTGTTTTTAATTATTTCAAAACCTACACAAAAAGAAATTGATGTTGTTGGTTTTTCCCATGACAAACGCTAATGCAAATCTTTTATTTAGTCATATAAAGTAGAAATAATTATTATATATCAAATTTTGATAATGAATAGATTAAAAATTATAATTATCTATTATAAGTAAATATTTTGTTACTTTATATTGTTATCTTATTCAGAATTTTTTTAAAAAAAAATTTAACAAAAGATTATCATACAAAATTAATATCACTTATCCATTAAATATAAACAGCCACACAAATAAAATTCTGTACAGCATATGAGCTACATTTAAAACTAAAAGAATGGAGGAATATGAACCTGCAAGTATGTCTCAGGAACAAGTACCTGTAACAAAAGATACAGCGATATCAGCAAAACCACAAGGATGGCCTCAAGCGTATCCAAAAGAACCAGGTACACTGATATTTAAAAAAAAATAGTTTTGTTAACTGTGGAAAACACAATAAGTAATTGTTTCCTTATAACAGTTGTGTGTAATTATGAAGAAATTCGTAGAGCATGTACAAAGACTAACAAACATACATCATATTGTTATTCTTTATCTGAAGCCACAAATGTCTCTGAGGATCAACCAACAGGAACAAAACAAACAACTACGGCAACACAATCAACAACAATGTCTCCACAGAATCAAAACAAACAAGGTACGCGTATATTGTTAACTAAATATATCCGCTTACATAACTGCAGAAAACACGGCAAGTAATTTTAAACATATAACACGACGCAGTAATGATATAACAATTCAAAGACCAGGTAGAAAGTCAAACAAACATACATCATCTTTTACTTCATCATCGTTACCTGCAAGTGTCTCTGAGAATCTAAACAAAGAAGGTACGCTTATATTATAAATTAAATATATCCGCTTACAAAACTGCAGAAAACACCACAACTAATTTTAAACATATAACAGGACCCAGTGATGATATAAGAATTCAAACACCAGGTAGAAAGATAAACAAACATATATCATCTTCTACTTCATCATTGTTACCTGCAAGTGTGTCTGGAAATCCAAACAAAGAAGGTACGCTTATACTGTAAACTAAATATATCCGCTTACATAACTGCATAAACCACAACAACTAATTTTAAACATATAACAGGACGCATTAATGATATAACAATTCAAAGAGCAGGTAGAAAGACAAACAAACATGCACCATCTTCTAATTCATCATCGTTACCTGAAAGTGACTCTCACAATCCAAACAAACAAGGTACGCTTATACTCTAAACTAAATATATCCAGTTACATAACTACTTAAAACAGAGCAACTAATTTTAAACATATAACAGGACACATTAATGCTATAACAATTCAAAGACCAGGTAGAAAGACAAACAAACATACATCATCTTCTACTTCATCATCGTTACCTGAAAGTGACTCTGAGGAACAATTACTCAAATCTAAACATACAACCAACTGACCAGTTTCAACGCTACAACCATCATTCTATCCAAACCAACCAGGTACACTGATATTGCAAAATAAATACGTGTGTTTACAATAATGCACAAATTACACAAACTAAATGCTCAAATATAACAGTTGACAGTAATGATCTACTAATTCGAAGACCGGGGAGAAAGCTTAACAAACAGACATCATACTCTGTTCCTTCAAGTAAGTAAACAAACATAAAGAAATTCACAATTTAATTATTCCATGTATCTGTCTCTTA